>CM046670.1:48952758-49687758 GCA_025594165.1 Tamias sibiricus
ATCAAAGTCCCTCCATTTTTCCCATGCCCCTCTCCATTATGGATCAGCATCCACTTATCAGAGAGAACATTCAGCCTTTGGATTTTGGGATTGGCTTACTTCACATAGCATTACTCCATTCTTTTACCTGCAAATGCCATAATTTTATTCTCTTTTAAAGCTGAGTAATATTCCATTGTGTATATATACCAGTTTCTTTATCCATTCATCTATTGAAGGACATCTAGGTTGGTTCCACAGTTTGGCTATTGTGATTTGAGCTGCTATAAACATTGTTGTGGCTGTGTTACTATAGTATGCTGATTTTAAGTCTTTGAGTATAGACCAAGGAGTGGGATAGCTGGGTCAAATGGTGGTTCCTTTCCAAGTTTTCCAAGGAATCTCCATACTGCTTTTTCCAGATTGATTGCACGAATTTGTGGTCCCACCAGCAATGTATGAGTATGTCTTTTCCCGCACATCCTCACCAAAATTTATTGTTTTTATTCCTGACAACTACCATTCTGACTAGATTGAGATGAAATCTTAGTGTAGTTTTGATTTGCATTTCTCTAATTACTAGAGATGTTGAATATTTTTTTAAATATTTGTTGATCGATTGTATATCTTCTTCTGAAAAGTGTCTATTCAACTCCTTAGCCCATTTATTCATTGGGTTATTTGTTTTCTTGGTGTTAAGTTTTTTGAGTTCTTAATTAGAGCACTAATCCTGGAGATTAGTGCTATATCTGATATGCATGTGGCAAAAATTTGCTCCCAAAATGTAGGCTCTCTCTTCACCTCACTGTTTCTTTTGGTGAGAAGAAGTTTTTTAGTTTGAATCCATCCCATTTATTAATTCTTGATTTTATTTCTTACACTTTAAGAGTCTTGTTAAGGAAGTCAGGGCCTAATCTGACGTGATAAAGATTTGGGCCAACTTTTTCTTCTATTAGGTGCAGGATATCTGGTCTAATTCCTAGGTCCTTGACCACTTTGAGTTGAGTTTTGTGCATGATGAGAGATAGGGGTTTAGTTTCATTTTACTGTATATGGATTTCCAGTTCTCCCAGCATAGATTAATTATTTTAAAAATTTTTAATTTGTTTTAATTAGTTATACATGACAGTAGAATGCATTTATGCACTATGATATATCATATATAGATGGAATATAATTTCTCATTTTTCAAAGTGTACATGTTGCAGTATCATATTGGTCAGGTAGTTACATATATACATACAGTAATAATGTCTGTTTATAGCCAGAGCAATTAGACAAAAGAAAGAAATCAAAGGGATACAAATTTTTAAAAAAGAACTCAAACTATTACTATTTGCTGATGACATGATTTTATATCTAGAAGATCCAAAAAATTCCACCAGAAAACTTCTAGAACTAATAAATGAATTCAGCAAAGTAGCAGGATATAAAATCAACACCCATAAATCAAATGCATTCCTATACATCAGCGATAAAGCCACTGAAAGAGAAATTAGAAAAACTACTCCATTTACAATAGCCTCAAAACAAACAAACAAACAAACAACCTGGGAATTAACTTAACAAAAGAGGCAAAAGACATCTACACTGAAAACTACAGAACACTAAAGAAAGAAATTGAAGAAAACCTCAGAAGATGGAAAAATCTCCCATGCTCCTGGATAGGCAGAATTAATATTGTCAAAATGGCCATGCTACCAAAAGTGCTATACAGATTTACTGCAATTCCTATTAAAATCCCAATGACATTCTTAATAGAAATAGAAAAAAGCAATCATGAAATTTATTTGGAAAAATAAGAGACCCAGAATAGCTAAAGCAAGCCTTAGCAAGAAAAGTGAAGCAGGATGCATCATAATACCTGACCTTAAACTATACTACAGAGCTATAGTAACAAAAATGGCATGGTATTGGCACCAAAATAGACTTGTAGACCAATGGTACAGTATAGAGGACACAGAGACAAACCCACACAAATACAGTTATCTCATACTAGATAAGGGTGCCAAAACATTCACTGGAGAAAAGATAGCCTATTCAACAAATGGTGCTGGCAAAACTGGAAATCCATATGTTGCAAAATTAAAATAAACCTCTATCTCTCACCCTGCACAAAAATCAACTCAAAGTGGATCAAAGACTTAGGCACTATAACAGAGACCCTGTGCCTAATAGAAGAAAAAGTAGGCTCAAATCTGCACCAAGTCAGCCTAAGATCTGACTTCCTTAACAAGACTCCTAAAATGAAAGAAGTAAAATCAAGAATCAATAAATGGTCTGGATTCAAATTAAAAGGCTTCTTTTAAGCAAAGGAAACAATTAATAATGTGAGGAGAGAGCCTACACATTGGGAGAAAATCTTTACCACATTCACCTCTGATTAAGCATTAATCTCTAGGATATATAGATTAATTCTTGATGCAATAAGTACTATAGTAAACAATTTCCCATTTTTTCTGTTTTTTTTTTCTAATTAGTTATACATGACAGCAGAATGTATTTTGATTTGTTGTACATACATGGAGCACAATTTTTCATTTCTCTGGTTATACATGATGTAGAGTCACACCATTCATGCAGTCATACCTGTAATGACTGCATGGTAATAATGATGTCTGTCTCATTCCACTATGTTTCTCACCCCTACACCTCCTCTCCTCTCCCCTGCCCAGTCCAAAGTTCCTCCATTCTTCCCTTGATCCATTCTTAAGACATCATAAGCATAAAAACACACACAAAACTACACAAGCACAAAAGGTGGATGTATTTTTCAGCTTCATGTCACTATAACGAGTCATCAAATATGGATACGTATGCAGTAAAGATAAGTGCATTTTAGTTCATGATTCTTGAGGGTAAAGTCCAAGACTGTATAGTCAGTCCCATTGTTTTGGGCCTCTGATGAGGTCTAAATGGCAATGATGGGCATATGTCTTTTAATAATCACTCATAAATTTCTTCTCGGCCTTTTTGCCAAAATCAAGTGTAGTATCTGTTCTTATCAGAAAAAAAAAAAAAAAAAAAAAAGCAGTCATATCCTGAGCTTGGATGAAGAGAAAGAGAAAAGGGGGGAGAGGAGGAGAGGGAGAAAGAAAAAGAGACAAAGAGGCATACAGAGAAAGGAAGAGAGAAAGAGAGAGATAAGGGGACAGGTCAGGGTCTTACAATCTCCTCAGGGACAAGCTTTATGGGGCCCTCTCTGACTTAAGAGCCTTCCACTGAGCCCCACCTCTTAAAGGTCCACAGCATTTTTTAATACTGCCACCCCCAGGAACAAAGTTTTTACATATGGACCTTTAGGAAGCACTCAAGTTATAGCCTCAGCAGTAGCTCAGATACTCTGACTAATTTTTGAAATCTACGAAATAGTCCTCCATTTGCTTTAATATTCAGTCTTTTTCTGTATTAAAATGAGGGAGAGAGTGTTTGTCTTCATAATATTAATAAAAGAAGGATACTGGTAAATAACTAAGCAATGGAAGGTGGAACAATTATGACTTTTAATTTAGAAATATTAAATGATTTTGTTTCACTATTTAAGGCAAAAAGAATCTTGAAAGTATAGGTTTATTTATATTTTTCTTTAAGAAATCATTCATTATATCTTTAGCCAAGTATTTATCCATGTCACACTCAGTTAAGTGATTGGAAAGATATTTGTATACATATCAAGCCAAAGAGTCTGAAATAACTTGAAAATAATTTCTATGCAATTTTCTGTCTTCTATCATTCCTTTATAATGAGTGAGATAGTCTTCCAATGCTATTTTAGATATCATATAAAACAAAAGAAAAATAAATCTGATAGTTGGTGATAATGATCTTAGCTTTAGATGAAGTAGGATAGGATTTTCATTCTTGCATGGAATGCAGAGCATTGTCTTTCACAATATATTTAAACTATAAAACTGGTGTGGTTAGTTTCTCTTCTCCTTAATCAATCTTTATGCTTTCTAAAAATTACTGCTTAAAAGCTCTGCTGCAGAAGTCACTGAAGTTGTGTGCTTCTCTGGACCAATCATTTGAGTGTCATGATACATGAACTAATTTGCACATGTGGCTAGAGGCCTCTAGCATTAGTGTCTCTCAGAAATCATCACTGCCAATTAGCTGCCTGGGATGGAAGGTTATTGCAGCTGAAATGCTTATTGAATTAATGACATAAATCACTGGTGAAGATTTTGCATTCAATATACAAGTCAGCCATTAATTGTAATACAGCACAAATTTCATCTCTTCAGTTTAAGTTAAGAAACTGCATTTCTTCAGGAGAAAGAAACAGTAGATTATAAATCTAAGTACTTTACCAATTATATAAAAAAGATATTAAGTCCTAGCCTTGGAAATAGTCACTGGTGAGCCAATCAGGAATGCATGGCCAGATTACCTACCACTTTCTACACAGGACAAGTAACTTGCTGTATTGTTATAACAAAATACCAGAGTCTGGGGATTTTAATTTTAAAAAGGAGTCTGTTTAGCTCACAATTTGGAGTTTCAAGAACACAGCATCAGCATCAGCGTGGTAAGGATCTCATGGCAGATGGCATTATGGTAGGAGTGCATGTGAGAGGGAGAGATCCCATGGTAAGACAGGAAACCAGAGGGTGGGGAGGAGCTGATTTTATTCTTTTATAACAACTGGCTCTCTTATGGGCCAGTTGTTATAAAAGGTCCCCATGAAAGGTACCCATGAAAACTACCTTAATCTCTTCTGAGATCAGCGTCCTCAGCAAGACCTGACGAACTTCAACTAGGCTTCATCTCTTAAAGATCTCACCACCCCTTATCATTACTACATGGGAGGGCAAGCTTCCAACATGTGAATCGTGAATGGTCACCATAATGTTCACCAAGTACGTATCTTAGAATTGATCAGATCTTATTTTTCCCACATAAATACAATATAACTTTATTTTGATCTTTATATTTATCTTTCTTTTCATTACAATAAGCAAGCAAAATATTTGGTTAATATATTGGCAAATATAGAGAGTAACTGGTAGGGTTCCATTTCCTGAGGCAGCTGCTTTACATATGCCACACACCAAGGTATGTGGCCACAGATGTACTTTTGATGTTGCAGAGTGAAAAGCAGAAAGGATTTATTAATAATTCACATCAACACTTGCCAGATAGTCCAGCTAGGAATAGATAAAATTGTGCTTCTAAAGCATTTCCCTACAAAATGTAGATTAGCATTTTTTTTTCCAGTACTGAAGATTGAACTCAGGTGCACTCAACCATTGAACCACATCCTCAGCCCTATTTTGCATTTTATTTAGAGACAGGGTCTCACTGAGTTGGTTAGCACCTCACTTTTGCAGAGGCTGGCTTAGAACTGGCGATCCTCCTGCCTCAGCTTCCCGAGCCACTGGGATTACAAGTGTGTGTCACCACGTCTACCCAATGTATTCTTGAATCACAGAGATACAGCCAAGAAAACATATCAAGAGAAGACTGGTAGTGAAAGAGAAGCAGGCAATAAAAAGTAGGTTTTGTTGCTCTGTATTTAGGACGCTCCAGAGCAGGGACACATGCCATCTGGAGACTGTGACTATTAACACATGTTGAGTCTGGAAAATACCTTCCAGGATGGCTCACTTTCTTCTGCTCATACCTATGCTTATAACATTTTATTTGAAAATATTCTATTTCTTGGTTAGATCTCATTATACAGATAGTATGGTAACTCAGACATATATTTTGAATGTGTATTAAGTAACAATTATATGCCAGGAGTTGCCTTGAGTTATGGTGCTCTAGGAATCAAAAGGAAAGTATTTACCTTCAAAAAAAATCATAATTTAAAATGAAGATAAATATAGTACCATTATAATATACCTGAGGTAAATGTGTACACAGTGGGACCAGGAAGCACAGGGAACTCTGTGAGCTCCCAGCAAGTGTTTCCCAGAGGATCTGTCATCTGAAATGAATCATACATTTCAGATACCACTGTATGTATGGTTATAGACATCTGTATGAGAAATGGGTTTCCTTTTTAGAGCAAACTGATTTGCTCCTGGGCCTGAAGCCATTTAATTATCCACACTAATACACTGATCCTGATTTGCTGTGAAGGGCATGAAATTTATTGCCTTGTTATTTTCTTCCTGAGTTGTTTTACTTACTACCTATTTCTGGTTAACAAATTATCCCCAAACATGGCCATTTAAAACAATGAACATCTATTACTTCACACCTTCTCTGAGGGTCAGGAATCGGGATAGCTCAATTGGATGGTTATGGCTCAGAACCACTCTTGAGATTTTAGTCCACCTATGGACTAGGACTGCAGTCATCTAGGGCTGGAAGATCTTTACTTTCCACATGGGCCTCTTCCTTGGACTGACCATGACATGGTAGCTCACTTCTCTCTGGGTGGGCAAATCTAGAAGGAAAGTCAGAAAACATGCTCAAGAAAGAAGCCACTTATTTTATAATTTAATCTAGGAGGTGATACCACTTCTGATATATTCCCTTGATCACACAGACCAAATCTGGTGTGATGTGGGAGGGGATGACACAGAGGCATGAACATTAGAAGGTATGGATCATTGGGGGCCACCTTAGCATATGATTAATACATGAGTTAAATTATCTCTAATTTCACAAAGCCCAAAAAGTCTCATTTAAAGAGCCTATGAGGCCAATACTTGGAAAACTGAAAGGGACTTTGAATATTATCTGGTCATCATAAGATTTACAAAGAAGACAAGAACAAAGTCTCACATTTAGTCTCAAGAGTTTATTTTTAAAAAAGAGTTCATTCACTTTCATCTATATTGTAATTATTTATATTTTGCCTTGTCCCAAAAGAATTTCAGACATATTTGTCTTGAAATTCAATGTTTTTACTATTATTATACTTGACGATGTCTTATTCCTCTAAATAGCTTAATACTATATCTATGAAGATGAGAATTTCTTCTGTAAAATGATATATGTAAACAAAATTACATAATATAAGAAAAGGATTTGATTATTATATTCTGAAATAAATGTTTGCAATAAGTGCAATCACATTCAGACATGGAATCCATGTTTCTGACTATTCAATTCAATTTATGTTTTCTACTTTATAAAATTTTTAGAGATTTTTCTGTGTGGTATTTTTAAAATTATTTACTTATTTTAATTTGTTATACATGCTTGCAGAGTACAATTCATTTCATATTACATATAAGGAGCAGTTTTTAAAGTCACTGGTTTTTGCAGTAATTATTTTCACACCATTTGTGTTTTTATATATGTACTTAGCAGATTGATGTCTAACTCATTCTGCCATTATTCCTACCCCCCTTCCCCCCTTCCTTTCCTTCCCTCCCCTTTGTTCTATTTAACATTTCTTCATTCCTCTCATCCCTCCTCCTTTGCCATTATAATTCAGTATCATCATATCAAAGGAATCGTTTGACCTTTGGTTTTTTCGGATTGACTAACTTCACTTAGCATTATTTTCTCCAACTCCATCCATTTACCTGCAAATGCCATGATTTTATTCTCTTTTAGTGCTGAGTAGTGTTCGATTGTGTATATATACCAAAGTTTCCCTATCTATTCATCTATTGACATGAGGGTTGTTTCCACAATCTAGTTATTGTGAATTGTGCAGCAATAAACATTGATGTGGCTGTGTCCCTGTAGTAAGCTGTTTTTAAGTCTTTGGGGTATAGACTGAGGAGTTGGATAGCTGGGTCAAATGGTGGTTCCATTCCAAGTTTCCCAATAGGGGACAAGGGATAGGAATAATGGCAGAATGAGTTAGATATCAATCTGCTAAGTACATATATAAAAACACAAAATTAGGATAATTTTGTAGACTGACAAAAGTTACTGTTAAAAATGCATTAGGGGAGATCAAGAATACATATACATAAAATGGTCTCATGACCCTATTGTACACAATATAATTCATTACAATATAATTCATTATTTATTATTTGTAATATCAGCTGAGTATCAAGTAAATTGGAGCATTTTAAACACAAACCACATTAAAAGGATACATATTGTATTTCATAGAACTTCACCTAAAACAATAGTTCTCTTAATTATATCAAAATGAGCTATTAATTATGAATGTCTGTTTTACTTATTATTTAAAATTTGGAAAATTTTAGCAGTAGTTTTCTAGCACTAGAAGGCAAAAAGAGAACAGGAAAATGCTGAAATTTCTGCTTCACTAAGCCACTGTAAAACATTAAATTTTAGAGCCTATTTCATCCTATAGCTTTTTGAGATTTGTGGTAAATGATCAATCATGCATATTGTTTTGTAACCACAATCTATGAAACAAGCAATAATATGGAATTTCAAAAACAGATAACAAATGTCAATAGGACATTATATAAAATTATTGAATAAAGTGCTACTCAAGTTGCATAAGGAACTCCACTTTAATGTTGTATTGCAGATATTACTTAAAAATAAATATTCAAGAAAAGAAAGCACTTTTAAAAGGAATATTATTTTACAAATATTAACATGTATGTTTTACTGTTATGTTAAATTGATTTCTGAGATGGTGGGAATTTTAAACAAATATTATATCTTTAAAAGAAGAAAATCCTTTGTGTTCATCTCTGTAATACACTGAGAGTTTCCTTTCTCAACACTCTGGGAAGAGGTCGGTCATGGTGGTAATAGCAACTACAGCAACAACATACAATAAGGAAGGAAATGTTTCTCCCTTTCCATAAGCATTGACACAGAGTCCAAGGTCAAGGATACCTTAGTTAGGTACAACAGTCTTTTAAGGTTAGATGTAATCATCATTAATTTCCTCCAGATGTGAAGTTCTACATCATCATTTAATCCTAAAAATAAATAGTGGTGGCCAGGTACAGTGGCACATGTCTGCAATTCCAGTAGCTTGTGAGACTGAGGCAAGAGGATCATGAATTCAAAGCCAGCTTCAGCAACTTAGCAAGGGCTTGAGCAACTGTGAGACCCTGTCTCTAAATAAAATATAATAAACACCCCTGGGTTCAATCTCCTACCATACCAAAAAAAAAAAAAAAAAAAAAAAAAAAAAAAGAAAGAAAGAAAGAAAATGTTTAAATAAAGGCATGAAGGGACAAACAAGCAACTTCTCCTTTTAAACTATGTTTGTGTGTTGATTTATTTTTTTAAGCCTGAGCCAATTAATATATTTAAAGTCAATTCTTCCTTCACCACTAATTAATTAATTAATTTTGATACCAGGTATTGAACCCAAGAGTGCTAACCACTGAACCACATCCCCATCCCCTTTTTTAAATTTAGAGACAGTATACTGCTTAGTTGCTTAGGGTCTTGCTAATTTGCTGAGGCTGGCCTCCAACTTGTTGTGATCAGGCATGTGCCACCACACCCAGGTAGTCAAACATTTTTTTTTTTTTTTTTTTGTGGTACCGGGGATTGAACTCAGGGGCATTCGACCACTGGGCCACATCCCCAGCCCTTTGTTGTATTTTAGTTGGAGACAGGGTCTCACTGAGTTGTAAGTGCCTCACCATTGCTGAGGCTGGCTTTGAACTCGCGATCCTCCTGCCTCAGCCTCCCAAAGTGCTGGGATTACAGGCGTGCGCCACCGCACCCGGCGGTAGTCAAACATTTTAAAGCTGATTATCCTAGTAACAGCTCTCTGTATTAGCAACTTCTGAATCATAATTTCTAGTATCTTTGTTGACTTTTTAAAATAATAGTTTAACATATGTAGTGAATTTGCTATATATCTGACATTGCTTTAGTGCTTGTATGTGCTGATTCACTTAATCTTCACATCAGTGCTGTATTAGGGAGGAAAAAGCAGATATTGAGAATGTGGATTACTCAGGTCACACTGCTACTTATGGTGGTGCTCAGGTTCATAGCTGGGAAGACTGATTCTAAGTCCAATCCTCCTAATATTTCACCACATGACCATATAAAGTTAACGATTAGGAATTTTGTTCGTGCAGTATTACTATTCTGACTTGAAAATGAAGGAAAAAATAGTATTTAAAGATAAAATGCAATTGCTATTAAATGGAAATTGCAGACTTTCATCTTTGTTTCCTGCCACCAATTCTACTGCAACATTTTCCCTTGGTTCATTAAGGAGCTTATCTTCAGGGCAAACATACACAGAAGCAACAAAGTATAATACAGTATAATCAGTGATATAAAAGAATTATGTCCAAGGTGTTACTAGAATTTAGAGGAGGAAGAGAAGCTCTTGCTGGAGTCAGTGATTTGAGGCTAAACCTTACCTATAGGGCCAATCATAATTCAAGGAGAATAGACATCCAGCTCAACAGGACACAATCTCAGAAACTTTTAGAAATACCCATAACTAACCACTTTCACATTGGCCCTTTCTGGTGTTGGAATTGCCTTTAAATAACCACACTTTTATAAGGCATAATGGTACGTGCCTGTAATCCCAGCAGCTTGGCAGTTTGAGGCAGGAGGATGGCGAGTTCAAAGCCAGCCTCAGCAACTTAGTGAGATCCTGTCTAAATAAAACATAAAAAGGGCTGGGGTTGTGGCCAAGTGGTTATGTGCCCCTGGGTTCAATCACTGATACAAAAAAAATGAAAAATCCTTTTCAATAGTTAACATCAAAGTCTTCATAAAATACAAATGTGGCACATGACTTAAGAACTTATACTAGCTAACATCATTAAGAACTTGCTATGCACCCGGAACTATTTTATGTACTTTGTAAGTATTTTCTTAAATCTCATAACAACTTGTAGGATAGTTACCACAATCTTGCCATTTTATAGATAAAGAAAAATGTGCAGTTTTTCTAGAGCATAGATGCTCATACAGGTTTCTAGGCCCCTGTGAGGAAGACCATAGAGATGATAACTTTCTATCTATCTATCTAAATTATCTATCTCTATCTATCTATTTATATATCTATCTAATATATTTGTGATGTTCTAGTGAGGTCCATCTTCCAAGACAGGCAGTTCTGTCTACATTCAAGGCCTTGGCATTGCTGAATTGATTAATGTGTAAAATATGATTGAGGTTCTGTAATTCTTAGGTTTACTATCTGAGGTCTGTTCTTTTTTTATAATTTTAAAAAATTCTTTTTAGTTATACATGACAGTAGAGTATATATTTTTTGACATATTTATTCAAACATGGAGTACATCTTATTCTAATTAGGATCCAAGTCTTGTAGTTGTACATGATGTAGAGATTCACTTTGGTGTATTCATAAATGTACAAAGGAAAGTTAAGTCAGATTCATTCCACCGTCATCCCTATTCCTGTTTCCACTCCCTTCCCTTCATTGCCCTTGTCTAATCTACTCAACTGCAATCCCCCATACCCTTGTTGTGTATTAGCATCCACATATCAGAGAAGACATTCAATCTTTGATTTTTTGGATTGGCTTATTTCACTTAGCATAATAGTCTCCAGATCTATTCCATTTGTTGGCAAGTATCATAAAGTCATTCTTCTTAATGGCTGAGTGACACTCCATTGTGTATATATACCACATTTTCTTTTTATTTATTTATTTATTTATTTTTTAATTTTATTTTTATAATTTTTAATATGTACAACTCATAGTGCATGTATTTAGCATCTTTTTAGATACAACTGTTTGTATACAAAGTATATTCGTACAATTCAGGTCTTCAGTCATGCATTTAGGAAAATGATATCCGTCTCATTCAACCACCTTTTCTTTTTTTTTCTTTTCTCCCCCTCCCTCCCCCCTTGCTCTCTCCCTTACCCTCCCCTCCCTTTGACCATTCTAGTGTTCCTCTAATCCTCCTATGTACCCCCATCCAACAATACTATGAACTAGCCTCCTTATATCAGAGAAAACATTTGGTACTTGGATTTTTGAGACTGACTAACTTAACTTAGCATTATGTCTTCCAACTGCATCCATTTACCTGAAAATGCCATTAATTTATTTTCTTTTATTCCTGAGTAAAATTCCATTGTGCATATATACCACATTTTCTTAATCCACTCATCTACTGAGGGATATCTAGGTTGGTTCCACAACCTACCTATTGTGAATTGCACAGCTACAAACATTGAGATAGCTGTGTCACTGTAATATGCTGTTTTTAAGTCCTTTGGGAATAGACCCAGGAGTGGGATGGCTGGGTCATAGGGTGGTTCCATTCCCAGTTTTCCAAGAAATCTCCATACTGCTTTCCATAACGGTTGCACCATTTTGCAGTCCCACCAGCAATGTATGAGTGTGCCTTTTTCCCTACATCCTCTCCAACATTTATTGTTGCTTGTGTTCTTGATAGCTGCCATTCTGACTGGAGTGAAGTAAAATCTTAGAGTAGTTTTGATTTGCATTTCTCTAATTGCCAGTGATGTTGAACATTTTTTCATGTATTTGTTGATTAATCGTGTATCTTCTTTTGAGAGGTGTCTTCTCAATTCCTTAGCCTATTTATTGATTGGGTTATTTGTTTTATTGGTTTAAAGTTTTTTGAGTTCTTTATATATTCTAGAAATTAGTGCTCTATCTGATGTACATGTATTAAATATTTGTTCCCAATTAGTTGGCTCTCTATTCACCTCAGTGATTGTTTCTTTTGCTGAGAAGAAGCTTTTTAGTTTAAATCTATCCCATTCATTAATTCTTGGTAGTAATTCTTGCGCTACAGGATTCTTATTAAGGAACTTGGGGCCTAATCCAACATGTTGGAAATTGAAGCTTACGTTTTCTTCTATGAGGCATATTGTCTCTGGTCTAATTCCTAGGTCCTTGATCCACTTTGAATTAAGTTTTGTGCATGGTGAGAGATAAGGGTTTAGTTTCAATTTGTTGCATATGGATTTCCAGTTTTCCCAGCACCATTTGTTGAAGAGACTATCCTTTCTCCACTGTATATTTTTGACGCCTTTGTCTAATATAAGATAGCTGAAATTATATGAATTAGTCTCTGTGTCCTCAATTCTGTACCATTGGTCCACCAGTCTGTTTTGGTGCCAATACTATGCTGTTTTTGTTACTATTACTCTATAGTATAATTTAAAGTCCTGTATGGTGATGCCCCCTGCTTCACTTTTCTTGCTCAGGATTGCTTTGGCTATTCTGGGTCTCTTATTTTTCCAGATGAATTTCATGACTGCTATTTCTATTTCTTTGAAGAATGACATTGGGATTTTGATTGGAATTGCATTAAATCTGTATAATGCTTTTGGTAGTATGGACATTTTGACAATATTAATTCTACCTATTCAAGAGCAAGGTAGGTCTTTCCATCTTTTGAGTTCATCTATAATTTCTTTCTTTAGTGTTCTATAATTTTCGTTATAGAGCTCTTTCACCTCTTTCGTTAGCTTAATTCCCAGGTATTTTATTTTATTTTATTTTTTGATGCTATTGTAAATTGGGTAGTTTTCATCATTTCCCTTTCAGAGGCTTTGTCGCTGATGTACAAAAATGCCTTTGACTTATGTGTATTGATTTTGTATCCTGCAACTTTGCCAAATCCATTTACTAGTTGTAAAAGTTTTCTGGTAGAGTTTTTTGGGTCTTCTTGGTAGATTATCATGTCATCAGCAAATAGTGCTGATTTGAGCTCTTCTTTTCCTATCTGGATCCCTTTAATTTCTTTCGTCTGTCTAATTGCTCTGGCCAGAGTTTCCAGTACTATGTTAAATAGCAGTGGTGAAAGGGGGCATCCCTGTCTTGTTCCAGTTTTTAGAGGGAATGTTTTCAATTTTTCTCCATTTAAGATAAAGTTAGCTCCAGGCCTTGCATAAATAGCTTTTATAATATTGAGATATGTTCCTGATATTCCTAGTTTTTCCAGTGTTTTGAACATAAAGGGGTGTTGTATTTTGTCAAATGCTTTTTCTGCGTCTATTGAGATGATCATATGATTTTTATCTTTAAGTCTATTGATGTGATGTATTATGTTTATTGATTTCCAAATGTTGAACCAGCCTTGCATCCCTGGGATAAACCCCACTTGATCGTGGTGCACTATCTTTTTGATATGTTTTTGTATCCGATTTGCCAGGATTTTGTGGAGGATTTTTGCATCTATGTTCATTAAAGATATGGGCCTAAAGTTTTCTTTTTTGGATGTGTCTTTGCCTGGCTTTGGAATTAACGTGATATTGGCCTCATAGAAAGAGTCTGGAAGAGCTCCCTCTTTTTCTATTTCTTGAAATAGTTTGAAGAACATTGGTATTAGTTATTCTTTGAAAGTCTTATAGAACTCGGCTGTAAACCCATCAGGTCCTGGACTTTTCCTTTGGTAGCTTTTTGATGACGACTTCTATTTCTTCACTTGTAATCGGTCTGTTTAAGTTGTGTATAGCCTCCATTTCCAGTTTAGGCAAATCATAAGACTCAAGAAATCTGTCAATGTTTTCAATATTTTCTGTTTTATTAGAATACAAGTTTTCAAAGTAATTTCTAATTATCTTCTGTATATCTGAGGTGTTTGTTGTGATATTCCCTTTTTATCACAAATGTTAGTAATTTGAGTTTTTTCTCTTCTTCTTTTTGTTAGCATTGCTAAGAGTCTGTCAATTTTGTTTATTTTTTTAAAGAACCAACTTTTAGTTTGGTCAATTGTTTGAATGGTTTCCTTAGTCTCAATTTCATTAATTTCTGCTATGATTTTAATTATTTCCTGTCTTCTACTGCTCTTGGTGTTGGTCTGTTCTTCTTTTTCTAGTGCTTTGAGGTGTGATGTTAAGTCATTTATTTATTTTATTTATTTTTCTCTTAAGGAATGAACTCAGTGCAATGCATTTTCCTCTTACTACTGCCTTCATAGTGTCCCAGTGATTTCTCTACGTTGTATCTGTGTTCTCATTTACCTCTAGGAATTTTTTAATCTCCTCTTTGATGTCTTCTTCAACCCCTTGTTCATTCAGTAGCATGTTGTTTAGCTTCCAGTTGTTGGAGTAGTTTTTCTTAATCCTCGTTTTGTTGTTGATTTCCAATTTCATCCCTTTATGGTCTGATAGAATGCAGGGTAGTATCTCTATTTTTTTATATTTGCTGAGAGTTTCCTTATGACCTAATATATGGTCTATTTTGGAGAAGGAGCCATGTGCTGCTGAGAAAAATGTGTATTCGTTTACTGAGGGATGAAATATTCTATATATGTCCGTTAGGTCTAAATTGTTAATTGTTTTAAGGAGGCTTAAAGTTTCTTTGTTTAGCTTTTGTTTGGATGATCTATCCATTGGTGAGAGAGGTGTGTTGAAGTCCCCTGGAATAATTGTGTTGTGGTCTATTGTACTCTTGAACTTGAGAAGAGTTTGTTTGATGAATGTAGGTGCTCCATTATTTGGGGAATATAGATTTATGATTGTTATATCCTGTTGATGAATGGTTCCCTTAAGTAGTAAGAAATATCCATCTTTGTCCCTCTTGATTAGTTTTGGTTTGAAGTCTACCTTATTTGATATGAGAATGGAAACCCCTGCTTGTTTCTGCTGGCCATGTGAGTGATAAGACTTTTCCCATCCTTTCACTTTCAGTCTGTTGATGTCTTTTTCTATGAGGTGTGTTTCTTGGAGACAGCAAATTGATGGTTCATTTTTTTTAATCCATTCTGAATATCTGTGTCTTTTGATTGGCGAGTTTAGGCCATTAACTTTCAGGGTTATTATTGAGATGTGATTTTTATTCCATCCACTTTTATTTGAATTATGGTCTTTAGCTCGATTTGGTTTCTCTTCTGGTTGGTATTTCCCTTAGTTTAACATCTCCCTTTGTTGATTTTCGTTGTTATCTTTCTCTTCTACTTCATGAAAAATGTTGCCCAGGATGTTCAGAAGTGCTGGCTTTAGAGTTGTGAAATCTTTTAACTTTTGCTTGTCGTGGAAGGTTTTTATTTCATCTTCAAATCTAAAGCTCAATTTTGCTGGATATAAGATTCTTGGTTGACATCCCTTTTCTTTCGGAGCTTGAAATATGCTATTCCAGGATCTTCTTGCTTTTAAGGTCTGGGTTGAAAAATCTGAACATAGTCTGATTGGTTTCCCCCTATATGTAATCTGCTTCCTTTCTCTTGTGGCTTTTAGTATTCTCTCCTTGCTCAGTATATTAGGCATTTTCATTATAATGTGTCTTGGTGTGGATCTGTTGAGATTTTGTTTGTTTGGTGTTCGATATGCCTCTTGAACTTGGTTTTCCCATTCATTCCTCAAGTTTGGAAAATTTTCTGTAATTATTTTGTTAAATAAATTACTCATTCCTTTGGCTTGAACTCTCTGCCCCTTCCTCTACGACAATCACTCTTAAGTTTGGTCTTTTTATGCTGTCCCATAATTCTTGGATGTTATGTT
The DNA here is from genome assembly GCA_025594165.1 of Tamias sibiricus. NCBI lineage: Eukaryota > Metazoa > Chordata > Mammalia > Rodentia > Sciuridae > Tamias > Tamias sibiricus. The sequence goes on from CM046670.1 coordinate 48,969,025, forward strand.
CTTGATTTCCAATGAGTTTTGCTGTATAATCTAAATTCTTCTCTAGGACATATATTTTGTCTTCATTGTCTGAGGTTCTTTCTTCCAAGTGGTCTACTCTGTTGGAGATGCTTTCAATTGAACTTTTATTTTGGTTTATTGCTTCTTTCATTTCTGGAATTTCTGTTTGGTTTCTCTTTAGAGTCCTATTTCCCTATTGAAGTAATCTTTTACTTCCTGTATTTGTTTATGGAGTTCTTTGTCAAAATGATCTTTTGCCTCCTGTACTTGCTCCCTCATCTCATTTTTGAGTTCATTCTTAAGTTCCATAAACATTTGGAATATGTAATTTCTAAATTCCATCTCTGGCATTTGACCAACTGTGTTTGCCATACAATCTGATGATGAGGTATCTCGATTTGTTTGTGCCACTTTCTTCCCTTGTTTTTTTCATGTTGCTTGTGTGTCTTTTCTTCCTGCACTGTGGGACCTTGACTATTTCAATTTTACCTTAAAGCCTTATGTTGTTCCTGTAGTACAATGCTATCAGATCCCCTTATAATTCCTTTATACTTTAAACCTAACACTTTCTATTCAGAAAATCCAAGTTTGATCACAATGTACAGATTTGGTTAACCCAGATATTATTTCCAATTTACTCTGTACGCTTCTGATGGGGTTTTATAGCTTCAATTATTGGATACAGAGGTGTTATGTTTAGGAAGAAGGAAGTGTCTTGAATTGTTCTTTCTTGGAAAGTATGAAGAGAGAGTTCTATTGAAGTGGTTTAGTGGAAGTGGTTTAGTATAAGTAGACGAGAGAAGAAAGAGAATGGAGTAGACAATTAGGTGGAAAGACCATTTTATATATAAAGTAAGATGGAAAAGAAAAAAATGATAAAATAGTAGGAATTGGTGTAAGAGAGAGGAGAGAGAGAATCAAGAAAATAGAGTAAACTATATATAACACCGCTTTGCTATCCAGTTCAATTGCGCTGGTTCTACAAATCCCAAGTTCTGCGTATAACTTGTTTTTGCCTCTGTTTAGTATGCACTGGCAGGGTGCAAATATACTAGATGAAGGAGGAAGAAAAGATGCAAAAGTGAGAAGGAAGAAAAGAAGGAAAGAAAAAAGGAGCAGAAGCAAACAAACAAACACACTGACAATCAATGCAAAAAAAAGCAAAACAAAACAAAGCCAAAAAAAGAAAAAGAAAAACCAACCAACCAACCAACAAACAACAACAACAACAACAAAACCTGAACACCAATAAAACAAGCAAACCAACAAAAAAAAAAAAAAAAAAAAAAGAAAAAGTCGAACCCCAAGTCTCAAACAAAATGGGCCCTGGGAAGCCCCCCTCTTTTTTCCTTTCCAGTTTAAGCCAACTGCATCGGACCACATCCAGACAGTCTGCCATCCTGTCAGTGGAGTCAAGGCTGCTCCCTAGGCCAGTGGCAGAATGGCTCAGTGGAAGAGTGGCTCAGGGGGTTGTGTTTCAGCAGATGAATGGCACCGGGAAGGGGACCCTCCAGAAGGCACCCTTTCCCCACGCCCACCCACAGTTGTAGCTTCTTGTGGCCGCTGAGGTGGCCTCAGACACGCCCTCCCCTGCTGGTTACCTGAGCCTCTCCCAGGTGTGCGCTGGCTTCAGAGCGCTGGCGGCTCCCTGGATGTCTGCAGCTGTTCTTCCCCTCTGTCTTTTCCCTTTGTCTGGGTCAGCCACTGCACTTCTCAAAGATGGTGGTGTGGTGTTCTCCTCCCATTCAACAGCAGCTCAGCAGACCCTTGTGTCAGTCCAGAGCATGCGGGATCAGCTTGGCAAGCTGTGCGAAAGAGCTCTATGTGGACACCGCCCACGCCCCTAGGCCTCTTTCTGTCCCTCCTCAGTGATTGGTTTCAAAGCTGCTGGGTGGATGTCTCCTTGCCGAGATGGTATCGGGCAGCTGCAACTACCTATACCACATTTTCTTTATCCATTTTTCTGTTGAAGGGTACCTAGGTTGTTTCCATATCTTAGCTATTGTGAATTAAACTGCTATAAACATTAACGTGGTTGTGTCACTGTAATGTGCAGATTTTAAGACCTTTGGGTACATATCAAGGAATATGATAACTGGGTCAAATAGTGGTTCCATTTCTAGTATTTTGAGAAAACTTCATACTGCTTTTCATAGTGATTGCAACAATTTGCAGTTCCACCATTGATTTATAAGTGTACCTTTTTCCCTTCATCCTTGCCAACATTTATTGTTACTTGTATTCTTGATAATTGCCATTCTGACTGGAGCGAGATGAAATCTCAGTGTAGTCTCAATTTGCATTTCTCTAATTGCTAAATATGTTTATTTTTTCATATGCTTGTTAGCCATTTGTATTTCTTCTTCTTTGCCAGTTCCTTTGCCCATTACTTATTGGGCTATTTGTTGTTGGTGGCTTTTTTTTTTGTGTGTGTGTGTGTGTGTGTGTGTGTGTGTGTGTGTGTGTGTATTAAGTTTTTGGAGTTCTTCATATATCCTAGAGATTAATGCTCTACCTAAGGTGCAGGTGGCAAAGATTTCCTCCCATTCTGTTGGCTCTCTCTTCAGGCTCTTAATTGTTTCCTTTGCCATGAAAAAGCTTTTTAGTTTGATATGGAGTCTGTTCTTTTGTTTGCAAAATCTGGAGTATTTTGGCTATATAAATCAGGTAAGCCCTTGGAGACACATTGATTTTATTCTTAGGGACCCTCACCTCCTTTTAAATAATGTTGTGTTTTTCCTAATTCCACTATCCCATAAACTCTGTGTGGAGGGAAAGAATTTTGAGATTTCTTGAGAGAGTGATAAAGGAATAAGTGAGATAGACCCAGATGATAGATAATATCCCACAATCTTGGATGAAGACTTGCCTGAAGATGTTGTGGCCAAAATCTTTGGTTAGTTCACAACCATTATGAATAAATTAACCTTTAGCTAAAATGCTATCCATCACTTCCATATTTCAGTAAATGTAAATTCTATTTCTATAATGAAAGTTTTGAGTGATGTGATTAGCAAATTCCTACACTATGTGTGTGTGTGTGTGTGTGTGTGTGTAGGTAGGTATTTTCTCTTTATTTCTGGTTCTCATTTAATATTTTAACTTTTAAAAATATTAAGTGTTGTGAACCTTGGTGGTGGTGGCCAAGGCGGCAGCGTTGGTGACAGCTCTGGGGTTTGCGTCTTGGGGTGTGTCGGCCGCCGCTGCTGCTCAGGCCTAGTATGTACAGATTGCTGGTTAGGATTCTTGGCACCATTTTCCGTTTCTGCGACCTGTCGGTGCCCCCTTTCCCGGGCCCTCCTGAAGAAGCGGCACTCGAACAGCACTATTTTCTACAGTGGACACTGATGAAATACCTGCTAAAAGACCAAGATTAGTTTTTTGACATCTTCTAGATTGCTTTATTCACCAAGTGAAAAACAGTCTCTACAATGTTGCCAGCTTATTTGGATTCCCATTCCAGCTGACCACAAAGCCTATGGTGACTTCTGCTTGTAATGGAACATGGAATGTGGCCCCTTCAGAAGAGGTTCTGGATCCTGGAACAACATGATGAAACTGGGTAATAAATCTCCTAATGGAATAAGTGGCTATTCAAAGATCAGAGTGACAGTAACCCGAGATCAACCACGTAGAGTCCTGCCTTCCTTTGGGTTTGCTCTAAACTCAGAAGGCTATAATAGAAGACCAGGTGGATGTCACCATAGCTAAAGCAATCCAGAGAGTTCCTTTATGTGGAAACCTCAGGAACAGGCTGTAACAGAAATGATTTCTGAAGAGGGTGGCAAGGGTCTGAGGCATCCTCATTGTACCGTGGAGGAGGGTGTTCAAAAAGAGGAAAGAGAGCAGTACTGAAGGTTATTGGAGCGACTTAAAGAAGGTGGTCATGGAAACTCTGTCCCACCTGTGACTTCACATCATCACAGTTCTCAAAGAAGTCAGATGGACACATTAAAGACCAAAGCCTGGGGGGAAGAGCCCAATCACAGAGTTAGAGCAACTCAGTTTGTCCCAAAACAATATAGAGTTGCTGAAACAAGGGGACCTCTATGTACAATGAGAAATGAAAAGAGGTGTTCAAAAGGGAAAATTTCTGATATAGAGAAGATGGTGGGAATCAGACTTGAAAATGAAGGTAGGAGGGGACACCGGCTGGAGCCTGACCTATCCAAAGAAGTGTCAGCTCCACTCCGCCTGGGCAGTGGAAGCAATGGATTACTCAGGAGGAAAATGTCAATACTTCAGGCAAAGGAAAAGAATTTCTCAGGCAAAGGAAGGGATACAAGAACAGATGATCTCCTTGAACTTACAGAAGACATGGAAAAGGAAATCAGTAATGCCCTAGGCCATGGCTCACAGGATGAGATCCTAAGTAGCGCTTTCAAATTGCGAATTACTTGAGGAGATATCCAGACCTTAAAGAACTCTCACTGGCTTAATGATGAGGTCATTAATTTTTACATGAATCTTCTGGTGGAAAGAAATAAAAAGCAAGGCTATCCAGCACTTCATGTATTCAGTACTTTCTTCTATCCTAAATTAAAGTCTGGGGGTTACCAAGCAGTGAAAAGATGGACCAAAGGGGTAAATCTCTTTGAACAAGAACTTGTTCTAGTGCCTATTCATCGGAAGGTACATTGGAGCCTTGTGGTGATGGACCTAAGAAAAAAGTGTCTTAAATATCTGGATTCTATGGGACAAAAGGGCCACAGGATCTGTGAGATTCTCCTTCAGTATTTACAGGATGAAAGTAAGACCAAAAGAAATATTGATCTAAATCTTTTAGAGTGGACCCACTACAGCATGAAGCCACATGAGAGTCCTCAACAGTTGAATGGGAGTGATTGTGGAATGTTTACTTGTAAATATGCAGATTATATTTCTAGGGACAAACCTATCACATTTACTCAGCACCAGATGCCTCTCTTCCAGAAGATGGTGTGGGAAATCCTTCATCAGCAGCTGATGTGAGAAAGCCCTGCCTGCTCCCTCTAGCTGCTGGTGGTTTCCATATAGCTCATGCCTTGTGGATTAAAAAGTCCCTGCATCATTTCTGTTCTCTCACAGGTACTGAGCTGTGAAAAGTGCATGGAGGCCCCTCGCTGCACTACAGTCCTGACTTGGGGTGTGGAGGGGCTGCTTGCAACCCTGTCTGTAAGACTGTGCCTGCTCAGAGCCCTGGACTGTTCAACCCACACAAGAACAAACGCTAATTATTATGTTTTTTGTTTTAAAGACTTTTTTCCCTGTGAATGTGGTAAATGCAGGATTTATTCTATGAAAAAAAAAATATTGAGTGTTGGGGCTGGGGTTGTGGCTCAGCAGTATAGCACTCACCTAGCACAGGTGAGGCACTGGGTTTGATCCTTGGCACCACATAAAAATCAAAATAAAGGTATTAAGTCTGCCTACAACTAAAAAAAAAAATTTTAATTGAGTGTTGAATCTGAATTTTAGCCTAAAAATATGAGTATTGGATAAGAGGGAATACCCACTATCTCCTGCAAGTGGTGAACAACTTACTCGACTAGGCATCACCAAGAGTATCTGTGGGGTGTAGGAGTCTGAGGTCACCCACACCCATGATTCTACCAAGAGCCCCTGCTATAATTTTCTTCTTTGGTGATCAATGCATTTTTTTCAATTTAAACCTAACAAATTCACTTGGTTTTAAAGTTCAGTATCCCAAATAATCATTCTCCAAGGTATTGTTATATTAATTTATTATTGTTGTTATTTACTGATCTTAACTCAGAGTTCTAAAACCTATGGAATTCATTCAATATTTTCAAATACATCCTCGAAAAGTCTTTGAACTTCATTCTGGACCTTGAAAAAAATTAGTGTGCCTTTAGTTCACTGTTTTCTCATTATTATGGGTAATAAGAAGTATTCTTCCTTTTGTTTTATCATTTAAGACCAGGATTTTCGACTAGTCCCAGTCCAGTGATCAATTCAATATTTTTTGAAGGTCTCTTGCCCACTACATGATTTACTTTTGTGTTAGTTAAGGTTGTTTGTTTGCAAGATGCAGGCAATGACTATCTAAAGCAGAGATCATTTTATTATAAAATCACAGTAAAATTAATAGGATCAGAAGAGAAAAATCAATAGCACACATCAAAAAGGATCAGGTCTACAATCCATATGGCAGAAACTAACCAATACTGTAGTTTATGCTCTGACATTATGAATTCATGCTGACCATTTTCTGTAATTATCACTTTCCAGGAGAAAGAGGTTGAGTTATTGAATTTAAGTCACAAGCTCACTCCTTGGCCAAGAGAATACTAATCTACTTAAACCAAAGTTCCACTAACATATATGTCATTCAGATAATTGCTAAAACAAAAATTTAAATACCATAACTAGAAGTAGAAAGTTGTTCAGGCAAAAGCAATGTTTAGTTTCTGATTTGAGTCAATGAGATTGCATTAGACTTGACTAGAAAGGAACACCAACTATAACTAAAAGTCTTAGAGACACAAACTATTACGATTTTCTAAAAAAAAAAAAAACAAAATTATTACAGAATGTTTCCTGTGATTTTCTCAGTGGTATATGCATATTTTGATCATAATATTGATATTTTTCTGTAGTTTCTAATTATTTATAAATAAATGTATGTTACTTTTATAATAAATAAAATGTTTCTTTAAAGATCAGGGAAATTTCATTTCTGTCCAGGACAGAAAAATTTCTACTGGACTTATTCTTTAATCATAAACAATCATAGGATAAGATGTATTATACAAGGCAAATATTTTCAGAAAATATTGGTCAACAATTTACACACACACACACACACACACACACACACACACACACACAGAGGTGTGTGTGGTGCTGGGGATTGAGCCCAGGGCCTTGTGCACGCGAGGCAAAATCTCTACCAACTGAGCTGTATCCCCAACCCCAACAATTAAAAAGAGAAGATAATTTGATATAAATCCAGAATTTTCCATGGAAATCTGAGGAAATGGAGCTTAAATTTTGGGACTGCTGAAATTTACAAGTAATTTTACTGGTGATTAGGGAATCTGCATGGGGCATCCCTTAATTCCTAGAAGACTGGGATATACTTGCCTTACTTATAAGTTTAGGAGAGTGTAATTACTACATTTTTAAAATCTAAAGAAGATATAAGAAATCATGCAGTGCTCAGAGAGTTTATGGAATGTTGACATAACAAGACTGAAAAGATGTCACTAAATACTTTGGACAATTGGTTGAGATCCCAGATAAGGCAATATATGAGTAAGTACATACGCCATATCAAGAGCTGAGTCCTGAGACTATGAGAAAAAAATCCAAAATATACCATCCCCAAAAAACTAGCCTGACAGGATCAAGCACATCCACTGGAAATTTAATGCTTACCAGAATAAATTTCAACACAATTAAAAAGGAAACCAATATAGCTTATTCCAACAAGGTAGTTATCAAAAGATGTTCAGCATGCAATAAAATTATCAAACACATAAAGAAGCAGTAAAAATGTAACCCTTAATCAAGTGGAAAATCAGTCAATAGAAAATGAATGCAAACTGACTAAGGTGAATTAACAGCAGATCTTTAAAACAAATATAAAAAAATTCAGCATTATGAAGGAAAAGATGGACATAATAGTGAGTTGGAAAATTTCAGAAAACAACTAAAATGATTTAAAAAAGAATCCAGAATGAAATTCTGAAAATTAAAATTAATTAAAATATCTAAGATGAAAACTTTATTGAATGGGTTTAACAATGGCTAGGAATAGAATAGGAAATCCTGAGATAGAGTTAATTTACTTCCTACAAAGACATAAAATTCAATGGAGAGGTGATTATCTTTTCATAAATGTTGCTGAAACAATTTGACAGAAAGTAGGAAAAAAATTGAACCTCTTTCTTTACCTCATACCAGACACTGAGATTAATTTGAGATGTACCATGCATTAAAATATTAAAGCTAAAACCAAAACAATTTTAGAAGAAACTTTAGGGAAACATATTTAGAGTATTTGGGAAGGCAAATGCTCCAAAATTTTAAAGATAACACAGAAACTACTCATCACAAAATTTAAAAATAATTAAATTCACTTCAAAATTGAAATATTCCTATTGAATGACACATTTAAGAAAGTCAAAATAGTAGTCATGGATTGGAAGAAACTGCAGTATAATTCCAATTATATGATGTACAAGAATAGGCAAAAATAATATCTGAGGGTAAAAATCAGATTAGTGGTTACCTTTGAAGGGTAGAAACAGATGAGCATGGGATATGAGGGAACTTTCTGGGTGACAACTTTATGTCCAAAAGTGATAAAAACATAGCTATTATTTTGAGCTGCCTGGTATATTCTGCTTTATACCAATAGTTCTCAACTGCAGGCACTTTTTGCCCCCATGGGTCAGTTAACAATCTAGAGACTTTTTTTATTGTCATAACTGGGTGGGCTGTTCTGGCACCTAGAGGATAGAGATCAGGTTACTGCAGCCCCGAATCCAATAGAGCCAATAATGAGAAACGCTACACAAAACCACTTAAAGGCATTAAGTCATTTCTAAAGTGTTTTAAAAAAACAATAGACTAAGGTTAATTTGTTATTTTAGTCAATGAACAGCATCTATTCTAACAACAGAAGCACTACAATGTTTTCTAGGTTAGGCAAGTGAAATATAGAATTCAGGAGAGGAAGACATTTTTTGGTTGATTTTAGTCTTTGCTTCAGTGCAGGACACATCTGTCAAAGTCAATGTAGGGATGGTACACCTATTATCTATAAATTCTCCAAGAAATAAATACCAAAAATACGAAAACACAGGTGCTGGACCAATTATAAATAAAAGTCTGGATGCTCTATAAGAAGGTCAGGTATGAAGGAATCACATGCTCTGAGATACCATATCCTGAACTATGCCAACAAAATTAGGCAGTAGTAGCTTCAGACAGAGAAGCATAAAGTATGATACAAAGGAAGAAACAGACAGGTAATGAGGGAAACCAGTAAATTAAGGCAGAAGGGGGTCTGGATTTAGGGAAATTTCTGACCCAAACATGGTAGCCGCTGTGACTTCTCCTTAGCTTATAAAAATGGGAATTAACTCTTGAATGCGAGGAAACTCCTGAGTAATCAGAACAGAAGGAGCATATCTAGTGAGAATAACATTTTACTTGTAGATACACAGCTGTGACACTTATCCACCTCTTTGGTCCTCAGTCTTTTCATTTGTAAAATGAGATAGAAGCATCAGGATTTACGAAGTCTTTTCAGTAATTCACCAATGATGTCTTCTTTCCTGGTTTAACAGTATATTGTCTACAGAAGAAACATCAAAGACAAAAGAAATAATGCTTAAAGAAATGATTCTGTGAAAATTCCTTGCGTTCTTTTTTTATTCTTTTGTGTTCCATTATTACTCTCTTCACAGGGTTTTATTTATTTGTTTTATCACAGCCACTCCTATTTTTGCAACCATAAATATCTGCACAGAAAGATACCACTCATGTCTATACCTTCTATAAGGATCATTAGCCTTTTTGCCTTTACAACCCATGTTTTTTTTTTTTTTTTTCTTGCCTCAGGATACTTCATTGATATACTCCTTCTGAATATATGCCTCCCTTATCAATGCTTCTGAATGCATAATAGGCAGGGTACTTGCCCAGTAGATAAAAAATCTGTGACTTTTCCAGGTATAGTGGTACATGCCTGTATTCCCAGGTACTTGGGATGCTGAGGCTGGAGGATCACAAGTTTGATGCCAACCTTAATGACTTAGTAAGACTCTATCAAAAATTAGAAGAAAAAAAAAAAAAAAGAAAGAAAGAAAAAACCCACTGGGGATATTGCTCAGTAGTACAGCACTCCTGAGTCCAATACCCAGTATACCCCCATCCCTGCCTTATGAGCACACACACACAAATCTGTAATTTTTAATCAAGCAAGTGAGAGAAAAAATCAAGTTTTAGATTCAGCAACTTAGAAAATCTGAACTAAAATGTATATACTTTATTTTAGTGCACCAAATCCACCTATCACCCATGTTTCTTGTTTCCATGAATGGTTTCTTTTTTTAATACCTAATCCTCTTTCCCTGACTTCCTCAAGATATGTTCAGCAGCAGGAATATGGGGCCAGAATGAGGGCACCATGCATAGTTGTGCTACAAACCCTGAAAGAGTATTTCCAAGAACTCAGGCCCACCCCAAAAGCCATGGAAAATTACTATTGACACACTAAGGCTCCTATTCAAGACATGTATACCCTATGTGTCTGTATGACAAAGTGTTTGTTGTCTTATTTCCTAACCTCCAACATGTTTTCCTGGCCTATATGATGAGCTTTTATATGAATTATTTTATGTGAACCTTAGTTTTCAGGTTCTGTTACTGGTCCTGAACCCCTTCTGTTTTACTCAGCTTTTCATTGCTGTGAACAAAATAACCAAGAAGAACAACCTAGAGGAATGAAACTTCACCTTGGCTCAGGGTTTCACTGGCCAACTCAATTGCTCTGGGTCCCAGGTGAGGTAGCACATCAAGGCAGAATGGCACGGCAGAGGAAAGTTGCTCAGCTCATGGCCGACAGGAAGCAGAGAGAGGAAGAAGTGGGAAGGATAGAAGAGGCCATGGGGAAGAGGCATCCTTCCAGGACATGCCCTGGAAGGATGTGACCCAACCTCCTCCAGTAACACCCCACCTGACTACAGTTACCACCCAGTTAATCCCTATCAGGGGATTGATGCGTCTATTTGATTAAGGATCTCATAACCCCATCAGTCCATACAAATTAGCTCTCACAATCCAGTGAGTTCATGTCTGAACTTTCCTGCATTAACACAGGAACTTCTGGTGGACACCTAATATCCCAACCTAACAGCTTCATTAGGACTCACCACATAGTTCATTTTTTATTTCTCCCTCCTAAGTCTTGATTCTGCTTTGGGACTGCAGTCTCTAACTAACACCCTATTCCAAAAACCTACAAGCACCTAAAATCACAGATTTTACTCTGTCATGTGGTGGTTTCACAGTATAAAAATGTTTCTTCCATTTCTAAAGTACCCTCCATCACACTGAATTAACTTAGGATGTTGGTAGCTTGTTCTCTTCCTTTTATCCTTAGTATCCAAAGGATACTAAGTCTGATTATTGGTCATCACAATAAAGACATTCCTCACTGAGGGTACAAGTTACCTTGTAGAATGTCTATTCAATTGTCTACTCTGAGAACTCTACTTTGTCATCACAGTGGCCCGATTTTCTGGGTTGTTCTTTGAAATCCTAGGTCTGAGAGAGCCCTGTTTTCATATGAAATTTTAGTTAGGTAAAACTAATAAAATAAGATCTTGTAGCACTGTTTGTTAAGAGCTAGCCCTGCAGCTCTCCCCTTATGCTTTCTCTTACATGAGATGGTATTAGAGCAGCAAAGTCCATTTTTGGAAATTAGTTAAGGGAAACTTGAATTTGGATTTAATTGGATTTAATCTACAGTTAGAGATAACATACATGTATTGCTAATCCAGGACTTGCTTCTCTCAAAATCCTCTTACTAGCCACTGTGCCAGAGAATCTTACATTGTTACATAAGTTATGTGACCAAATGACAATGCTACAGGGAAAATTCTAAGATGGTCCCCAAGATTCCTGGCCCCAGTTCATCTCCTTACAGTTCTATAATAATAATCAAACACTAATTTAGGTGTTGGCTTGGAGGAATTTTCCAGATGTAATTAAGTTCCCAAAGCAGTTGACCTTAAGGTAGAATGGTCACAGAAGACACACTGGACTTTCAACAGACATGCTCAATGAGGGAGCATGGAATGAGGGAGAAGTGGCTTGTAGACATAAAGCCAGTCTTAAGTAAACTCGTTTTCTGACTGGATTTTAAATCATCTTTTGTGGGCCAGGAATGTGGCTCAGTGGTAGAGTTTTTGCCTAGCATGCATGAGGCCCTGGATTTGATCCCCAGACACACACACACATACACACATAATAATAATAATAATTTAAAAAATCAACTGTTCTTTATCATAATGCTACCAAAAGGAAAGCTGAAGAAAGACATCATCTTTTAAAGTTGAAATAAACATCTCTCCTTTTTCATAAGTAATAAAAATTGACAAGAAGTTCAGAACAATTTAGAAAGCTTCAAACTATAGGTGAAATTATTTGTGAAAATGAAGAATTTCATATAGAATAAGAAACCAAGAGATAGTATTAAACAAAAGGTCTAGAATTGAAAAAAATAACAGAGATTAACAATCCAGTGGAAGTGTTCAGCAACAGAACAGACATAGCTGAAGAAAGAATCAATAAAATAGATAAGGATAAAGTAATCAGTTGCAAGCACTGAAACACCAAAAGAATGTGGAGGGAGGTACAAATTATATGGGGAAAAAAAGAAAGAACAGTGTTTGTAAAATTCTTCATGGCCTTTAGTGTCGTTGAAAATGAAATTTATGCAATTTGCTTCAAAGATACAGTAAACCAACTACTTACTGCTATATACTATTTTGAAAACACTACATGGATGGATACAGAGGTGCACTGATAATGAATAGGCAATAATAAAGTTAATTTTAAGCTTGGGGAAATAAAAAATTAAATTGTAATATAAAACAATGCTTGCTTTGTTAGTTTTATGAAATGCTAGAACAATCAGGAATTTTTGTTGCTATTGTCTGTTTTGTTTTAAAGAATAAGTAAAAAGAGGAAACAAAAACTAAGAATAAAATCCACAGTTGGTCAAAGTGATCTCAATTGTTATTTTCTCAAGCCTTTAATCAAAACTATTAATGGTTACACAATTGATATTACAAAAAAGTTACTTTCCTTGAAAAAATAACCACTATTGTTCACAATGTGGAAAAATGTGCAGTACTCTCTACACGAGAGGTTTGAAGGGTGAGTATTGAATTTACCCTTTAATCTAGCTATGACTCCTTCCTCTCCTTGGATTCTTCTATTCTGAGACAAACTATCTTTATAAATTAAAATGATGTCAGCATTTCAAGATTTTGCATAAATTCATTTTATCTACAAAGCCTTGCATGATCTTTCTATGGCACCTATTCTCTCTCTTCTATAAATTGCTGAACCATTTGAATTCTTATATGATATGGTTTTAATGTGATTCTTTCTTTTCTGTTAGAGCATGTTCACCCCAAATTTTGAATTTGACATGCAGAACACAGTAAAAAGACAAGGCTGTTTTTCAGATTGATGAAAATTCTAATGATAAAGGATAGAAGTTAGGGAAAAGAATTGAGTAGGAAAAAAGCCATCTTCTAAAATTATGCTTTGACAATATTATAAGGGATTTATTATAACCTGTCTAAGGAAATCAGCTTTTCCTGACTTTGATAAATCAACCTAAGAAATTCATAAATTTTTCCAAAAGAAACTTTAAAAAATGTCTCTCTGACATTTTTACTCAAACAAGAAGTACATATTCACTACCTATTTCAAAATGATCACTGGTTTTTAAACAGAAAGAACTGCCTTGTGCTTAACTAACTAAATCATTAAAACTTTCCTTATGAAGAAAATATGGGCACTCACTATTCCAGGAATCTATCTACTACAATTAATCAATGATGTGGAAAATGAGTCCTACACACAATAATTTCATCTAAATCCTTCAATTTATAGTTAGGAATTTTCTATACCATTCCTTCTGAATCTTCCTTTCTCTTTTTTCCTCATTCCAGACATATTTATGTTTCCTTTAGAAGTTCTGTATTTTTTTTCTTTTAGACAATGTTAACGAATTTTCTAATACCTATTTGAAGTCATGCAGGAAAGAATAGATGCCCAAGGATTCTGACATCATTGAAAACTTTAGTGACAAAGAAGTCCATTCCTTATAAAATGAATGTCAAGCATCCAACTATTAAGGTAACACAGAGCCAACCTATCTCTTGGTGGAAGATAACTAAACAAGGCTTTCATTTTTTTTTTTTTTTAATTGTTGTGTGGAAACTATTGAAAATTTTCCTTCTCTCTAAGGTCTTTCTTCAGATCACATCAGTTACAAATTGTCACTTTCTTCCCTGGAATCACAGCTTCTGTTTACCTCTTGTATATTCTTCTACAGAAATGTTGAGGAGGATAATTTTTTTTTTTCCTATTTCTACTCCACTGTGGTGTAAGAGAGTTCTTTTTTAAAGAGCCCCTTGCAAGTTACTAGATGTTTAGTGGAATTTAAAAACAACTTAACTATTATTATCATTCCTATGTACTTTTGTTCACTTATGTTTTTTCTTTTGAGCACTATGCTAGGTACTGTAAACATATATACATACACACATATAGACACACATGCACCCACATGTGGAGGGATGAATAAAATGTCCATATCTTCAAAGAATTGAGGGTTATTATGGTTTACAAAGTGTCACCCCAGTGCTCCAATGTTGATGCAGGAATATTCAGAGGTGAAATGACTAATTACATAGTCAGTCCATCCTAATTTGAACGGACTGACAAGGTGGTCACTGTAGGCAGGTGGATCATGGCTGGAGGAGGCAGATCACTGGGGATGTGCCATGGAAGGGTTCATCTTCCCTGTGTCCCCTTCCCCTTTCTTTCTCTCTGTTTCCTGGTTGCCTTGATGTGAGCTGCTTTCCTCCACTCTGCCCTTGGGCATGATGTCCTTCCACACACACCCTGGGCCCAGAGTAATGGAGTTGGCCATCTGTGAACTGAGACCTCTGGAACCATGAGCACCAAGTAAAATTTCCCTCCTCTAAATTGTTCTTTTCAGATAGTTTAGTCATAGCAATGTGAATCTCACTAAAACAAGGATATGCTAAGCTGAGAGAATTTATGCAAGCAATAATCTTTTAAGGGGTAGGCGTACTCTTAACTGTCCCAGTCTCATCTGATAGATTAGATCTGAAATGTCCCCTAAAGACCCAAGTGTTAAAGGCTTGCTCCCAAGTCCATGGTGTTAGGGGAGGTGGTGGAACCTTTAAGAAGTGTGGCCTAGTAGGAGGAAGTGAGGTCATCCAGGGTATGCCCTTAAAGGGTTATTGGGACCACAGCCCTTCTCCTCCCTGCTTTCCTGCTGCTGCAAAGTAAACCATCCTCCTTCAACACCCACTCTTACCGTGATGTTCTGCCTCATTACAAGCCCAAAGGCAATGGAGCCAATGGGCCATGAAGTGAAACTTAGGAAATGATGTAAATCAGAATAAACCTTTCCTTCTTTTAGGTTTTGTCATAGTGACCTCTGAGTAACACTCCATCTCATTTATAGACGCTACTGCTGCCCCTCCATGATCCTCTTTACTGGATCACTGTACAGCTCTAAGAAGCATCTAAGGGCTCAAAACTTCCCCTTTCCCTGAAGAATTGCCCTTTGTAGGAGTTTCCTTATCCAGAGATGCCTAGAAGTTAGGTTCCCTTCTCTCAGGTGAAGCAACTCTATAATACCATTCAGACTTTACAACCCCCAGTTAAATCAGGCTGAAAATCAACTCCAGCTGCACCCAAATTCTTGACTAGCTTCTTTCCCTCTGAAAGCTACTTCCCTCACTACCAAACAGGTTCCACTTGAAAGGATTGCATCCATTAATTATTTGCACAATAGTCCCCATTTTAGCTTCTACTGCTAGAGGACTACACTAAAATATATTTTTTCACAATGGACCTCTCAAACTCCATGTCATTTTACTGGTCTGATAAATCTTATTAAGATTGATTTTTAAATAGATAGATCCATCTGATCTTACCCATTTTGTTTTAATTTAAGTAGTTTGATGCAATGATCATTTAAATGTAAATGAAGCATGAGCTTGGTATGTTTGTCCTTCCTCTTCAGGGATCAGGGTCCTCTGTCCTCTGCATTTCCATCACTCTCTGCCTAATGCAAAAGCCTAAGCCTCTTTTCCACCCAGAAAATTCCTTTGGCATTTTATGATAATTACTTTCAGAGAGCTTCTCAGTGTTTGGAATTTCTTATGCCTGTCCTCCTGCATTTACTACCCTCTTCTGGCCCTCATATCTCAAGGAATTATGAAAATACTGGGAGTTTTATTCATATTGCCTCACACCCCTAAAAATTAAATCCTTCTGCAAAATAAGTTTCCATGCTACCCTGAACTTTTCTTTTTGTGATTCTTCCAATGTTTATAATTACATGTTTTTTGAATGCTTATCCTTCTTAAGCCAAGGGTTACCAAACTCTTTCTGTAAAAAGCTGGATAGTAATTATTTTATCCTTTGCAGGCCATAGGATCTTAGCTACAACCACTCAGTTCTATCATTATAAACAGGAGGAGCCACAGACAAAATATAAATGAATGAGCATAGTTATATTCCAGTGAACCTCAAAAAAATATGAGACCACATGCTTTAATTTGGTGATCCTTTTCTGGACTGTAATCTTTTTGAGGTCCTGGAGAAAGGGAACCTTTGTTTGATGCTGATCTTCAGAAAGGAGCTAAAAGTCATTGCCACTGTGTCTTCAACTGGCATTAAGTTAATCACATTTGCATGGAATTAATTTAAACATAATGAACTGATATTTTTGAAGGGTTCAGATATAATTAGCCCTTTATTTGGCCATTTCACATAGTTTTATACCTAGGAGTGTCCTTAAACAGCCACTCCAGTTTCTAGAAGAATAGAGAGACTATACACAGCTGGTGGTATACCTTATTATTTGACACACAACATCAGATAGTTTCTTTATATGTCAATATTGTTTTCAATATTTTTCCTATTGTGACTTGTAGTAATCATGGGTTTTTGACAAGTTCTTTACTTTTTAAGCAACAATTAAAAGTGAAGTAGGATATGAATATTCATATATTTTATATGTGAACTAAAATGTTCGATTGACAAGCAGTATATCTCATGGTTCTCATTTTGTCTCAACCTTTTTAAGTTTTGAACAAAAAATTTGAGTGCTCACATAAAATGACATGATTGCAGTAGCTTATCTTCTTTCTCTCCATCTTTGTAATTACTATTCTATCATTTATTTCAAATTGGCTGTTTAAACAAAGGAATATGTAGCTCACAGGAGTTGTAGAAAACAGCTTTGCTCAAAACGTTATCGTAATTTCCAAAGGAATATGTGTAGTAAAATCTGCATGTAGTACAGGTCAGCTATGTAGCTGGAAAGTCTTCAGATAAACTTCTGAAGAATGAAATGTTGATAAAAGGATAACAAAAAAAATGTGCTAATTTGAAAAAGAAAAAAAAGTAATGTGTGCATATATCCATAGTAATCACAATTGTTTAGAATTTAGACCCAAAAATTATTTCATAGGGTAGAATATCCTAACATAATTTAAAATTCTAGGCTCACAGTGGATGAAAAGCTGATGGACAGTCATCAGCTTCATTGTCACCTCTTCAGATTTGCACCCTGGAAGGGCAGTTCCCACTGCCCTGTCCCTGGACAGACACAGGTCTAGACCTTTCCAACACAGTCTCTTTCTATTACACAGGAAAATTGCTGATGCATTATTGAGGCTTTGAATAGAATACTTCAAAGGACATTTGAAAAATGATTGTACTGTTTTCTCTCTGTATGTTTATATATAAGATATATGCCACCATAATCTGTGGTACCATTTCAGAGCTCAAGGACAGTGTACCAAACTGTGACCAAAGAATGGAGAATGGAGTTTACATAACTGTATGTGGGATAAGAGGAAGCTACATGACTAAATAAGAAAATGTTTAAAGAGAAAGTGATGTGGAAAACAGTAATTTGTTGACAATATTTCAGATTGAGGGAGCAGGTATTTAGGAAAAGGGAAGGAATTTCTGTATCCTTTGCAAACATCAGCAATAAAGAACTCTAGGTAAGATGAAGAATCTAATGGAATAAATAAATCATGGACAGAAGCATAATTCTTTATTTTATGTAGTATTGTTAGTAAATAATTATAGTAATTTAAAAAAAAAAAAACTATTTCTAAGAAAATACTATTTGTTGGCAAAATTTCTTGACATCTAGACTACTTATGGGGAACGTCCTGGTGATTGATTTAAGGAAATTATTACAAATATTCTTGGTAAGCTGAAAGAGTGAATTTTCATGGAAAAACAAAGCTAGCCATAAGAATGTGAAGTTTTCATTAGCAAAAAGGAGACAGCTATAACTTATTTTATGATACACAGTGATTTGAGAAATTCTCTACAAAAACAAATATGAGCCAATGTACTAGTTTCTCAGGTTACCTTTGATGTTCATTTTTATCATAGAGTTGCTTTATATTATTTTTTATGTTTGAACGGCAGACAAAATTGAATTTGTAAGGAAAAATTCCTTCACTCTCTTTCCTCAGTTTTTCCTTTCAAGAAGTTAATAAATTGAAAGTATCACTATAGATTGTTTTAAAAGGAAAATTGTTGATAAATTTGGAAAGGAAAGACATGTAATAAGAAAGAAATAATCTCTAAAATCCACTGTATAAATGTTATTCTTCAAAGTATATTTTGTAATGTGGTTTCTTAAAATTGCAGTTATTAATTTCATTTTACTATTTTTTTCTTAGTAGTCAAGTGTGTTAGCTCTTTGTTACTATAACAAAATACCTGAGAAAATCACATTAAAACAAGGAAACATTTATTTTGGTTCCCAGGTTGGGAGGTTTTGTCCATGTTTGCTTGGCCTTGTTCCCTTTAGGCCAATGGTGAGCCATGTGTAGCAGAAGCACATGGTGGAGGAAGCTGTTCTCGTCCTGGTAGCTGGGGAGCAAAAGAGAGAAACTGGAAGGGTCTGGGTACCTTTAAGGGCATGGCTCCAATGATGTAAGACCTCTTTCTAGTTGATCCTTCCTAAAGGATCCACCACCTCTCAGTACTTCAACAGGCTAGGACCCTTACCTTAATTCTCTTCTAATCACAAAACACAGTTGGCAGGATTTCACTCTATGAGATGTGTTGAGACTTTTCTTACTGCCCTGCTACTGTTAATTTTAGTTAATATTTTGTGTACTTTAAATGGACATGTATTATACAATGGTGGTATATGATATTCTATATACATTATATAAATTTTGTTAGTCATTTTTCTTTTTCCATATTTTTTTTACTTATTTTTTTTGTCAAGTTCTTTTTAGTAGATAGTGGGGTTTAAAATACTTTATGGTCTTTTTGATGATAGTTATTCTAACTGGGGTGAAAGTATGTACCATAGTGGTTTTGATTTGCATTTTCCTGATGATTAATGAGCTAGAGCATTTTTTCATGTAATTAGTCATTTGTATGTCTTCTTTCGAAAAGTGTCTATGTAGTCTTTTTAGTACATTTTTCCATTTGATTATTTTTATTTTGGTGTCCAGCTCATTGTATCACTTATATTTTCGAGATATCTATTTCTTGTCAGATCAATAACTTGGAAATAATTTCTCACATTCTGTAGGATGTTTCTTAATTCTATTGATTATTTCCATTGTTCTGTAGAAGTTTCTATTTGATAAAATCCAACTTGTCTGTTTTTCCTTTTCTTGCCTATGCTTTTGGGGCCTTATCTTAAAAAATAAAAAATAAAAAATCATTGCTAACACTGATGTCTTGAAGTGTTTTCCAATTTTTTTGTAATATTTTATAGATTCAGATCTAATATTGAGATCTTTGACCCACTTTGAGTTAATTATTTGAGACTTTCTATTTTTGTTATGTAAACAATTATTACTACAAAATTTCCTCTCAGCAGAGCTTTTTCTATATCCTATGAATTTTGATATGTTGTCATTTTCATTTGTTTATAGACATTTTTTTAATTCAGTTGCCCATAGGGCATTTATGAGCATTTTCAATGTCCATGTATTTGTATACCTTCCATTCTTCTTCCTGATGTTGATGTGTAGTTCTGTTCTGTTCTGATCTGAGAAGATGCATGATATAATTTAATTTTTTAACATTTATAGATAAATGATTTTTTGCACAAATTATGACCAATCCTGAATAATGTTCCATATGCTGATGAGAAGAATGTATATATTCTGCTGCTATTGGTGGTAATGTTCTATGAATATTAGATCTATTTCCTATAAATATTTTATATATTTATATATTTTAATCAAATTAATTAATCATGTCATCAAAATATGCATCTATAAAAAGGAATTTAATTTGATTCACATAGAGGGCTGATATTTCTTCTTATAAAGACACCTACCCTATCAGATTTGCTCCCCATTATTATGACTTCATTTAACTTTTACACTGGCCCGAAGTCAAATATGGGCACACTGAAGTGAAATCTGGGAGGTATGTAAAAAATATTTGTTTATAATTATTGTCACAATTCTTACAATTGGTGTATGTTCAAGGTACATTGTTAGGAGAGTATATGTTCTTAATTATTATTTATATGTATCTATATTATTTCATTATATTATTTCATATATTATTTCATAAAATATTCACTTTTCTCATAATTATTCTTTTATCAATGCTTAATTTTTTAGAATTCATAATGTATTTACTTCTCAAATTGATACTTTTCAACTTTCTTTACTTTTTAAATTTAAATTGGTGGCTCATTAATATATACCATTATACCATTTAGTTTTTCATCCAATATTAGTCTACATTTTCTGAATAAGGTAAATTAAAGCAATCACTTTGTTCTGGAATTTTCGATTTGTTCTAGAACCTAGACAAACCTGCTTTATATATTTAAGGTTTGTAGTTTGGTCAAAAATCTCATCATGAATTTGATCTTTTATTATTATTTTGTTTTTATCATTTTAAATGATATGCATAGAATTTCTGATACTATCAAAGGACTCCAGGAAAGTCAGTTTCTTTTTTAATTACAAAATAAAAACAAATCACTATTAGCTTGTTTCTTGAATCTTCCTATGTTCAACTGAAAATTAGAAGTTTGTTGAATTAGACAAAGGGAAATGAAGGGAAGGGAGAAGGGATGGTAATAGGAAAGACTGTGGAATGAATCGGACATAACTTTCCTATGCTCATATATGAATACACAACCAGTGTAACTCCACATCACGTTCAACCACAAAAAGGGGATCAGAATTGTAATGGGTTGTACCCCATGTATATATAATATATCAAAATACACCCTATTGTCATGTATATCTAAAAATAACAAATCACAAAGAATAAAAAATAGAATTAAAGCACAATCAATAGCAGCCAACCATCTTACTGTGGCATCAATACTAATTACCCATTATTTGAATTGGCCCATGTTCAGGCCTAGGCTCAACCAGTATCTGTGTTTTTCTATATGAATTTTCTATAGAAATATTTTTTAAAATATCCAATTGGGAAATGTCATGGCAGTATAAAAAGAGTTATTTTAAAGTGGTGGCAGATACTCACTTGACACTTGAACTAAATATTTAGAATCCTCTAGAATTAATGTGCACATGTCCTTTTCTGAGCATGCTCAGAGAGAGCTGTACCTCAGTAGTAAAGCAGCTCTGGTTCAATCACTGGTGAAAGAAAGAAAGAAAGAAAGAAAGAAAGAAAGAAAGAAAGAAAGAAAAAGAAAGAAAGAAAGGCAATAATTAATAAGTGAAATGGAATCTAATTAAAAAGCTCCTACACAGCAAAGAAATAGGAGCATGTGGAGAAAGCTTACAGAATGGGAAAAAATCTTTCCCATCTACTTTTCCAACTGGTGATTAATATCAAGAATACATAAAGAGAGGCCCAGGAAAGCCCCGCTGACCTCTGAGGAGCCCAGGCAGGCCTAGGTCAACCCCGATCACACCCACAGAACCTACCTAGGCAGTCCAAGGACAGTCCCACAGAACTCCGTGGAGTCCAGGCAGGCCCAGGCAGGCCCAGGACAAGATCATGACACCCGTGGAGCCCAGACAGGCCCAAGACAGTGCCACCAACCTCCACTGAGCCCAGGCAGGCCCAGGACAGTCCCTGGGTGGAGATCTGCAGTGGAGCCCTTCCTTAGGTTCACTATTTACCAAGGCTGTCATCCACCCTGCCTGCCCACCTCTGTCTTGGAACACTGCAGCCATCACCATAGCCCTGCTCACATAGGAGCCTCTACCTTCTGATAACTGACAGGGCCTAGAGGCAACTGCCTGATGCAGCATCACGCACCACAGTGCTGCATCTCTGAACAGGTTGTACAACACCATTTGATGGCCTGCCCTTTTAGCCCCATCTCTGAAAGTGATTGCCTCCATGTGGGACACCTCTAACACCATCTCGGGTTACCTCAGCGGTCACTTTCACCATCTTCACTTGTGGCAGCTTCCATTTTGGGACACTGGTTTGGGGTTGAAAGCCAACACCAAGATGAGACATCAGTAACCTGCAGGGACACTATAAGATTATAGTAACACCTTGAGTTCTGCCCACACCAACCTGCATGGGACCCAGGCTCAGAATGGGCCCAGGTCCATCCTGCCACCAGCAAATACCTGCCAAGCTCAGGCTTGACCATAGGACCAACTCTTATGACCAGCAGACCACCATGGGAGTTCAGATTTGGCCAGTTCTGCCCACACCAACCTGCATGGGTCCCAGGCCAAGGGTAGGTCCAGAGTCCACCACCTCACCTCCACCTGGAGGCACAAGCTTAACCTACTTCCATCTTGAGACACTGCAGGACATAGCCATAGCCTTCCCCATGCAGTAGCCCATACCTTTTGACAACAGACAGGGCCTAAAAGCAGCTGCATCTCAGAGCAGGCATCCCAAAGAAATTGTAAGGACCACCCTTTCAGCCCCATCTCTGGAAGATGTTGCATTCATCTTGAAGCACCTTCACTGTTATCTCAAGTTACCTCCACTATTGCCACCACCACACTTAGTTGCAGTAGCATACATCGAGGGACACCTGAAGGGTCTGAAAGCTCAACATTAAGGTGAGGTACAGGCAATCTACATGGATACTAAAAGAATATAGGACAGAAACTGTAATATCTCAGATCCACACTGCAAGAAAGGAAGATAAAGAGACAACATGAAAAAACAAGGAAGGAAAGTGCCCCAAACAAACCAGGATACTACAATAACAGAATCCATGGTCAGCAAAGTTGATGAAATGTCAGAGAAGGAGTTCAGAAGGTTTATAATTAAAATGATCTGTGAATTAAAGAATGACCCAAATGAGCAAATACAGGCAAAAATTGATCACTCCAACAAAGAGATAAGAGAGCAAATACAGGTAGAAAAATGTTACTTCAAAAAAGAGATAGAAACCCTGAAAAAAAAAAAAAAACAGTCAGAAATCCTTGAAATGAAGGAAACAATAAACCAAATAAAAAGCACAATAGAAAGCATCACCAACAGACTAGATCAACTGGAAGAAAGAACATCAGATAATGAAGACAAAGTATACAATCTGGAAAATAAATTTGACCACACAGTGAAGATAGTAAGAAATCATGAACAGAACATCCAAGAATTATAGGACAGCATCAAAAGACCAAATCTAAGAGTAATTGCGATAGAGGAAGGCACAGAGTTTCAAACCAAAGGAATGCACAATCTCTTCAATGAGATAATATTAGAAAATTTCCCAAGCATGGAGAATGAATTGGAAAACCAAATACAATAGGCTTATAGGACATCAAATGTACAAAATTACAATAGATCTCACAAAGGCACATTATAATGAAAATATCAAGCATACAGAATAAGGATAGAATCATAAAGGCCACAAGAGAGAGGAATCAGATCACATATAGGGGGAAACCAATTTGTATCATAGCAGATTTTTCAATCCAGATATTCAAAGCCAGGAGATCATGGAAAAACATAAGCCAAGCCCTGAAAGAAAATGGATACCAAACAAGAATCTTATATCCAGCAAAATTAAGCCTTAGATTTGAGGATGAAATAAAAACTTTCCATGATAAACAAAAGTTAAAGAATTTACAACTAGAAAGCCAGCACTATAGAACATCCTCAGCAAAATATTCTATGAAGAGGAAATGAAAAACAATGATGAATATCAGCAGAGGGAGGTATTACACTAAAGGAAAAATCAATCAGAGGAGAAACCATGTCAAGTTAAATACTAAAAATGGCTGGGAATACAAATCATGTCTCAATAATAACTCTAACTGTTAATGGCCTAAACTCACCAATCAAAAGACATAGACTAGCAGATTGGATCAAAAAAGCAGACCCAACAATATGCTGCCTCCAAGAGACTCATCTCATAGGAAAAGACATCCATAGGCTGAAAGTGAAAGGCTGGGAGAAATCATAGCACCCACATGTACTGCGGAAGCAAGCAAGGGGTTTCCATCCTCATATTGAATAAAGTAGACTTTAAGCTAAAGTTAATCAAAAGGAATAAAGAAGGACACTACATACTGCTCAAGGGAACCATACACCAACAAGACTTAACAATTATAAATGTATGTGCCCCAAACAATAGAGCATCTACGTTCATCAAACAAACTCTTCTCAAGTCCATGAGTCAAATAGACCACAACACAATAATTCTGGGTGACTTTAACCCACCTCTTTAACCACTGGATAGATCTTCCAAACAAAACCTGAACAAAGAAATGACAGAACTCAAAAATACAATAAATATCTTAGACTTAACTGACTTATATGGTATTTCATACACTTTCTTCTCAGCAGCACATGGATCCTTCTCTAAAATAGACCATATATTATGCCACAAAACAACTCTTAGCAAATATAAAAATGTAGAGATACTACCCTGCATTCTATCAGACCATAATGGAATGAAATTAGAAATCTATGATAAAATAAGAAATAAAAGCTACTCCAACACCTAGAGACTAAATAATATGCTACTGAATGAATAATGGGTTGTAGAAGACATCAAGGAGGAGATTAAAAAATTCTTAGAAGTAAATGAGAACACAGACACAACACATCAAAATCTCTGGGAGAGTATGAAGGCAATTCTAAGAAGAAAGTTCATCGCATGGAGTTCATTCCTCAAAATAGGAAAAAGTCAACAAATAAATGACTTAACATTACATCTCAAAGCTCTAGAAAAAGAAAAATCCAACACCCAAAGCAGTAGAAGACAGGAAATAATTAAAATCAGAGCTGAAATCAAAGAAATTGAAACAAAAGAAACAATTGAAAAAAATTGACAAAAAAAATTGGTTCTTTGAAAAAATAAATAAAATTGACAGACACTTACCAGGCTAATGAAGAGAAGGAGAGAGAAAACTCAAATTACTAATGTCACAACAGACACTACAGAAATATAGAAGATAATTAGAAATTATTTTTAAAACTTGTACTCCAATAAAATACAAAATATCAAAGACATCAGCAAATTTTTAGAGTCATATGATTTGTCCAAACTGAATCAGGATGATATACACAATTCAAACAGATCAATTTCAAGCAGTGAAATAGAAGATGCCATCAGAAGCCTACCAACAAAGAAAAGCCCAAGTCTGGATGGATACATAGCTGAGTTCAACAAGATCATTAAAGAAGAACTAATACCAATACTCTTCAATTTATTTCAGGAAATAGAAAAAGAGGGAGCACTTCCAAACGCATTCTATAAGGCCACTATCACCCTGATTCCAAAACCAGGCAAAGACACATCAAAGGAAGAAAACTTCAGACCAATATCTCTAATGAACATAGATGCAAAAATTCTCAATAAGATTCTGGCAAATCGAATACAAAAACATAGTACACCATGATCAAGTGGGGTTCATTCCAGAGATGCAAGTTTGGTTCAACATACGGAAATCAAATGTAATTCATCACATCAATAGACTTAAAGATAAAAACAATATTATTGTCTCAATAAATGCAGAAAAAGCATTTGACAAAATACAACACCTCTTCATGTTCAAAACACTAGCAAAACTAGGGATAACAGGAATATATCTCAACATCGTAAAGGCAGTCTATGCTAAGCCCCAGGCCAATTTAATTCTAAATGGAGAAAAATTGAAAGCATTTCCTCTAAAAACTGAAACAAGACAGGGATGCTCTCTTTCACCACTTCAATATTAACATAGTTCTTGAAACACTGGCCAGAATAATAAGACAGATGAAAGAAATTAAAGGGATATGGATAGGGAAAGAAGAACTCAAATTATCACTATTTGCTGATGATATGATTCTATACCTGGGAGACCCCAAAAATTCCACAAGAAAACTTCTGGAACTCATAAATGAATTCAGCAATGTAATAGGATACAAAACCAACACCCATAAATCTAAGGCATTTCTATATTCCAGTGACAAATCCTCTGAAAGGGAAATAAGGAAAACTACCCCATTTACAATAACACACACACACACACACAAAAAAAAAATACTTGGGAACCAACTTAACAAAAGATGTGAAAGACCCCTATAATGAAAAGTACAGAACACTAAAGAAAGAAATTAAAGAAGATCTTAGAAGATGGAAAGATCTACCTTGTTCTTGGGTAGGCAGAATTAATATTGTCAAAATGACCATATTACCAAAAGCACTATACAGATTTAATGCAATTCCAATCAAAATCCCAATGACATTCCTCATAGAAATAGAAAAAGCAGTCATGAAATTCATCTGGAAAAAGAAGAGACCCAGAATAGCTAAAGCAATCCATAGGAAGAAGAGTGAAGCAGATGGCATCACTATACCAGACCTTAAATTATAACACAGAGCAATAGTAGCAAAAACAGCATGGTATTGGCACCAAAACAGACTTATAGATTAATGGTACTGAATAAAGGACACAGAGACTAACACATGTAATTACATTTATCTTATATTCAACAAAGGTGCCAAAAGTGTACATTGGAGAAAAGATAGCCACTTCAACAAATGGTGCTGGGAAAACCGAAATATGAAACAGAATGAAATTAAATCCTTCTCTCACCATGCACAAAACTCAATTCAAAGTGGATCAAGGATCTAGGAATTAGACCAGAGACACTGAGACTATTAGACGAAAAATAGGCCCTAATCTCCATTGTGTCGAATTAGGCCCCCAACTTCCTTAATAAGACTCCTATAGTGCAAGAATTAATATCAAGAATCAATAAATGGGATAGATTCAAACTAAAAAGCTGCTTCTCAGCAAAAGCAACAATCAGTGAGGTGAATAGAGAGACTACTAATTGGGAATAAATTTTTACTACGCGCACGTCAGATAGAGCACTAATCTCTACAATATATAAATAATTCAAAAATCTTAACACCAAAAAACAAAACAAAACCAAAAAAAACCAAATAACCCAATCAATAAATGGGCCAAGGAACTGAACAGACACTTCTCAGAAGAAGATATACAATCAATCAACAAATACACGAAAAAATGTTCAACATGCCTGGCAATTAGAGAAATGCAAATCAAAACTACTCTAAGGTTTCACTTCACTCCAGTCAGAATGGCAGCTATTAAGAACACAAACAACAATAAATGTTGGAGAGGATGTGGGGAAAAGGCACACTCATATATTGCCAGTGGGACTGCAAAATGGTGCAGCCAATCTGGAAAGCAGTATGGAGATTCCTGGGAAAACTGGGAATGGAACCACCATTTGAGCAGCTATCCCACTCCTCGGTCTATAACCAAAGGACTTAAAAACAGCATACTACAGGGACACAGCCACATCAATGTTTATAGCAACACAATTCACAATAGCTAAATTGTGGAACCAGCCTAGATGCCCTTCAGTAGATGAATGGATAAGAAAATGTGGTATATATACACAACGGAATATTACTCAGCAATAAAAGTGAATAAAATAATGGCATTCATAGGTAGATGGATGAAGTTGGAGAATATAATGCTAAGTGAAGTTAGCTTATCCCAAAAATCCAAATGCAGAATGTTTTCTCTGATATAAGAAGGCTGATTCATAGTGGGGTTGGGACGGAAAGCATAGAAGAATTAGAGGAACACTAGAAAGGCCAATGGGGAGGGAGGGGATGGAAGGGGGCAAAAGGGGGAAAAATATTGTAGAATGAGATGGATATCACTTTCTTGGTTGCAGGTATGAAGACATGAATGGTGTGAAAATACTTTGTATACAACCAGAGATATGTAAAAATGTGCTCTGTAAGTGTAATATAAATTGTAATGCATTCTGCTGTCATATATAACAACTTAGAATAAAAGAAAAGAAAAAAGAATATATAAAGAACTTGAAAATATAAACACCATAAATAAATAAATAAATAAATAAATAAATAAATAAACAAACACACCCAATCAGTAAATAGGCAAATGATCTACAGGGACATTTTTCAAAAGAAGAGATACAAATAGCCAACAAATATATCTCACTCCAGTTAGAATGGCAATCACCCAGAATACAAATAATAATAAATCTCAGTGAGGATGTGGGGTACAAAAACACTTGTGTATTTGTGGTGGGACTGAAAATTAGTACAACCACTTTGAAAAGTATTATGGAAACTCCTTAAAAGACTAGGAACAGGACCACCAGATGACACAACTATCCCACTGATTTTTAGTTACTAAAAAGAATTCTCAAATAAGCTTAGTGATGCATGCACTGCAATTCACAATAGCCAATTTATGGAACCAGCCTCAATGTCTATCAACAGAGGAATAAATAACATGTGGTGAGTATACACAATGGAATTTTACTTACCCGTAAGGATGAAATTATGTCATTTGCAGGTAAGTGGATGGAACTGAAGAACATCATGCTAAGTGAAATAAGCCAGACTTAGAAAGCCAAAGGTTTAATATTTTCTCTCGTATGTGGAAGTGAGAAAGAGAAAAACTGAAAAAGGGAATCTTGGGAAAATAGAATGGAGACCAACAGAGTAGAGTTATCTAGAAGGAGGGGGATGGTATGGGCATTGAGAAGTACTGGGCAATGAAATCAACCAAATTATGCTATGTCTATTTAGGAATATACCACAATGGATCATACAGATGGCTTATTTACCATCTGTATTTTCTTTGGTTAGGTTTCTGTTAAAGTCTTTGGCTCAGTCTTTAATGCTTGTTTTCATATTATGGGTTTTATTATTTTTTTATTTTTTCTATTTATTTTTCAGATATATATGTATATATATATGCATACACACACACACACATATATATATATATACACTAATTAAAATAATAATAACAGAAAGAAGATCATTAGATTAGAGCAAGAAGAGGAAAGAGAAGGAGAGGAGGGAAAGGAAATATTCTGGGGAATGATATTGATCCAATTATGTTCAACACATGTATGAATACAACATAATGATTCCAACTATTAGGTATAATTATAGTGTACCAATAAATTGATTAAAAAGATTTTTAAAAACATTTCTTAAATGTGTGTGCTTGCTAAAATACTTCTGATTTTGTTTAGATTGTAACTTCCTTATAGTATGTTTTAGCATCAAAAGATAAGTTATATCTATCACAGTCCTACCAATTTAAAATTATATTTGAGATTGTAAAGTTTTTGTAATGTTAAAAATGTGGTGTATAATTTCAAACTTTTGAAAAATAATGATTAAGGGCAAGTGTTATGGATGACATTTAAAACCATATTTTAAGCAATAGGTAAACTCATAGAAGGCCAGATAGAGAATATTTCAAAAGATTTAATTAAGAAAATAGTTATAATAAAATGTCACTTATAAATTTTATAACATAAAACATAACAGAAATTATTACTTTAGATTTTTCCTTATATATTATGAATCACAAGTCAAATTGAATACCTATTTTTTATAAGCACAACTTTTAGAAGAGTTTTAGGTTCATATCAAAATTAAAAAGGAAATACAAGAGATGTCTCATATCTTGTCTCCACCTTCATATGCATAACTTCCCCAATTATCAGTATACCTTACCAGATTGCTAGGTTTATTAAAATTGATAAACCTACATTGAAACTTTCATAATTACCCAAATTCCATAGTTTATATTTAGTTTGTCTATTCCATGTGTTTGAACAAATGAGTAGATATAAATTCCAGTATTGCAATATCCTACAGAACATTTTCACTGCCCTTAAAATCCTTTTTCTTTGTCTATATCCATGTCCCTTCTTCCAACTGATTTTCACTGTGTGAAGTTTTGCCTTTATCAGAATGTTAGGTACTTAGAATCAACAGTATGTAACATTTTTAGATTGGTGTCTTTCATTTAGTGGTAAGGAGTTAAATTTCCTCTATTTATTTTCATGGACCAATAACTCATTTATTCTAAGTATTAAATAATATTCCATTGATAGCATATAACACAAGTTTGTTTATTCATTTACCTACTGAGGAATATTTTAGTTGTTTTTAACTTTTCACAATTTGCAAGAGCTGCAAGAGCTGCAAGAGCTGCAAAAGCCATCAGAAACTTATTGAAATTAGCTGAAGAATATGTATTCTCCTTAGAAGCTGAAATTCAGGATACCAGTAAAAGTGATAGTAGTGAAGAGGAATCAAAAGGTGATTCTGGGAGCACAGTCTCCAGTAAAAAGAACAAAAAGAAATTAAAAAAGAAAAAGGACCGTCAAGTAGAGGAACCACTTGTGTCCCCTACTCTCCCTAATTAAGGAGATAGCTAAGATTGCAGTTAGCTGTGAGCCATAAGCATTACCACCTTTCATGGTCTCGCGAGACTTGGCCAGGGGGATTGTGGATCGGGTCGGTGCCATTTTTGTGGTGTTGTGGTTGTTGGCAGAGTGTGGATAGCGTGTTGGAGTTGTTGGAGCCGGAGAGAGAAACTAGCAGAATAAAGAGCCTGTTTGTTTCCAGTCCACCTCTGAACTTATTCCCGTGGCGTTGTTGCTCCAAGCAGCAATCACTTCAGGCAGCAATAACAATTATGAATAAACTGCTATAAACATCCTTGTTCAGGTTTTTGTGTTTATAAATATTCAACTTCTTTGGGTAGATACAAAGGGTTGCAATAATAGGATTGTTTGGTAAAAAATATATTTGATTTTGTAGGAAACTGACATGTTGTCCTGAAAGTGACTGTAATGTTTTGTATTTACACCAGAAATTAACAAAAATTCTTGTTCTACATTTTCATTAGCATGTGTATTTCCAATATTCTGAATTTGGGCCATTCTAGTACATACATAATGGTTTTGTTTTAATTTGTGCTTTCCTGATGGCTTATTTACCATCTGTATTTTCTTTGGTTAGGTTTCTGTTAAAGTCTTTGGCTCAATCTTTAATGTTTGTTTTCATATTAAGGTTTTTTTAATTTATTTTTATTTTTTTCTATTTACTTTTTAGATAATTTTCCTTTAGCAAATGTGTCTTTGATAATGTTTTATCCCAGTCTGACTTATTTTCTCATTCTCATAACTTTGTCTTTCATAGGGCACAGTTTTTAACAGTTTTTAACTCTACTGAAGTCTAGTTTATCTATTATATCCTTCATGGCTCATACCTTTGATGTCATATCTAAAAAAATATTTAGCATATTCCTAGTCATTTAGGTTTTCTGCTATGTTATCTTCTAGGGATTTTATAGTGTGTGTTTTACATTTAGGCTTATGATCAAATATGAATTAATTTTCGTGAAATGCATAAGGTCTGTACTTGAATGTAGATTTTTGCATGTGGATGTCCAATTGTTACAGTACCATATTATAAAAGGACTTTGTTCAATTCCATTAAATTTATTCTTTGTCAAAAATCAGTTGACTGTAGTGGGATGTCTGGGATGGGCAGTTTTATGTGTCAAGTTGACTATGCCAAGTAATGCCCATGTAGCTGTGAATACATTAATTCTCTGTGTGTCTATGATGGTGTTTCCAGAAGAAATTAGCATTTTAATCAGTAAACTGAGTTAAGAAGATCCATCAGTGTGGGGGAGCATCTTCCAACCCACTAAGGGCCTAAATAAAACAAAAAGGCACAGGAATAGTAAATTCTGTTTCTCTCTCCTTGAACTAGAGCATCCATCTTCTCCTGACCTTGGCTACTGGTACTCCCTGTTATCATGTCTTTGGACTCCAGGGTTTACACCAGTGGCCCCTCTTGATTCTCAGGCTTTAGACTCAAACTGAATCACACCACTGGTTCTCCTAATTCTCTAACTTTCAGGTGGTGTATAGTGGGACTCCCCAACCTTCATAGTCAAGTCAGCCGATTCTTATAATAAAGTTTTTCCCTATCTACAGATCCTGTTGGTTCTGTTTTTCTGGAGAATACTGACTAATACACTGGTATACAAGAAAGTGATTAACTTTTGAAAATAACCATGTATTCTGCAATCTTCTTGTAATTATTTATTAGTTCCAGAAAGAATTCGTTGTTGTTGAATCTTTTGGATTTCTTACATAGATGGACACATTTATCTAGTTGCAGAATTTTATTTTTTCCTTCTGAGTCTGTGTACATTTTATTTCCCTTTCTTATCTTAATGCTAGGACTGTAATTAATTTTTCAATCTCATTAAGACCCAACATTTATGTTATTTGAGATATAATATTCTAGAACACAGAAGAGTCATCATGGCATATCTACATAAAAATATAAATGCAGCATATGCACATTATTCAGGTGCCATATTTGATGATTCGATACTTTTAATTCACCTTCATGATAAAAACTTTTGTAATCCCCAAATGAATATGCTTCTGATATGCTTTTGTAGTCATTCAAGAATAGGCACAGAACTATAAAAATTTTGTCTAATTCTTTTTTAAATTAATTAAATTATTTATTTATTCTAATTTGTTATATATGATGGCAGAATGCAATTCATTTCATATTATACATATAGAACAACACTTTTCAAGTCACTGGTTGTACATAAAGTATTTTCACACCATTCATGTTGGTCTACCTAATTCTGATATTCCCAACTGGGATCCAAGAGGACAATGCTGGTTCTCTCTCATACAAAATCAACCAGAAAATGGACACGGTAGGGAATAGTGTAGTGAAATGCAAGAAGATATAGATCTGGAGCCCTTTAGACAGGATTTAAATACCACCCTAGCACCTGTTAGTGAAGAGGCCTCAGGCAAGTCAAGTCACTTAGTTAATATTTCTGAACCATTTTTCTCTTTGGTGAAATAAAACAAATCTATCAAAATGAAGGGTCTTTAGGATTTAAGATTATAATCTACATGAGGTATGTATATATGTATGTATATGTATAAATATGTATGTATATTTCCCTATGGAAATGGTTTAGTATTCACTCAATATTCACAATGATTTTGTAAAAACTAACATCTACAAATCATGAGAATCAACTACATAGAACAATTTTCAAGAATAACATTAAGCAGTTACTTTAAGAAAAAACTATAGAACTCCTCCATGAGAAATAGAATTGAAACTATGAGATTTGTTTCTTAATTTTCAGAGAGTTTGATGGGATATTGAAGTATATGATAAAACATTCCAGTTCTAGAAAGAAATGATATACAAAATAAATTAATAAATATATATGCATGTGTGTGTGTGTGTGTGTGTGTGTGTGTGTGTGTGTGTGTATGTATAAAAGTTATTCATAAGTGAGAAATTCCAAACAGGGAAGGAAGACAAAAAGTTTTAGAAGGAAAAGGGCTTTTCTTTTTCTTTCTTTCTTTTTTTTTTTT
This sequence comes from Tamias sibiricus, assembly GCA_025594165.1. Lineage (NCBI taxonomy): Eukaryota > Metazoa > Chordata > Mammalia > Rodentia > Sciuridae > Tamias > Tamias sibiricus. The sequence continues at coordinate 49,002,490 of CM046670.1, forward strand.
TAAAACAAAAGTGCTCTGGCTGGGTACAGTGGTGCATGCCTGTAATCCCAGCAGCTCAGGAGTTGAGACAGGAGGATCACAGTTCAAAGCCAGCCTCAGCAATGGTGAGGTGCTGAGCAACTCAGTGAGACCCTGTCTCTAAAATATAATAGGGCTGGGATTGTGGCTCAGTGATCAAGTGCCCCTGAGTTCAGTCCCAGGTACCAAGAATTAAACAAATAAACAAACAAACAAATAAATAAAAAGTGCTTTATAGAATCTAGGTGAAAATATTCTAGAATCCTGGCTAGAAGGGGATGTGCAATACACATTCATGTTTATAAGCTTCTATTCCTTTTTGGCCTGCTTTGTATTTTGTGGTTAGACTATCTCACAGTGAACTAATTCTTCCTTACCTCATGATTCATTTATTCTCTCTGCTGTATATGTGTGTGCACACATGTATGTGTGAAAAACAGTTTTTTTGCTTATTTATCTGCTTCATTGGTTAGAGAAAGGAAATTTATTCATAACATCAAACTGCTTCTGACAGTGCCTGGGAGGTTTACCAATTGAAAATTATAAACTTCAGGACAGAAAACACTTTTCTTCTCAGCCGAGAGGTATTCCTGCACGGAACAGTTGAAGATCAGCACTGCTAAATAGCTCTACTCACTTTGCACCAGAAGTTTTTTTAGGTAATTTTGGTGCATTTCTGCCCTCTCCAATTAATCAACAAATTACAAAGAACAAATTTACTTCTTTTATTTTCCTCCCAGGTTTTAACCTGTGGTCAATAGCTATTTAAGTGAATTCATCTAGCTTGACGCAGCTTAGATGTGAAGTAGTGTTTAATTCTGTTTTCACTTTGTTAGAGATTCCTAAACTCAGTTAATAAACAGAGATGAATTTGAAATAAGAAAAACACTGTTACTTGATTAATTCACACACTTACCTGAAATACTTTATGTGATAACAAGAAGTATAAATAAGGGGCTTATAATTTAATTAGAAATTTGCTATTCTATTTGATGAATGTATGAAACCCCAGAGCATATCATACTGATTTGTAGGGCTATCTACATTCACCAAGTGAATCCCTGAGATGGATGGATACTCTTGTGTGAAAAGTGCAGCTAAAATAATTTATTTTCATTATTTAAAATAGCAAGAAATGATTAATACAATTCTGTGGCTAAACTTTCTTAAATATGCATATATATATATATGCACACATATATATATATATAAATAATATTTTCAGCTTCTATCATTGAGATAAACATGAACACTAAGAAAAATAAAATGCATTGTTAAGATATAATACTTTAATTCCTCCCTGGAGTCTACAATTATTTCTTTTTTAAAATTTTTAAAAATATTTCTTTACTTTAGTTGTACACAATGCATTTATTTTTATGTGGTGTTGAGGACTAAACCTGGGTGGCGCACATGCAAGGCGTGCGCTCAACTGCTGAACCACAACCCCAGCCCTACAATTAATTCTTTAGAGCCTGTATAACTCTTCACTGACATGGGATTAAGTTTTATTTTTGTGACCAATACATGCCAACAACACAAAAGAATTCTATAATCAATAACATATTAGGGTTCATGTTATGTTAATCCTGAAAAAAAATGATCAACTACAAGACTTGAGAAGCCTTTCTATGAAAGAACAAGAATCTGAATCATTTTAAAAGCAAAGCACACAGAAGTCTTCCATTCTTCTTCACTCACTTTGTATTTGACTGTTATTATCCCAGCAATTAGCTCAATACAGCAGCCTTTGTCTGTCAAGGACATATTTTAGGTAGTAAATGAACCTCATTTGAGCTTCATAACTGAGCATGAATCATTGCCTTCACAATAGCCAGATCTTTGAAGGCAGCTGTTGAAATGGTTTCAACTAATGATAATTAAAAAATCATAAACACCAATTTACCATGTGTCTCAAAGAGAAAGTGGAACTACTTATTATTTTCAGCAACGTGTCCCTCTAGGGTGAGGAAAAGCAATAATTGTTTGTAGTGAAATATATGGTGATGTTTTTTATATAAAACATTAGAATAAATCTCATTATATAAATCTCATCAGGGTCACCCCTCCCAAAGAGTGTAATCAATTACATGCAGGATTTGGGGCAAAGAATTCCATTGCCATTGAATGTTATATTTCATGCAGTCATTTATAAATTTTATTAGAAAGCAAGAAGATTAACAGCATAGATGGATTTTACATTGGAAATCTTCTTTCCAAGCTTATCATTGGGGAAAGGTAAAAAAGGTAGTTGGAAATTTCATGTTCTACTTGATTTTCATGGTTGTGAGCCTTTGTTTTCTAGCTGGATGGATGATTTAGAGTGAGCAGTGAGGAGAGGCTGGTTAGACTACAAAGAACATGAGAACCAGTGAAATATGATGTTGCTCTCTCTTCCTATGGAAAAATATATCCACATATAATGAAAGGAATCCGGGGGAATCTTGCATTAAATATCATTTTGTAAGCTGTGATTTTAAGTTTTTCTTATATATGGTCAGTATATATCCTCATCACTCTGCATATTAAAGTCAATTGAAGTTTTCTAAAGCTGTCTACTGCTCAGTTCTATATAAGTATGCAAACATTTTATAATTGTTGGGTGGGAAAAATATCTCAGTCCCAGGTTTTTTTTTTTTTTTTTTTTTTTTTTGTTTTTTTTTTTTTTTTTTTTGTATTTTTTGTTTTTATTTTCCTTCTGTGCAAGAGTGATTCTGTAGTGGGATAATTTTCTTTCAGTAAAAACAAATGTTTATATTTGGAAAACAGGGACAGTTAAATTAGTTTGCAAATATTACTTACATGCCAACTACTAGAAATTTACTGAAAAGTACTTATGTCCTGAAATAGCACAAAACCATAAGGGAATATTGAATTGTTAAGTTGATGGTGTTAATTCAGCTCATTATTATAATTCATATTCAATAAAATTCAACAAAAATTTTGTCATTAAAACCCCTAAATGTATTTATTGCCTGCATTTAATAATCTTGCTGAGGGAAAGTTTTAAATCATAAAAGTGTGGATGAAGATATGATAAATAATTCTATTTGTCTCTCTCTCTCTCTCTCTTCTCTTTCTTAGCATTTGGAATGTTGTGACAGCAAGTAACAGAAAACCTGACTGACAGTTACTTAGGCTCAAAGCAGGAACTTCAAAGCAGGCAGTTGTGGCATGTGTTCAGTTGTTAAACATCATCAAGGTTCTAGGCTCCACCTGTTTGCCTCACTGCTATTAGCAATATTGACATTTCTTGCCCTATTCTTTTCTCTTTATTTTGTCCAGAGGCCAGCAGCAAACTTGAATACAATATACTTCTTAAGGTTGGTAGGAGGAAGGACAATCTCAGATCCATCCTTCACTTTTATCAAAAAAGCCAAAGCTTTTCCAGAATCTTCTTGGTAGGTCCTTCTATGTCACATCAGCTGCAATTAAAATACTTGGTCACTCATAGCTTGAAAGCAAATACTCCTACTTAGCATCTTTAGTGGAAAGTAAGAAATAGAGAAAGGTGTAAAAGATAGTTATCCACTTAACTAAATACACTGACAGATACACACACACATTCATGCATAAATACACATAATATACACATAGCCCACACATACATATTTTTGTGTGTGTATATATATGCACTCACATATATACATAACACACATGTACACATACATACATATATGTACATGTGTAGCTCACACATATATAAGTGAGCACACCATACATAGAAATGCATATACATACACACATTAAATATGTATAACCCACACATATACACATATAACCCACACATATACATGCATATGACATGTATATATACATATGTATATATCCTTGCATACACACATGCATACATGCATAAATACACACATACACACATATAAGTTTAGATATATGTAGATTATATTTTAGTATATTTCAGCTTTGTTATTTTCTTTATTAAGCAAAAATATTTTTATTGTTTAGACATGACATGTCCCCCAAAAGCTCAGTGTGAGACAATGCTGAAGGAGCCCTAATTAGGAAGGGCTATTGCAGCTAGCTGGAAGCCATAAGTTCCACCTGATATGTATGTGACGCACCTGTAGGCACCCGCAAAGCTGAAGGTATATAACCGGGTGAAAGCGGTCCGAGTTAGGAGAACGGAGAATTCAGTCAGTCGGGCAGTCACTCGGTCGGTCAGAAGAATCAGAGCGGCCAGAACGTAGGCAGAGCGGTTACAGAAGAGAAACCAGATAGAAGAAGTAATGACTGGTCAGAGTTAGGCCGAGGCTCCCAAGGAAGACAGAAGACAGAAGAAAGAAGAAGGAAGAAAGAAGAGAGAAGAAAGAAGCTCTAATCTTTCTCTAAGCTAAGCTCTATCTTTCTTTCTCTCTAAGACTCTAAGCTAAGAAGACAAGAAGAAAAGCTCGCTTTAATCTTTCTCTCTAAAAATCTTTCTTTCCCTCTCTAAGCTCTAAGAAAGTAGAAGTAAAAGTAGTTAAAGCTTTACTCTGCCTCCGAGAGTTTTCCTCCGGTTTTCGGTACCAGGTAGCTTACACAATGCAATAAATTTTAGTGAAATGATTGGATTATGAAATTCTAAACCTAATCAGTGCATTAATCCTCTGATTGAGACTACCTGGGTGGTTACTGTAGACAGGTAGGGTGTGGCTGGAGTAGCTGTGTCAATGGCATACCTTTGGCTTTCATATTTTGTCTATTGGTAATGGGAATGCGCTCGTGCACATGCATGCTTTCTCTATTTCTCCCCCCCCCCCCTTTCCTGGTGTGACATCCTGAGCCAATTTCCTTAGCCTTCTGCCATGATATTCTGTCTCACCTCGAGCCCCAAAAGATGGACCTGGCTATCTATTATGACTTCTCTCACATTATAATTAAATTATCTTAGCATTTCTGTTTATATAAATTAATTTATAAATGCCATATTATTTTTAATTAGATTTCAAGTTGGATAGAACAAGTGTTCCTATTTGCTCATTAATCAATAAAGCAGTTACTTTTAAAAATATTTACATTTAATATTATATATGCTGAACAAATTCCCACTTTTTGAATGTTTATAAAATTTTACTATTTAAAAAAAATTCCCCAATATTTTATGAATGATATGTGAATTATGATGCATATGCACCATTTCATAGGATTAAGGTGGTTCAAATTAAATGCTTCTATCTAGGAATTTTGACTATATCTGATAAGATGGGAATTGAAAGACATAAACACAGACATGAGCAGAAAAACTCAGTAGATTATCAATATTAGTAGAACATCCTAGAAAAACAAAGAGGTTGGAATCTTAGAACAAAATAGCCCAGAATATTCAAGGACTTATGACAGGTAAAACATCTGTAACAAAATAGGAAACTAGAGAAAGCCATTATAAATATTCCAGGAATATTAAGAAATTTCCAAAATACACAGATTAAAGAGACTCCAAAAATTTCCTAATTTGAAAGAAAAGACTTCCCAATATATTTTCAATTATTTTTAATTTTTTGCCCCATAGATACATACAGAATGTTTATGTGTGTACCTGCATGCATGAATCCACTTTGATGAATCCCTACTGATGATTAGTTTACATTTGAAGTAACCTCATTGAAAATATACAACTCAAGTGGAGTCAATAGTTTCAGCCAGGTATGGTGGCATACACCTGTACTCCCAGCTACTCAGGAAGCTGAGGCAGGAGCATTGCAAGTTTGAGGCCAGTTTCAGCAAGTTAGTGAGGCCCTAAGCAACTTATTGAGACCTTGTCTCAAAATGAAGGAAAAAAAAAAAAAAAAAAAAAATATATATATATATATATATATAAAATAAGTGTTGGGGAGGAGGCTGAGTGGTTAAGCATCCCTGGGTTAAATTTCCAGTACCAACACAAACAAACACAACAAAAATACAGGAAGTAGTCAATAGTTTAAAAAGCACAGGTGTATATGGACAACAAAACAAACATCAAATACAGCTAACTACGTGAACAAGTTAGCTGGATCATTAGCATAAGGATGTTAAAATTATTTTCCTGGAGGAAGTTTGATTCCCTAAAAATATTATAGAAGTAAAAAGAAAAATGTGACAATTTCAACAGTTTCACACCCTATAAAATAAAGCTGGTCATTTGACAAACTTAAAGCATTTGATGCTTTTTTGCCTGTAAATATTCATAGGAGTTCATCCTGGGACATGGTTTCATTGTTACACAATGCTACATTGTAGACAAGGGACTCTACCTCAAATCATGAGAGACCAGCAATATTTATAAAGAAGAACCAGATAACCATGACTACCCAAATTAGTTTGGTAAGTTCTTAGCAAGATTAAGTGCAAGAACTCTTCACAAAATTACTATTAACAAATGGTAGTTCATGAGACCAGAAACTGGAAAGTGTTAATACTACTAGAGCCCTTGAGAAGAGTTCTGTATACTTTAGTTCATCCATAGTAGCTATATAATCACTTTTTTTTTCCTTAGGGAATCTCATTTAAGGAAATCTAACTCCACAAAGCATCTTACATTTTATGTGTAAGCATAATTTTTTTAAATCAACAGATGGATACACAGATAGATATAGATATCTATAGAAATCCATGTATTAGTTCCTTAAATATAATGGTTCTTTTTTATATAAAATATCCTACTTGTTTAGAGCTACTGGCATAGGAAAGCATTGTTTTGCTTTGTTTCTAGGTTTGCTCTCCTGTATATACAGGAACTTGTACAGACACTGACTATATCCTTGATTTTCCAGCTATAAGGGTCTAAACGCAGTAATATCCCAGTAGCCATGAGCCCACTTGGCACTCAGGTTTCTCCTTGATTTAGTCAGCTTTTATTGCTGCTACAACTAAAAGACCCAACAACAACAGTTTAGATGAGGAAAAGTTTATTCAAGGGCTCATAGTTTCAGAGGTCTCAGTCCATAGACAGCCAGTTTCATTTCTCTGAGCTGGAGTCGAGGCTGAACAAAATGGCAGAAGAGTGTGGCAGAGGAAAGTGGCTCACGTGATAATCAGGAAGCAGAGAGACCACTCCAGATAGGAAATAAATATCCCAAAGACACACCCCCAGGAACCCACTTCTTCCAGCCACATCCTATCTTGCCTTCAGTTACCACTTAGTTAACCTCATCAGGGGATTAATTCACTGATTAGGTTAAGGCTTTCAAAACCCAATCATTTGTCTTCTAACCTTGCATTGCCCAACACATGTGCTCTTGGGGAACACCTAATATCTAAACCATAGCACTCCTCTAATATTATTCTGCAGTTAATTGAGTCAGAACCTCTGGGGAAAATAATGGTTCTAAGACTCAGATAGTAAATACACAAGATGTGCCTAGAATATCTTGTCATTCTAGAAAATAAGAGGTACTCATGAATGCACATGTGCACACACATACACAAGTGTGTTGTACATGCAGAAAAATAATGATAGGTTTATGTTAAAGAGACACAGAAGTCAACTAAACACTCTCAATGCCCTAGATTGAAATAATTTGAGTGAAAAAATAATTAACATATTACTTGATTGTAACCCATGAGTCCATACTCATATAGATAATTGGGGATAATAGAAAAAGTTTTCCTGCAGAAAAAACTCCCCAATGACTTATGTACATATTTTGTTCTTAATAAGATGGACCATAACTCCAGTCCTTAAATGTTAGCTACTCGTGATGACTTCCTTCTGAAGGAAGAATTTAGAAGGAAATAAAAGAGTAAATTTATAGTGGAGAAATCTGGCGAACACTACTTCAGATAGATGATCAAAATAAGTATCAACAGTGGAAAGTCATATAGATAATATGTAACTGTGAGGTGATGCAATGAAAATAGATCTTTATACCTTTGTTTTTTTTTTTGTTTTTTTTTTTTTTTCCCAAAAAACCCATCAACTTAGTCTAATTATGAGAAATATATCAGAAAAATTTCAATTGAGAGGAATTCTAACAAAATACCTAACCAGTACTGTTCAAAACTTGCAACTTCATCAAATGACTAGTAAAGGAAATCAGGTGCAAGAAAAATAAATAAATAGTTTTGAAAAAATAATCATAATAAATTAAATTTTAATAAAATATTGGCTTTACTAATAACAAATCAATATTGGTTCACTAATTGCAATACATATGTTATTTCATGTAACACTTTAGTTATCATGAAAAATGGGTACTTTACCATCTTCACAATTATCTTGGAAATTTAAAAATGTTTAAATTTTCTGTGTTATGTTCAAAAGAATTTAGTTTAAGAAACATACTGTTAACCTAAGTTTCAATGTTTTAATAATTCACAGAGGCAGAATGATAATAATGTTATGAAGATACATTCATATGGATATGTTATATTGGGATGGCCTTAATGACATCCAGCAACACATATTTTGCCTGATAAAATATACTCTTACTAGAATAAAGATGAAATTAGACCAAAAAGCTGATCCAGAAAACTCAAATGAACTTCACTCCTGAATCAACTTAAGGATTACTTGATTCTACCCAACTTCTATCAAGTCTTTAACCAAGATATTTACCACATACAATCTCATAGTAATCCCACTATGACTTGTATATAAATTACCTCTTATGCTCCATTAATCTGAAAAAACTGTACATCTGTTCACTGATCTGACTAACAAGGAACAAAAAGCATGGACAAACTCCAAGGCTTCAAAATAAGAGTTTGTCATCTAGACCACGTATTGGCAAGCACTTTCTTTAGTGAAGGACATGACAATAAATGTTTTAGACATTGAGAGCCATACAGGTTTTTGGCAGCTACTCCACTCTGCCATATACAATGGGATTCTAAGAGCATGGCAATAAATCTTTATACCAAATTAGATGATTATTCCAATTTGGCCTTCCTGTAATAATTTACCAACCTGTAATATATGCCATGATCTTCTAGCTGAAGAAATGACATTATCTAAGGAGAGCTTATTAATTATCTGGAATTACATTAGGCCAACCACTGAAAGACATTTAAGAAGATGTGTGTAATTAGCCAGGCAATGTAGACAATAAGTGACAAAGTTAATGAGGTTTATATATGATATGATGAATTAAATGCATCAGAAACACTCCCAAGGAACATGGAAATTGAATAAATATTCAGTTACTTTGAAACACCCCTTTGACAACCATAAACACTTTTAGTTCTCTATGTTGTATTACATAGAGATAGATTATGTGTATTATATATATGTACATATATACATAAGCTATCTTTGATAGCATATACCAAAGACCTTATGTGAGACAGCTTTCCTTTACTGTAACAAAATACCTGAAATAATAAACTTAAAAATAGAAGAGGTTTATTTTGAATTCTAATTTTTGAGGTTTTAGTTCATGGTCAGTTGGCCCCCATTGCGGTTGGGCTTGTGGCAAGGCAGTACATCATGGGGGAAGCACATGAAAGTGCAAGTTTCTCAATTTATATAAGCTGGAGAGTGAAAAAAAGAGAACAGAGTCCCACAGTCCCCTTGTAGAGTACACCTCCAATGATTAGGGACCTTCCAGTATGTGTTACCTCTTAAAGTTTCCACCACCTCTCAGTAGTGCCATGGGCGTAGGACCAAATCTTTAACACAGAGTGGGGAGCTTCAGGGGACATTCCTAATCTACACCAGCAGAGACACTGTGTATTAGAACATGTACTTTGATCTATTCATCAAAACTTACTTTCCTGGCCTCATAAAGCAAAATCTGATGGCAATGGAAGAAGACATAGAAAAATCAACAATAATAGAAGAGACTCTAATTCCCTACTTTTCACAATAGATAGAATAGCCAGAAACAAGATTGACATTACTACAGGATTTATGGAAATAAACAAAGATTATTATGTTATATTGCAAGCAAGTCAACACCAACAAATTAGAAAACTCACGTAAAAGGGACAAATTATTAGGCACAAACTACTAAACTTGACTGAGAAAAAATATAAGATCTGAATAGACCTTTAACAAATAAAAATATTGAATCAGTAATCACTAAACTATCCACAAATAAAACACACACGTGTGCGTGCGCGCACACACACAGACAGAAAGTCCACAGTAAGAAAACTCATGCAAGACAGATATATTTACTTAGGCTGAAGTATAGGATGATGCAGGTATAGGGAGTTGATAGCTAAATAGTAAAGTTTTTTTTTTTTTTTTTTTTTTGAGGCGATAAGAATGTTTAAAATTGTTGTGCATATCTGCGAATAAACCCCAAATCAATAGTTTTACTTCCTTAAATTGGCTAATTTATACTGTGTGAATTACATATCAATGAAGTTGCATAAAAAAAAAATAAATGAAATTGTTGCCTCTAGAAGCAGATGCAGAAAGAACAAAAAAAGACACTTCAAATTAATAAATTTTAATTAAATACTTAAAACTGATGAATGAGTCACTACACTATTTCAAAGATTCCTTTAAAGGTATATTGACCCATAATTCTCAATATCATTGTGATGTTATTAATTATGAAAACTCAATCACTAGCATAAGTTTATGAAAACCTTTTACTATTTTGTTGAAATATGAATGCTCTATAATGAATTTTATTCACTTGCTGTAGAATTTAGGCTTACTCCTAAGGTTGAATGAGAGATTTCAAAAACTTTATGTCTTGAAACTATTCCATTTATCTATTATTCACACTCTTACATAACCTTCAGTCAGAAGGCATTATTTAATTGAAGAGCTTTCTCTTTCAGTTTATTTCTGAAATTTGACATTCAAAGCATAATGAATGTTATCAGATGAAGTGTTAAACAAGTTACAAGACTTCCGGGGTCACACTAAAGTTTTTCTAGAGGTATTTTTGTATAAGCAATATCTGTTTCATGATGATATATGCATTTGAACATAGGTACAGAATTCCATTGTCTACATTTTTGAGCAAGTGATGTAAATTCCCTTATTCTTAGGTTTTTCATTTGCACAGAGATATTAGTCATTTTTGTTCTTCCTATGTTACATTTCAAAGATGTTTCAACATATTTTTATATTTCTCTTCCAAAAGTGTTCCTCCTAGTCAAGTGAGAACGTTCATGCATTTGGAATAAATAAGCTTGGAATTGGAAAACATAAGCAGTAAAGATCAAGTGGGACAACATTTAAGCTGGCTGCATGTAGAACTAAGCCTCTTTTTGGGGCTTTAGGGCAGACTTCCATGCAAAGACTAGAGTGGGATGGATCTGTGAAAATTACATGCCCAATGGGCAATGAATCACCTATGGTCACTAAAGGACTTCATCTAATGCTGTTTTATTTAAAAATTAAAATGGTCTTTGTTGGGTACATCTTGCCCATTTCTAAGGAGACAAATTGGGGTTGTGAGCATCTGTGTCCTTTATCCATCCTCAATGATGTGCTTCCTTTCTCTAGAAAGGACCTAAAAGTATGAATGTTTACTCTTATTGAGCATATAGTCCTGTTTGCAACAGGAGAGACTACACCAAAATTTTCCTGACTGAGCACAAAATATTTATTTGATTTCCTCTATGCAAAAGTTAACAGGAGATTCAAACATCAGTTTATAAAATAGATAGTCTATTCTGTAAAAAATAATCTGCGTTCACAAAAGGAAATCTGACCATTATATCTAAAATGTATATTTCTCAGATCTGGCTGTCTCTAATATATGTACATTTGTCAAAATAAATGATTATTAGACTACCTTAAAGAGCTAATTTAAAAAAAAACTTGACATATCATGGAAACAAATATGATAGTTGTCACAACTTACAACTACACCTGTCTAGTTTATAACGAAGTGAAAAAATGTATGTAAAATGCAGGAAAGATTGCACTTCCACCTAAATCATGTTATTGTCTTTCAGATAATTTATGATGATGGTGTAGTTTTCCATCTCTGTGAAAGAAATATACAAATTGAAATTACAAAATATTTAAGACAGTCCTCTGAAACCTGTGCTATCTTACAGAATATTAATGTCACACAGCAGCACTATTTCCAGAATTAATCTATGAAAAGGTCTTTACTCAAATTCTCAAAGCCAGCTCTGAATATTTCAGAGTAAGGCTAAAATTTAGATGAAAGTTAGTAGTGTGATTCCAAAATAAAATTAAAAATATGACAAACAGACAAAAATCTAATTTTGAAGGAGGCAGTGCTGAGAAAGTAGCAATGACAGGTTAATTTAGAATGGATATAATGGAATGTTAGAAGGGATAAATCATAAAAAGTGCAAATAAGGAGACAGATAATCAGGAAAAACTAATGAGTTGTCTCTATAAAAGAAATCTAGAATAATATTACTTTTGTTTTATATTTAGTCATTACCTGAAAAAGAGCACTGCATCTGTATTAAGTAAGGAATCTTAGCTTTAATCCTACTGTAATAACATGAGGCTTATGAATTCTTGCTCTGAGTAGATAAGCATCTCTTTTTTCCCCTCCATCTTATAAAATAAGAAATAATTGGCAAAATGTAGCATGAACTACCAAATTGACCCAGAAGTCACATGCAGCAATGATGGATGACTATAATAAAGATAAGACATTTTTTATGTGATATTTTCTCTAAAATTCTAAGACAAAATACTTTTTTTTTGCTTTACATCAGTGTACTATAATTAAGAAGCTTAAGGAAAATGTGAATAAAAAAATAAATGTGCAGTGTCAAAAAAGATTGAGTTAATATGAATGTACCATACAAAAATCACCTCAGTAATCTCAAGTCTGGGTAAATTAATACACTTGTGCTGAAATAAAGATTTTTAACATTGTTTTACAATCTTACTTCATAAAAAAGATATTTTTGAGTATGCATCAAAAATCATTTTCTTCCAAATTATTTCTTGATTATTGTATCTTTGAGCATTGGTCAGAGAAATTTAATCTTCATGGATTTTTTTATTTAAAGCAGCCAAATCAATGTTTCTAGCACCTCAATTCACATTAGCTAAACTATAGAACCATCCTAGGTGCCCTTCAACAGATGAATGGATTATAAAATGTGATATATATATATATATATATGTATATATATATATATGATGAAATATTACTCAGCTTTAAAGAAGAATAAAATTATGGCATTTTCCAGTAAATGGATGGAGCTGGAGAATATCATGCTAAGCAAAATAAGCAATCCCCAAAAACAAAAGCCTAATGTTTTCTCTGATATGGGGATGCTAATTCACAATGGGGGGAGCTAGGGAAGAATAGAGTTACTTTAAATTAGGTAGAGGGGAGTTAAGGGAAGGGAGGGGCTATGGGGGTAGGAAAGATAGTAGAGTGAATCAGACATTATTACCCTATGTACATATATAACTATATGACAGGTGTGATTCTACATCATGTACATCCAGAAGAATGAGAAATTTTACTCCATTATATATAACGTATCAAAGTGAATTCTACTGATATATGTAACTAATTAAAACAAATTTTAAAAAAAGAATTAAAAAAAAAAACTAGGGTTGCCATATTACTAGTGCTGCATTTATTTGTTAGGTGATAAAATTTTAGAATTATCCCCTTTTATGATATAGAGCTTCTACAACAAAGGGCTGAAATAAACTAATTTCAATATAATTTTTGTCAGAATTCAAGCTTTTCAAATACTTTGGCTTATCAAGGTTTTTAAAGCTACTTTCAAAACTGTGGACTAAATAAACAACTATTTTGAAAAAGAATGTGATAATATGGATTCAGTTATTTAACTTTTTGCCTACAGACTGAAGGAGGACTAACTTCGGGAAGCAGGGACAGAACCTCATGTTGGCAGGAGTGCAGGCATCACAGAAACAAGGGGACATTTTGGATATAGTTATTTGTCATTGTTAGTGATAGGGAGTATGGCAGAGAGGGCCCTTAATAATAATTAATATAGTTCCTTTAATATTAATCACAAAATTTTTGAAGCAGCAAGTGTCATTTCCAGTGAACTAATATCACTGCTCCAACTAATGAGTTAAGAGAAATTAGGGCTAGTTTTCCCATACACTTGGAAGGGAAGAAATAAAGGGTGTTTCTGTTATTTTCAGTAGATTTCAGAGTTGGGGGGAAACTCAGTGCATCCTATCCAGAAGTAAGTAGTAGAAGGCACTGCAGCTTCCCTCCTAGAAGGGGTGGGAAGATGGGAAGGCCCATGCAAAAAAATCAATGTAAAAAATCAATGTAAAATCAATGTAAAAAATCTCAAAAGAAATGTCTGCATAGCTCAAATAATTTTACTTCTATTTTGCAATGAATAAGTATTAAATACTCATCCCTTGCCAGTTTTTCAAAAGGTACAAAATCTTAAAGGAACCATTAGCTTGAACTGTTAAATGAGTTAAACAATAGTATAAAAAGTTAATGCCTCATAAATTTTCCTTCAGTTTTGTTGACTTTACCAGTTTCTCCCTTTCATACCCTCAATGGGTTTTCTTCCTCCTATCCATGATCCTTAGTCTTGACTAAGGCCAGAAATAATAGCTGTAAGATGTCTGGGATGAGGTGTTTCCATTCTAGAGTATGGAATTTTTTTCCATCCCAAGTAATCTGCATTTTCAACTTCTTCTGTCCTCATAGGCTTTGCTTCTTACCCAGGAATTTCAAGACTTCAGCAAGGCCAGGATACCCCCAAGAACAGCCAGGAGGATCTCCCCAGGGCTGGCCTCCCCACAAGGAGGTACATGAATCATTGATGGCAGACTTCCAGCTTTTTCCACATATGTCTTGCATCACTTCTTCTAGTTTTATTTTACTGAAATCCTTACAAATCTGCAGGAATTATCATATATGCAGGACACATTTTATGGGGGGGAGGGACTGAATCTTTAGTATTTTTGATATGTAAGATCATTTCATCTACAGAGAAAATATAACTACTTTCTCATTAATTTGGATATTGTTGTTTCATTTTTTTTTTTTTTCTTTTGTCTGATGGTTCTGGCTGGGACTTCAAGTACTATGTTGAATGGAAAGTGTGAAAGTGAGTTTTCTTGTCTCCTTCCTCACTTAAGAGGAAAAGTTCTCAACTTTTCATCCTTGAATGTTCTGTTAGCTATGGGCTGGTCTTTTATGCCCTCTATTGTGTTGAGGTATATACCTAATTTGGTACAAGTGTTATGAAATAATGTTGAACTTCATTAAATGCCTTTGTACATCTATTGAAACAATTACATTCTTTTTGACCTTCATTCTTTTAATGTAGTAGATTACATTTATTTATTCATGTGTGTTGAACCATCCTTGCATCTCAGTGATAAGTCCAACTTTATTATAGTGAATGATCCTTTTAATGTGCCCTGGAGTTTTGATAGTATTTTGTTGAGGATTTTTATATATTTGTTGATCTGAGATACTAACCTGGAGTTTTCTTGTGTTGTCCTTGTTTGCCTTTGGTATGAGGCTAATGCTGGTTAGTAAGTTTGTAAATGTACCATCCTCTTCAATTTTTGGAAGAGTTTGAGTAGGATTGTTATTAGTTCTTCTTTGGTACAATTCAGATATGAAGGCATCAGGTCCTAGATGTGATGATAGATTTTGTTACTGATTCATCTCTTTACCCATTATTGGTCAATTAAAATATTCTATTTCTTTTGATTTGATCTTGATAGACATATGTATCTAACAATATACCCATTTTTCTAGGTTATACAATTTTTTTGGCATATGATTGTTAACAGTAATTTTCTGTGATACTTTGTACTTCTCTCATATCAGTATTGGTATCTCCTCTTACATTTCTAGTTTTATTTATATGAAACTTCTTTTCTGATCCAGCTAACCCCTTGTTGATTTTGTTTATCATTTTAAAAATATAACTTATTTTCTTTGCTCTTTTTATTGTTTTCCTATTTCATTTATTTCTGCTTTGATCTTTATTATTTCCTATCTTGCATTAACTTTGGATTTATTTTATTCTTTTGCTCGTTCCTTGAGATGTAATGTTACATTATTTATTTGGGCTATTTTTTTTTTCATCTTTTTTGATGTGGCCATGTTGCTACAAACTTCCTTCTATAGAATTGCTTTTGCAGCATCCCATAAGCTTTAAAATATTGCTTTTCCATGTGCTGTTCTCAAAATATTTTCTAAATTTCCTTTTAAGTTTCTCTTGACTCATTTTTTACTTAGGTACATGTTGTTTAATTACCACAGATTAGTGACTTTTCCAACTTTCATCATATTGTTGATTTCTAGTTTCATACCATTGTGTTTAGAAATGATATATGATATGATTTCAAACTTCTTAAATTGGATAAACTTGTTTTCTTCTACTGTATGATCCATCCTGGAGGGTTTTATTATGTGTATTTTAGAAGAATGTGTTTTCTGTTGCTTTTGGATGGATTATTCTGCATAAATATGTTACGTTTATTTGGTTTAAAGTGGACTTCAGGTCCTTATTGATTTTCTGTTTGGATGACCTTTCCATTGCTGAAAGTGGGGCACTGATATCACCTACTAGGAAAGTATTGCAGTCTGTCACTCTTTCTTTTTATTAATATTTGCTTTATATTTTTCAGTTCTCTAATGTTAAATATTTTTGCTTAGCATTGTTCTATCTTCCTATGAATTGATCTCTTTATCATTATATAATGAACTTTTCTGTCTTGTTCTACAAGTTTTTGCCTGAAGTCTATCTTTTTTTTAATAACTTTTTAAAATATTTATTTATTTACTTTAGTTGTACACAATGCAATGCATTTATGTTTACGTGGTGCTGAGGATCAAACCCAGGCCGCACACATGCGAGGCGAGCACTCTGCTGCTGAGCCACAACCCCAGCCCCCTGAAGTCTATCTTGTCTGATGTAACTACTCCTTTTTTCTTCTGGTTTCCTTTGCTTGGAATTACCTTCTATCCTGATCTCACTTTCTATCTATGTGTGTCTTTATAGGTGAAGTGCGTCTCTTGTAGGCAGTATTTATTCAAGCTTGTTTATTTAACAAGTCAGCCAGTGTATTTTGATTAGAAAATCCATTCATTTATATTCATGATAATTATTGATAGGTTAGGTTTTACTACTGTCAAGCTATTTGTTTTCTGGTTGTTTTGTTGATTCCCTTTTCCTACCTCCATTCTCTTTCTTCCTTTGTGATTATGATTTTCTCTAGTGGTATGCTTTGATTATTTGATTTTTATCTTATGTATATAGATATGTATATGTATATCTTATATAGATTTGCTTTGTGTTTACCATGAGACCTATATAAAACTTCATATAATTCCATTAAGTCATTTAAAACTGACAACAATTTAACTTTGGTTGTATTAAAAAGATCTATAGTTTTTTACTCCACTCCACCCCACATTTTATATTTTGTTGCCAGAATTTACATCTTTTTTACTATGTTTCCTGTAAGCAATTATAATAACTACAGTTGTTTTGAATGAAGTTTTCTCTTAACTTTTATACTAGATATTTAGGTAATTTGCACACCACCATAACAGTATTAAAATATTATGAATTTAATTATGTACTCACCTTTACTAATAAATTATATGCTCTCATATGTTTTCATGTTACCAATCACTGCCTTATTTTTTCAGTTTGAAGAACTTCCTTTAGTGTGTTTTATTAAGATAGGTCTGGAAGTGGTAAATTTTATCAGCTCTTATTGTCTGGAAAACTCTTTATCTCCTTCATTTCTGAGGAGCAGTTTTGCCAGATTCAGCATATTTTCTGGCAATATTGTCCTTCCGACTGAATATATTGTCCCCCCTCTTTCCTGGCCTATAAAGTATCTACTGAGAACTATGCTAATTTGCACTTCTTTGTATGTGATATGCTTTTTTCTCTTTTTGCTTTCAGTATCTTCTATTTGTCTTTGATTTTTGATAACTTGATTAAAATGTCTCAGTGTACTTTTTAATAAGAGTGAATTTGATTAGAGACCTTCCAATGAATGGATATTTATATCTTTCCCTATATTTGGAAAGTTTTAAGCTATTGTTTTTTTAAGCTTCCTATTCTTTGGCTCTTTTTTCTCTTTTAGTGAATCTAGGATATTTGCTCTATTGATAGTATCCCATAAATTCTAGAGGCTTATTCATTTTTCCCTCTTATCTTCTGTGCATATTTTCAAATAAACTGTCTTTGAGTCCACAGGTTCTTTCTTGTGAATGATTAATTCTGTTCTCAATGCTCTGTATTACATTTTCTTTCATTTCATTCATTGTATTTTCCAGCACAAGATTTTATATTTTTTAAATAATTTCATTCTCCCTCTTAAATTTCTCATTTTGGTGATTTATTATTTCTTAATTTTGTTGAATTATTTGTCCTTTTTTGAAATTTGTTGATCTTCCTCAAAAGAATGGTTTTGAACTGTCAGGCAGTTTGTGTATTTTCATGTCTTTGGGATCATCTACTGGGAAAATACTGTGTTCATTTGTGGTATTATATCTCCTTGCTTTTTCATGTTTCTTATCTTTCTTTGATGTGTGCCCACTTAATGGAGCAATCACCTTTTCAAACTTTAGGGACTCCTTTTTCTGTGGAGAGGCCTTTTCAATTACTATGAATTGCTTTCAATATAGAATACTAATCCAAAATGCAGCAAAGTATTATAATAGAGGTATGTAAAAAATGCCAGGAGCTATGAAATTTTAATGAACAGGAGTTGATATGTGGGATGCTAATGATAAAAGGGCAATGCAATCCAAGATCAGACATGTCAAAATGTAAATGTGAAGATTATGTACAATGCTAGAAACTATGTACATATTTGGCCTAACTTAACAGTGGTTGCTGCCAGGGAATCTAGGCAAGATGATTAAAAGAGAAATCTGGGGTCAAATTTGGAAACTCATAAATATGTTAGGAAGACTATTGTATTCCATAGATAAGGAGAATTTGCTATAGTTTCTCATGATCAAAGTTGAATTGTAGAAACATTTCCGATGAGTATGTATAATGAATTGGAGAAAGAGAGACTAAAACAGAGATGAGAGTCCAGTAAGGAGGGTAAGACATTGCCTGACTGGAAGAACTTGGTTTGATTTAAGAAAGTAACAATGACAATGGAAGGAAAGTGAACAAATCTGAGCTCTCCTTCAAGATTAGATTGAGCAGGAGATGGTTTATTGATGACGTAAAATAAAAGAAATATATAATAATATTCTTTTTCTTGGTGAATGGGGAAGGCTAATTCTATGAGAAATGGGAAACATATCAGAGGAGTATATTTGAAATGAAAGAAAATTTGGCTTTTGATGTCATATCTGGATATCTTGCAGGATAGCTGTACAGATGTAGCTGACTACACAAATATGTTCACTCTTTCCTTTTATTATATTCTTTTTAAATTTTATTTTATTTGTTTATTTTTTATATGGTGCTGAGGATTGAGCTCAGTGCCTATCACATGCTAGGCAAATGCTCTACCACTGAGACATAACCCCAGCCTTTTATTATAGTTTTTTCCTTGTGTTTGAGTCTACTGGAATTTTTTGATGTCATATTTTCACATGCTACAAAAAAATTTCATTTTCAAATTTCCATATCAAATTCTCCAGTCTTGGAAGCTTTCTAATTTCCATGGGCCCTTTAACTATATAACTACATTTGGAATTTCAAAACAATTAGTGACAAGCAAAGCTCTAGGCACTAGACTCAAGTTCACCAAGAAGCACTAAATCCTGTGTGTCTGAGATTCATTGAGATACAACAGAATTATCTTTGTAAACATAAAACTGCTATTAAACATTTAGCTTATTATAAGAAGTTTCAGTGCAAAACAAGCTTCTATACTGGAGTTACAATGTAGATAATAACAAAAATTCTAGGTCCACTGGGAAATTTTACTTTAGCTTCCATTTAATTATTACAAATCCTCTTATAATAAAAATACTACTAATATGAACATGAAAGAAAGGAATAAGAAAGCATTCATCTCAAAGTGTTTCTGCCAAATAAATGAACTCAAATATTTAGGGCTAAATATGATTTTAGCTCCATTCTAGTAAACAATCGTATGCTTATTTTCAATTTCTGGAAGAAGTCAGCATTAGGATAAACTGGTAAGTAAGAAAGTCCCTTTCAGCTGACTGGCACATTGTTTACAGTGTTTTGATAAGACCTCTTAATGACAAAAGAGTTATTTCTCTTGGGCTGAGTTATAATGGATCACTTCAGAGCCACGTGTTATTTTGTGAATTGAGAAAGAGAGCTTCCCTAGAGTTATAATTATTTGTAGTCATGGAGATAGGGAAAATTAATGGGGTTTTCCTGACAATAGGTCAAAGAGCTGTTCAACTTAGTGCCTGGTATTTAAACTCTTGGCTCTATAATGCTAGAAATCAATTCTGCAGGAATGCACTCTGCCCTAAGTGTATTTATGTTTTTCAGTTTTTTTTTTTTTTTTTAAGCTCTGATGGTATTTATTTCATGACCACTAAAGTAACATGGGTGAATTGAAGCATAATTATTTATTTGATTTATCTTCTTTCTCCTTTTTTATCAAGATAACACTAAGGAATCAGAATGTAAGAAAAATTCATTTATGTTTTAATTGTATTTGATTACAAAATCTATTAATGTTTAGCTTTATGAAACATCCCTATGCCTAGAAAATAACACCGTTCACTTAGGCCACATGCATTTGGTAATCAAAATGCAAATTTTAACAGCTACATAAGCTACACATTTGAGGGAGTTTAAAAATATTAACATATATTCAACATGAATTTTATAATGTTTATATCTGCATTTTTAAATTCTCTGAATCTCATATCAAAGGAATAAGTACTCAGTTTTCCAGAGCTCCTTGTGTAGTTTGTGGGCTAACTTGTATGTTTATGTCTCAAAAAATAAACTTTTACCAAAAATAAAAAAAAAAGGAGGAGAGAGAGAAAGATAGGCAGGAAGAGAGATAAAAGACAGATCCTGCCAAACACCAAGCAAATCAGAGTCCTAGAATGGAGTATCACTGATGTGAGGCTCAAAGTTCATTCTCTGTCAGCACCTTTCTTTAAGTCTTACCTTGATTTTCTTTTTACTTGGACATGGAGAGAGGTTTCACATATGTAATGCATACATAATATTCACTAACATCTACAAAAGGATGCTGTAAATGTTCAGAAGTTTTTAGAATCATATAAGAGAACTGTACTTGACCTTCCTGTAGCAAAAGGCAGTGGGGTTTCGGGGCTGATTATAAGACTACAATGTATTAGAGACCAAAAAGAAAAAAGGTGGGGGGCGGGGGGAGAGAAGAAAAGAAAAAGATATACCATCAGGCACCTTGGAAAAGACCGGAATAATAGCTTTTACACAAAATAGTAATTCTTTCATTTTCTATTTCTATTCTCTTGTGATTCCTGGCTCCATCCTCTGTCTCTGTGTGCCAACATTTTTTCTGAATTGTACATGGCATAAAGTGGTCATTCAGAGCTCTTATTTATAACTCCTGCATTCACAACAGAGTTGGGATTTCTTAATTCAATTTTACATTCTCAAAAAAAGGAGTGCTTATTTTCCTAGACTGATTTGATTTCAAAAGAAGCCAATCAGCTGTGGCCAAGAAGACAGTTATGCTATGAGAGTGAGGCTAGATTAACACACACACACACACACACACACACACACACACACACAAACACACTGAATATTCATGGTGGTAACAGTAAGAGAAATCTCAAGAATAGTAGAATTGAATAGCGTGTCACCCCAAAATCTGTGTCCACTGGAAAGAATGTAATTTTATTTGGAAATATAGTCTTTGTAAATGTAATTATGCTGAGGCTGTAGATAACGTCACAATGGATTAGGGTTGGCTGGAAACCAATCACATTGACCTTATTAGAGACAGAAGGACACACAGAGACACACAGTAGAAAGTGATATGAAGATGGAAGCAAAATGTGGCAATATGCTCAAAGCCAAGCAATGATAGGATTATGGTCAACTACCAGAGGCTAGGAGATAATCATAGGTAATGTGTCCCTCATTACCTTCGTAGCAGAGCTTTATGAAGGCAAAACTGCAAAATTTTGATGGAAGGGATTTATGCCACGGCACCAACCCTGCTGCTGATTCCTTGGTTTCTGACTTCTGGCTTCCTGAACCATGAGAGGGTAATTTCTCTTTGGTAAGCCACCAACTTTGTAGTAATTTGTTACTGCAGCCTTCAAAAATGAATAGACTATGCAATGAAGAGGGAGCACAGAGTCCAACTGAAGGGCTCCTTCTGCCACCCAGAGGTTCCAATTCTGTAGAGTTCTGTAGGACAACAGACTCTGCATGTTGTTTAAACCAGGAAAGCTATTCTTTTCAAAATCCATCTTTTACTGAGTCTCAATTGTAAAGGGATTCCAAACATCTCAACAGAACAATACAACAATAGTGCATTATTCTTACTCAAAAATGGCAAAAGAGTAGAAGATAAGTCACTCTATATTTCTATGAATCCACTGATTTAAATGTGTGTTGCTAAATGCGCTCCCTTAAAAAAAAAAAATGAGCTTACCAGTCCTCACTTATTCATCACCAGACTTCAATGTCCTTGTATCATTTGAGACCAATTCTGTAAAAAAGTTAACTACAAGGAAGTGCTTGAGTTGGTACTTTAATATTCCTGAAGCCATCAAATACCTTTGCAAATAGTTTTTTTTATAATAGTAAAATTGCAACATTATGGTTGAATTTGTACTGAACAAATGAGGATACATTATCATCTCAGCCAATATTTAAGTTAGCTAAAGAGGATTTCAGCTAACTTCTATTACAGATGAATTACTTGACCATAATTCAGCACCTAGAATAACAGAAATTGTGTACATATGTGTGCATATCTTAAAAACCAGTCTTCATGTAACATAATTAGAATACAAATGAAGTATAAACATGCCATCATGCTTTTCCTACAGTAGGAAATGTGTTGACCCTTTTCATTAATGGTCTTGTCTCAGTTTCCTTGAAAAAAAATAAAGTAGTATAGATTCATTTACTGAATGGTCATTTTTCTTGTTCTTTCAGCAACTGAGCATCAATGAGAAATTAGTAATAATCAAGAAAGACCCATTGAACCAGAAAGAGATGTCTGTATATGTTTTTATTTTACTTCATTTAACAAAACACTTGGTTTGACTCCTCATTAAAAATACTTAATTTTTAACTCAATATTTTATATAATTTCATATATCACACCTAGCTCCTAACCATCAATGAATTAAAATTAATCAGAATTAGGAAACTCTAAAGTTAGCCACATTGATGACAGAAGAAAAAAATCATAGTTAAAATCAGAGCAAATAAAGGAAATCAGAAAAAATAAATAAATACAGAGAGAAGAATTCTTATGTTATACTCCCCAATTTCCTGATCATTTGCTAACTTTTCAGACCTGTCTCAATGTCATCTGAACGACACACACAAAAGGAAAGAAAACTACATCTTTAAAACAACAAACAAAAATTGCCATAATTTAAAGAAGAGAGCTGGGTACAGTGGTACACGCCTGCAATACCGGCAGCTCAGGAAGCTAAGGCAGGAGGATTATGAGTTCAAAGTCAGCCTCAGCAAAAGCAAGGTGCTAAGCAACTCAGTGAGACTCTGTCTCTGAATAATGTACAAAATAGGGCTGGGGATGTGGCTCAATGGTTGAGTGCCCCTGAGTTCAATCCCCAGTAACTTTGCCTCCCCAAAAAAGAACAAATTCTCCATTGATTGGAAATGAAGTACTACATTGTTAAGCATTCTGGGCCATGCCATATACATCCAGGGGCCAGAGCTAATGTTACAGAATCTGTGATCTTTGGTCTTTTGTTTGGTTCTCCTGAAGTATACACAAAGGTAAGAAACTATAACACGATTAAAGAACAGGGATGAAGATGTGTTGTCTAGGAGCTCAAATAGGATCTCTTCCATATGAAGGAGATATAGAATTGTATAATGCATTTGAAGAAATAAGTCCAGAAATGAATAAATTCACACAAGATTAATGTTAATAACAAGTGACTCTTGAAAACACTGTTTGGGAGCCTTTTGTCATGACAGGCCAAGGCTGAGCCCCTGCAAAATAGCTGTGTCCTCCAGATGTATCATAAAAGAGGATCATCTTTTATGTATCATCTAAGGATAGCCTTGCAACCAAGAATTAAAAGAACTAAAGGTAAAGCAACATAATGAAAGGAAAATGCAACATGAGCAAAACAAAGAAATATAACACAAGAAGTATAATGCATAGCATAGAATAATCTGAACAGAACTTTAATATGATAATGTTGCCAAAGGATAAGAAACTGAAAACAACTAATGCAAGATTTAAAATTCATGACACAGAGGTCAATGGTTATTTGGAGATATTTTAATTGATTTACTACCTGGCTTACTAGAAAGAGCTAAGAAGTAAAATAGCTATAAAATAAGTAAAAATATCCTCAAGTACAGAAACAAAAAATAAGAGCACACAAAATGTAAAATAAACTACTACTAAGGACAGTAGTTTAATAATATAAATTAATTTGAAATAGTAATAATAGTTGAGAGGCTCAAGGTTCAACTGGGGGAGAATCCACTTCCAAGGTCACACAAGCAGTGTTCACACAAGTTTTAGAAAATCTGCTTTCAGGTGGTTGTAGCAATCTCCCAGTCCTCCCTCTTTGCTGGAAACCAGCTCCTTCCATGCAGTTCTCTAATTGGGAATCCCCGGATGTGGATTCCACATGCTGCTCTCCCATTCTCTGTCACTGCTCTCCACACCAGGACTTGGCAGCAGGTTTCCCTCAGAATAAACCAACAAAAGAGATTGACAGGGTGCAAGACAGCAGCTACAGGGCTTTTGTAATTTTATAAGTGGCATAGGTAACTACCAAGTGATTATGTGTTTGAGGGGATCACTATATCCAGCATTTACCCAAGGGAAAGGGAATTCCACAAGGATTCTAGGAGACAGGTGTTTGTGGGGTTGATTTTAGAGGCCTCTTACTACGATGGTTAAAGAGGAAGTGGAAGCAGAAAACGCAAATTGTTTATGACCAAGTGACAACAGAAGCAGCCTATATCTAAAATTCTAAGATATAGACAAAGCAATTGTTGAGAAAAATCATTTTAAGATGTGAAAAAATTAAATCAGCTGAGTTAAATTCAAGAAGATAGAAAAAGGAAAATAAAGAAAAGTTGAGGAGAAAACCCCAAACTAAAGATAGAAGTCATTGAAATGGGGAAAAAGGATTCACTAATGTAACAATGGTTTGAAAGATAGAATTAATCGATAAACAAAGTTGGAAAACCTATATAAAATAAGAAAAATCTATTTATCTATACCCTTTTCCGTATACTATAAAATACTTAATATAAAAATATGTAAATTAAAATTCTTAGTTCTTAAAAGCTTAAAAACATGTAGGAAATTTTATAATCTCAGAGTAAGCCAGAATTATTAAATTTTGACACATAATTCACAAATCTTAACCAAAACAAACATGGGAAATTTGATTACTTAAAACAAACTACATATCAAATTATAATATTATTAATGAATACCAAAATTCAAATCCAAGAAAAAAATGCCTTAACTCATTTTAGAAAAGTCTAATCTATTTATATATAAATAAAAAGATCAGCTATCCCCACAAAAATTTGGAGAAAGGATATGAACATTAAATTTAAAAGAAAAGGAAATATAAATGGCTTTTAAGCACAAGAAGTATTCCTTATCTACCTCATTAATTTAAAAAGGTCATTAAGCCAAATATAAATTAAGCTTTGCACTTATCAAATCAGCAAAAATCCTGCAGTTCAGAAACATAATCCATCTGATTTTATCAGAGAGCTTGTGTGCAGATGCTTTCAAAATGTGCACACTTCTTTAATACAGATATACCATTTTTAATAACATACACATGAAGTGATTTATGCTCAAGATTATTTATAACTTCCTTGAGAAGAGCAAAAGTTTGACAATGATCTAAATGAAAAAAAAAAAGTAGCTCATTGTATAAATTATATCATATCCATACAACAGAATGCTATGTAGATGTAAAAGACAATAAAATATCTTTTAAGTGGTGATATACAAAGATTTCTAAAATATTTTGCTATCTGAAAAACTATAAAGTGAATTATACCAGGTATAATATGTAACCAATTATGGAAAAAGAGGGAAGAGCTACATATGTGTTTGTATAGGTTTAATAAGCATAAAATTGTCTGCAAAGACGAAGAAACCATTAGTAGTGGTCACGTGTCAATGGCTCTAAGAATTATTCCCATGAGAACAAAATTGTGAAATTTTTCTACTGCATTGTAGATTTTAAATTTTATAATGCTTGACTTCAACATTAACTTGGCAAGATGTTTGTATTACCAATTTAAAATGTTTTAAGTTTTGATATTTAAAGAATAGTAAAAAAATTAGAAAATGTGAAGATCTGAATCAATAGAGAAAATGCAATTATTAAGCAACTATAGGTACTAAGTAGTATGAAGGGAATACAAATTTAAAAGACTTCAGTTTTTCATCCATCAAAATGATATAGAGTAAAAAAAATGACCTTATCCAAAGTTGGCTGGGTTTTAGTATAAATTTGGATTGGCTATTACACTACTGGGAATGTGTACATTAAAGCTGGAGAATCTTTTGACAGTGTGTACTGAAACTGAAAATAACCTGTTCCCCAGGTCAGTTCACTTCCAAGTACATACACTAGATATATATTTATACATATGCACAAGAAATCAGACACAAATGTGCTCACTATGGTATTGATATACAAAAGTCTTTGTAACAATCTAAATGTCTACCCAAAGAGAAATACATGAACAAATTGTGAAACATTCAGAAATGGAATATGATATATATGTTAAAAATTATTTTCTACTACATATATCAATCTAAAAATGTTCCATCATTATAATCACTGCCTTTCACACAGGTTCATCTTCTTTGCCGTCTTATCCCTTCAATGTTTCCATTAGCAAAATCTCAACTTTCCCTCTACTATACCCCTTCACCATTGCCACTAAACCTGACTTCAATCAAAGATACCATGTTGACCAAAGTTCATTGATCAATTAGCACTATTTTGCAATTCAACTTTGCACCTGCACTCCAATTAATTTCTTATTTTCCTAGAGGATATTTTCATACCTTATTTGCTCTCCCCAAACCTCCATGTCCTCTCTACAGTGACACCCTTAGCAGATAATTTTATTATCAATGTCACTATGAAAATAATAAAATCTGAAAAATTTATCACATCCTTATTATATCTACTAACCTACCATCATCCATACCACATACTCTGCCTTCATTTCTGTTATTTTATTAAATTGTCTATATAAAGCCAACTCATCAATTTATGCATTATATCCATCATTTATTTCCTGCATCATTATTTTTTACTATCAATATACAGTCATCTTTAAAAGATAAATTCTGTGACCTTCCTATCTCCTCCAGCTACTTCTTCATTTCTCAGAACCATTTTTTTTAAGTAGTGCCACATTTAAAAATACCACAAACTTAGAGGCTTAAGGCAAAATAAATTATCTCACACAATTTCCTTGGGTTAGAAGTCCAGCATTGGAGCTGGGTCCTTTCCTCCAAATCTCAGTGGATTGAAATCAAGATGTCAGTTCAGACTGTGATTGCATATAAGAAATTCATAGGGATCCTCTTTAGAGCTCACTACTTCTTGTTAGAATTTATTTCCAAATAGATGAAGGACTGAATTCAAAGTTTTCTTGCTGACCATAAGCTGGAGGTATATAGACCCCTAGAGGACACCTGCTCACAGACCCTCTCACAGCATGACAATTTACTTTTCCTTCAAAGCCATGAGAATTTACCTCTTAATTTGAATGTACAATTTGAGGAGGGGCTTTGTTCCTTTTAAGGCTCCTTGATTATGTGAAAACACCTGGATAATATCCCCTTTTGATGAACTCACAGTTCTGATTTGGTACTTTAATTACATATGCGAAACCTTCCTTCTTAGTCATGTAATGTAATCTAAGCACTGAAATGAAATATATCCTATTCCCAATTCCATCCACATTCAATGAAAGTTGGTGATCATGTACAGACATGTACAGTGAGGGCAGGGAAATCAGGGGTAATCTCAGAATTCTGCCTACTGTGTCTGTGATGTAAACTTCCTTGAAAGGATGGTCTGTACTGTTTATCACCAATTCTCCTAGCTTTGTGCCTTCCTAATCACCCTGTCATCCACACTGCTGCATTAAATCGACTCTTGTAAAAGGTTTTAATTATATTTACACTACTAACTCTACCAGTTATTCAAATCCTCATTTTACCTTAGTTTTCTGCAGCATTTAACCAATTTAACCAGTTGTGCTTTCTGAAACACTGTCTTCATCTACCTTCCATACCATCACATTCTCCTGGCTTTCCTTCTGCCTCACAGGATGCTCCACCTCATTCTTCTTAGCTGATTTTTCTTCTCAGTGAAGCTCTAACATAGTATAATACCTCATGAACTAGTTCTTCTAATCTACACTCATGCCCTTAAATACTTTATGACAAGACAACTCCCAATTCATGCATCATCCTGTGATTTATAGGGTTAGGGGTATAGATCACTAATAATAGCACAGAGTAGAAATGCATGAGGTCCTAGGTTCACTTCCCAACAAGAAAAAAAAATAAGAGAGAGAGAAATCCAGATTACTTTATCTTGCTATCACTTATGGTCTCCATTTAGATTTCTATACAAACAACATTAAATAATATACTGACCAAGAACAATATCTTTGTCATTCACCACATATGCTACTTACATTCCACAATTCAATTGATTTTAACCTCATCAATCAAATTGTTCATGTCCAAACCCATGGAATCATCACTTTTTCTCCCATAATGACAGATGCTATTGACTATATATTTAAATATATATCATGCATCCAATAATATCTCAACATCACTACCACCAATGTAGGTGGAAAAATATAATATAATTTAAGGAGTTTATTTATAAATCAATCAAAAGTACAAGGTCTAATCAAACAATACCCCTGTTAAAAATTATTTAATGAATCACATTGACTTTAGGATTTTACATGGCCTCTGTTGGAATTCAGATATATTTCCTCTTTATCTACAGATAACAAACTATATTTACCTATATATGGAGTTCTCTCTGTTTGTGTCATCATCTCAGTGTCCCTTTTCTATCCAAAAGTCCATGTGCCTTGCACTTTTCTTATTTTCCACAAATTGATGAATCACGGACCATGCAAATATGTTAGTCTTCCAAATAATGCAATGGTGAAATTAAATAGAAAAGAGATGAAAACTCACATTTACTTGTGATGGACGTCTCAAAGTATTGTACTTGAAATTGGTCCTCATTCTCATTGGCCTCTTTTAATTAGTTGGGAATAACATTTCAGAAATGTCATGAAGAATAAAAGAATTCTCTCAATTTTATTTGATATTCTAATAAATATTTATGAGAATTCCTCTTCCTAGTCAAAAGGTAGTATCAAAAATCATTAAGACTGAATACAATTATTGTTATTACATATTGGAGGCATTTATTTATTAGCATTCTTATCTTGGGGAAAAGAAATCCATATGTGGTAGGCAAATTAATGGCTCTCCACAATGTGTCCCTACCTTAATCCTTGCTACCTGTGACTATGTCATGTTACATGGCAAAAGAGAATGAAGATTCCTAATGCAATGAAGGTTGTAAAAAATTGTCCTGAAGAATGTCATCTTAGAATATTTGAGTGTGTCAAGACAATTGTGTGGTTCTTAAAAATGGAGGAGAAAGGAAAAACAATCAAAGAGATATGTTAACAGAAAAAGTGAGGATTGTCATATTGTAAAATCTGTTGCTCTAGTTCTTTCTTGAGTCCTAGTAATATTTACCCGTTTAAGTGTCCAATACCTTGTTACATGCTTAAAGTAAATCCCCCAAACCCATAATCATTTTGGGGGGTGTGGGTACCAGGGATTGAACTCAGGGGCACTCAACCACTGAACCACATCCCCAGCCCTATTTTGTATTTTATTTAGATACAGGGTCTCACTGAGTTGCTTAGCACCTTGTTGTTGCTGAGGTTGGCTTTGAACTTGTGATCCTCCTGCCTCAGCCTCTTGAGCCACTGAGATTACAGGCATACACCACCACACAGAACAAAAACTCATAAACTTTTGTTTCAGAGAGCTCAGAGTTCTGTTATCAAATCCTGAATAAATCTGAACCTTTTCATTATATAAAGGGAAAAAAATACTAATCTGTAAATTACAGATAAAACATTGAGAAAATAATTGATATGACAAAGAACATGAATTGAAATGACATGAAATACTCCTGTAATTAAATAATAAAAATTATAAAAATGGGCAAAGATTTAAACAGATCATTCAAAACAAGGCATATGAATAACCAAGAAGTACTTAAAGATTCATAACATCTTTAGTTATTAGGGGAATACAATTTAAACCAGAGTGTAATATTATTATATATCAAAAAGAAAGGTAAACTTAAAGTGACATTTCCATATGTTGACAACAATGTGTGGTAGCAATAGAAACTCTAATGATGGTAAGTATATAAATAGTAATACTGCTTTGGCAAGCTGTGTGGCAATTTCTTGTCATGTTAAACATAAATGAACCAAAATTTCTACTCCCAAGAGAAAAGTAAAAACAAAGTTTCATAAAAACAAAGAAACATACATTGAAATGTTCATAGAGACTTTAATCATAGTAGCCCCAAACTGGATACAGCTCAAATGTTCATCACCTTGATAATTAAAATGGAATAGTACCCCAAAACAGAAAGGGAAGAATTTGTGATATTTGCATTGACATGGATAAATATCAGATTTGTACTGAGCAAAAACAGAACACAAAGCATAGTGTAGGATTCCATGTTTATGAAGTCCTAGAATAGGCAAGTGTTATCTGTGATAAAAAATGGAAGCCTCAGGTTTTCCTTCTACATGTTAACTTTTAAAACATATGCAGATTTGTGTGTATTAGAAGCACAATTGCTCAGAACATGTGTCCAAACAGGTAATATTTGCTATGTAACCTATCAGTGTTTGAACACACGATATTCATAGTATGATCACAGCACTACATTTTTTTATAACTTAGTGAGAAAATTATGAGAATTAGGTAGCTGTTCACCCACCATTGTTCTCAGTTACAGAGAAGTCCCCTACTTCAGTAATTTTTTTTAATCTCCCCAGATAATTCTAATGGGTAAACAAGTTGCAAACCACTGATTTTATTTATTGTCTCTAAGATCAACTGAAGGAGAGACACCCTTGAAGGGTACAATTTGGACAAAACAACTTTCAGGAGCAGAGAAGCAATTCAGACAATTTCAGAGAATTCTGGGGGGAAATGAGGGATGATTGTATGCAGATTCCCAAGGCTCATCCTATAGTTATTTGTTTTAATTGCTTGATATAGACTAACAGGCTGTATATTGGAAACATAGATCTCTCCCTTAGATTTCTTGTCCCTTATATGTGTAAGTAAGACATTAATAGGGTCATTTAGCTATGTTACACTTCAGGTATTCATGCTGATACCTGAAAGTTAATTGCTCTTTTGATCATCTAGCATTTATATCATGTGTAATTTCTCATAGTTTTTATTTTAATTCAAAGGAAGATTTGGAATGTACTCTTTAAAAATCTAACATAATTTATTTATAAAAATGAGTTTGAAAATTTAATTTATGTTATTTGCAAAAGGGGGTTAGGGTTAAATATATTACAATAATTAAATCCCTGCTTAGCAATAATAACTGTACTTCTGGTTGCTACACCATTGGGAAGTTTGGAGCCAGCTAATGAAAAAAAAAAAATGGAAAATTATACTTTAAGATTTAGTACATTCATGTTCCAATGTCTTAGAAAGCTATCTTTTCAACCTCTCTGCATATGAACTTTAACTAGAAGTGTAACTTTGGGAGGAACCAGTTCAATACATATCAATAAAACCTGCCAAATTTTTAGTTTGATTTTTTTTAACTTTGACCATTATAGGAATGATGGATGCTAAAACTGACAGGCAAAACTTTGCAGAAAAAGAGGATTATTTTTTTGCAGAGTGTCAAAGTATCTTCTCCAGGATGTTTTTCAGTTACAAAGGGAAAATCAGTGTTTTCTTACAATGGAGAAACCTGGGAGATAACACCTTAATCAAATACTTACTTAAGTCTAACATTACCAGTAGTATGACATATCATTTTCCATATACTCCTTAAAGTTATTTACTAAGGATATAATATTGCTTATTTGATATTTTTGTCAAAAATGCATAACATCAGTCTTAACCAGGAGAAAAGATCAGTGAATGTCAAATTGACTTACAATACCAAATTATCCTACAAATTAAGTAGATAGTGCTCACAGAACCATCAACGTCATGTAAGACAAGGAAAGTCTGAAGAAATATCACAGACAGGGGAAGACCACAGGGGCATAACAGCTCAATGCAGGGCAGGACAGGAGACTGGATCCTGGACAAGAAAAAAGGCACTGCAGGATGAAGCAAGTGAAATAATACAATGTTTGGTAGTTTAATTAATAATGTTGTATTAATGATAAAGTCTTAATTGTAATATTTATATGTAAATTTTTAACATTAAGGGAAGCTAGATGAATATGAATATGCATGTTCTGGATTATTTTACCAAATTTTCAACAGATCTTAAATTATTTTGAAACACATTTTGTAGGTATACACACACACAAACATATGTACATGTATATTTAGTTTTAAATAATCACAGAACCATCTGGTTGCAACAGATGTTCCTCTGGATCCACAAAGCATCCATGCTGCCCCTTCCCCCTTTGACATCGCCCTATTTAAAGCTATGTGGCTATGTAGAATGCGAGGATGTTGAATCTTGTTTTTCTTTAGAATTAGAAAGCTTTTAACTGTTGTTCTGCAGCCTTTCTACTTTATAGGGGCAAGCTGCTGCCATCTGATAAATATCTGAGAGGTCCATTCCGGAATATAGCACCTATGATTCCATACCCTGAGCCACTACTTACTTCCCTCCCTCACTCACCCCCCATACCCACTTATTTTGCAAAAATGGAGTGGCTGTGGAGTTGGTAAAATTTGTAATCCTTTGTAGAAAAGAAACATCTTAGATTACTGGCTTAAAATCAGTGCTCTAAAAATGAAGCCTGAGTCTGGCAAGAATGCCACTGAACTCAGACACGCCCCATGGTTCAACAACAACAACAACAACAACAACAAAGCAATGTAAATTCTTAATAAAGCAGTGAAGATCTATCTGCCTGAGGAAGTTACTGTCTTAAATAGGAGTAGTCATGGTTCTGAAAAATGCCTCCTCTCTCTCTACCAACTTGCTCTGAAGCAAAACCTGACCTACTTTTTAAAGGTTTTCATTATTCCCCAAAGTCCTACCTTCAAAGAACCAAAAATGATCATAATCTTTTCTAAATGTTGTTAATACACTCTGTCCCCACATAATGGAGCTTGGCTTTCCCGTTGACTTGTCACCATTTATGAATGCAACTTCTCTGGACAACCAGAATGCACACTTCTTGAAAACAGCCCATCATAACAACTATCATAGTAAATGTTGCATAAGCAAGGAATTATTTTGTTTTTCTTCTGAAGTAAATTGGAATCCATTTATTACTATTTTTAAAAATATAGAGAGAACACTAAAAATCTTACATTCATTTTGAAAATATCTTGAAGATTTTTCTCAGTTTGAAATGTAAAAACAACAACAACAACAACAAAAGTTGTCCTCCGTAGACTGAGAATAGACAGTTCTACCAACCTATTTCACTGAAAAGAACTGAAACTCAGGCCACTTAACTCCTTCT
Source organism: Tamias sibiricus (assembly GCA_025594165.1). Taxonomy (NCBI): domain Eukaryota; kingdom Metazoa; phylum Chordata; class Mammalia; order Rodentia; family Sciuridae; genus Tamias; species Tamias sibiricus. The sequence continues at coordinate 49,036,282 of CM046670.1, forward strand.
GTTCCACAAAGACGTGATGAACAAACAAACAACATCTCCTAAGTAGAACAACCAACCATATGTGATTCAGCATGTCTGAATACAGGACTGTCAAACTTACTGTTTGTTAATTCACAGATTTAAAATTGGCTAGTTATGATGTGGGGATGTAGCTCACTGGTACAGAACTTATGTAGCGTGTACCAAGATCTGTTTCATCACCAGTATTGCAAAATGAATTAGTTAAAATTCAGTGTTTTTTAATTCTTAGAATACCACATATTTCTTAATTCTGAAGCTCTTGGTGATATTATACAGGGTAGCTTACATTTCACTGAAAGGGAAGTGATGTATATAAATCCTGAACCCAGAGAAGGGCAGAGAGTAATATTACCTCTGAGGCCAGTAAGTAGAAAGGAGAGAGGGGATACTGCTAAAGCCAAGAATGACTTTTTTTCATAAGAAGACAAATCTTAGCATCAAAGATTTTCTTAATATCAAATACATAGTAACAAGAAATATTCATAGAATCTTTCTAGATTTCTGTGGGACTTTGTGTACATTATTCAAACACTAATAGTTTTAACAGCCAATTAGCTAGAAGTAAAAATAATTCTGACACTGAAATGACTAGTAAATAATACTTAAAGTTTTTCCAGATAGATTTCAAAGACTCTCTTGGGTACAAAAGCAATTTATGAAAAATCCAATTTGTATGAAAAAATTAACTAAAAGGCTGCTGAAAAGCCCCCCAAATTTTGGCAGCTTTGCAAAACAAATATGCAAATAACTCCAAGCTTAGATGTTATGAAAATGATAATCACTTTTTGAAAAGATATTTCTTTGCTATAGGAATCTAATTGTTGTGATGTTACATGACTTTTAAACTATTAAGTAATTAATGCATTTGTTCTCTGTTTTAGGAAGTTCCTAAAACTGCTTTGATACCATTCATTTTATTTCTAATTTACACAAGGAATAAACCAAAGCAACCATGATTTTCATTAAACTGGGTTTGGAAGACATCAGATTCAAGCAAAGGAGATAGTCTAATTTTTTCTTTGAAAGTTGTACTCATTACATTTATTCAAATAAATTGCTTTTAGTATTGAAACACTTTAAATCCATGGTAAGGTGGGCGTAAAATGAAAAATTAATGAAATATAGCAACAGATTTTTATTATGAAAAATTGCTATTTTTATTACTGTGTATAATAAAGTCAGAACAATGTTGATTTATAGTTATATCATTGTGAATCTCACTGTTAGATTCAAAGCTAAAGACTTTAAGCCAAGGGCAAACTATGAAAAAAAAATCAAATAAAAATATAGCAAAGTAGGATCTGGTTGGTAACTATCTGTTGTTTCTTGATTTTTATTAATATAAACCTCTCTGATTTCAGAGAAAAGAGAGTTGGTAAGTCATAAATCAAAATGCAAATGTATTGAGTAGTAACGTGTGAATTCATACGCAAAAGTTACGTGTCTTTTTATTTCTTTAGTCTATGGCTATCTTTCTAAATTTGAAAAAACAATTTATCCTGCTTCTCATATTCTTTTTAAACATTTTCATGTAGCTTTTGCTTTTGTTGGGTTTGTTCCCTCCATCCTTATTTGTATGTATATTTTCAACACTTGAAAAGTACTGAAAGTAATTTTTTAAGTTGGTTTTCCAGTCAGTGCTAGTGAGGGTAAGACAGTATAAGACCATACACTGATGAAAGCCAGGACAGTTTTAATTTCTCTGCATGTCACCTATACCCCCAAGGAAAATAGCTATCCTGTTTCCCTTTAAAAAATGAAGAAAGTTCAATAAACTGGCCTACTATGAAAACCTGTTCAAATAGTGATTTCTGATCCATCCTGGTACCTAAAATTACCATCACTATTTATTCTAACAATATAAGAATTTGAGAGTTACTTTAAAACCAAGGTCAAAGTAAAATGTGTACTGGGCAAAGTTAAAGGGTAAGGAAGACTTCAAGGAAGACAATTGGGTGGTTATAACAGAAGAAAAGACTGAGCATAACTTCACTGAAACAAGATGTGTTGAGCAGATGTAGTTATTGTTGAGTTTGCAAATGTTTTTCTGTTCAATTCAGACATCTGTGCTTGATAATTTGTTCCCATTCAAGTCAGGCTCCTTGTCTATCCAAAGAGACTGGGAGATAGGGTACTGTCTTCCTTGATGATTACATTTCAGAGGGAGGACTCCCAAGTCCTTGAGAGAGATATTTCCTGGGATGTAAAACAGACAAGAGACTGAGAGAAGATTATACATATTTCAAAGGGACAGGGGGAAAATTTATACAATTGTAAATTTTGTAAAGTTAGTGTTCTAAGAAGAGAGAAATCTGGGGCTACAGACAGCAAGAAATCTGCCTATGTTTTACCTAATGACGATAATTAAGGCCATGGTATTCAATACAAGTAAAACCTGTATAAAGGATACAAATGCAATATTATCATCAGATAGTGTGCAAGTAAGAGATGGTTTACTCTTTTCACCCATATATGTTTCCCACTCAAATCCCTGATCAGTAGAAGAGACATCTCAGGGCAAGACTCAAAAACCGTTGGGGTTATTTGTAGCAAAAGTGGTCCTCTGACCTAGGTGGACCTCCCCAGCAGGGGTGGGATTGGTTTCTTTCCCCAAAACGAACAGAGGTGGATCAGAAATAAAAAGCCCATGGACTAAACCAAAATACTATAATCGGCTGTGGGGCTAAAGAGAACCAGGTGGTACAAGTTCTTTGATAAGGTTGTGACCATCCCTGCTTTTCAATGTACTCTTAAAGAGGTACAAAGTGAACACGGGACAATGCACTTAGTAGAGAAGCACCACAATGGTTAATTTTATATGTCAATTTCTCTGGGCTGCATTATCTAGAAAACTGGTCAACAATTATTCTGAGTGTTTCTGTGAGGATACTTAGGTAAGACTGACATTTCAATAGGTGGACTTTGAGACTGAGGCTGTAGCTCAGTGGTAGAATGCTTACCTAGCATGTTCAAGGCCCAGGGTTTGTTTTACAGCACCACATGGGAGAAAATTGTATCAGTGGACTTGATGTAAAGATTGACTTCCATAATATGAGTGGGCCTCATTCAATCACTTGACGGCATGAATAGAACAAAAGATGGGCCTCTGAACAAGGAGAAATTCTACATCAAGAATAAATTCTGCCTTTACACTTGAACCACAGCATCATCTCTTTTCTGGGTCCAGCCTCCCAGCACACCTAGCAGATGTTGGACTTGCCAGCACCCATAATCACATGAATCAGTTTATGCTAAGGCTCCTCTATTTGCAGTTATTTAAGATATGAGTTGAAGGACATTTTTATCTCACCACAAAGAGGATGACAACAAGAGATCTGAATGAAGATCATTCCAGATTGCTACAGAGTTAATGAAAGAAAGAAAGAAAGAAAGAAAGAAAAAAAGAAAGAAAGAAAGAAAGAAAGAAAATGCATCCTGCCTCTCTTGTTTTAGGAAACCCTTTCCTCGAATAAAAATACTTTCTATTTTACATTTAAAAGAAGAGTAATAAATGGCAAAGAATAACAATTATGGAAATCAAATACAGGGTTTTTGATCCTTAACACTATTGGTATTTTTGTCTAGATTATTCTTTGTTGTGCAGGCTGTACTAATATTTGTAGGATGCTGATCAGCACCTCTGTTCCCCTAGATTCTAGTCGCATTCCCCAAATATGTTAACCTGAAATGCCTTTAAGTATTGTTAAATACCCTCAGGTGACAAAATCACTCCTGAACAGCTGGACTAGACCAGAGGCATACCCTGAGAATTTGGAATATTTGATAAGACACATTTATGCCAAATTTTTATTCAGATTCTTGTAATGTCAATCTAATATTAAAAATAATGAATTTTCTTTGAGAAAATATGTAAAGTAAGGTTAAATAAAAGAAAGATTTGCCAGTTTTAACTGGGGCTTCTTTCATATAACCCCAGTAAAAGGTGTCCCCAGTTCAAGAACCACAGGCATAAGGAAACTAAACCAAGGATCACTGTCTCATGGTGACTTTTTTACTGTTATCATCTCCAAATTAGTATTTTGTAGAATTGTGTTTGTGAGGGATAAAAGGAACCAGATAATTTCTCAAATGTCTTCCATTTCTTTAAATCATATATATATATATATATATATATATATATATATATATATGAATCCCAAAAAGGCATTGAAGAAATTTGGAGTGGTTCATTATTAAAAAATACCTTGAGAGTATATATTAGATAGCTTAAATTAAGTAAGAGGTTATCAAATGAGAGATTATTTTTCTGTGTGCTTCTAGAAGGCAAATTGAGGACTAATGAGCAGAGATTACAGGAGAGTAAAGGGTAGAGATTCAGCTCAATGTTAAAAAAAAAAACAAAAAAACAAAAAAACAAACAAACAAAAAAAAAACAACTTTCTATCACTCTAAGCTGCTAAAGTGGAATGAGGCCATGAGCTCCACTCATTTAAAGTGCTTGAGCTGGTAAATCATTTTAGTGGGTGTCATAAAGGGATTTATGCATTAGAAAAAGATGAGAATTCTTTTGAGGTTTCATTCAGCTTTAAAGTATGATTCTAGACAGATCCTTTAAAAATTAACAATGTAAAAATATTATAGTTTTTTTCCTAATTACTATACAAAGACAAAGAAAACAAAAGCACATGTCAATAATCACAATTATTCCTGACTAAAAACATGTTCTTAGCAAAATACAATTTTCTCTCTGTGTTGTCCTTGCAGGGAAATGAGGACAGCAGTTAGGGGTCACGTGTTGTAAAATTTCTCAGACAATGGAAAGAAAAAAGGAAGCTTTTGCATCTTCCTCCTGTCTTATTCCTGAAAACTTTCATTTTCTATGCCTACAGAGAAGAGCACTACAATCAGAGTCACAGCACAAAAGGTGACCTCCAGGGACTTGAAGTCTCACCTCCCTGTTTCAAGAATGAACAATCAGGGTAGTGTTGTCAGGTTCATTTGATCCCTTGACAAGTTGTTCACAGGCAAACACTGGAGCAAACATCTTTACACACCTTTACTTTCTCATCCATTCACCAATTGTTGACATATCACTTGGACCATTTCTGAGTGTTTACATACTTTGCACAACTCTCTGGTTTGTTTTCAGTGTGGAAATATTTTAGGACTAATTTAAGATACACAAAGTTATTTGGTTGGTCATACATCAAGATACATATGATACTGCTTTGATATGTCTGAGAAATTATCAATATCAAATGCTCAAATGCAACAAAGTCATCTTTCCTTGAGAAAAAAAAATAGAGTTCAGTGACTGAAAAGAAGTAAGACTTCAGATGAATTTAGAGGTCAAAGGCAAAGTCAGAATGCTTTGAATAAAGGCTGGCTCAGGGCAATATCATATGACAAGGCAGATTTTTTTTAATATTTTCTGTTCATCTTTTCATATTCATTCAGCAAATATCTACTGGCGATAGGCTATATAGACTACATACAAGGCCTTCCAGTAATCATAATCTTCTTTTTTAAGTTTTCTTGCTTCTCCAAAGAAAAAGACCTTTTAATTGCCCAGAAGCCCTGTTGCTTGGGAAATTGCTAACATAAAAAGGATTGGCATGGCTACTTGCAGGGTTTTGTCTTTTAGTTTGTTTTTAAGCCACTTTTAAGTGAAATCAAAGGACAAAATATCTCAGAGTAAATTTTGATGGAACCATCTGGACTGGAAGATTGTTTTAGGAAAAGATGGTATAATAATTCTTTTAGCACCAGTGAATAAAACAAAATGCCCTATGATTTGTTCTGCACAAGTAGGGATAGTATAATTCTTTCTGGAATTTCTTAAGGAGAAAATAGTTCAATAATTTTTTTGTTGTTGCTGAATTGGTGACTAAATAAATTAATAAAGAAAAAACAACTAGAAAAAATACAGCTTTTTCAGCAATAACTTCTGTTTGATCATTGTTTATGTCATCTCCTCAATCATGCCCAGATTATTATGGAAGTGACTTCCTGGATTCTCTCCTTAGTTTTTCTTCAAATTCAAGTTCAAAATTACTAGAGCTGTCCAAATATTAGTCATTTGTATGCAGGTAAAACTGTGAATCCAACAAGGAAATCTGCAATGAGGAAAAATAACTTTCAAGGGAATTCAGAATGCAATATTGTATTTTCTGGAGTACTTGAAGAGCAGATGGTGAAGGATAAATTTAAGTCTGTAGAAAAAGCAAGTGCATCTATCAAGGGAAACCAGCTATCAGCATGTAGAATGTGTTGCCCTTTTATTTTTAGAGTGAACTATAATGTAATTCCCTGAAATAGCAGTGCTGCTATCATAAATATCCTTGTAATTATGGGGTTTTCTCAGTGTGTGACCAAAAAAATATGCATGATCACTACAAGAACTACATAGCTAGAAATAATCAAGGAATTCTTGCTTCTTTTGAAGGTCTTTTGTCACTTAAAAAAAAAAAAGAAAGAAAGAAAGAGAAAGAAAGAAAGATGCTAAAGTCAAATGGTACTTATGCCTTGTATTATGAGGTGTTTTATATTCATGCTAAACTTAAGAAGCTGAATACATGAAGATTACAAGGCTTGAATGAATGGGGGGAATCATTAGCTAAAAGATTCCACTTGGAAACTGTAAAAGACATGCAGTCATCTCCTTTATGCACCACTGATGGGATGAGAAGCATTTGAGGGCCTTTAATAATAATTCTTTGTATGTGATTTCACTGAGTTTCTCATTATTTTAAATGACCTTGGTGGTTGATGCATACATGCCTGGTGAGAACTGAAGTGTAAATTATTACCATATTGAAATGAACTACAATGTGTCACTTTCATTCATTTTTATTAGTAGTATAGGTTGCAACAATAAGTACTACCTACTTTGATCCAAATATAAATCCTACATAAAAAACATTTATTGGACTTTTAGGCAACTAATATCTTTAAGTTTGTATCCTTATATAAATAAATCCGGTAATAGATTTACTAAGTTCTATGTAGATTCCACAATCTACATGGATATGGATACACACACACACACACACACACACACACACACACACACATATGAAGGTACTATCTTGACCTGAAAAAGAATAGTCTGCATTAGATTAGCTCCAACAAATCTTGGCATACCAAGAAGGTCGACAACTCAGAGTAGTAAAAACAGTTCAGGGAATGCACTGTTATTTTTCTATAAATTATTTCCAAACAAACAGTGTAACCCATAGAGAACTAGAATTCTTGGCATTATGATACTGAGCAGAAGTCTTTTCCATTTACTAAATGAACAATTTAGTAAATCTTAGCAATATCTTAAATGTGTGCATTAAAATCCAAGTAGGAAAAGTATTTAAAAATAAAAAATCATTATGAGTTATTTCCTCAGATCCTGTGTTCATGATGTTCTTGTGTGTTTACTGTTTAATATGTATAACATGGTATGATAAAAAAGAAGGTTTAGGATGTTAAGGAAAAAACATCTTTCTTTTAATATTAAACAATATTAATCACACAATGCCTTCAACAATTTATGCTTTATTCTGAAATAATTCCATGCAAATCTAAAAATTGAGAGAAAGTCCATTTTTACTATAATCATTGAACATTTGAAATGGGCCTGTCTCAGAATAGGAAAAGATAATTATGGCTTTTATCTGGGGGAGGATAGGGTAGGTGACCACTGAGAAAACAAAAACAGAAATCTAAGGGAATTTTTTAAAGACCTTCTAACCTATACCTTTTCACTCAATAAACTACCTTAAGTAGTCTGCCCGTTCATTATGCTCTGCTAACAATGTCTGTCAGTAACTCATTCCATTAAAACTTTTATAACAGTCTCATTGGGGAAGAGAGAATTTGTCTTCTTTAGCTTTCATTTTCCCCAAATGGCTAATGATCATTTCTTCAACAAATATTTAATATGTCCTATCTGATGCCAGTTACATTCTCCACAACAGGAAAAGAAAGGAGAACAAAAGAGAAAAATCCCTGGTGCTTACTGAGCATTTACTGTATCTGGAAATTTAAAAAATAAACAATATAACTTTAGATACCATTAATACATGTAATAGAGTAAAAAGTAAAATGGTAACAGGTGGAGGGTAACATACAGTATGAGTGAAGTTTGTTAAACATGTGCTTAAGAAAGGCCTTCTAAGATGATATTGTTTCAGCCCCCTATACAAAAATCTATAGAAAGAACTAACCAACTAGAGAAAGTGTCAAGAGGAAAAGCCCTAAACTGAAAATGACCGTTTTTTGCCCCCCTAAATAACAAAAAGGCTGGTGAGACTGGAGGGCTATAAGAAGGGATAGTGAAAGGTGTGTTTCAGAGGCTGCTGGGCAGATCATGTAGGGGTTTATAGGGCATGGAATGGCAAAAAGCCACCATTTGTAGTTCCATAGACAGTTGTTAGAGTATTTTAATCCACAACTTTGGCTGTTGTGAGAAGGATATTTAGAGGTATTTCATATGCCGGGTCAACTGGCCTTGTCCTCTCTATTTAATTATCTTGGAGAAAAAGATTTTATATTTGTGATGGACTCACTTTTCCTATTTCCATAGAAACTGACTGTATCAAGTCATAGATGTTATTTTTCATCTTATATCTGTCAATTTCTTCCTTATTCAAGTAGTGACACTCCCCTGTACTTTTTTACTATTTAATCATAACTTCTTTTTTGTTCTTCTGCCAATGAAAATTAAACATCTTATTTTACTCTGACTTAAATGAGACTTTTTCTACCTAATCTTATTAAAATACTTAAATGAATAATTTCAATTAAGTTATTAAAGCATTTGATTTTAAAAAATCATATTTGAAGTAGAAATAACATTTAAATAGTACCTGTCAGTATAGATTTTACTCCATGTGATATACTCTTCCCCCTCCACAAAAAACCAAATGTCTAGAAAAGAATTCACTTCATAGCAACAAACCTATAACTTTTATCCACATTCAAAAGCAGAAACAGATCAGTCTGATATTATTAATTTGAGACAAAGTGATCTAAGCCATTTTGAAATCTGACTGTATTATTTTTACACACTCTATATTTGGGGGCATTTTATAAGTTTAATGACCTAATGTAACATTTTTCATGCCTCAAAAATAGACACAGAAACCTCAGTTTACACATGTCAAGGAGACAATTATCATACATTATGACATGAAAAATGGAGAAATTGATAATGTTCTTACCTTCTAGTGTCTGACACTATATTGAGGAATACCAAAAGTTAATCTAAGGAATACTGTAGATTGTGATACCTATTCAGATACAGGTTCAGTTAGTGTGCACCAGAAGGTGAAGTTGCATTCTAAGGCTACTAGCAACAAACTATGACCTATTGTTGGGCCACCTGGTTTTATAAATACCGTTTTATCATAAGACAGCCATGCTTCCTTATCAGGCTGGGTGCTTAGACCCAGGAAACAAGGTTTAGGGCTTGTCAGGTGGAAGAAGATGCAAGACACACTTAGGATAGTACACATGCTTTATTCAGAGGCAACAACAGTCTCCAGCTTCAGCTTTAGCCCCCAGCCAGTTCCATTTTTGCCCCCTATTAACACCCTATTCACCCATAGGCCCATTTTATATGCAAGCCAAACAAGGCACACTACCAACAGGTTACATCAGTGGGCCCATGCTCACAATCAAATGTTTATGACCTTGAGTATATTTGGTGATTCAGTGTTTCTGGCCTTGACTAGCCATAATGTAGCCAGTTCCCAGCCATGGCTACACACTAAAAAATATAACATGGCCCACCAGATTACTCAGAGAGGGAGCCTAACAATAGCCATTTTGGTCCTGCCACCAACACCACTCCTTTATGTATTGTGTGCTGCTTTGTAACTGCCAACATGGCAAAGCCGGATAGTTTGAATAGTGACAGTATGGACCACAAAGCCTGACATACTTTCTGTCTGTCCCTTTAAGACTGAGTTCACCTAAGAATGAGTAGAACTTTGGGGGAATAGCGTAGGGGTGAGGAACCAACATGGAACATTTGCAAAGGCTCAAAGAGACAGTGGGGACATTTGTGGACTATAGGTGTTTCCATAAAGTAATAGTGGGGGTAAGGGATGGGAGGGTAGAGTGAAAGATGAAACTAAATAGGAAGGTAAACAACAAAAGATAAAGCATATTTGCACACCATACAAAAACACTAAGGTGACATACTTAATCTCTCTACCTTAAGTAGGGTAGCTTAACACTTTACAAATGTTTAAATAAATGTGGATATTGTAGTTATATTTTCTGTTCTCCTATAACAAATATAACCCACTTGGTGGTCTGGTTAGATCTTCTAACTTTGTAAGAAGCAGATAAAAATGTTATTAACAAATTTTTATTTTTTCTTCCCAGAAAAAAATGGTTGAAATTCTTATTTTAAGAACATAGTTTAATTTGTGTACATAAAGACTAGCATATCACAAAAATCAAATTGGACTCTACCAACTGCCATACTATACCTTAATAAATGGTGCCAAAGAAATAAAACACAAGGATGAGAAATTCATGACAAATAAAACTTTAAAGTTAGCACCATCTATGAGTTGTTTTACACAGTATGTAACATAGTGGCCAGAATTTATAAGGAAACTTTAATACAAATGTCATGTTTTATGCTTGATTCATACAATATCTCAGACTTTAGGAGAATGAGGTAAAAACTTCTGTCTTGCTTTCTTCCCCCTGACATAGACCACTGAATAAATTGTTCCTAAATTACTTTTCCTCCTGCACCACTAAGAGAATATGGCAGAGGTGAGTCAATAGCCCATGGCTAAAGCTTTTAAGGTCATCAGTTACCATAATCAGCACCACACTGCCTGAGTTCTCATCAGGCTGTGGTCTGTAGAAGTCATCTGCTCTCCTCCTAAAGACAAGTTGTTCCCTTCATGAGCTTCTCAACATACTTTCTGTTCTTGTGCTGTCATCTCTAGGTCAAACACTCTGGGTGACAGTATTAGGTTCCAGCTACTTCTCTTTCCTCAGCCAAGACCTAATTTCTGTACCACGTGATTTTTTTCTCTATGTCAAAGGTCTCAAATTCATATGGATTTATGAACCAGGCAAGGTATATAAAAATGTGTGAAATTGGCTGGGCAACAGTGGGAATTAGGACTAGGGAAAATGGGGAGTTTATATCCAACCCAAGCCCTTAGGTTTAGTTAAAAATCAAGTGTGTTGCTGGTCAAACAAAACTGTTCTCCCCAGAATCCAACAGCTGGCCACTGTCAAATGTTATTATTTTTGCTCCTGAACCATAAGATAAACTTTTTACAGTGCTAAAGCAGATGTGAAATGAGTATATGATGGGGCTAATTTAGAGCCATTTTCATGGTTCAGATATCAAGAAATGTGGAAATGAAGTCAACATATATTTCTTATCTCTTTCTTATAATGGTTAAATACCCAAAACATGTAATAATTTGTCCTCCTCTGTCTAGTTAATTTATTCTATGCAGATTCAGTACATTCTCATTCTCTTGCTCTTTCTCTTTTCCCTTATCACCACACATACCTCTCCCTTGATTTCACAAGGCAGTTGCTCTTTACTGTATAAGATCATATCTGCCTCAAAAAAGAAAATATCTGAATGGTTATATAATGTATTTTGTTATAAATAACTGTTCTGGTAATGGTTCCATCTGTTAATGTCTAGGAATTATCATCCATCCATGAGTAGGAAAAGGAACTCTGCTCTGTCCTTTTGTGCACAATTCATGTATGAATATCAAAGACACATTTCAGGCATGTGAAATTCAAACATGAGTAACATGGCACATGCAAGTTAACTTAAAAAATATCTAGAAGTAATTTTTTTTTTCTAAGAAAAAATTTACGGACAGCACTAATTATATAGTCAAGATTGGGGGGCAGTGGGGAAAGCAGGGAGTGGGGGTGATTTGACCATGTAAGCTGGGCATCGATGCAATTGAAACATTTCAAGGACAGGCCAACTCAATAATTATATAGGCACTCTGATGGACTATAAGCCGAAGATTTGGAAATTTTACACGTAAGATGCTATGCCTTGTGAGATCTGTATGTAATCAGTTACCTGAATCTACCATTGGAAGATCACCTGTCGCTTCTTTAAGAATTCCCATCCAGCTTCGATTGCCCCCGTGACATCTTTAGCATTTAAAGTTAGGATATTAGCATTGTGTATTCAGGACTGTTGTGAGGAGAAAATAATCTGACCACCCATCTGATCCACATTAAAAAAAAAAAAAAAAAAAAAAAAAAAAAAAAAAAAGATTTGACATTTGGGGGAAAAAAAGAGTTAAATTCCTAAAAAAAAAAAAAAAAAAAAAAAAATAGGTAATAGTAATTTAGAGGGATTTTTGCTGCCTGGCTTTTTTTTTTTTTTTTTTTTTTTTTTTTTTTAATTGCAAACAATTTCAAACCACAGATAATAGTTAAGAAAAATAAGCACACATTTTCTGCCCTCAGAATTCATATATAGTTTACATAAGATACATCTACAATTTTTTCAAACAAGAGGCAGGAAGAGGAAGATAATGATTTTTTTTAAATAATTTTAAGTGTCAACTTTGGAAATACAGCATTCCAAAGGCACAGAGGAGAAATGGCAATTTCTGAATATGCTTATGTCTTTTATAGTATCTATTTTATTCAAGGTACCTAGAGAGCTAACCCATATCGGATCTATAATATAAAGTCATCTAATTCTTCCTTCTGTCAATTTCTAGTATTCATATTTCATTAATCAAAAAGACAAATGTCATCATCACACCACTCATGTATTCATGCTGCCTACCCTAAATAACAAATGGGGAGATGGTTTGCTTAGAGCTTAATGTGGTAAACTTTAAGTAGTAATTTCAAAGTTTCTGCCTCAGCCTTAGATGTAGAAAAGAGCCCTGAGCTCCAGAGGTAGACAAGAGAATGACAGAGGTCATGTACATTTTCTTAGTAAGAAAATTGGAGGAGGTTTTCTCCTTATGAGAGATGTGGGAATTCGAAGAGAAGAAAGGAGCAGAGGACAGAACAATATTCTTCTCATGGATCAGAGCTGAGTCAGGGTAAGAGTGGAGTCAGATTCCCCTCATAGGTAACTTTACATCTTCAGTGCCAAGATTTTATCCAACCATTGCCATAGCAACCGGCTTCATGCAGGTGTATCTCATAGCTCCTCAGATCTGCAGCACTATGAAATTCTCTTGCTTTTAGCTAAGGCTAAAATGCTTGTGCAAACCTGCCAAACCCTCACACAGCAGGGCAGCAAATGAGCCATGGGGTACTACTTGACTAATGGAAGAGAGGTCCCTGTGATTGTGGATAAAGTCTTCCCACTTCTGTCTCTTGGGCAGATGATTCTGAAGTGCATTTTTCTGGACTTTTCAGAAGGTCCCAGTGGGATCAAATCCTGGTTACCTACAGCAAGCACCACACATGTAGATTGCACTCCTGTGTGCTATATAGATTTAGCCTTCTTCATTGCATACTTCCTTACTCCAGTATTTCTGTCTACTGATAAATTTGTCCAAATTAGGAGTGCCTAAGCCAGTTCTGTGTCAGGGTAATGCCCACCATAGTTATCAGACAGATAATGTTCTGGAAATATTTGTTTGAATTAACAAGTAGATGCCACAAGAGGGAATAATGTACATAAAATGTTTACTCAATGCTTATAACATAGGAGAGGCTCTACATACATTGATTTGCAAAAAGACCTAAAATACTCAAAGAAAATTTCTTAAAGGGTGATTTACATATTATATAAGTTAAGAGAGAGATCTTGAGTTTATCTAGAACAAACCATTCCCAAGGCAGAATGCCTGTTTAGTATTTTGGATAAATGCAATTCAGAATTGATTACTCTGTGTTGTGTGTGTGTGCGTGTGCGTGTGTGTGTGTGTGTGTGTGTATGTGTAGGTGTGTGTGAAGAAATGTAGAAATTCAGAAGGAAACGAGCATGCATATTCATAATTTCTATCTCTCTTAATATAATTGGCCTTTTATAACTTCCCTCTGGCTAATAAGTTTCAGTAATATTTCAATCTTCTATTCCAATGGAAGAAAACTAAGATTTTTAACACCAATTTCTAAGACTTCTCTGCCTTAAATTTCCCACAGAAACCCTTCTGTTGTTCATCAGACAGCATGGAATTTCATTGTATTCAAACTCTATGAAATTAGTGATATCTTATTATCATACCCCAATTTACCAACAGTCTTAAATTATGTCATCCAAGAATAAGACACAATGATTAGAGTTTTGGATAGCTGTTGCCGCCTGCAGCAACAATACCGTGGGAAAGAATTCAGAGACAGACTGAAAATGAATAGGTTCTTTATTCTTCCTTCTTCTAACTTCTCTCTCCGGCTCCAACAACCTCCCCAACTCCAACCACCCCCTCTAGCCAACCTCACCCGGTTAAATACTTTTTGCCTTAACAAGTATACATGTGTTAACAGCTCAAACTTACAGGTGCGTCACATAGTGTTCACAGGCATAGAGAGATTATTAGATAAATGCATGAATATCACATGAAAATACTGAAACACCTCTTATGGCTCTCAGCTAGCCACCATCTTAGCTACCTCCTTATTAGGGCTCTTACAGATAGCCTGTGGTATAATGGTATTATAACTATTTTATTCTGGGAATTAGTGTTTCCCCTTTGGCATTTTGGATATATTCACCTCTGAAGTAATCAGAACACACTGCTTTTTCATGGGCTATGCAAATGTTTGAGTTGCTATGACTAAATACAGAACTATAATCATGGTGAATATTCCTGCCTCTCATTATTTGTCCTGAAGAAGTACTCACATTCATATGAAGAAATATAGTAAGAAGCAGCACAGATTTTTAGCTATACCTAAAATAATATTAGCTATTATTATTGTTGTTATAATAATAAAATAACTCCTATTTCAGTATGGGTTTTAGTTAGCATTGTTAACACCAAGTAATATGTTATTTCCCTAGTTTTCCACTAGTTGAATAAAAAATGAGAAGTTCTAAGATGTGCAAATTCAACATTAAGCATCAGACCTATTATTTGCTTTCATCCACGTGCTCATGAAATCATTTTTCTCCTCACATTTTAAAATGTGGCTTTGTATTTTCCTGTATAAGTTTCAGAAAGATATAGTGTAAATAAATATCATTTTTATATAAAGCATGTTGATACAATTTTTCTAGTGTTACAAGCAAAGATCTAGGGATTTGACAAGACATATGTTATCACACTTTATTTTCTTTACCAAAAGAACCATGCCTAGTATCCTGAGCAAACAGAACTAACATAAGTACACCTGTCTGTTTAATGGCATGGTGCTCACTGACTCTGTTTTACTACATGTACCCACCATTGTGGAATTCCTAGAGCTTTTAGAAGTACAGCTCTACAATCACTGTGTTAAAGCAATAGAGAGATAAAAATAATGCACAGAAACCTTTTAGAGACTTGAAAATGAGGATGAGGGACAAAGAGTAGGAAATTTAAAGAACTCTGAGAGACTTTCTATCTAAGATGAGAGTATCCCTTTTTAATCTGTGAAGAACAACTGCATCTTATATGCAAATTATTTTATGTATTTATCTCATATACATTCCAGGATTTTTTCTAATTATAATACAAATGCAGGCTTTTTTTCTGGAGGTAAAAGTCTTATGTGTATTTTAGTAGTTCTAACTTCCCTTAAGTCTTATTTAAGATATCTATCTCATTGAGCTTCACTAAAACTTTCCCAAACAGGTCTTTCTTATCACCTTTACTTCAGGCATGATTTTCTCAGTATTTCCACTGAGGGACTAGTCAACCCAAACTGGGAGATATTCATTAGATTCCTACTTAAACAGCACCAAGATGGAATCATATATTTTTTTCTTTATAATTCTCTAGGATTAGACACCCTGATAGTCTTTTGTGATTTGTACTTCCAAATCCATTGAAAAGGGCCACCTGATGAGTCCTGAGTGTATTCTCTAGTGGCTCCTTTTTCCTAGATGACAAATAAGGATTTAAGAAATATTCTTGATAAATCAGAATCCATTGAAGAGTATATCTCAAAGAAGATCTGGTTGTTTAATTGTTGGATCTCTTTATGGAATTTTTCATTTCAGTTTTTGTATTCTTTAGCCCTAATCTTCAGTGCTCATGGGGATGTGTTCCATTTAAAAGAAAACTGGAACTCGGAAGGCCTAGTTAGTGTCACTCACACTGAAAAACTTTCTTATCCCACCTTACCTGCAAGGTCTCACAACAACATGAGGAATTCTGCTACTGTACATTACAAGGAAAGGGAAACAGTGAAAGCTAAAAGAACCCTCAGTAAAGCTGAGGGTGAAATGATTGCTTGAATAGAATCATCAATAGAATATTTGTTTGAATTCTTTCAGCCTGTTAGGATCACCCTGCTCCAAAACATTTTAAATCAAACTTAATTGCTATCTACAGATACTCTACACATGCAAATGCACCAGAAGGTGGGAAGACTTCAAAACCAAAATATGCGGAGACTTTAGGGCTAATTAGTTTGCTAATATTATTTGGGTATGTAGGTATGTATTCATCTCTTCCTATGTTGACCTGTCTATCTACTACGTATCTATTATCTGAACTGTTTTTAGGCACCCACCCTCAGTGAACTTAATTGTAGAATATATTATTTTTTCTTGAATCGTCTCTGACCCCAAACACCAATGACTAATGCAGAATAAAAGCGTTGGTGGCCAAGGGAAGGTGAGAGAAAGTAGGATACTGAGGAATCAACTTGAAATACTTACATATCTGTCAAGCCTAGAGAGCATATATTCCCATACCTATTACAATAATTTTTCAATCTTTACTTCTTGTCTCATTTTTTTTGAGTTTCTCAACCACTTTTTTCTTCTTCTAGTACTATTTCACCTTCATTGTTATTATTAATCCATGAATCTTAAATTTCTTCCTATCTAACAACAACAAAAACTTTTGTACTAGTCTTAACTGGGATAGCCAGTTCCTGAAGGTGATATTTCACCAAGAAATTGGCTTATTGTGAGTTTTAACTTATATATATATATATATATATATATATATATATATATTTTTTTTTTTTTTTTTTTTTAAATACACAGTTCCACTCCCTCCTGGCCTGCTAAGTTTCTGCTAAGAAATCTGATCACAGTCTATGACAAGGCACTTTTCTCTTTCTACTTTCAAAATTCTTTCTCTGCCTTTGAATTTTGAAAATTTGATTATCAATCATATATCTCAAAGAAGATCTGTTTGTTTAATTGTTGAATCTTTTTGTGGAATTTTTCATTTCAGTTTTTGTGTTCTTTAGCCCTAGAATTTTGGTTTGGTTTCTTTTTTTATTATTTCTGTTTGCTGAACAGTAATAATCATCCTCCTTCTCTTTCTCCTAATTCATTGTTTTCTTGATATCATTTAGTTGTCTGTATTTTCTTGTAGCTCAATGAGTTTCTTTAAGATTATTGAATTCCTTGTCAGATAATTCATAGATCTCCACTTCTTTAAGTTTGGTTACTTGTGCTTTATTTTGTTCCTATGATGATATTATACCTCTTGATTATTTGTGATAAGTGTGCTCTTTCTTTGATAGCAGGGAGGGCCAGCAGGTGAGATCCTCAAGTAGGCTATTGCCCTCAGGCAGGCTGCCCTGCTTCGTGGGTTAGTGGATAGTAGACCTAGTGCTTTGGTCTACGGTGGCCCAGCTATAGCCATGGACCACAGGGAATGGCCTGGCTTCAGAGTTCATTGAGGTGGACCTGTGAGGGGGCCTTTGGTGAAGGTGGGGGCTCACTTCCTCTCCTTTCCCACACATAGAATCTCTCTCTCCATGTTGTCTGCCAGGCTTGTGAGAGGAATGATGTAGGTAATGTGAAACTGTTCTTCCTACTTTTACACAGCTGGGGCCTTCTGAGAAACTGAGGCAATGCTAAGGCCCCCTTTTCAAATCCGGATTCTTGCAACCGAGTCAGAAAGATTTCAGACATATTACTCAGAATAACAGGAATGAGTTTATCGAAGGGATAGGAGAAAGGGAATACTCTTAAGGGAGAGAAAGGGTCCTCTCAGAGAGGAGAGGGACAAACTGCCTCTCCTACACTCCAATTTTATTGAGGATCCCAGAGAAGTTTCCAGAGAGTCTCACCCAGGTCCACCTCTTGACTTTGACTGACAGCAGGGTGACATCAGACTTTTAAGTCTTCAGTGAGATGGCAACTCTAAGTCACCTTGGCCCATGCTGATCTATTCTAATTTGATTCTTAATCATACATTCTTACAGATTTTATGGTCAGGAGGAACTATCCTTATCTCCCAGGGTTTCAGGATCTGTTCACACATACACACACACACACACACACACACAAAAAAAAAAAAAAAAAAATTCTGGGTTCCTCCCATCCACATTATCTTGGGCCTGTATTTCTCCTGCAGTTAACAGTATGCTGAGCAATGTGACATATCCTATCCACTTAGGTCAGGCATGGCTGCAAGTAAATTGCTTCTTAGAAAAAAAAAGCATGTGCGGGTCAGCACAGTGGGCCCATTCTATAGGAGTATTCTCACCATCCTCATGCATCTGTTCCCTAACACTACCCTCTTTAATTAATTAATTAATTTATTTATATGTTCTACCCAGGTGCTATATAATCCTTTCACTTGGATGTCTTAGCTCTTGTGGGGATACTTTTTGTAGAATCTTTGTGTGCAGGTTAATTTAAGTAGTAAGGTTTTATTGTTCTAGATAGAAGTATCTCCTTCTCTGCTTTACTTCCTCTGTGCTTACCTATCTTTGCCAGCAACTTCATTGTTCCCTGCATTGTCCCCTATATAACCAATTGTTATAATGCTATTTCAAATCCTCTCCTCCATTGTTTCAATGGAGAAATCATAGGTCAATTTACTGAGCTAGATAGGGATTTGATTTTGTCCTGATCATCGGAGCTGTCTTCATTCTTCACTTCCCTTGTTGCAAAGCACCTTTATTATTTTTATTCTTTTATAAATCTGGGAAATCAACCTCAGCCCTGGATGCAGCATGGAGCTCAGACCTGTGTCAGCCTTGACCTTTTCAGTTTCCATTATCAGCCAAATGTGGCTTCAGTATTGCCTAGTGATTTTTGCCTGTTCCATGTCTGGTTTGTGGCTATTCTTATTCTGGTTTTAAATTCAGTTGTGTCTTTTTGATGTTTCCTTAATTTCTATCCAAGATTGCAGAGAATTTGCGTAAAAGCACACCAGAGATGAACTTAATTCACCATCACAAATCCCAAATAGCCTTCCACTAATATCCCATCTTTTTTAAGGGTGTGGAACTAGGGATTAAACACAAGGGTGTTTGACCATTGAGCAACATTGCCAACACTTTTTATTTATTATTTTGAGACAGGATCTCACTAAATTGGTTAGGGCCTTGCTAAGTTGCTGAGTCTAGCTTTAAATTTCTGATCCTCCTGCCTTAGTCTCCCAAGTTGCAGGGATTATAGGTGTGCACCACTGTGCCTGGCTATCCATCTTTATTCTTCATAAATCAATTTACCGACACATGAAATTTAAAATTAAACAAATGCAGGAGCAATGAAGAGCTTTACTTTTCTAATCTACTTCTGTAGTTCTTTTAATGATACCAGCATAATGTTGTTACTTAAAGTTTGACAAGTATATTTCCCACAATTTCAAAAAAAAAATCATATTTTTGTTTCACACACAATAAATTCTAGAAATTCTGCTTTATGTTGGACATGTGTAAATAAGAATCCTAAATTTTTCTAAGAAATAATTTCTATGCTTCCTTTTAAAGCCATCATAAAAAAGATGTCAGTGTTTTCCTCTGAGCTCTGCCTTTTAATCCACTGTTCCATGAACTCTTATGAACTCAGTCTGATTGATCTTTTGAGATAAAGCTCAAACACCAATGCTAGAAACAAAAAGCTTTTAATATTAATTTTTTCTACTATTTTCTATACTAAATTATGCGATTTTTGCAAGATTTATATTTTAAGAAAATTCTAACTTCTTTCTTACGTTAATTCAGTAGGGGTGGACCCCTGAAATACAGTTATTTGAGTTTATCTGAAGGCACAATTGAATGGTAGAGTGGGTCATTAGAGCTTACCTGGTAATTTTGTTCTAAGATGATAAACAATATCATCTATATATATGAACTCCAAAGTGAGTGTCTTAACTGTGGAAGGAAACTTGAAGCTCACCACACATAATATCCCTAAATCAACACCCCTGGAATTGGGTCAGTGATGATACCATCATTTAGGGGTTCAATATTTTAGAGGACACAGGCCCTTCCTGAGGGACTCCCTAACTAATTTTAGTTAGAGGATGTGGAATAGTATTGATCCCCTATGCCTGCTGCTGAAAGAATTTTTCCTAGCCTTCCCCTTTTGTTGGCTGGACTAGGTAGTTTCTCTATAGAAGCTAACTATTTCCATGAATGTACTAAGCAAGCATGATTTTGGTAGAAACATGGGATCAGAACCCAGATTGGAGTATGACACAGAGCAAAAAAAAATTAGGAATGCCTGAAATCCCCAAAGTGAAGCATACCCTTCAACCCCTCTCATGATCCTCTCTACATTATTTAATACAGGCTGATAGCAAGCATTTTTATTTGTATTTTATAGGAAGAAACAAAAATGACATAGGAAATAAAATACTGGGTCTAAGCAATTTTATCTCGAAAGCAGAAGAGATTCCTGGTTAAGTATTCAATAACAAAAGCATGATAATAAAAGAGAACAAGATCATCATATAAACAGAGTCTAAATGCAGAGTAAGAATTCTAATTCTAAGTGATGTTTTCAGTGAGAAATGCTTTAATGATTTTAGATTTCTGTCTCTTTGTATGCTAACTCTATCTCTGCTGGTGAAGATAACTATCTTACAGGTGTCCAGTGGGATAAAACATAACTCTGGAATGGGGGCAAATATACATTTGGGAAAAAAATTAAATGTGTTCCTGTGTTTAATAAAATGATAAATAATAAGAATAGTTCATGCAGTTCAATAATGATCATTTTTAAAGGTACTGAAACTATCCAAGTAGAATTTCATTCTTACTCTAAATTAAAGTGCAATTTGTATATGCTCTATATTATTTTACACAAAAAATTCTATTATGCATCATTTCATTTGTTTTTTAAGGCATTGTTATAGAAGAAAATAAGCTGTTGTAGAAGGGAAAATAATAAATTAGCAAGTAAATTACCCTGGTAATAGATACACTGGCACTCTCACACAAACAAGTAACATTTAACTTAAACTTACATTTAACTTACATTTCAACAACTCAATCTTGAAAACAAAGTGCCTTACACAAAACAGACAGTCAAAAATTCTGACTGATTGAATGCCTTAAGACATGTTTCCAGAGAAGCACAGTGAAAAGGAAGTGTTAAAAATCAAGTCATTAAAGGGAAGTTTCATTCAGCTCAGGCAGAAAGTTCTTCTGTAGCCATAGTATCACAGATGTCTGTCTGCCAGCTTTGCTTCTTAAACCTGAGTCTGGAAGAAAAGGATGAAATTCCGGTTTTAATACATGTTATGTATTTTCCCCTAGAGGAGCTCAAGACTTTTTATGTCTTGAGTATTTGTTCTATACAATGTGCTAGAAACAAGTACGTTAATTATGAAAATGATATTCTGAGTGGACCTAGGTACAGTGAGAGGGAAGATTCTATTTAGGTTAACAAAGGACACTCCAGGGACCAACATTCATGACACCTAAGCCCTTTGTCCTAATCCTAGGAACAGACTTTTCGAAGAGTGGTTCTCCTGCTCTGGCCTGGGGCTCATTGTGTGGGAGGACAGACCCTTTCACCAGGAAGCTATGAAGTTCAAAATAAAGTTTGCATTCCTTTCTCTTAAGGGAATGCTCCTGCAGGCTAATACAAGTAATTTCTAGTGCTGAACTCTCCTGTTATCTGATGGATTTCTTCACTTAATGCTTACTCCCTTTCTTCACCACTATTACACTTTCCCCTCTACCTATTTTACTTTCTGGTTTATTCTTACCAAGATTTTTCATACAGGACTCCTACCAGTCTGGATCTATTAAAGACTTTTCAGGACAGACCATCAATAAATAGTGAGCAGTTAACCAGTTACACAAGCAAGAGTTAAACTCTCTTTGTTGTTACAGTCTTCTAATCTGGAGACATTGTTTTGGAAATTATTTTTTAAAAATCAACTGTTAGATTATTCACATACTTAGGAATAAGTGTATTGTATATGTTAGCAAAATATAATGCAACAAAACCTATTTTAAAATGCTCCTTTTGTAACATTAAGGGTAATGACATACCAATGTCTTTAAAAATGTGACAATTATCTGGAACAATAGCTTGATAAAACCAAAGCTTGGGTATTTTAATCCCATTCTTATTCAAAGTGCAAATAAGAGCATGAAATGTGTTTTCATCACTACTGTGATGTACAGTTGCTCTCCGAATAAAATGAAAATGCACATATTCAACATGTCTTCAGATTCCTTCATGTTCTGGCTTATTTTTCCAAATTCATCTGTGATAACACCCTTAACTCTTCTCCTTCATGATATAGCCACAATGATCATTTGTATTCTAGAATGGTCATGACTTTACTGACAGAATATTTGCATTAGGATGTTTTCCATTTGTTGATTCTTTTGCCTAGAATGTTCTGCCATTAGGTTAATTTTTTTTTTCCCCAGCTCCCAAACAAATGCTTCAAAAAAATGATTTTTTTTCCCCAGCTCCCAAATAAATGAGGCATTTCGAACAATGCTGTCCCTATACCCAGTTATTTTCCTTTTCATATTGAATTGTTTTGAGTACAGATTTTACTATTGTCTGAAATAGTCCTTTTTGTTGTTTAATTGATTTATCAAAGGTTCTTGTCTCTAGAAATAATTTTTTAAAAATATTTTAAAGAGTGGGGAACATTTTTGTCTTATTCACAACTGTTTCCAAAGCCTAGAATAATAAATGACTTAATGGTGGTCCAGTTTCAATAATTAATTTAATTGTCTAATAGGAGAGTCTAGGGTTTAATAAAAAAGAGAAAATGTAAATTACCTTCAATTTAAAATATGGGAAAATGATCACACTCATTTTTTTTCCTTGAAGAAGCTATTATTAGTAGAAGATTAAATATACAATTATTTATTACTGCCATTTCATACTCCAAGACAAAGCTTAGAAAAATAAAGACAAGAAAAATAAATAAAGGACTTCTGCCTTTAAATTGATAAAGAAGGTACATGTTTTGCTCTGTCTCTAACCCCATCTACTCGTACATCGTAGCACAATAGTCACTTGCAGAGCATATGGAAGCTAGAAAAGAGTACATATGAATGACTAAAAGGTCAATGTGTCAGGAAAATAAATGCTTTTTCTCCTCTTTCATCATCAACACAACATTTAGAACACTTCTAATGCCAGATGTGTGTCCTATAATTCAACTTCATTCTGATACTATCTACTTAGAGACAGCGCCAGATCCTACAGCTTAAGGACTCTGTATCCCAAGGTGGCCCCACTCCAGATGCCAATCACAAGCCCCAGGTTGCGACCTGAACTTCAGACTAACTTCCTAGAGATCAGGGTTCCTACAACCCCTCCTTGGGTTTGATTAATTTGCTGGAGCCACTCACAGAACTAATGCAAGCACTTAAATTTCATGTCCCGATTTATTACAAAGGATATAAGAAATGATACAGATGAACAGCTAGATGAAATGCACCAGGTAAGGTATGGAGCTTCCTTGTCCTCTCTGGACATGATACCCTCCCAAGAACATATTCAGCTGTTCAGAAATTTCCCAATCCTGACTTTTTCTTTGCTTTCTTTTTTTTTTTTTTTTTTTTTTTTTTAATTGAGGTTTCCTTATGTTGGTATGATTGATTAACTCTTCAGCCATTGGTGAGAAACTCAGCTTTCAGCCCTTTTTCCCTCCCCAGGAGTTTTTCACAGGGTTGATCCCCTGACAACCAGCTCCCATCTTGAGGCTACCCAGGAGCTCAGCAAGAGCTTTGAAGCAAAAGATGCTCCTATCAACCAGGAAATTCCAAGGGATTTGAGAGCTGAGTGTCATTCTCCTATCACACAGGAGATTACAAAATCCTTAGGAATATCTCTGTGAAGAACTAGGGTCCAAGATAAAAAATTAGAACAAAAAATTCTCAAGCAGTATGTAAGATTCCTCGGAAAACTCGTAATAGAACCACCATTTGACCCAGCTATACCACTCCTCCGTCTAAACCCAAGGAACTTAAAATCAGCATACTACAGTGATGCAGCCACATCAATGTTAATAGTAGCTTAATTAACAATAGCTAAATTATGGAACCAACTTAGGTGGCTTTCAATAGATGAATGGGTGAAGAAATTGTAGTCTGTATACACAATGGAATATTATTCAGTCTTAAAGAAGAATGGCATTTGCAGGTAAATGGATGGAGTTGGAGAATATCATGCTAAGTGAAATAAGCCAATCCCCTAAAACTAAAGGCCAAATGTTTTTTTTTTTTTTTTTTTTTTTTTTGTTGTTGTTGTTGTTTTTTCTTTTCTGATAAGTGGATGCTGATCCATAATGGTGGGGGTTAAGGGAAGAATGGAGGAACTTTGGATTGGGCAGAGGGGAGTGAAGGGAGGAAGGGGGTCTGAGGGTGGGAAAGATGGGGTAATGAGATGGTCATTATTGCCCTATGTATGTGTATGATTGCAAAAATGGTGTGACTCTGCATCATGTACAACCAGAAAAATGAAAATTTGTGCTCCATTTGTGTAAAATAAATAAAAATAAAATAAAATTCTCCTGTACTCCATCTAAGAAGGTTTTAAAAGTTCTGTCTCAGGAACTGAGGTCAGAGAATAGATGTATATTTCTGATTATTTCATAATATCACAATAACATCTGGGTAATACAAGTGATACTGAAGCTTTGATGATGATGCTTTAAATTTTTTCAGTGCCTAATCTAATAAGAAAAATTCACAAGAAAGAACGGCAAGGAAGAAGCTAATTGTATCCAATAAAATGGCTAGGTAAAAAATTTTGTCTTAGGCAAAATTTGTGATTTGGGACAATCTATGAAGATACTATGGCTTATGTCCTCAGTACCTTCCCTGTATCCTCTATGCTTTTCCCTACATAGCAGGAACTGGACTTCATTTCTCAGGCTCCATGTCTACAGGGTTTTCCTTTGCTTACACAGAAGAGGTACTCTTAGGAAAATGCAAGAGGAAAGGAAACCATCATTCTCCTCCAGCAGTGATGGTGGACATAGAGAAAGATGATGTATTAGAATTGTAATGGTTTCACAGTAAGTTCCTGCAAATTCTTTATTTTACTGACACAGAAAGCTGTAATTGCCGGCATCAAGTTTCTTTGTGTGCATTTCCTGTCTTTCTGAAGGCCAGCAGTTTATTTTCTGAACGGTCAGCTTCACTCGTCTGACTTTTTTAGTGGAGATATCTATATTAAAGAAAATAGGGCAAAGGCTGAGAAGGTTGGGAAAGCTATCATTCCACAAAGCAAGTGCCACTCAGAGTTAGGGAAGGGAAGGAAGGATGGGTAAAAGGCAGCTGGCAGTGTTTCAGGGAAGATTAGACACAGTCACTGAGGGCACCTTAAATCAAAGGTATTCTTAGGAATTTAATGTTTCCAGGGAATAGGTCTTCCTTACCATTCATTCCTAAGGTGGATTTCAGAGGCAGTAGCTGAAGTCCTTAGTCAGTTATGTTCCCAGTAGTGGACATCTGTCAGATGCACTCTTTTGGGCTTCACAAATAGAGTTATGGAGGAATGCATAAAGCTTTAAAGTACATATGTAAAATTTTTTTTGGGGGGGGGGGTCACCCAACTCCTTATGGCCTCATTTTCCTCATTTACTAAAGGGAAATTAAACTACTCCATCTCACATTATCTCTACTAAAGATCCTGTATGTAAATCCATGCCAAAATATTAAAAATGGAAAACTTGCTATAGATAATACAAAGGAAAATAAAGGGAGGAAT
Source organism: Tamias sibiricus (assembly GCA_025594165.1). NCBI lineage: Eukaryota > Metazoa > Chordata > Mammalia > Rodentia > Sciuridae > Tamias > Tamias sibiricus. Next base: position 49,062,290 of record CM046670.1, read on the forward strand.
TAATGAGCAGAGAGCCTGGACTATAATAATTTTTAACTAGATTTGTTACTACATTGTTTTAAAAGCACAATTCTGTTACTGAGGAAGACTAGCTGACCAGTTTAGTAATTTCTGCCTCAATGTTCATGCTAAAGTCCAAGGTTCTTGAAACATAGTCAATCCAGAATGCATCCAGGATATCATTCTTTTAAAAGTTATTTTCATATATGGATAGCTATATATGTAGATGCAGATATAGATACAAATACAGATATAGATAGCTCTCTCTCTTCTCCATATGGAGAGAGAGAGAAATACACATATATTTCCATTTCTATATATCTGTTTATATAAGATATGCTCAAATTTAGAAGTAAAAGATTTTCTCTAATGTTGATATTCATTTGCTGAGGCATAAATGTGTATAGTACAGTTGAAATAATCTATTTTGTCATTCTATTTTGGTAAGAAAATTAGTACCTACCTCTTCATTTCATTAAGCTGTTAGAAACATGGATAGTATCATGAATAACATTTGTAACAAGTTCCTAAGCAATTTTAATGATACTAGTTCAAATTTAAAAGAAAATTGCTAACTTCAGAATGAATCTTTAAATCTGCTATCTTTTCCCAAGTAGAAAAATATAAATTAATTAGAATGTCATCTGAAAGAAGTATAATCTGAAAATACCAAATGCTTTATGATTATGCAAGATCACAAAGATTTTCAATATTTCATCAAATTTACTTTTGCATTTCTTTCATGTATTTGGTGACTTCCCTTGGAAAATTCCTATTGTTCTATTTACTGTCCAATTTTAGTTAATGCAAACAAATAACATAGTTACTTAAAAGTAATTACAACTCAGTGCTAAGATAAATACAATGACCAAAAAGAAGTTAGTTTCTTTATCATGTCACAATTGTCATTTTAATTGGAACTTATTATTAATTTTTACTGAAAAATTAATTTAATAAAAATTTTAGTTATCTTCTCCTGCAACATTGTAATTCATACTAATTTTACTTCATGAAATCCTATCAGGATATGTTAATGAATATAATAACACTCCTTTGTGGAGTTAGAGAATTCTGTGATTTTTTTTGCCCCCATTTAAGTTTGACATTTTCCTACCTAATTAGGGCTTTGGTTCTTTCTAACACAATAGCAAATTCTCTTCTAGGGTTTTTGTTTTGTTTTGTTTTCCTCTTGGAACTTTTACTGAATGTTCTGACCAATTTATTTTCATTTATTTTATATTCACACATTGTTTGAATGCACTATTATTTTAAAATCTACCTATTGTTAGGCATTTGCACTGTTCTCAATACTTCACTATTAAAGATAATGAAAGTGGAATGTTGGTTACATGTATACCACTGATGAATCAGAGAGTAGGGACATCTTTAATGTTTTTAATCTGTATCTCCAAATAAATTTATATTCCAACTAATAGTAAATGAAAATATGTAACTCACTGGCCCTAAGACTATGAACTCAAAAATGTTTATCATCTCCCTTGTGTTATATACTTTGTGATAAGTTGAGGATATATCTTTTAAAAAACTCTTAACTACAAATGGGAAGAGAAACATACAATAGTTAAAAGAGACATAAACATTGCTGGTATGTATTTCCATCTTTAAGGTTGTGAAAAGCAACATTTTGTAAATGTTCATCAGAATAAAATGTCATTTAGTGGTAGAATATAAGCATTGGTTTATTGACAAATATCCAGTTCTATGACTTTTTTAAAAGTGCATACTTCCAGCATTCAATCATTTACCTGGACTAAAGATTCCAATCTAAGCCAATTTTCACTGACTGCTTTGACAATAAGCTCTCAAAATTCCTTGAAGCTTATCAATCAGTTTTAACTAGTCACTATGAACTGGCTTCAACACACCAAATAGATAATACCACTGAAACTGAGTCACTTAGGAATCTGCAAGAAGAAGGCATGCAGATGTAGAAGATTTAGGCTTGGATAAAATAAGGGAAACTTCTTGGATTTCATGAACAGGAAGAAGTACATGATGGGTGAAGATGTAGTTGGGCTTAATGTCCAAAAGTTAACAACTTGCTGAGTGATGGCATCTCTTTTCTCTGCAAGGCAACAAACAACAATTTAATGAGAACAAGATGGAGATAAGAATACATTGACAAGAATATAAAAACAGGAGAATAAGAACACAAACTGACTAGGGAGACATAGAAAGATAACAGAATAGTGCTGGGAACCCAGCCAAAACAAGTGGCCAGGAATTAATAAAATCCCAAATATTATAGGCAAGAGCCAGAAAGTCCATGTTTGAAAAAAGAAATTAATTACCTGGCCTCAACCATAGTCAAAGTAGTCAACCATTTGTCAAAGCAGTAAAACTAAAAGTACAATACAGAAAAGGAACAAAGAAAGGTAATTTAGGATATTTGAGGAAAGTGGTCAAAATGACACAAGGAAACTAATCTGGGTAATGAGAGAAGTGAAGAGAACAGGAAGTTAATGGACAAGAATCTCACTGGCATTATGGTGATAATATTAATAGTAGACATCAGCAAAAATGGCAGAGTAGGAAGCTCCAAAAATCCCATTTTGGGTCTATAGAAACATCAATCCAACCACCAGAAACTGTGTGAATCAATTTTTTTAAAAAATTGTTTTCTAAAACTATCTGTTCACAAAACTCTGGAAAATAATAAAATTACAACCACCAAATAGACACTGAGGGGCTGGGGTTGTGGCTCAGCAGTAAAGCGCTTGCCTAGCAGAGTGCTCGGCCCGGGTTCGGTTCTCAGCACCACGTAAAAGTAAAAATAAATGAATTGTTTGTACAACTAAAGCCAATAAATAAATATTTTAAAAAATAGACACTGAATCAAGATAAATCTATTTTAAAAGTGGTGGGAAGTCTTTGTGACAGTTTTATCTGTGCTTCCCTCATCCCATCCCAAGATGTGGTCCCTCCTGAGACAATAGCTTTCGCTCAGGGTGTGGAAATCTGGCACTGGATCTGAAGGGAGCAAATAGACCCTAGTTGAGGTCTCTGTTGATATCTGTGTGGGGACTACCTGAAGGAGTGATGCACTAAATTTGTGGTAGTTTATTATGCATCTATAGAAAACAAGTGTTAAAGATTTGCCTCAGCCAGGCAGGGTGGTTCATACCTGTAATCCTAGCTACTCCGGGAGGCTGAGGCAGAAGGAATGCACTTTGGAGGTCAGTATGGGTAACTTGTCCAATAGAAAGTACTAGAGTGAGTAGAAGGTGAGAGAAAAGGAGGTTGAGTTATTATTCCTGACTCACTTCCTGTGAAGTGACTTTGAGTTGATAATCTCTCCAGTAAAAGCCACAGCTTATCCCATGAGAACTTCTCAAATCCTTTTGGTTTCCTGTACCACTTGAAAAACTTCATCTCCAGACAAAGGTGATAATGGCTCCCTGTGTTGCTTACACTATGGTACTTCCCTTGTTTTCCTAAACTATTTCCACACAATTTTGCAAATAGCCCTTTTTATTAAACTCTCCTTGATTACACAGTTTGTTTGTGCTCTCAGACTCTTGCCAGTACCTTGGCTGATAGAAATGATTTTGGTTTTCTTACTGGGATTCATTAAATGCACCATCAAATGATAAGCAGATATTGGGGAGAATAAAAAGCTTTTTCTTATTTCCTTGAATTGGAATGCTATATTTAAAAGAAATCCTCCCAAGTTTTAGATCATCTTCAGTTAGTTTAGCTGTCATAACTGATAGAATGTTTTCTCTCCCCCCCCTCTGTGGGGGTGGGGTGGGGGTAACTATTACCTTGCCTGGTTGCCATATGAATAAAGTTGTGTATCATATATCTCATATTCTATATCATATATAAAAAATAAGTAAACACCAAAATAATGGGCCATTATGTGTGGCTCTCCTTCCCCAAAATGAAAGTTTCAAGGTTTTCTGTAAGCCTGAATTACTCTAGCCAAAAGCACTTCATTCACAAATGTTTTAATACTGATGACAATATAAGTCATGCCTCTTTTAGACACTATCCATATAAAAACATGAAGTTCTTTCACCGGAAGCAGACTAAGGTATAGTTATCATCCTTTATAATTGTGTAGTTTTTTTTTTCTTCCCTTAGCTATTGAGTTTGTATCTATTGATGGGGTCTTTCTAAAATGTGATTCCCTTGTACTCTTTGCAAGGGAGTATCATTTAATTTTCCCACAATCTATATAAAATAGATAATCATATAGCATAATTTACATTTCAGGTAAAAAGAGGTTGAAGGATTTGTTGGAGGGCCTGAAGCACATTAGTGCTGGATACATGAATCTTACTCCAGATTTTGTGACTGAACTACTGTAGAATTGTATGTCAAATTGACGGGAACTTGCTTGCAACTATACCTTTTGTCTATGGCCATACTTTATCTTTTGTTATGTTATATTTCAACACTGCACTTCTTGTTCAAATGAAGATCACATTTCTTACCATCTGTTCAAGCTCATTCAATACTACCAGCTAGTACCTGGCATGATATAGCCGCAAAACCTTCAGGATCAAGAATGCACTTCCCATAAGTAAGTAACCTCAGTATTGGAAATAAATGCCTTCTCTTAGTAAATGTAACCTTTTAGCACTATTTTTATTCTGTGTTCCACTGTCCTAAAAATATTCTTCCAAATGTTTACAATGAGGAGGTGAAAATGAGCAGCCTCTGAGAAAAAAAAAATTCACCTCTGTGATAGTTTGGGTGAATGTACCCCAAATGTTAATGCAATAAAGCCTTGGTCTCCAGCAAGAAGCATTTGAGAGTTGGTAGTCCCTTAAAATGTGGGGTCCAGTGGAAGGTCTTTAAATCATAGAAAGCATTCCCTGAAGGGGATCATGAGCCTGTCTCTTCCTCTTTCATTTTCCAGACACAAGGACAGTAGTTTTTCTTGGCCATGCTCCTGTCATTCTCATCTGGCACCCCCACAAGAGGTCTCAAAGCAATGGATCTGCTTGATTATGGAATCAAATTCAAAAACTATAAGACAAACCAAAGCTTTTCTCTTTACAAGTTGATTTTATCAGCAATTTGTGGTAATGACGGAAAGGTGACTGACATAACCTCTTATGTGACAAGTCAAGTAAACATGTTGCTCTGTATGTACTCCCGGAGTTCATTTCACATTGATATGCATCAATGAAGTGGCAAAGCATAGTAACACAGGTTATACTGTAAAATCAACACAACCTCAGTTCTCTACTTACCAGTCCCTTACACTTGAAGAATTTACTCAAAATCATCTGCAAAAATATAATAATATTACCTTCCTCACAGCATTATTTTAAGTATCAGATAAGTTAATATTAGCAAATTACATAGGTGTAACATAAATACAATTGTTAAATAAATTATAATTGACTGCAATTTTATGTCTCTCAATTATGATACTTTGAGGTCAGAAGCTCTATCTAAATCATATACTGTATCAAGTACAGAGACTCACTTATTGCTATTATAGAATTAATTGAATGAGGCGGACTAGACCCAAATAGCTTTTAGATGTTTAGGACAAACAAAATCTCAGTCATAGGGAATAATTAATTAGTAGTTTAAACATCACCTTAAATTTGGAAAACAGTATCTGTTCAAATGATTAGACACTTTTTTAAGACATTGATCTCTGATTCTTGGCACTAGGTTGTTCTGTAATTTCATAATATCAAACACAGGACAAGGCTTAACTCAATATTGCATCAAAATGGTGACAGAAATACGTAAATCATGTTTAAAGAAAGATAGCTGGGGGTGTGATCTCTTCAAAAGAAAGCACAGAGCATAGACATTTTATTTTTGAATCTGCTTCATATTGATATTATGCATCTATGCATATATATGCATAAAACATCATTACTTTATATGTATTAGCCATATGGTTACAGAAAAACAAGTTAATGCAATTATTGCCTTGGGAAATCATGCAGATTTTTCTAAGCATCATTGCCATATATGAAGAGAAGGATTATGCTATTATCTGTTAGTGTTAAGCAAACTATGAAGCAAAGTAAATTCATCTGTGCAATAGCTAACTTATCTCCATTATACAAGTTGGCTATAGTTCGATATAGCCAACCTGCATAAGTAATTTTAACAATATTTAATAAATAATATTGAATAATAATAGTTAATGATAAATTTAGCAATAAATGATATTGATAAATACATCTAATAATAAATTATGTGTAATAAATAATTTATTCAAGAAAAAGAATTAAAGTCATTTTCTAGATAATAAGGTCAAAATAGTACTTTGGCCTAATTTATCCAGATAAAAATCCTCTTACTTTTTGTCTCAGATAATTTTCTAAACACTGCATTTTGTTTAGAATGACATATTTTTAAAGTCCTTAGGGAGAATTATTGTGCAAATAATTTTGGAATTTTGAAACAATGTTTATAAATAATAAAGATTAATATTTCTAAAGCATGAAAAGGGGAAGATACCTTCAACGACTAAATCATGTGTCTCATACCTAGAAGAATTGAAGCTTTAAAAATAAAATTGAAATGCTTTCTTAACTGGATGATTAGAGCACATAGAATGCACATTTTTCTTCAACTGAAAAGTAAGTGATGAAATCAATTGTTGAATAGGTGACATGCAGTTAAGATTTGCTGAGTGGAAAATACTTTTGATCAGAGTGTAATGGTATTTTCCATCTATCTGAAGAGAATTGAATGACTGGCTCAACTGTACATGCACTTTAAAGATCACTAGATTTATAATCACTATGAAGACTGAAAAAAAAAAAAACATCTTTACACCATCAAAGGTACCATCTAAGCCCTTAGTAATATTAAGATTTACTTCACATTCTATTTTTTTAAATACGAATTGAACAGAATGATAGCACTGCTAAATTTTAGCTATTCTAATTTTACCTTTTATTTCTCCTACAAAAGAGACAGCATAATTAATTTACATTCTATTTGCTGTATGAGATTCTTTTGTGGAGACAAAATGATTCCAATTAATGTTAAAGTCTGCATCTCAAAAGTCTCTCAAAGCTCATGTGTTGAAGGCTTGGTGCCCAATGCAATGTTCAGAGGTGAGGACTTGGAGAAGTGACTAGATCAAGAGGGCTCTGACCTCATAAATGGGTTACACTATTTATCACATCATAGTTTAATAGGTCACTGAGACATGACAGAAACTTTACAAGGGAGGAACTAGTTGGAAGAAGTAGGTCATTGCAGGTGTGAGAGTATATTTTGCCCCAGACCCATTCTTCTATTTCCCTTTCCTCTTCCTCCTTTTTCACTCTCCCTCTTCCTCCTCCTTCTCCTGCTCTTTCCTGAGGTAAGCAGCTCTGCTCCGTCACATGCTCCCCAACTTGATGTTCTGCCTCATGAAAGTTCTAAAAGCAATGGAGCCAGCTGATTATAGACTGAAACCTCTTAATCTGTGAGTTTAAATAAATTTTTCTTCCTCTAAGTTGATTTCTCAGGTTTTTTTTTTTTTTTTACAGCAACAGAAAGTTGAACAACACAATTATCAAGTTGTTGTTGTTTTTTTTTTTTTAGCTTAATAATTATTTTGTGCTTTATAATCTTCTTGAGATCTTTAGTGCAAATAAATAGCTTACCATATATCAACAACTCACGGATATTTTTAAGAATCTGGGAATATGGTGCTTAGGAAACAATGTGTATATTTGGTTTCTGCTTTTTCTGTGCATTAGCAAATAATGTGGAATATTCTAAAGCAGTTTGGAAAAGAGTAGTTCTTTTTTGAATATAATTTTAGGCCAGGGAGATTGTTTGACTTTTCTTCACAGAAGTAATTTATAGATTTCTTACGTAAGCAATGCTTTGTTTAACAAAATCAATAATTAGCATTTCAAACTTTCCCAAAAAAATTGTGAAACGGAAAACCAATTATTTTTTGAAGTTTTTGTTGTTTATATTAATCATAGATTGTATTTAACAATATTTGTATTTGTAGATTGATATTTTTCCCTTAAATAAGCAACTATCCAGAGAGTTCTTTGATAAATGTGTACCTTTCTATTTTTTTTTTTAATTGCTGGGCTAAAAAACAAAACATAAAATTTAAATTCAAAGAAAACCCTTCATAGAATTTCTTTTTAAATTACTATTTTTACCTAAGTGTAAGTTCTAAATGGTATTTTTTTTTTCCTTTTTAAAGATAAATTTAAAATGTAAATGTTAATGGTAAAACTAGTCTTAAACCAGCTAGGGCATTTATGATTAATATTCTGTACTAAACTTTAGGGTGACCTTGCTTAAGTTGACCCTCTCAATAGTAAAGTCCTAAATTGTTGGGAAAACCAAGGGGAAGGGAATTGGACCCATAAAAGCTAGGATTCCAACTTCAATGCCTTTTCACTTTGTGAAGGGCTAGTCCTTAATTGGTACAACTGAGGATGCCTTAGACTGCATACACAATCATGGGCCAATTTCTTATGAGAAATAAAATGCAAACAATAATGTCTACAGAAGTCAGCAAAAGGTCTTATCTGATTTCTATTTTAATAGTCCTGTTTCTGCCTCTCAAATAGTATATGCCTGGAAAAACAAGTCATTGTCCTCAATTTTATACAGCTCTTTGTAAAGTTTAATTTGTTATGTGTTTGGTATGTGATGGGCTTTTGAATATATCACGTTCTGTCCTTTGAATAGACAATAAATATCTGTTAAGTTTAATTTATTTTAATTGAATTAAATAGTTTGGATGAATGAAGTTCTTTTAGTTATTTTTCAGTCATTTTAAATATTGTATACTGCAATCATTTAAGTAGGAATTTAAAAGACCAATTCTAAGGACTCACCCCAGAAATTGGAACTTAATTGGCCCTGTGTGGGACTTGGCCATTGGTAGTATTTTTAAAGCTTCCTAGGTGATGCTAACGGTAGAGTAGCATTCAATATCTTAGCAAAGGCAGCTTCTTGTCTTATTTAATAACCTTGTCCTAGCTATCTATCCATAAAATACATTTTTGGACATAACCAATGCATAATTTGCAGCAATGAGATGTTATTCCTGTTCTTTCCTTAGCTTGTCCTGGAATAGCAAAGAATTCACTCACCTCATGAAGACTGATAGCAGTAAAACACTACTGACTTTGTATTAATTTATGCATTTTCTTTTTCTTTAAAAATATATGCATAAGTCACTGAAAATACAGGCAAAAGAGAACAGAGCTTTTTCATACACAATTACTAAATTATGCTGTTATAATCAGAACATATGGATAATAGAAATACAGTTGTCATACTTTCAAGTTATTAGTTGTAGAAATCAAGAATTTAATTTTTAAGTTTCACTGACATTTCACAATTTAACCCTGCCTCCCAAAAGAGAGAGGAAAAAAAGAAACAAGAAAAGATAGGGAAATAAACAGATTTTTAAAAACCTATCAAAAGGGATACAGTATATGTACTTATTAAACCATATCCTGCTAAACTTAAGAGTGTAGTTCGTGATCATTCAACTCAAATAAATGTTGTGCATAATTAAGAAAATAGTAAGCAATGGGGAGTTTTTTTAGATTATAGTCAATCTACCAGTAAAGAGCTTTAAGTAGCCATGGAAACCAGGCTCAAACTCTTGAAATTATTTTTACACAATTTGTTACAGTTTGTAAAAACATGTATACTAGTTAAAATGGAGGAAATGGATCTGTCAGGCATAGTGAAATAAAGGATTAAAAAATATAGTGCTGTGTACACACATATATACTGCCTCTTAGAGCTGTAAAATACTTTCCAATAATGAAACTAAAAGAATAAATAGGGACACCAGGGATCTACTTATAAATTATGTAATCTATTATTTTTTCATTTAGGACAGTAGGTTCAGAGCAGAATAGCAGATTTAAGGAAACTAAATTATTGGTCTTAGAAGATCTATGTTTTCTACATGCAATTTGATACTGCTTTTTAAATTTTATGATATTAGACAAATTCTGAGATATAAAATTAATATACCATTTATATATGGAGGTAGAAGCCTGACCAGTTATTTGTTGCCCTCTACTTTTTATGATACATAATTCTGTACGTTTTAGAAAGAATTTACTAGCTGGGCGTGGTGGTGCATGCCTGTAATCCCAGCACTTGGGAGGCTGAGGCAGGAGGATCATGAGTTCAAAGCCAGCCTCAGCAATGGTGAGGCACTTAGCAACTCAGTGAGACCCTGTCTCTAATAAAATACAAAAAAAAAAAAAAAAAGGGCTGGGGATGTGGCTCAGGGGTCGAGTGCCCCTGAGTTCTATCCCCAGTAGCAAAAAGAAAAAGAAAAAAAAAAGAAAGAATTTATTCTTCTCAAATTTGCAAATAATTATTTTTCATGAGACCAACAGCATTATCTTCAAGCTTGTAGTTGAAAAGGGACTCTGTTGTACCTTTACATATATATTTATTTATAATGTCAATATTTTATGAACCTTTGACTTGTCTATATTACCTATGTAACCATATTCAGTCCTGTATTCTATTTGTAAGTCAAGTTGAAACAGAAAAATACAAAGTGACGAATGAATTATTTCAGTGTTATCATTTTTCTTTGGTGCGTATTATCTTCAAGCATTATCTTCAAGCTTGTAGTTGAAAAGGGACTCTGTTGTACCTTTACATATATATTTATTTATAATGTCAATATTTTATGAACCTTTGACTTGTCTATATTACCTATGTAACCATATTCAGTCCTGTATTCTATTTGTAAGTCAAGTTGAAACAGAAAAATACAAAGTGACGAATGAATTATTTCAATGTTATCATTTTTCTTTGGTGCATATAATCTTTCTTACTTTAGAATTCAAATAGTAACATATAACCATTCAATAAAATGTCTGAATTTTTATATAGGCCTTTATCTGTGTTATAAAATTGATAATAATATGGAATCACTTCAGTGGATGAAAAATAAATTTCACTAACAACTGCAGTATGGCATAACCTTTCTGTAGCCATTCAGAATTGTATCTCTTTTCTCCTCCTCCTCCTCCTCCTCCTCCTCCTCCTCCTCCTCTTCTCTTCCCCCTCCTCCTCTTCCCCTCCTCCTCCTCCTCTTCCTCCTCCTCTTCCTCCTCTTCCTCTTCTTCTTCTCCTTCTTCTTCTTCTTCCTCTCCTCCTCCTCCTCCTCCTCCTCCTCCTCCTCCTCCTCCTCCTCCTCCTCCTCTCTCCTTCCCTCCCTCTCCCTCTCTCACTCTCTCTTAAGGAAGAAAAGAAAAGGAATCATCTGAGGGATGGGGATATAGTCCAGCAATATAGTGTTTAGTGTTTACTTAGCATATGAAAGGCCCTGGGCTCAATCCCCAGTACCAAAAAAGAGGAGGGAAGGAAAGGGGAGAGAGAGGGGGTGGGCATCTTGTTTGAAATGCACTATAAAAAAGTATTAATGAAACAAAATATTTTGTTCAAAGTATTTATTCTTTCCAAGCTCTCATTTTTACTTTAATATATTATGAAGACCTTGCTTTATTTTTCTGATACTGGAATCTGGCCTGGGAAATGTTATATTATGACACCAAATTTGATATGCAAAAACAGCTAGTTAAAGATCATTTGAAGATCTAATTTCCCTGAGAATGTCTGCATTTATTTGGACCAGGATGACAATTAAAGGTTCTGTCTCTTTTTTTGGTGTTAAGATTTTTTAGTTCTTTATATATTCTAGAGATTAGTGCTCTATCTAATGTGCATGTGGTAAAAATTTGTTCCCAATTAGTTGGTTCTCTATTCATCTCACTGATTGTTTCTTTTGCTGAGAAGAAACATTTTAGTTTGAATCTATCCTGTTTATAGATTCTTGATATTAATTATTGTGCTACAGGAGTCTTATTAAGGAACTTGGAGCCTAATCAGACATGTTGGAGGTTAGAGCTTACTTTTTCTTCTATTAGGAGTATTGTCTCTGGTCTAATTCCTAGGTCCTTGATACACTTTGAGTTGAGTTTTGTGCATGGTGAGAGATAAAGGTTTAATTTCATTTAACAAATAACCCAATCAATAAAGGGGCCAAGGAACTGAAAAGATACTTCTCAGAAGAAGATACACAATCAATCAACAAATACATGAAAAAATGTTCAACATCTCTGGCAATTAGAGAAATGCAAATCAAAACTACTCTAAGATTTCATTTTAGTCCAGTCAGAATGGCAGCTATTAAGAACACAAACAACAATAAATGTTGGAGAGGATGGGAAAAGACACACTCATACATTACTGGTGGGACTGCAAAATGGTGCAGCCATTATGGAAAGCAGTATGGAGATTCCTTGGAAAACTGGGATGGATCCACCATATGACCCATCCATCCCACTCCTGGGTCTATTCCCAAAGGACTTAAAAGCAGTATACTACAGGGACACAGCCACATCAATGTCTATAGCAGCACAATTCACAATAGCTAGGTTGTGGAACCAACCTAGATGCCCCTCAGTAGAAGAGTGGATAAAGAAAATGTGGTATATATACACAATGGAATATTACTCCACAATTAAAGATAATGAAATAATGGAATTTGCAAGTAAATGGATGAAGTTGGAGAAAACAATGCTAAGTGAAGTTAGCCAATCTCAAAAATCCAAATGCAGAATGTTTTCTCTGATATAAGTAGGCTGGTTCACAGTGGGGTTGGGTCTGGGAACATAGAGGATTAGAGGAACACTAGAAAGGTCAATGGGGAGGGAGGAGAAAGGAGGGAGTAAGGGGGTATGAAGGGGAAAAAAAAGAAGATGGTAGAATAAGATGGATATCAGCATCCTAAATACATGTTTAAAGACATGGATAGTATGAATATACTTTGTATACAAACAATGTTATGTAAAAAGCTGCTCCATATATGTACTATGATTTGTAATGCATGCTATTGTTATATATACAACTTTGAATTAAAAAAAAAAGGTTCTGTCTAGTGAAGGCAAGCTGTTTACTAAATAGTTTGACAATATAGAGCAGTAGTTTTACACTAGGATTATAGAGGACTGTTGTGTTGTCTAATATATGAAATCTTTCTGGCGATTTCCTCTCTGCATTTCCATTCTCCTAAGATTAGATATTTCTGTTAGTCTTCCCATCCATAATATTGTTCATTGGTAAAAAAAAAAAAAAAAAAAAAAAAAAAAAAAAAATGTCAATCCTAAGAGGCTTCAGAAAATGTTGTCCTAGGATGCCTGAAACACCTTGCAGGAGCTCTATTATCACAAAATGTTGAATTTTGAAGGGAATTGCATAGTGATTTCTACTGTGAACATTTTCAGGTAACCTAAATACATTATAGAATTTCAGAAAGGCATAATATCTGCATAGAAATAACTCTATACAGAAAGTAGAAGGTAATTATCACCTGGTCAAAAAGACCATACTTTTTAAAATCTTCCTTGAAAAGAGCCAAGTAGATTCTGTTTCCTTGGCCTGCATGTATTTTTTTAAGTTTTTTTGTAGTTGTAAATGGACAGAATTCCTTTATTTTATTTGTTATTTTTATGTGGTGCTAAGGATCAAACCCGAGTGCCTCACACATTCGAGGTAAGCTTTCTGCCATTGAGCTACAGCCCCATCCCTGCTTGTATGTTTTTATAGCAGTACCAAACTGTTTTAATTACTACAGCTATACAATATACTATGAAATCAGGAAAGGTGATTTTTCTATCTGTGTTCTTTTTCAAAATTGCTTTGGCTATTTAGAGTCTTTTATGATTCCATTCAATGGAAATTTGAGGATTATTTTCTCCATGAAAAATAATTTTGACAGGGATCACATTAAATGTGTAGGTCATTTTGGTTTATACACATATTTTAAAAAATTAATTCTTCTAATCTATGAACATGGAGTATCTTTCTATTTATTTGTGTCTTCAGTTTTTTTTTTTCATCAGTTTTGACATTTTCATTGTAAGAATTTTTACACTGATTAAATTTATACATAAGTATTTAATTCTTTTTCATGTTATTATAAATTGGATTTTTTCCTTAATTTCATTTTCAGAGAGTTCATTGTTAGAGTATAGAAATAAAACTGATTATTGTATGTTGATTTTGTATCCTGCAACTTTTCTGAATTCATTTATTGGTTCTGATGGTTTTTGGTGGAGTCTTTTAGGTTTTCTATATAGGAGATTATGTCATTTGAAAACAGGGGCAATTTAACTTCTTAAATTCAAAATAACTCCTTAAAGTTACCTTTTATTTCTTTCTCTTGCCTAATCTCTCTGGCTAGAACTTTCAGAACTATGTTGAAGAGGAATGGTGAAAATAAGCAGTTTTGTCTTGTTCTTGGTCTTAGAGGAAATATTTTTGGCTTATTTACTGTTAAACACAATATTAGCTGTGGGCTTGTCATATATGGATTTTATTATGCTGATGTACAGTGTGTGTGTGTGTGTGTGTTAGTTACTGGGGATTGAACCCAAGTCCTCACACATGGTAGGCAAATGCTCTACCACTGAACTATATCTCCATCCCCTTGAGGTACATTTTTATGCACCTATCTTATTGAGAGTTTTTATTATTAAAGAACTACAGCTATTTATAAATTAATATTTGACAAGAGTGCCAAGAATGCACAATTGGGAAGGGTCAATCTCTTCAGTAAATTGTGCTGGAAAACTGCATGTCCACATGCAAAAGAATGAAATTGGACCCTTACACACTCACAGAAATTAACTCAAAGTCAATTAAAGACATAAATATAAGACCTAAAGTCATAATAAAACTCAGGAAAAAGGTTCAATAACATTGGTCTTAGCAATGCTTTTTGGGGTATAACACCAAGGCACAAACAATAAAAGCAAAATTAAATAAGTGGAATTATGCCAAACTTAAAAGCATTTACATACCCAAAGAAACAACATAATAAAAGAAAAAACTAAGGAATAGGAGAAAAATATTTGCAAATTATGTATATGATAAAGGGTTAAAAGTGTGTGTGTGTGTGTGTGTGTATGAAACTCATACAATTCAATATAAAAATAGATTTTGATTAAAAACAGCCAAAGGACCTGAATAGATATTTTTCCAAACAGACATATAAAAGTTCAACAAGTCCATGAAAACACGCTCGGCATCAGTAGTCATCAAAGAAATGCAAATGAAAACCACAATGTGATATCATCTAATACCTGTTAGCATTGCTATTCTCAAAAAGACAGAGATAGTAAGCATTGAATAGTCTCATCTATACATGAAATTGAAACTAGTTGAACTCATAGAAATAAAGGTTAGAAAAGTGATTGATAGAGCCTGCAGGTCAGGAGAAGTGAAGAGATATTGGTCAAAGGGTGCACACCTCCAATAAGATGAATTAGCCCTCTACCCACTACTCCTAATTAATTTGTTCTATAGCAGGATATTTTCGTGTGTCACTAAATAATTAACCCTTAAAAAGATGAATAAGTTATGGGAATCTAATGTACAACCTTGTGACTGTAGTTCATGATATTGTATCATGTACATGAAATTTGCTAGGAATATACATCATAAATGTTCTCACCAAAAAGCAAACATGAAATGATAACTAGGTGATGTTAGAAATGTGCTAACTACTTTTTTTGTGGTGATCATTCATTATACATGTGTATCAAATAATCATTGTACACTGTAAACATCATTTTCTTTGTCAGTTATACTTACATAAGTCTTCAAAAACGAACAAAGAAGAAAACAGAAGAGGGTTTCAGGATTTTACAATCACAAAGTGTGAAGAGACTTGTCTTCTAGAATTGATAAAGAGTGATTTTACTTATAAGAGAATTGTCACCATTATAATCTCAGAGATGACCATATGGGAAAAGTTTTAGAAATGAAGATGTGTTAACAGTTGACAAAGAGAATAACAGAGTCAATAGTGGATTCAAATTATATTTTACTAATAAGTTTGTTGTGTCTTGCAGTATTTTTCAACAATGTTACAAAATAAAATCTGGAAATTAAATGACCATTTTAAGGAATTCTTAGTGGATGGAGTACTTTCATTATATATAAAACATGAATACAATGGAATTATTTCAATTAAAACCTGTTTCCAATGATGTTTTTACTCTACCATCTCATGCTAGTGAGTATACTTCTACATTCCATTAAATGGAGTGAACATATTGATAGAATTAAACATAATTTGGTCAATTTCATTCCCCTGTACCTCCCAGTAGTCCCCTTTCTCTACTTTACCAGTCTTCCTTCAATTTTCATGAGATCCTCCTCCCACTTTGTTGTCTTTTTTACTCTCAAGCTTTCACATATGAATGAGAACATACAAACATTCACTTTCTGAGTCTGGATTATTTCATGTAACATGATATCTTCTACTTCTACCCATTTCACAGCAAATGACACAATTTTTTTATTATAGAATAAAATTCCACTGTGTGTGTGTATAAATATCATATATTCATTAGCCTTTAATCTGTTGATGGACACCTACACTAGTCCCATAACTTAGCTATTGTGATTGTATTGCTATAAACATAGGAATGCATGAATCACTATAGTATAGTGACTTTAATTCTTTTGCATAAATACTGAGGAATATTATATCTGGCTCATGTGATGGTTCTATTCCCAATATTTTGATAATTTTCCATACATAGTAGTTGTACTAATTTACAACAACAATGTATGTGTGTTTCTTCTTCTTGCATCCTTGCCTGCATTTATTGTTATTTGTAGTCTCAATAGTTACCATTTTTCAGTGGAGTGTTCATTTGTGTGTCTTTAATTGCTAAAGATGTCATATATATATATATATATATATATATATATATATATATGTATAATTTTTGGCCCTTTATATTTCTTCTTTGGGGAAATGTCTGTTTCCCCAAACAGATCATTTATTGATTGAGTTATTTGATTTTTGGTGTTAATTTTTTTTAGTTTTTTATGTATTCTGGATATGAATCCTCTGTTAAAAAAGTAGCTACTTTGCTAAATTTTATTATCAGCACTAGAAATCTTCTGGTGGAGTTATTTGGATCTTCTAGTTACAGGAGCATTATCATATGCAAACAGAATTTGACATTTTTTTCCTATTTTTATCCCTTTAATCTCCTTCTTTTGTCTAATTGCCCTGGCTAGAGTTTCAAGAACTATATTTAATAGGAATGATAAGACTAGACCCACCTGTCTTATTCTTGATTTTAGAGAAAAAAGTCACATACTGATTTTTCTCTTTTGCATTTTGAAAGAGTAACAATTGCCAAAATAAGCAATTTATGTGAGGAGTAGAAAACTAGTTAACTCATTAAATATACTAAAAGTACATGACTAAATATTGCTTAAACTGTATAAAACCCTAAGAGAAAAGAATTAAAGAAGTTGGCATGTCAGGCATGGTGGCACACATCTGTATTCCCAACAACTCAGGGGCTCAGGCAGGAAGATGGCAAGTTTGAGACTAGCCTCAGCAACTTATTGAGGCTCTAAGCAACTTAGTGAGACTCTGTCTCAAAATAAAAAATTAAAAGGGCTGGGAATGTGGCTCAGTGTTAAGTGCCCCTGGGTTCAATCCTGAGTACCAAAAAATAAAGAAGAAGAAGAAGGAGAAGAAGGAAAAGATGCTGGCATGTGAATCATTTTTCTTCTTACTATTGGTAGATGCTCTCAGAAGGAAAAAAAGAAGTGATTCAGACTAATTGCCTTGTAAGCTTGTTGATAACTAAATTCCTACCAAATAGACTAGAAATATTTATTAGGCAGAGGTCAATTTTTTTTAATAAAATGTGTTTAGCAGAATTGCCCTAATCTAGGATTCATTATTGCAAACAAACCTATAATTTATGGCATTTTAGGCATAATCCTCTAGAGAATGCCATACAAGATCTGCAACTCTCTGAGGCATAAAACAAAAATAATTAGTAACATAAAATATTTCCCACTGGTTAAGTGGACATACAAAACTCAGAGACCTTATTGTTACCCTGAATATTTGAATATTCAGTTTCCTAACATTTTCACATAAGTTACCCTATTCTCTGTCTATGATTACAAATTCACTACACAATTTCTTAACTCTCAATGGCTTATTGCTTATGTAGACATGAAGCAATTGACTAACTGCCATTTTAAAAATACAAAATATGAAAATAAAAATAAAATTACATATATTCCAGTTATAGCTTCCTAAAAATGTGAAGGAAAGTGACTACCTTGTTAATTCTGTAATTTAAAATATTTTGTTAATAGTAAAGTATGTTTTTCATTGCTGCTATTGGAAAAAGCCACACTGGGAATGCCTTGTAGAAAAGGGGTTTTATTAGGGTGCCACAAGGAAGGGTAAGGAATGGGCAGCGTGGAAGGGCAGGGAAGGGAAGGACAAGGAAAGGAAAGAACAAGGGGAGAGAGAGTTTCAGTCCGGAGCAGGCTTAAATAGCGAACTGATGGTCAGAGGGACCCCTGGAGCCAGTCAGTGTCCCCATAGGCTGCTGGAGGTCAAAGAGCGGGTGGGGAGGGCACCTGAGGGCTGGCCAGCAGAGCTGGCCAGCCTGAGCTATCTGGGAGGTGTAGTCTTTTCTCAAGGTATCTGGGAGGTGTGGCCTCTTACCTGGGAGGTGTGGCCTCCCTGCCCGAATCTAACAGCTGCTACATTTAGCTGGGATATTTTTCTGAGTAAAAGAGTTATTGCTCATCTTCTACAATCTATAAAACATCCTGAGTGTAAGGTTATTTGGCAAAGAGTAGTAAAATGCAAATTTTCATTGTAGAGTAACATTATGGGTTTGGATTGTTTTCCAAAGCTATACATATGCCTGAATTCACAGCATATTACTTTGTTTATGATTATTGTCCATGTGGGTACAAGAGATGTCTAATGGAGCAAGATAGCCTATCATTGTAATTTAATTCAGTTTATTCTTTGAATAAACATTAAATATTTTTGTGCCAATTACAAAGCACACAGTTCAACAATAATTCTCTGCAGAAATCACTTTATATAATGTGTTTAACTTGATGTCTCAGTTAATGGAAGAGAACAGTATATTACATAGAGGCAATATTTTAATAAATTTTACATATCTAGAGGTTAAAATAATATTTTACTTTAGAATCAATAACCCTATTTGATGTGATAATGAAGATATATTATTGATAATTCTATAATGAGACACATTTTAAGAAAAACACAAACTAAGAGGGATTAAATTTTAAGATGGCAAATATTATCTATATGACACACATTTTGTGATGCTCATTAAAGATTGCCATAGTTGTAGCTGTAAGTTCTTCCCCTTCTTTAATGGAAAAAAATAATTGATAGCACACATTTGTAAAGGAGAGTGACAATTTGTCTAATCAAAAATTTTTAGTAGCCTCTTTGGAAGGTTTTGAAATGTTTAGATATGAGGAGTTTTTTATTTGTTTTGGTTTGTTTTTGTGTTTCCCTTGTTTCTTCAGTCTTTAGTCTGCATCTGTGCACTAAAATAAAATCAGAAAGGTCCTGTAAAATGATGAGAAAGTTTATTGCCAGAAATCTGTAACCTTCCATTTTATGATAGCTAAGAGAAGGTCAGGACAAAACATTTCAAGCAGCTCTCTTTATCTTGTAAATATGCTTCTAATTAAAGTTACATTTTCATTTTTAATGTTTTTCTGCCATATAAACAGTTCCTTTCTCATCTTCAGATTTTAAACACAGGCAAACTATCTGCATTCTTTACCTTATTTTCTATTTATATGAAGACAGTAAAGCAATACGTTTTATTGCCTTTTCCCTGAGATGTCTCCAAACTAGACATTCGCTTATTTAAACATGTAAGATCACACTGTGATATGATTTTCTGTTTCTACAACTGCTGCATCAGAAATCATTTTCAGCATCTACATTCTTTGTGAGTTGAAATGTGACATAAAATGGTGGCACATTAGTTTAGAAGCTCTTTAGTGAAAAGATAGGTAGGGTTAGTGGTCATTTTTGTTCCTAGACACAAGAAGACCAGCAATCTCCTTGTTTGAAGAGGATTCTACAGAATTTAAATGTAAGGGAAGAAATTTGAACATCTCAGGAAAAGGGATTCCTAAAAATTTTTCTATGTTGTGATAAACATGTTTGGGTTTTAATTGATTTATGTGAAATATCAGTTGATTTTAATAGCTGGCAGGCATTTAATAAGCTGGTAAGATATCATTTTCCGATAAGTGAATATTTCTTTAGTACTATCATCAAAAATTCTGAAAATATAATAGGTTTGGAAGTTCAAGTTTTGAAATTGTTTATAGACTTTTGATGTATGAATCAAAGAAAGATGACAATATTTTAGGAAATAAAAAAGAAGAACCAAGTAAATATCTATACAAATAAACAAACCAGAATGTGGTAATTATATAACTGGACTCTAAGCAATATCATAAAAAACAAAAAGTATATAGATCAAAAGGATATAAAAAATGTATTATGTAAATTTTGATTAGTTCCTGTGTAGTGACACCCCTATTCAACAGAAAATCTTAACTAAGTTTCCCCCCAAATCTTCACCATTGTTGATTTTGGGACTGTCAGCATAAGAGTCTCTACAAGAGAGTTCAATGTAGATAGGCTTCCTATTTTCATGTTCCCTGTTTTGCTTGGCCACTGGCCTAGAAGAAAACAGCACTTCAGGTGCTGGACACCCCTTTACCTGTTTTTCACAAACATGTATCCAGTATAGTAGTTTGTAGAAGTGTGTTTGCAAACCCAAAGTGTGATTTTAAGAAAAGGACAAATTCTTTAAACAAGGCCTCTGGCCTTGAGCTGGAGCTTCACAGAAATGTCTACATTTCTAAGTTACTAATTGGGATCCATGGTAATAGCTGGCAGGGGGAGGAAACAAAGAGGAAAAGAAGCTCTCCCCTTCTCAGGTATTGTCCTTGAAGAATTAACTTGCCCAGAACAATGAAAGAAAAAAATTGCTTTTATGTGAACTTCTGCATACTGTGAACTTCTAAGCCTCCCCCCTTACATGCTGGGTATAAAGTTCCGACACTACCTGAAATTAGGGTTCTGGGGATTGATTGATTACAGCAAAAGCTGTGCCCTTTGAACCTGGCTGCAGTCAAATAAAACTGTTTCCTGCTATCTTTGGTGCCTAGTCTCATCTGTCCCTACAATACCTGATCTTTTAAAAATATTATAGAAGTTTTATGGAAAACTTGGGGAATTTAAATAAGCACAGGGTATTAAATTATATTAAGAAATCACTATCAATTTCCTAGGTTCAGATAATGACATTGCAATTATGTAAAGGATGGTGTTATTTTTAGGAGAAGCATATTATGATATTTAATTGTGAAGGATTATGATGCTATCATATTCTTTCATGGTTCAGAAGTAAAAAAAATTAAGATTAATGAACACTCACCTATATGTGAATATAGTCAAATATTAATTTTTGTATTTAAGTAGAGAATATATATATACACATATGCACTGCATTATGTCAAATAATGAGAATGTTTGAAACATAAACATGTAGGAAGACAAAGACAAAAATGGGAAGAAAGCAAGCTCCATTTCTCACCTGAGGCACTGGGATGGGGCATCCTGAGTGGTCCCTCCTGTCCTTGGGGGATGGATGGATGAACGTGGCAGGGGTGCACTAGACAAGTACAAGGCCTGTACCAGACCTTGCATCCTTTTCAGGTGAGCCTTGATTTCCAGCCCCCATAATCCAAGAAAATAAAGGTGATCTATAAAAATATCCTAGTGCCTAGAGATCAGGGATGAGAATATGACCAGGATAAAAGGTAGTTCCATTTCTTTTCTTAAAAACACCTACAAAATAGAGGACTTGACGTATTCACGTACATTATAACTTATGAAGTACAGAAATAGGCTGTAAGTTATTTGGAGCAGCCCCAAAACAATTTTCTGAAAACACAAACATTTTGGTCAAATTCGTAAAATGTGTTTGTTTTGTACATTTAATCTGTACATTTGATCCACAGCTTCCTATTCAGATCTAAGAGAAGTATTATTATGTTAAAAATTCAATCTCTTTTAGTTTATAGTTAGAAATATTTAAGGGAAGAGCTTCAGAATATTTTTGATAAAATAAATTATGACTATTCAGGAAACATCAAAATAAAAATAAAATGCCAGTAGGTCAGGCAAAGAATTTCTAGGTTAGAGATTTTCAGTCTGCTAATAAACACTTTTTGAATTTAAAACACAATTTTGACCAGAAAATTTGGATCAAAGGAGTCTTCTATATAATTCTTTCCTTCTATACACCACTAAATGGATGTCTTACAATGTTAAGAAAATGAAATACATATTCTTCAATGGAAAGAAATAAAGTATAGTTGTTGATATGTATCCAATTCTCTAGTATATCTGTTATGAAGTTTTGTGGCAGTAAAGAACAAACTAGGGTAGTTTCATCCACAAATTCTACTTGTGACCAGGCAGAAGTTCCTCAAGCTCCCTGAGAATCAGCTTTACATCAATATTATCTACATCAATATTAAAAATAGAACAAACAACAACAACATTTATTGGGCTATTATGGTAAGTTAGGCAATATTCTAAGAACATTATCTATATTAGCTTGCTTAATATTCATGACACACTTATTTGCTATTTTTCATTTTATGGATGAGAAAATTTTACAAATACATCTTGCAAAGTGCATACAAAATGAAGGTCACACATCTAGAAAAGTAATAAGAGTTAGAATCCTCAAAACCCATCTGACTTCAGGTTCATAGCTTCATTATCCATGTTGTACTGCCTCTGTCATAGGAAATTGGACGCTATCCATGGCTGTCAAATATTTCTTAACAGATGGCTCTTTGGAAATCTTAGCTGTTACCCTAGTTTTTAAGGCAAATAGCATTAGAGGTAAGCCTATTGAATCAAAACTTTTCAATTTCTTCCTTTGTCTTACTTCTAGCCTCACAATGGTCCCTGAGGCACTAGAGAGGAACCCTGGAACTCTCTTGAACCCAGTTTGGCAATTAAAAAAAAAAAAAAACATTTTCTGAAACATATTTAACTTAACCCTCCCTGGACAACTAGTAGGTTGACTGAATGAAAACTGTTTATAATTCTTGTATTTATAGGAATTTCCTTTAAGAAAATCAACTGTAATACTAAAATCATACTTTATTCTTTTTAATTTTATGCTTTTCTACTTTACCATCTTATTTTTATAGCAAGATGTTTTATTTTTAAGCTCAAATAATAGATTTGTTTTCAAGTATTGAAATTGGAAAACTCTGACTTCTTCTATAGTCAAAGATGGAGATCATTTTAGAAGAAATGGGGAAAATGCCTATCCACGGAAAATGCATCCTTTACAATTGAATGATGTT
This sequence comes from Tamias sibiricus, assembly GCA_025594165.1. Taxonomy (NCBI): domain Eukaryota; kingdom Metazoa; phylum Chordata; class Mammalia; order Rodentia; family Sciuridae; genus Tamias; species Tamias sibiricus. The sequence continues at coordinate 49,085,561 of CM046670.1, forward strand.
TAACAGCCTGTAACTCAATGTTCTAGTTATTTTTACTATCAATCTCTCTTTCCTAAATCATGAATGTTCAAAGACAATTCAACATATGTAAATGTTTCAAGGTAAACAGATTAACTATATGCTCTATCATTGAAATATAGCATTGGATAATCTATTGGTATTCTCTTTCTAATAACAGAGTCAAAATATTAAGGACATTCTCATTGGGCTATTCTCTACTCTAAAATTAAGGCCAAACAACAAATTAAGTACACAATAAATATTTTAGTATCATTTCCAAAAGTTTATATTTTTATAATTTATCTTATTATTTCTTGGGAAAAAAATTGTACCCTAGCATTAGGAAAGAAAGAAATATCATGGCAACCAACTTTTGTAAACTCTTTCTGCATGAAGTTCAGTCAAAATGTTATTTTCTACCCTTCTCATTTTAAAGCTGTTCCCTCAGCCTCTCACTGTCTAATTCTTCCCATTTCCTCCTCCTCTTACTGTGTGATGAACTAAGTACTCACTTGCTAATATTTCATAGGAAACTTTTAATTCATTTTTCATTTCAAAATATTGAATTCTTTTTTAAAAAAATATATTTTAGAAAGATATTTTTATCTGCCCCCACTTGAAATTCTTAAGCTATTTGGATGAATTTCCTTTTTAGATCAGATGAATGAATCATAGAAAAAGTAAAACCTTCCCTTAACTAGCACCTGAAACAAGTACTATGAAATAAGAAAAAGGCAAAGAAAGGGATGGAAAATTTCTTCTCTAGCGATTTTAAGAAGGTGCAAATATCTGTTTATCTCTCTTCCAGAAACTATTCTGAGGATGGACATGGTTGCGGGGAAAGGGTTTGTCCCTGCAAATTAATGTCATCTGTCATCTTTCTGGATTAGTAAGTGCCTTCACTATGGGAAAATGGAGGGCTCACTAATAAGTTATCTCTGACTAATAAGTTAACTCAGAGACAGCCCAAAGCAAAGGAGTCACTGTATAATCCCTGTTTCATATCCGTTTTTACAGATATCTGATATCCTTTTGCTATTTTTGTTACTTCCATTAAGTTACTATAAACGAATCTATCCAGAAGTCAATGTTTTGGCATATTCCATAATCCTTGTATTTATTTCCTAGTTTGAACTTAATTCAAAATTTACTTAGTTCATATCAATTTATCTAGGCACTGCTCTCCTGTTTGCTTTTATTTTTTTAATTATATTGGATGAAGAAAATGCATAATTACTTTAGAAATTTGAAATTACAAAATAAGTTTTATCCCTCCTCCCACCCAGGATTCTACTCCAGGAACATGTTTTATTTAATTCCAACCTTCTGGGACTATTTATATAAAGTCCAATAAGAGTGACCAAAATACTGCTTGAAACAAACAAAAATATGTCTCATCAAAAATACTTTTAATAATCTAACTGCTTTAATTTTAGTTTATTCCACATTTTAATTAAATTTATTGGAATCCTTTAGTGGTATTAAAATTCTATCTGGTAGCCGGGCGCGGTGGCGCACGCTTATAATCCTAGCACTTTGGGAGGCTGAGGCAGGAGGATCGCGAGTTCAAAGCCAACCTCAGCAATGGTGAGGCACTTAGCAACTCAGTGAGACCCTGTCTCCAAATAAAATACAAAAAAGGGCTGGGGATATAGCCCAGTGGGTGAGTGCCCCTGAGTTCAATCCCTGGTACCAAAAAAAAAAAAAAAAAAAAAAATTCTATCTGGTCATTGCTGATATATAGAAAAAAGTCTGAATTATTGTATGTTTATCTTGCATGTAGATTAGTCAAATTTTTATTATATTCTTATTATAAAGACAGAACATTCATTTTTATTATGCAGAATAGAACTCATAAGACTTTAAAGGAGAAGCTACCATTCAAAATTTTGTGACTTGGGAAATGTATAATATCACTATGGAAACCAAGGTTAAACAAATAGTATAAAATATTTTTATTAGTCTGCAGATGACAAGAAATATAACTATGAATTATTTTTCTGAAATATTGACTGTACATTATAAATGTATCTTTAGAAATTCTTCATTAAATTCCCGTCATTCAAGCTGTTCTTCAAATATCTTCTTTGTTTCTTTACATATATTATCAATTATGTGAAAAGAATGGTCCTCTCTGCAAGGCAATGATTGGCATATTAAATTATCCTTTAAATTTTCACATAGGATTAGTATCTAAAGAGATAAGATCCAGTCAGTGGCCATTAAAATCTTTTTCCTGATCTTTACTTTCAGCAGCCAGTGTTTCATTGTTTCATGTGATATGCATAGGGAGTCTGCAAATTTTTATCAAAAACAAAAACATCAATAATCTGAACTTCTGTGCAAGATGCAACAAGAGGGACCAGATTTATTATTGCTCCTGAAACAAACAAAAAAGATAACATATATTATAGAACAGTTTTCAAGACATTGGAGATCATGCAATAAAAGCTAATAAATGGAGATGCAGGGAACAGAGAGTCCAACTTTGCAATTGCCTGAGGCTACTGCTGTGGGGAGCAAGTGGGAACTTGGCAGACAGCATTGGTCTCCCTGGGTTGAGGATGGAGCTGGTCATCTGATACCAAGCTAGCCAGCGTACACAGGGGATACCTGAGATGATATAGCTGCACAGAATGAAAGCTATGGAGATCTGCAGAGTACTAATACACACATGTGCAAGAGCTGAAAGAAGGAAACACCTGGAATTTTCAGATCTCACAGAGTCAGCCATAATTATTCCCATAAGCCAAAATGAAAAACTTCATAACTCATTGGCACTGAGTAGTACTCAGAAACATTTTAACTCTGTAATGAAGCTTTAAATGTAAACCTTTAAAGCAAGACCTGAGTTTTTCAAAAACAACTTTGGGAAGAAGCTCAATAATATTTATACAGATACAAAAATACCAAGGACACAAAATGGTGAGATTCATAATGACTGGCATCTGATAAAAATATACTTGAAATGCAAAGAAGTAAGAAAAAAAAAAACCATAAACAGGAGGAAAAAAGCAATTAATTGAAATTTATCTATAAAATATGAAGATTTAGTAGAAAAGGACATTATGAAATTTCTTATAACTTTATTTCTTGTGTTAAAGAATCAATAAAAAACATAAAGCATATAAACAATTTGTTAAGCATATATCAAATATCAGTAGGGAAGCTAAAATGTTTGAGTTGAAAATACACTGGATTAAAATAATGGTAGATTAGATATTGCAAAAGATTAGTGAACTTGATGACACCAATATAATATAACTTAAGTGGAACACAGAGAAAAGTATATGAGAATGATTAGCAGATCATCATTGAAAAGTAACACAATTTAAGCAGCCTATGTATGTCCCTAAAATGGGAGGGGCATAAAGCAAAATTTAAAAAATAAAATGGTTCCTGAGGTTTCCAAAAGTCAAAACTATAAAATAACAGCTTCAAGATGTTTAATAAAAGCAAAGTAAAGAAATCAATCAAATTACTTAATGACAGTGAAAAAAAGAAAATTAACAGCAACAACAACAACAACAACAAAACAAAACAAAAAAAAACAGAAACCAAATACCATATGTGCAGAGGAAGAAAATAAGAATGACAGATTTTTCATGAGAAACAAGGCAAGGGAGAAGATAATTAAACATTTTAAAAATAATAACCAGGTGTGTACACACATACACGCACACACACACCACAAATAAAAATATAACAAGGAAATATATATTTCAGAAATAAGGTTGGAATAAAAGCACTTGTGGACATAACCTGAAATAGTTCATCATTAACAAACTGCAAATCTATTATGGTTTAGATATGAGGTGTCCCACAAAAGTTCATGTGTGAGATAATATAAGAAAGTTTAGAGATGAAGTGATTGGGTAATGAGAACCTTAACCTAATCAATGCATTAACCTCTGATAAGGATTAATTGGATGGCAACTGTGGGCAGGTAGGTTGCGACTGGAGGTGGTGGGTCCCTGGGGACATGTCTTTTGGGTATGTGTTTTGTCCTGGTTGAATGAAGTTCTCTCTCTCTGCTTCCTGGTGCCATGTCCCAAGCTGCTTTCCTCTCTCGGAATTCCACCATGATGTCCAGCCTCACCTCAGCCCTGAGGAATGAAGTTGGCCATCTATGAACTAAACTTTCTGAAACCATAGATCCAAAATAAACTTTTCCTTAATTGTTCTTGTCAGGTCTTTTGCTTAGAGTAGCGAAAAGTTGACTAAATCAAAGTCCTTCAGAGAGAAGTAAATAATGTTTGTAAATTTGAATCTACATGACAGAAAAAAAGAACACCAGAAATGATAACTATGTGGCAAAATATTAAATCATTTTTTTTTACTACCTAAATACCTTGTTGTGGCTTAGATATGGCTTGAGTGTATTCCTCAATATTTCACGCCTTGATATCTAATCCTCATTTTGAGGTTATTAATTGAGTGGAAACTTAGAAGTGGGACCTTGGGAAGTAATTTGGGTTAGGTAAAGTCAACCAAGTGGAGCTCCCATTATAAATTACTGGTGGCTTTATAAGAAAAGGGAAAATGATTGAAAGAGACGCATAATGCTCCCTGTCTCTTGCCATGTGATGCCCTGTGCATAAACATATATTATACATTATAGAATATGCTATTTTAAAATAACAAATATATCTAAAATACAAATGAAGTACTCCAACTGTTAGATGAAAAACTCTCATCTGAATAATTACCTGAAAATTGATTTTTGAAACATGCAGTATAGAACTGATTTTTTTAATTTTAATCATCAACTCCTGAATGATATGTGATAGGACACTGCCCAGAGAATACAGACTGTTTTCCACACTATTCTCTAAAGATTTCTTCTTCTGAGTATTTTTAGAACCAGATGGTGGAAGAAGAAAAGTACATTGGTCTCCAAGGACTAGTTGATCTTCCAGAGATTCCAAACCACTTTACCAAGCACTGCTCTTTCTCCATGGGGCACAGCAGCTCTATGTGAAAAGGGGCAATTACAGTTTTCCTGCTAGAAAGAGTTTTCATGATCATTTCTACATCAACATTTCCATTGTTCAGCACTGTACTTTTTAAAAATTTTATTGGTATATTATGATTATGCACAACAGTGGGAAACATTGTAACATACATGCACATATCATAATTTGGTCAATTTCTTTCCCTAGTTCCTTCCCTTTCCCTCCCTCCCTTTCTTTTCCTGCTCCCTTTCCTCTATGCTACTGGGCTTCCTTCTATTTTCATGAGATCCCATTTTTCCACTTTTTTTCTTTCTAGCTTCTTTATTGAAATAAAACATAATCTGATCCCTCATTTTCTGAGTCTGGCTTATTTTGCTTAATGTGATGTTCTCCAGTTCCATTCACTTTCCTGAAAATGACATAATTTTATTCCTCTTTATGGCTGAGTAAAATTCTGTTGTCAGCACCACACTTTTGTAAGACTTTTAGTACTCCAATATTTTATTCATCATTCATATAAAAATATGAATGGAAAAATATATATGCACTATTTTTAAAAATTATTATAATACTTGCCACAATAAAGACCATTTTCCCCAAATTTCAGCCAGCTACATACCTATTCTTAAATAAAATTTGTGATGTCTTGATTTATTCAAACACGTGATTCCATCCAATATCCATAAGGTTTAAGACGAAAGGCAGAATAACTGTCTAGAAAAGATAAACAATGTTAATTGCCAAAGGGCTGAAAACCAAAATAAAAAATCTATATCTAAAGTCATGATAAAGGACAATGTTTACATTCTAGCATAAAGACATAAGCAAAGAGTGAAGAATTTTACTGGATTCTCACAGGTAAGGTGTAGAGGGAATAAGAGTAGTCAAAGGAATGAAAGAAAGGAACTCATGAGAAAGTAATGAGTCTCAGAAACAGTCAATACAGGAAAATAGCTCAATAAGAAAAAACCAACATAGAAAAACAGAAATAGATGCAGCAAAAAAAATAAAAATTAAAATTAAAATTAAAAAATCAGAGATCAGAGGACTTTGAAATTTGATAGTCACTGGAGACATTGGAGGAAAGATTCTATAATGAAAGCCCAGAATACCTTGTAGGAGTGACTGCAGAGAGAATGAAGGAAAGTGTCCATTGAGTATCTATGTGAACCTCTTTCAGGTATTTGAAAAGGAAAAAGGTGGAACAGCAACGTGGAGGAGGTAGATTTTAATTTTGCTGTGCTCATTTTTTTTTTCTACCCTGCTTGAGAACCAACGTATGCTTTTGCTATAGAGTGCAAATTTGGTGAAGAGAAAAAGACCAATGGTACAGAAAGAAAAAAATAATAATAAACTGTAATAAGCCCTTGAGATCTGCAAAAGGACAGAATTGTCATCTTTAGTATGAATGCAAATATTCTCCAAAGCCTGATAATGCAATCACTGGTACTTCTGGGGATCTTAGTGTTTATAAACTCAATCCTTTCCTGCCTATAATTCCAACAATTTGGTAGGCTAAAGCAGAAGGATTGAGGCCAGCCTCAGCAACTTAGCAAGGCTGAAAGCAATTTAGCCAGACCCTGTCTCAAAAATAAAAAATAAAAAGGGCTGGGGATGTAGTTCAATAGTTAAGCCTTTAAGTGGTTTAATCCCCAATACCAAAAATCAAAACAAAACTTGGTCCTGCCAGGCGCGGTGGCGCACTCCTGTAATCCCAGCACTTTGGGAGGCTGAGGCAGGAGGATCGCGAGTTCAAAGCCAGCCTCAGCAATGGCGAGGCACTTAGCAACTCAGTGAGACCCCTGTCTCTAAATAAAATACAAACAAGGTCTGGGGATATGACCCAGTGGTCGAGTGCCCCTGAGTTCAACCCCCGGTACCACAAAAAAAAAAAAAAAAAAAAAAAAAAACTTGGTCCCTATTTTTGAGGTCAGAGTAGATTGTTTGAAAATTAAACATTAATTTGAGGTTTTATAAGAAAAATTACAAAATTAATTATGCAATTGAATATTTACTTAGAACATGTTAAAGAAATTATAATAAACCAAGAGTTTTTTAAAGTTGGTTCATATCATAAAAATAAAAATTCAGAAAATGTTAACATCATGCTACAATTGTTGAACAAGGAAATTTTTAAAACATGATCAAAGAAATTAAAGGCAGTAAAGAAGGATGAACAGGAAGTAGTGGACTAAATACAATATTTCATCAATAAAATATAATCAAACATAATTTGCTTAGGTCTATCACATGTAAATCATGTGTACAACTGAGTTCTCAATTACCCTTAATGGGTTCTTTTTCATAGTTGGGAGAATAAAATTAGGCTTCTGTTTACATTCAAAAGCATCCAGATTTGCATGACCTGGTGATAATTTGTAGTGAGTAATGAAGCTTGAATAAATGCTATGCTATTTATTATGTACCAGAGGATTTATTAATCAGATAAAAATAAGTGTATTTAACTCTGTCTTTTTGAAGGGGTATAAAATTGAATGTCATATTGTGAAATGTTAGTTATCATTTTTGGGAATATAACTTTGTGTTAGAAATAGTATATTTTTCAAGCAATCTCCCTCCTCTATCTGCCACATATTTCATATTTCATGCCCACTTTTGATTTCTCTATAGTTTCCTCCCCCCCCCCCCCCCCCGCCCCTTGGGACGAAAAAAAAAAAAAAAAAAAAAAAAAAAAAAAAAAAGCAGGATGTTTTAACTACTAAAAATATTTTTCATGGAACATTATTTAAAATATAGAGATACACACAAATACATCTATACACCTATATATGTTTACTTTGTAGATCCTACTCTAACTTTTAATTACATGCCATAGGGTTTATGAAAATATATAGAAAAGAATAAAAAAAATTGTGTCTCCCTTTAAGGAAAATGAACTAAGAACTTGAAGTAACTAAGGGTCTATGAGTTGTATTTTCCATATAGCATATTAGTCCTTCCTTTTGATGTCAGACGTTTTATCATCTAATATCTTCCAGTAAGATTGCCTGCAACATTAATGATCCCATCACAAAACACAAGTTATTTGAAGTTCTAAGTAAAACAACTTGATTTCTTACTTAAAACAGAAGGAAATTCAAAATGTTTCCTAGGACTTTAATAAATGTTCTCTCATGGATAGACAGAATTATAATGCCAAGAATGTATTGTCATCCAGGAGTGGTGACTCACACCTGTAATCACCAGGGTACAGAGGCTCAGGAGGGAGGCTAAGGCAGGAGGATGGCAAGTTCAAAGCCAGCCTCAGCAACTCAGCAAGGCCCTAAGCAACTTAGAGAAACTCTGTCTCAAAATGATAAATAAAAAGGGCTGGGGATGTGGCTCAGTGGTTAAGTGCTCCTGGGTTCGATCCCTGGTACGGGGTGGGGGAGTGGGGGAATGTATTGCCTAACTATTGCCTAAAGATCTTCTCAATTAGATGTAGTGTAGTGAGCAGTTAAACATTTAAAATTTCATTCATAAAGGCATTGAAATTAATGGCCTTGATAATTTACATTTTTAGGGCTTAGCATAAACTCAAAATCCCTTAGCATTTTTCTGTCATATTCTTAAATTAATATTAAAAATATGAAAGCATTAAATTTCATATTTACAAATGCCCCCATATCATGTATGTAAAAAAAAATTTGGAATAATATTCTATTGCTCAGTAGAAGTCTTGTGAATTCAGGGCTGATATTAAACTTCATGAAAGTAATTTGAAGTCAGCCAATTCAATCTAAATGAGAAAAAATATTAATACAATATAAAGTAAGATAAACTGATTTATTTTTAGAAAGTTTAGCTGAATATTTTATTTTTCTGTTGGGAGTTTAATGTTTTGTATACAAATTTATTTAGGACAAGACTATCTATAATGAATTATACTTGTTACCAATTTATTTCAGCAGATCATATTTCAGCATCAAGCAGTATTAATTTACCCATGATCACCCCAGCACCTCCTAGAGTACTATTTCACACAGAATTATTGACAGTGTTTCTTCCCCCTAAGACAGCTTTAGAGAACTGCATCAGATTACCTGATGAAAATTTATTTCCTAATATTCCATACTGCTAACTGGGTATCTGAAAGGTTTTCCTTGATCATGGTTTATTATGCAGGGCTGTACTCTGTCCTGAGCTTCTTCTTCACCAGTACTTTCTAAAGCATGCTGATTGGTTTCTCTGCTAGGTGGATCTATCTTCTATTTTCTTTTTTTTTTTTTTTTTGTCACTGTTTATGCTGAAGCCCCTGTTATATCTTAACCTTTTCTGCATGCTCAAACTTTTACATAAATCCCCAACAATCCCTTGCTTCTCATATATCTTTCTTAGGAAAATGCTTCCGTTGTTTGTCTTTTGTGCGTAACAGCTGATAAAAGAGACTCAAACCTTCATGTACTTCCTTTGTTACTTTTATGCCATTGCACTTTATTATTATGTATACTCCTTCCTCCTTTTAGGCCCACGCATCTGTCTCAATGATTCCATATGCCTTCTTGTCAGTATCATCTACAGACCCCCATTTCACCAGTGGCTTCTCACCAACCAAATGTCATGGTGACCTGAGAATTTCAGCATGACTCATTCTACCCCTGGGGTTGCATGATCCCACTTATTGTCATCAATTGTCTGTTTAAGGAAAAATGGCCATACTGTGACATAGCCATCATCTGAGACTGTTTCACACCTACAATTCCAGGCATAAGTGTTGTGTGTTCCATCACACTCTCCTATCCTTTCATCTCTTTCATTCTCTCATGTCCCCTATATCTGCTTTCTTAATTTATTCTTTTATGTAGCTCTGGATTCTCCCCTTATCTCTAAATCTATTATGCCTTTTCTACTGTTACTTCTATATACTCTAGACTTCTGTGATTCTTCTTAGAGGCTGTCCCAAACATTCTAAATTTATCCAAAAAGCTATCCCAACTTTCTACCTCCCTGCTGTCTAATTTACACTTAGAAAAAATCTTACTTAGCAAAGATACAGAAGCCAAAAGAAAGATTTTGTCTTTGTTTTTAGTTTTTTGTTTGTTTGTTTGAACATTCACTTATAAATCTAGTGAGTCTCACTCAACCCCTTTCCACATCCTTGCAGAAAAATAGGTGCCTTACTTCTACTCAACTGTCAACACTTCCTGTTGTTCTCCATGTCTTGGCCAATGCAATCTTTTGAATCTGGGTTTAGCAATTATCCCTTATTTTTTTCAGAGTTACATAATACTTTCTTTAGGAGTTTCCTCTCCATCCACAAATAACCATGAAGTAATGCACAATTTGTATATATTAGCTATTACTTTCTTTCTCTATTCACAAGTGAGATTTTAAAATCAACCAACATGCACTATATTCATTTTCTCACTTGAATTCATTACTTCAAGTCCAATGCTAACAGCACTTCTCAATTACTATTGTTGCTTGTCACTCATTCCTAAACTTTGCATATCAAATAATTGCTTTTCATGATTTAACTTACAAAGTCTCTTCTTCATTTGAAAATCTGTCCAACTAAATGGACTGGACTTTGAGGCCAGATAAGATGTGACCCCAAGGTGATCCGGAGAGGTGAATCAACATAGGTCCAAGGTCACATGTCAGAGTGACAAATTTCAAACACTAAGTTTGAAGGATCTGATAAAAGGATCATAATTAAATTGAAGAATCTAAGGTTATTAACATTGTAATAAGACCAACTCAGAAATGATCAAAGGTATTATCTGTCCTCCAAACTGCTGTGGGAGAACTGAGCAGGAAACTCACCAGTAATCTTCTCTTTTTCTCTCTGGTGTTTCTCTGTCTTGGTATTTTTCTTTCTCATGTCTTTATGTGTCTGGTCTTCTTCTTCTTCTGATTAGAAAGTATGGATGGACGGATAGATAGATGTCAGATGGATAGACAGATGTCAGGGCTCTTCAGATATACAGAACCAATAGGTGAGGAGAAGAAATGGGTTTTAAGGAATTGTCTCATGCAATTGTGGGCATTGGCAAATCTAAAATCTGCAGTGTTGGTAGGGAGGCTAGAAATTCCAGCAAGGGTTGTTGCAATCTTGAGCCCGAAAGCTGAGTGTAGACAGAATTGCTTCCTCCCAGAGGTCTTTTAATACTTATGATTGACTGTGTGAGATCCACTCATATTATGGGGTAATCTGCTTTACTAACAGTCTACTGATTAAAACTTCAGGATGACTTATAAGATTATTCACCATCTCTCTCCTGCTTAATCATCTCCTATTATTCTCACTATGAATCCTGTACTCAAAGCATAACAAAACCAGAATTCACCTTGTTTTTTCATATCTTTGTACCCTATGTGCATTTTATTTTCTCTGCTAATACCTCTACCTTCCCCACTCAGTTTATCTAAGTTCCATTGTGATTATGGCTTTCTTCCAATCTCTCTGGGATTTTCAGAAAAAATTAGCTTTAAACTAGTCCTTCATTTGAGTTTTCATGTATTTGTAATTATATTGTATTTGTTATTTTTTTTTTTTTTTTTTTTTTTTTTTTTTTTTTTTTTTTTTTCTTTTGTGGTGCTGGGGATTGAACCCAGGGCCTTGTGCATGCAAGGCAGGCACTCTACCAACTGAGCTATATCCCCAGCCCTTTCAGGTTTTTTTTTTTTTTTTTTTTTTTTTTTTTTTTTTTTTTTTGTATTTGTTATTTTTCTGTTGGCCATACAAAACACAGGATTAACCATAGCCTTTGGATGAGTCTGACACGCAGGTTCAGGTCAGGGTTGTAGTATCGCGCACAGTGACTTGCTGAGGATGGATATTAAATACTTGTTAATTAAAAGCACAAAAGATGAAAAAATGAGAAACTGGTTCTTTTGGTCTATAACAAACTTGTTTTATAGACAAACTTGTCTTATAGTCATGTAGTCAAATATTTACCTATAAAATTACTCAGAACACTGAATTCATGTGTGAAATTAAAATGTCTGCTACCTAATATGAAGATGGTTATTAACAAATTACATTCCATAACATTTTTACCTTTGACATTTCTAAGCCACAATATGTACTATAATGAATAAGAAGACCTTTAAAATTTGTTTATCATTCTAATGTCGCTGCTTATTATGCATATTAAAAATGAGCTTTGGTCCTTGTGAGCTTAATTACTATAGAAGTAACAGTGACACTTAAGCTGAATGACATTTCATTATTAACCACTGCTGCAAACTGCTGCACTAAAATATGAGAATCTATGGTATCTAATTTTCATAGTGGCAATGAAATAAATAATATTATTAAATTTTGTCAATGCTTTAGGTTTCTAATTAAAGTAATTATAAAAATAACTAAAATAACTTTATTGATTCTCTGGTCTGAGAAAGCAATAGTCATTACTCCAGTTTTCTTTGTATATGCTCTAAAAATTATAGTTTCATTAAAACTCTATTACCAAATAGTGAATGTCAGAATGTTTGTGTACAGGAAAGGCATAGCTCATGTGAATTAGTACCATATAATGACCTGTTGCTTTATCAAACATGTTATGATATGGTTTAATTCTTGTAATGCTAAAACTATAAACTATGAAAATGGTACAGAAGTATTTGTGTTAAAAAGGCTAGCATTCAATGGTACTTAAATGCAAGCCAGTATTTTCCTAAGTGCTTTAAATTGATTACCTAAAAACCTTGAGAAAACTATTACTTTCTTCCTAAGTATGAATAAACCAAAGTACAGTGATGTTAAATAAGGTCACTCAAAGTCACAAAGAGTAAAAAATCAAGTCCTTATTAAAAACAAACCCTATGTTCTTTCCTACTATCATTAGGCAAGAAAGAAAGCTGATAAGACCATGTAATGGTTACCAATTCTAGCAGCTAAAACTATGTGATCAGAAACCATTTTCAATGATGATTGAGACATGTCATATGTGTTCAGACACCACATCATAGAAAACAAATAATTGTTTCACATAAAGTCACAAATCATTCATACTTAGAAGGCTAATCTTATTCAAATCATTGTCTGAAACTTGCCATTCACCAGACTTTTTGAACCCTAAGTTGGAAAGGTGTACAAAATGTATTTTCTGTTCCAATGAAGGTCATGTAGGAGCCACTTAACCACTGAACCACATCCCCAGCCCATTTTGTATTTTATTTAGAGACAGGTTCTCATTGAGTTGCTTAATGCCTTACTAAATTACTGATGATGGCTTTGAACTCACAATTGTCCTGCCTCAGCTGCAGGGATTAAAGGCATGCATCACTACGCCCAGCCAGTGACATTACTTCTAACTGAGGAATATTAATAAACCAAAAAATGGCCTACATTGCTTTTCCAAATCCATCTCATAATCCCACTGCTTTCAACATGCATTTTCTTAATTATGCCCCTTTTAATGTGAAATAATGGTGATATTACCAGATATTGGTATTTTTAGAGCCTTTGATACATTTTTTTAATGAATTCTCTGAATGCCTAAAACTAAGGTGGTATATAGCAATAAAAGAAGGGAAATTACTAGCTATATTTACCATATGCTGCAGATTAGAGAGGACAGTACTGCCCACTGAAAACCTTCACTGCTGAGCTAAGCATTTGAAATTATACTTGCACTAAATTCTCATTATCTTTTCAAAGACCATCAGAACATTTTCCATTGAATATAATATCTTTATTCTCCTCAATCTGCAGAATCTCAGGCTATTTCACCAACCCAAATATTTGTATTCTCCTTCTTGTAATTTCCTATAATTCTGCTAATTTTTCTTATAGCCCTTTCTCAAACCTTTCACTCTGGTCTCTGGAACTTTTATGTTATAAACTGCAAAAATCTGCATACTCAATTTGTTTTAGAAAACTCTCTTGTTTCAAGTGAAGCAAGGTTTCCTGCCTTATCCCTGAGAGCTCTCTCAATGGCAAGATTATTCTCTTTTACATGGTAAAATATTTCACCCTCAAGGGATATTGAGGTTATTTTCTTTAGTCCTTACTGCTTGTTCCAGATGTTTTCTTCACCCCTCTTTCAGAACATGTCCTTCTCTTCTGATGTTCCAATTACTTGGCTATATCAACTCCTCCTCTTTCTATTGACTGTGCACATTTGGGTGAATTCTCATTTATTGAGGACTTGACTTCTGGTTTACAGGTTTCCATTTTTTCCACATTATATTATTTTCCTTGTTAATTTTAGCATTTAAAAATTGCTGACTTTTCCAACACTGATTCATAATAAATATTCAGTAAATATGAATTAGTGAAGAGATTGGTCACACTTTTCTCTCAGTATCTGTTCACTTTATCCTATATTCCTTCAGATCCAAGTTAAATTTCATGCTCTGCCATTTCATACTTGCTAATATGTTTAACTTTTCAATCCTCTTTTCTCACATCACACTAATCTTGACACTAAGCCCAGTTGATTGTAACATATATGTTTAATCTGTGCAAGAATCTTCTTTTTTCTTTCGTGTGTGTGTGTGTGTATTGGATTAATCTCAGCTCCTTGCATATTAGAGGCAAGTGCTCCATTACTGTGCCACAGCAGAAATTTTAACATATGAATATTGGTGAAGATCATGTAACTATGAATTCATTTTAGAAAATAATCACAAAATTCAACACTATCTAGTGGTTAATGGTTCATAATTATCTGTAAATACTAAGTTTTGTAGGGCTTAATTTTGGGATCCCTTCTTTTACTTTGCTATGCTTTTTCACTAAACAGTCATATCAAACTGTATGCTTTTGAATGACAGATGTCTTTATACTCTCAAAATATAGATCAAGTAATTATTGATTCCTTTTGCATACATTTTCTGTTTGGGGGGGTTTATAAAAATCAACTCTGTCAGATAGGGGAATAGCTATTCTGGCTTTTTTTAAAATATATTTTTTAGTTGTAGGTGGACACAATACCTTTATTTTATTTATGTGGTCCTGAGGATCGAACCCAGCGTCTCACACATGCAAGACAAGTGCTGTACCGCTGAGCCATAGCCCCAGACCCTATTCTGGCTGTTTTACAAACTCTGTGTAGAATATTTTTCCCATTCTTTCACTTTCAGCCAGTGTGTATCTTTGCCTATGAGAAGAATCTCTTGCAGACAGTGTATAGTTGGATCTTGTTTTGAGATCATTTCTGCTAATCTATGCCTTTTAATTTATACTCAGTGTTATTTTGGATATGTGTTTGTAGTTTACTGCCATTTTGATTTTTTTTATGTTTGATTTTGTCTTGATACTCACTTAGATGTTTAGTCTTCTATTGATATTCATCTATTTGGGAATTTTGTAATTCCTTTCTGGGTTTCTTTGTATGCAGTTTATATTTGAGAATTCATTGCAGTGCTAGCTTGGTTGTCATGAATTCTTTTAGCTTATCCTTGTCAAGGAAAGATTTTTATTTCCCCATAGAACATGAAGGAGAGCTTTGATGAATATAGCAATCTTGATTGGCAGTTGTTTTCTTTTAGAGCTTGAAATATCTCATTCATGGCCCTCCTTGATTTTAGCATCTGAGTTGAGAAGTTGCAAGTGAGCCTTATTGGTTTGCCTCTCATGTGACCAAATGTTTCTTTCTTGCAGCTTTTGATATTCTTTCCTTATTTTCTATGTTTGCAGGAGCCCTGATTGGGGAGATGGCTGAGATTGCGGTTGGCTGCGGGCCATAGAGATATTCGGACATTGCCGCCTTTCATGGTCTCACGGGACTTGGCCCGGGATCTCGCAAGACTTGAGCCGAGATCAGATCGGGTCAGCGCCATTTTGTTTGGTGGGTTTTTTGGTGGTGCGTGTTAGAGTCATTGTTAGAGCCAGAGAGAGAAGTTATCAGAATAAAAAGCCTGTTGGTTTCCAGTTTTCCTGGGAACTTCTTCCTGCGGCTTTGTTGCTCCAAGCGGCAATTGCTTCAGGCGGCGACAGGTGGCGACCAGTGCAGGGACTTTGGGGCGGACAGGTAAGAACTGAAAGGTCTCTAAAGATGGGTTCGAATATAACTATATCCCAAATGATAGAGGTTATGGAAAGAATCCTTGATATACCTGACTCCATTGTCAGTGAGGAGGATTTAGAAAAAAGTGAAAGTGATCAAAAAAGCATAGCTTCCACTGGGCCAACTAAGCCCAGTAAAGAGAGTATTAGAAGAGTCCCAAAAATGACAAAAGTCCAAGCTATTAGAGCTATTCGGGAGCTACTGGTGATAGCTGAAGGATACTTGCTCTTCATGGAACCTGGGACTCAGGATATTGCTGTCAGTGAAATTAGCAGTAGTGACGAATCTAGTAAAAGTGATCCTGAGAAAATGAGGAAAAAGAAACTAAAAAAGACCAAGAAAAAGGACTGTCAAGTAGAGGAACCACTTGTGTCCTCTGCTCCCCCATGGGTGGAATCCATTACAGAAAATATGAAGGGTATTACTAGGCATGTGCATACCCTAGAAATAGAAATAAAAAGTCTTTCTGAGCGCTTATGCACTCTCGAGGGTAACTCACAGATACATTGGGAACTGCCAGTATTTGAAAAGAAAAATGGACAGAGGGTCCATCAGTCAGTAGATTTCAAAACAATAAAAAATCTCAAAGAGGCAGTAATGACGTATGGACCCCAAGCTCCTTTCAGGTTGAGTATGCTGGAGTCCCTTAACACCTTTAGCTAAACCCCCTCAGACTGGAAAAGTCTATGTAAAGCAGCATTAAGCGGGGGGCAATACTTGGTTTGGCAATCTCAATTTCAAGAACTTTGTATAGAAACGGCTAAAAGAAACGCAGATGCAGGATTTGGAGACCATAATACAGAAATGCTCACAGGAGAAGGGCAATTCGCAGACTTACAGACTCAAAAAAAATTATGACCCAGGTGTATATGCTCAGATAAACGCAGCTGCCTTAGAGGCATGGAAAACTGTACAAGAACCTGGGGATCTACAAGGTAGCTTGTCAAAAGTGATTCAAGGACCTAATGAGCCATATGCTGACTTTGCTGATCGACTTTTGAGAACTGCAGGTAGAGTGTTTGCAGATGTTGATCAAGCTATGCCATTAGTTGTTCAATTAGCATACGAAAATGCTAATAAATACTGCCATGAAGCCATCAGGCCATGGAGAAATAAAAAGGATCTTTCCGTATATATACAACTATGTAAAGATATAAATGATGCCTTTGTCACAGGAAATGTGATTGCAGCCGCAATGAGAGGTGCTTCCCCTCAAAATTTCACAAGGGCTCAACCTAGACATTATAATCAATCAGGATATTCCAGGAAAAATTATCATAATCAATCAGGCTATTCTAGGCAAAATCCCAAAAGAGAAATAAGACCAAGCTCATACTGTGCCCTAGGCCGCTGCCCCAGGTGTAAAAAGGGAAATCATTGGGCCAATAAATGCCATTCAAAATTTGACATCTATGGAAATCATTTGTTCAGGAATTTAAAAAATGGGCCTCAGTGCCCTGGGGCCCACAAATGTACGAGGCATTGGAGGAGGAGTATCCTCAAGCATCCACTCAGATGCTTCCCCAACACAATTCCTATTACCCATCCACTCCATCGCCAGAGGAACAGGAGGAAATGCAGGATTAGACCTCTGTTCCACCACCCGAATAGTGTTAACACCTGAAAGGGGGGTTCAACTGAGTCCCACAGGAGTCAGGGGACCTCTTCCCTCAGGGACTGTAGGACTTATTCTCAGGCGAAGTCCTAAAAGCTTATTAGGTTTGCAAGTGACCCCAGGTGTAATAAACTCAGACTATAAAGGGGAAATAAAAATAATGCTTAGCTCACCCCAAAGTATAAGTTCTGTTAATCAAGGAGATAGAATTGCTCAGTTTCTTCTCCTTTCCAATTTACATAATTCATTTAAAATGAGTATGCCTCAAAAAAGGAACAATAGAGGATTTTGTTCCACTGACTCGGGACCTATGGCTTGCTGGGTTCGGGATTGTTCAAGGAGGCCTATGTGTAAAATAAAAATCCAAGGAATAGAGATGGAAGGACTGATAGATACTGGAGCTGACTCTTCCATCATTACTCTATGGCAATGGCCCAAGCACTGGCCTCTGCAAAAAGCTTCAACCAGTTTAAGAGGCTTGGGATATAATAACCTCCCAGAGAAAAGTGCGGTAATTTTAAATGGGAGGATGATGAAGGGCATAAAGGAATATTTAGCCTTATGTTTTACCTAACCTACCGGTTACTTTATAGGGAAGAGATATTTTGCAACAAATGGGAGTACACCTTGCAACCAAGCCTACAGGTGTTAAAGGTGAAAATCTACAGGGTAATCTCAACCCTAAAAGAAAGCATTATCAAAAAGTACAGAGTAATCTTAACCCTAAAAGTAATCATTATCATAAAGGAAAAAGATTTTTTTTCGGGGCCACTGAGAAAATAATTTTGAAAATACCATGGCTTTCTGATAAGCCAGTGTGGGTCCCTCAGTGGCCCCTATCTAAAGAGAAATTACAAGCGGCCCACCTACTAGTTCAGGAACAACTAGAAGCAGGACATATAGAACCTTCCACCTCTCCCTGGAATTCCCCCATATTTGTGATCAAGAAAAAATCAGGAAAATGGCGATTGTTACATGATCTTACAGAAATTAATAAAACCATGCAAATCATGGGCCCTACTCAACCTGGTTTTTCTAATCCTGTAGCTATTCCAAAAAAATTCCATCTTATTTCTTTTGATATAAAGGATTGTTTCTTTTCCATTCCCCTACATCCTCTGGATGCCCCAAGGTTTGCTTTTTCAGTTCCTTCTATCAATAATAATGGCCCTGATAAAAGATATCAATGGAAAGTGCTACCACAGGGAATGGCTAATAGCCCCACCATATGCCAAATATATGTGGACAAAGCAATCCAACCCATTAAAAATAAATATCCAAACCTCATGTGTCTACATTACATGGATGATGTTTTACTGGCCCACCCTAATAAAAAAATCTTATTTAATATATTCAGTGACGTGGCAGAAAATTTAAAAAAATATGGATTATATATAGCAGAAGAAAAAGTTCAAACCAGATCACCCATATTATATTTAGGATTTAAAATCATGGATACCTTTGTTAGACCCCTAAAAATTTTAATAAATAAAGAACATTTGACCACCGTCAATGATTTCCAAAAACTACTGGGAGACATTAATTGGCTTCGTCCTACACTAAACCTCACTACTGGCCAACTAAAACCTTTATCTGACATCCTTTGCGGGACCCTGATCCATCTTCACTGCGAACATTGACTCCTGATGCTAGGAAAGCTTTAAAGTTAGTAGAAAAATCCATCGAAGGGGCTCATTGTGATAGATTTGATTTAACTGAACCGCTGATATTGATTATTATTTCTTCACAATATACACCCACAGGAGTATTTTGGCAACAAGGGCCTTTATTATGGATACATTTGCCCATCTCTCCTAAAAGTATAATTGAGTCTTATAACTCCATGGTGGCTAAACTTATTCTTCAAGGACTTAAGACTTCTACTAAAATATTTGGCATTCACCCTGCTACTATTATTACTCCCTATTCATCATCACAGATTGAATATTTATGCTTTAATGATAATGATTGGGCTATAGCTAAATGCTCTACTTCTGCAAATTTTGATAATCATCTTCCTAAGTCTCCTATATTATCTTTTTGTATTAATCATCCTATTATATTTCCACAGGTAATAAAAAATCAACCTATTCCTAAAGCATTACATGTATTTACAGATGGGTCCTCAAATGGTACTGCTGCAGTAGTCACTAAAAAAGAAAATATGACTTACATAACTGCACACAAATCAGCTCAACTAGTGGAATTGGAAGCTGTGGTAAGAGCTCTGGAAAATTTTAGAAAGCAGCCATGAACATTTTTTCAGATAGCCACTCTATTGTACATGCCGTCCCAAAATTAGAGCTAGCAGGACCAATAATAGCACCTCATATTCCAGCCTTTAAGTTGTTTTATCAAATACAAAAACTTTTGTGGGCAAGAAAAGAACCTCTATTCGTAGGGCATATTAGAGCACATACCAACTTGCCAGGTCCCCTCCATGCAGGTAATCAAAAGGCTGATGCTCTTACCCAAACAATCTTTATA
The DNA here is from genome assembly GCA_025594165.1 of Tamias sibiricus. Classification (NCBI taxonomy): domain Eukaryota; kingdom Metazoa; phylum Chordata; class Mammalia; order Rodentia; family Sciuridae; genus Tamias; species Tamias sibiricus. Next base: position 49,105,579 of record CM046670.1, read on the forward strand.
CTTTCAGCCCTCCAACAAGTTACTTTATTTCCCTCCCAGTTTCACGTCAATAGCACCACCTTGCAGCGTAGGTTTAAAATCACAAAGGAGCAAGCCAGAACAATTGTAAAAAATTGTAAATCTTGTATGACACATTTGCCCAATCCTCATTATGGTGTTAACCCTAGAGGATTAATGCCCGATCATTTGTGGCAGATGGATGTTACTCATGAGCCAAGTTTTGGAAAATTGCAATTTATTCATGTGACCATAGATACATGCTCAGGCATGATTTTTGCTTCCTTACATTCTGGAGAAAAAGTTAAAGATGTTACATCTCATTGTTTGCAAGCTTTTGCTGCATTGGGCATCCCAAAATGCTTAAAACAGATAATGGCCCTGCATATATGTCCTCATCTTTCAAATGGTTTTGTGCAAAATTCAGTATATCCCATAAAACAGGCATCCCATACAATCCTCAGGGTCAGGGCATTATTGAAAGAGCAAACCGCACACTGAAAATTATGTTATTAAAACAAAAAGAAGGAAATTGGAAAAGTCCTAGGGACAGATTGGCAGTTGCCCTGTTTACCTTTATTTTTATTTATTTTTTTTAAATTTAGACTCTAATGGTTATTCTGCTGGAGACAGACATTGGAACCCACACCAACAACATAAACCTTTGGTTTACTGGAAGGATGTTCTTTCAGGTACATGGAAGGGTCCAGATCCAGTATTAATTTGGGGGAGAGGATCTGTTTGTGTTTTTCCAAAGCATGAATCCTCTCCAATATGGATACCATTTAGATTAATAAAGCAGGTACCACATCAAAAGGATCATGATGAAGTTGTTGAGGAATCAAGATTAATAAAAAAAGTACAAAATCAAGAGGACCAAGATGAAGGTATGGAATGATTCCCTCAAAAGAGTTCTTCAAAATATTTCACAACTTAAGTGTCATTCCTCCCGGCCGGGACAAGATCTCTCTTTAGTGTGCACACAATTGTATTTTTTTTTCTTTTTATACATGTCTTTATGTCTGTGCATTTGTCTACATTTCATGTTAATGTGACGTCACAAATATATGTTTGTATGTTTGTGCGTCTGTCCAGTGTGACATCACAAATAACAAAAATAACAAAGCGCTTATGAATATATGTATATATGGATACAAATAACTTTAATTCATTTAAGTTTAAGACTATTCAATTTTGGTAAATAATTTAATAAGTGAAGGTACCTTCAATTTTGTTTTATAGGGATTTCTCTTTAATGAAAAAATATGACTAGTGCTATATAACCTGATATTTTGGTGTTTTGACATAATAATATTTATTTGTAATTAACTTTATTTGTTTTATAGATGATTAATTTGAGTTATTTCAACAGATAATCTCATGGAAGTTTACAGAGACTCGAGGGTTCCAGCTAACAAATTAATTTTCCAAAGTGCCTTTAGCTTATCTTTAATCTATCTTTAATGCAGTAAATACCCTCAGTCTTTCTTTGTTTTGTTCTAAATATGATATTTTGCCAGCTTATGTTTGTGGGAGCTCAAGCAGCAATGTGTGTGACCAGAAATCAACTTTAATTTTCTAATCTAATAATTTTATTTTTTAGTTTGACAACTCGCCTCTTGACTCAGTGCTGGAATAGCACTGCCTTTCCTTTAATAATTGATGCTTGAGTTTCTAGGTAGCGGGCCCTGAAGATTTGCCGGTGGCTTTGTCTAGACATAAAAAAGACGGCTGCTGCTACAGCTGCAGGGATCACGGTCGCTTCAAACATCCCTGCTGCTCGAGCATCAAACAACCTCACCAACAGTGTGGACTCTGCTCTACATGCATGGGGCCTCCTACATCAACGTGTTATAACAAGTGGACATTTTGATCTTTCATTGTTTGGGACTTTACGGGACAATGCCTTGTGGGTATTTGTCTAGAGAACTCAGTGTGTTACTTGATAGAACTTAAGACAGGTGATTTATTTAAAAAATTTGATATGCTCTTCAACTTGGGTCACCAGCAAAAGGCTTGTCGCCTTAAAGTCGCACCATCTCCTCACAATTGGACAGCTTTTAGTCATCATACACAGTCAATCCTAAAGGGCTCCATTAGATGGCTGGTTAGCCAATGACGGGTAAGATCCCCAGAGGGGGACAACCTAAGACAGGCACAGTTGCACGGGACAGTCTCATGTGGCAGACATATCAACCTAAGACATGAGTCAAGGGCACAGCCTTGATTATCCGATGATGGGTAAGAATGTTGGTTGCACATAGACTTCCTAGAACATCCCCTCTTTTAAAACAAAAGGGGGGAAATGCGGGAGTCCTGATTGGGGAGATGGCTGAGATTGCGGTTGGCTGCGGGCCATAGAGATATTCGGACATTGACACCTTCCGTGGTCTCACAAGACTTGGCCCGGGATCTCGCAAGACTTGAGCCGAGATGGGATCAGGTCGGCGCCATTTTGTTTGGTGGGTTTTTTGGTGGTGTGTTTTAGAGTCGTTGTTAGAGCCAGAGAGAGAAGTTATCAGAATAAAAAGCCTGTTGGTTTCCAGTTTGCCTCTGAACTTCTTCCTGCGGCTTTGTTGTTCCAAGCGGCATTCGCTTCAGGTGGCGACATATGTTAAGCATTTTGATTATTACGTGTGTTAGAGAACTTCTTTTCTGTTTAGGTCTATATGGGTTCCTGTATGCCTCCTATATCTGGACGTGTATTTTCTTTCTGATATGGAGAAAGTTTTGTGTGACTATTTCATTGAAAATATCCATAATGCCTTCAGCTTATAATTCCTTGTTCTCAATGATTCTCAAGTTCAGTCTCTTGATGTTGTCCCAGAGTTTTTGTACATTATGATTATGTTCTATTTCTTTTTCCTTTATTGCATTCAGTATACTCAAATTCATATATCCTGTCTTCAAGGCCTATGGTTCTGGCTTCCAGTGCTGAAGTTCTGTTTTCTATGCAATCTAAACTGTTGTTGATTCTTTCAAGTGAATTTTTAAAATTTGATTCATTGTGTCTTTCACTTCCAGAAGTTTTGATTGCTTTCTTTTCAATATTTCTGTTTATTTATTAAAATTACCTTTCATCTCAACATCCCATAGTGAAAATAATTTTTTCCTCTCTCCCTTTATTCTCTAAATAGTAATTCCTGGTACATAAATCCAAACATTCTTATCTAAAACATTTCAAAACACAAAAAATTCTCATTAACTTACAATAAGTCATAAAAAGCATGCTTATGAGAGAGGGCTACACTTTAACTGTGTACATTTTGTCAACTACCTTTAACATTCAGGTGGGGACCTCCATTTAACACCATCTATCTGAACTGGCAACCTATAGTTCACAAAATCTGACTATTCCAATAACTTAAGAAAAAGGTGAAGAAAGCTCTCAAACACATATAAGTACCTTTTCAAAATCCAGGACTGCTCTGTGTCCATATAAAGAGAGAGAGCCACCTGAATTATTTATTCTTACATAGGGGAGAGACACAAAAGGGGGGGTTGGATGGAATGTTCTTTCCATATAAGGTAAAGGTCAGGTTTCAGGGGGTAGAGTCTAGCTTTGTGATGTCTTGTGGTCAGTAGGTTGACTGACATCTTGGAAAGCCACACCCATCTCATGTGCTATGTGATGATCAAAGGTAGAGCAAGCAAAAGGGAAAGGGACATATAATGTGGATAGCCCAGACAGAGGAGCATTGTTGGTCCAATCTGCTTTGTGCACTGAAAATGCTCACAGCTCACGTGCACAACCCATGGCTAGCTTGCCACATCTACACATTCCCATTGCTCAAAGCTAGGGGGCGCTCAGCTCCTATGAAGCAGCTCCTGACAATTGTGTCTTTCATTTCTGGGAGTTTTGATTGGTTTCTTTTCAATATTTCGGTTTATTTATTGAAATTACCTTTCATTTCCCGTATTTCTTCTCTTGGTTCATTTCTTAGATATTCTTTTAGTTCATTGTACATTTAATGACTAGGTTTTTTTTTAAATATTTTTTTCTGGAATTTCATCTCTTTCCATATCTGTGGGGTCCTCTATTGGGGGATTGTGAATTTGAGGGGAAGATTGAAGGAGCCCCAATTAGGGAGATGGCTATTGCGGTCAGCTGGAAGCCATAAGTTCCACCTGATAATAAGTATGTATGTGATGCACCTGTAAATGCACCTGAGGCACCCGCAAAGCTAAAGGTATATAACCGGGTGAAAGCGGTCGGAGTGAGGAGAAGAATGAATTCATTCAGTCAGTCATGCAGTCGCTCGGTCGGTCAGAAGAAGAGTTCGGGTCAGAGAAGAAGAATAGAATCAGAGCGGCCAGAACGTAGGCAGAGCGGTTACAGAAGAGAAACCAGATAGAAGAAGTAATTGCTGGTCAGAGTCAGGCCGAGGCTCCCGAGGAAGAAAGAAGAAAGAAGCTCTAAAAGCTAAGCTCTCTCTCTCTCTAAAGAAGAAATCTTTCTCTTTCAAGCTCTCTCTCTTTCTCTCTAAGCTCTAAGAAGATGAAGAAGAAAAAGCTCTATCTTTCTCTCTAAGCTCTAAGAAGATGAAAAAGGAAAAGCTCTTTCTCTCTAAGCTCTAAGAAGAAGAAGAAAAAAAAGCTATCTCTAATCTTTCTAAGAAGAAAAATCTTTCTTTCTCTCTCTAAGCTCTCTCTAAGAAAGTAGAAGTAAAAGTAGTAGTATCTTTACTCTGCCTCCGAGTTTTTCGCCCGCGGCATTGTGGCTGGCCATGACAGGCAGCTTACAGAAGATCTGTCTGCTTTTTCATGTTTCCAGAGATCCTGGACTTGCTCATCACTTGAGATGAGTTTCACCTTTCATGTCCTTACCTGTGTGTGTGTGTGTGTGTGTGTGTGTGTGTGTGTGTGTGTGTGTGTTTTACTCTAGAATTTTTCTGGTTTTGTATATGAGTAGATATCAAGGGGTGAGACCTATGGTGCCTTCTGGTTGTTCCTCCTTGGGGCCCAGGTTTTGGTTTGGCATTCTTGTCTCCCCAATTGTATAAGTTAAAGTGATACTTTTGCTCAGGTGGGGCTAGATCATGTGTGGGGTGAAATTCACTGTTGCTTGGCTGAGTTGTGAATACTTCTTAGCAATAGAATCTGTATTCTGTGATCTTGAAGTGTCTCAATCACTTCCATCCCTCTTAGTTGGGAGTGGGGGATAGCACTAATTTCAGCCACAGATGTATAGTTTTGAGATAAATGTTCAGTGTCTACTTTGACATCTATAATAGTAATTGTCACCTACATAGATATGGTGGTGTCAGTGTTTAACAGTAGTATCAGCAGTACAAAAATATGAACTAGATGAGGCATTCAACATCAGGTATCTACTATGTCATCTACTGTATTAATAATCATAGCAATATGAATGGGGTATGAATGATAAATAAAATTAGCAAAGTAGGATACAAGATCAACACTCATAAATTGATAATTTTTCTATATTCCAACAGTGATTCAGCTGAGAAAGAAATCAGGAAAACCATCCCCTTCACAATGTCCTCAAAAAATAAAATTAAAAAAATACCTGGGAATTAATATAACCAATAAAGTGAAAGATCTCTATAACAGAAATTATAGAATACTGAAGAAAGAAATTGAAGATGACCTTAGAAGATGGAAAGACCTCCCATGTTCATGGATAGGCAGAAGTAATATTGTCAAAAAGGCCGCACTACCAAAAGCAATATACAGATTCAATGCAACCCCATCAAAATATCAATGGAATTCTTCATAGAACTAGAATAAAACAGTCCTTAAATTCATTTGGAAGAATAGGAGACCCAGAATAGCCAAAGGAATTCTGAATAAGAAAAGTGTCACAGGAGACATCACAATGTCCAATCTCAAATTATACTACACAGCTATAGTAACAAAACCAGGATGACTAATGAAAACCATGAAGAATAATGAAATAGAAGACCCATAGACAAAGTCTATAGTTAAAGCCATCTGCTACTTGACAAAAGTGCCAAAACTATATGGTGGAGAAAAGATAGCTCTTTTTAACAAATGGTACTGGGAAAACTGGATGTTTATATGCTGAAGAATGAAACTAGATCCTTCTTTTACCCTGAACAAATGTCAAATAAAATTCATCAAAGTCTTAGGAATTATATCAGAAACCTTGCAACTGCTAGAAGAAAATGTAGGATCAACAATCTGTCATATAGGTGCAGGCACCAACTTTCTCAACAAGACCCATAAAGCTCAAGAAATACACCCAAGCATCAATAAGTGGGATGCTATTAAGTTAAAATCTTCTGCACAACAAAGGAACCAAGAGAGTGAAGAGAGAGTCTGCAGAATGGGAGAAAAATCTTTGCTAGATACTCTTCTGACATGGGGTTAATATCCAGAATATAAAAAGAACAATAAATAATAATAATGAAGGAAGAAAAAAAAAAAACTTGATGCCAAAGCAAACAAAATCCCCAAATAACCTAACCAATAAATGCACAAAAGAACTAAATAGACATTTCTCAAAAGAAGAAACACCAATAGCCAACAAATATTTTAAAAGTGCTTGACACTGTAGCAATCAGGGGAATGCAAGTAAAAACTATTGTGATTTTATCTCAATCCCCTCAGAATGGCAATTTTAAAGGCTATGAATAATAATAAATTCTGGCAAGAATATGGGGGAAAAGGTACACTCATACATTGTTGTCAGGACTGCAAACTTTGTAAAACCACTTTAGAAAGCAATGTGGAGATTCCTCAAAAACTAGGAATGGCAACACCATATGACCCAGCTATCCCACTCCTCAGTATTTATCCAAATTCGCATAGTATAGTGATACAGCCACTACAATATTTATATTAGCACAATTCACAATTGTCAAATTATGTAATCAACCCAGATGCCTGTCAATAGATGAATGGACCAGGAGAATGAGTATGTATACACAATGGAGTTTTATTCAGCCATAAATAAGAATGAAATAATGGTGAAGCCAGATTTAAAGCTAGGTAGTGAGTGTAGTCAGGCAAATCGGGTCTAACATCGAGTTTCATAAAGAACATGGAGTCCATAAGGAAAATGGAGTCAGTCTGAGTCCTGGAAAGACAGAACAACTCTAAGGGAGATAAGATGGTTAATGTTCCCAAGTTTAGGGCCCATCTTATGGAATGCTAATGAAACAGCTCCCAGCAAATCGAGGTGCTAATCAACTAGCCTTAAGCCCTTCCTGTGAGTCCCACACCCACCATGGGCCCTCCAGTGTCACATCTTTTGACATTCCTGTCCCAGGCAGGACAGAGATAGAGAACATAAAAAGAACAAAAGAAAGATTTCAGATATAAAAGGGAGAAGGCCTCTCCTCCCTTGGGATTCCTGGTTTCCGGGTCCCCTTCTCCTTCTGGGAGAAGTCTTTTAGCTGTCCTTTCAATAAAGCTTTCCATTTTCCACTCCACGCTTGCCTCGGAGTGCTTCTTCGGAGTTATTCTTCAGCGTTCAGGGAGCAAGAACTTGTCACGGGTAAAAAGCGGTTTCAATGGCATTTGCCAGTAAGTGGATGGAAATGGAGAAAATCATGCTAACTGAAATAAGTCAGATTTTGAAAATCAAGTGTTGAATTTTTCCTTCATACATGGAAGCTAAAGCAAAATAAGGGAAAGAAGACAGTAGGGAAGCAGATTGGATATCATAAGGATATAGGGAAGATCAGTACAGTAGAAGTAATAGAATAAGAGGGAGGAAGAAAAGGAAAAGGAAAGAAATGAAATATGGAATGACTCTAATGGAATCATGTTATATACATATATGAATGTAGCAAATGGAATATCTCCTTTATGTATATGTACAAAGTACCATTCAAAAATAAATAAAGGAGTTAAAGGAAAATCAGTAGAGTAGAAGAGAGAGAAAAGGGGGAGGGAGGAGGGGAGAAAGTGGAATCAGAATAGGTATTGAAATCAAATTCCTTGTATGTACAATTATGTGAAAAGGAACCTAAATACTATGTATAAATATGACATAATAAAATGTTCTAAAATTTTGGTTTTTTAACTTTAAATTACTATAATTAAATTATATTGTAGCTTTGATATATGACTTATTTTATCCCAACAACTTAAACTATTGCTTTTTCATAAATTAATAAATATTGATAATTATCCACTATGTTGAAAATTTATATCTTTTTATATATAGATAACAGCAATTTTCCATTACAATGTGTTTTATTATTTTCTGTGCTATTTCTATATATCAAATTTGATCTAGATTTTTTTTCTTATTTTCTTGACTGTATTAGCTCTATTTTATTAGCATTTTTATCTTCACAAATTATAGTTAAAATATATTTGTGCTTGTCTCCTTGTTGATGTACTTTGGAAATTACTCCCCAGCAGATGATTTCATTAAACCAATATAAAAGGGCTGTGGTTGTGGTTCAGTGGTAGAGTGCTCACCTAGCATATGTGAGGCACCCCAGTACCACATAAAAAATAAATAAATAAAATAAAGGTATTGTGTCCATCTACAACTAAAAATCAATTTTTTAAATATATAAAAGTTTTTCAAAGGAATAAATTCAAATAGAAAAGAAAACAATAAAAGAATTATTGAAGTAGTATAGGACTTTGGTCATAATTATAAACATTTTTTCTCTACAAATATTAGGTCTTTCAATTCAATTTGAGTATGTATGAAAAGTCCAAGCAGTAATTAGTTAGACAGAAAAAAAATTTTTGATAGGCACTGGAATCAGTTTTGCTAAAATTTGATGGTTTTGCTAAGAAAAAATGCTTAGTTAAATTTATATGCTGAATAATACTGTTGCTTTCTAGAAGTAGAAATAAAATTGCTATAAAATGTGAAGAATCTTAATGCAGAATTCTAGCACATTTAGCACATAAATTTCAACATGTGGGTAAATAAGCAGAAGTTTTGAAGGACAGATTCTAATATGATTTCTTTCTTTTCTTCTCTCTCTCTTTTTTCATTCTGAGTTGTTATATATGACAGCTGTTTATAGTTACTGTATTAATTAAATAGCTGTTTATAGTTACTGTATTAATTTATATTTAGTCAAAATATGCAATTCATTTTGAAATGGTATTGCATATGATTATAATATGTTTACATTTTTCAAAAGGAGGCATTCATTGCATTTTATATTACACTTATAGAGCACATTTTTACATATCTCTGGTTGTAAAAAAGTATATTCACACCATTCATGTCTTCATACATCCACTTAAGATAATGATATCCATCTCATTCTACCATCTTTTTTTTTTTTTTAACCCTTTTGCCCCCTTTCTTCCCCTCCCTCCCCATTGGCCATTCTAGTGTTCCTCTAATCCTCCTATGCTCCCTGTCCCAACCCCACTGTGAATCAGCCTCCTTAAATCAGAGAAAACATTCGGCATTTGGATTTTTGGGATTGGCTAACTTCACTTAGCATTATATTCTCGATTTCTTATGTTCTCCAGAATTTGAGAAATTTGTTATAGATAATTAGTACTAAAAATAAATTATATCATTTTTACTTGATAAAATTCTTAAGAAAAAGCATTTTGTAATTCCATTGCTTTCACAAGGAAAATCAAGTCCCATGTTCTTTTGTAGAAACAAAAATAAACTTTATTTACTTGATCTTATATTTGAAAAATATACTTGAAATGTTAGTAAGAATTTTTTTTTTTGTCAGAAGATCCTCAAGAGGTATTTTGTAACTGAAGTATGACAAATGTATTATTTCATTGCATAAAATATATTGTTATTTATCCTCAATAAATGAACATGGTTTCTCTTCTTTGTTTTTACTTTTTGGCCATTATTTCTCCTTACACTCCTTTTTATGTTAGCTTGAAATAGCAATGAAATGTTAGTAAGAATTTTTTTTTTGTCAGAAGATCCTCAAGAGGTATTTTGTAACTGAAGTATGACAAATGTATTATTTCATTGCATAAAATATATTGTTATTTATCCTCAATAAATGAACATGGTTTCTCTTCTTTGTTTTTACTTTTTGGCCATTATTTCTCCTTACACTCCTTTTTATGTTAGCTTGAAATAGCAATATTGCTTTTTATGGATTTTGCATTTTTAAAACAAAGCAAACCTATAAGGTTAACACAGGAATTCACCTCATTTAACATGCAAATAAGAGAAAAACGTTTGCTATCATGTGTTAGATATTTAAATAAAATAACTTGAAATATAAAATAGCTGTTTTATAGTTACTGTATTAATTTATATTTAGTCAAAATATGCAATTCATTTTGAAATGGTATTGCATGTGATTATAATATGTTTATATTTTTCAAAAGGAGACAGAAGTTTTACAATATTAATGGCTTTCACTAAAACTTTCACTAATTTTTACTTTAGTGGATTTTACTTAATCTGTACTACAAAGCAATTTAATACTGTTGAATTCTTAATGATAAACAAGAATAAAACAACTGAATTAAGTGTTTAAATCCAGACATTGTAAACATTACAAAACAAACATACCTGAGTTTAGCTTGGAATTATGATTGACACATAAAGCATAAAAATAGAAAGAAAAAAAGTAGAGTTTGTAGATAAGCCCAAGAACTGAACTTTCAAATTATAATTATTCTCTTTTAGAAACTTGAGTTCTCAATTTCCTATGCAAAAAAAAAAAAAAAAAAAAAAAAATTCAATTCTTATTCTACTGAAGTTCCTAAAAAAGAAGTAGTCAAAATTTTTGAAACAACATGGGGAAGGAACCTCCTCAAAAATTTTGTCTAGAAACTAGAAGCTATTGAAAATGATAGAATTTTTCAAAAGCATAGTAGAAATTACAGAACCAAAATTATAATAATCACAATTGAAAACAATTACCCTAAATACATGTATGAAGACACAATTGTTGTAAAAATACTTTATATTAAACCAGCAACTCGAAAAATTGTGCTTTTTATATGTAATATGAAATAAAATGTACTCTGCAAACATGTATAACAAATTAGAATAATAAAAAATTAAAAAAAAAAAAAGAAAAGAAAAGAAAACACCACGAACCAGGAGTACTTTCAAGAAAAAGTATCCCCATTTCTTATAAGCCTTTCTATTTAAAACTAAAAATCCTTGGGAAAACAAAAGAAACATACAAAGGTAGTCTCATCAAAGGAGAAAAAAGATGGGATGCTAGGGATCTGGTAACTTGAAGAACAAGGGGGAGGAACATTCTCTAGATTCCCTTATTTCCCCCCATATATTCAGGATAAGGCCTTGAAGAGATCTATAACCCATAATGGCCATCAGGCACAGACCAATAGAGATCCACGCAAAGCTGGAAAAAGAGTATCTAATAGAAGGGGATATTTAAAAAAATATTTTATTTATTTGTTTTGTGAAACTAGTCCTAGTCCAGTGCTACATCACACATATATGAATGCATCATGCCATGGTTTCATTAGGGCCAAACAGCCAGTACCTGTTGGGTGATGTCTAGCTGGTTCAAGTATAGAACTAATCTTCTTTGTAATAACAAAATGCTTAAACAGAACCTCTGGTAATGAGAATATGTCAATAGAACACAGAGACAACTAACAGAGCTCTGAAAGTACTAGAAAACTTTGAGAAACAAACTGAATTAAGTAATACCCAACATGTGATTCTGAAACAAAAATGGAAATAAGAACTAAGGAAATCTGAAAAAGTATAAAGTTTAATAATGTATCAATATTTAATTAATTTCATTAATTTTTAAGTGTACTCTACACATGTGTGATATTAATAGTGAAGAAAAATGGATGTGTCCTATATGGAAATCTCTCTGTGCTACTTTTGCATTTTTACTGAAATTTAAGTATACTTTAAAGTACAATTTACTTTTAAAAAATAATCAAACTGAAATTATAAAGCCAAAAGATATAATACCCAAATTAAAATCTCATTTGCTTTGATCAGTAACAGATGGAAGATGAGAGAAGACAGAATCAGCAAATTTAAATATAGATTCATGTGAAATTTGTTCAACCTGAAAAGCACAGAAATAACAGACTAATAAATAAATAAAAGCCAGAATTTCATAGACAATACTCAAAATTGAGAGAAAAGTTATGAACTGAGAAATAAATCAGAAGAAACTATCCACAATGAAGCATACAGAGATTAACAGTTGAAAATTAATTTAGACATGATGACACACACCTGTAATCCTAGCTTCCTGGGAGGCTGAGGCAAGAAAATTACAGTTCCAGGACAGCCTAGGCAACTTATGTTTTGAGACCCTGTCTTAAAATAAAATTTGGAAAAAGGGATAGGGACATAGCTCAGAGGTGGAACACTTGAGTTCTATCCCCAGTACTGACATACATACAAAGAGTTGAAAATTAGAAATGAGAGGATCAGAAACAGAAGACAAAGTAGACAAAGTTAAATATCTAACATGTTTTAAATGGAGGGTAAGAAAAATAAAGCAGAGTCAATGTTTAAGGCAATAATGCCTGAGGAATTTCTAAAAAAAAGAATTCTATCAATTAACAGATTCAAATATTAAAAAAAACACGTGAGATTAATTAAAAAGAAATATATATCTACAAGTGTCATAGAAAACTTAAAAAAATTCAAGGAGAAAAATTAGAAAGTTGAAAAACTGACTTCATAACTGCAATAATGAAAAAGCAATAGAAAGTGGAGTGAGTTGAAAGAAAGAAACCATCAAGCCATAATTCTATGATTCTGAAAGTACTTTTGAAGATTGAATTTAAATAAAGGCACAAAAGTACATACTGCTAGAAAGTGCAATTTACTAAGGGTGCATTAAGAAGTAATAGAAAGTCTGAAAATTCTATATTTATTAAAATAATTTAAAGAATGTAGGTAAGACATTTTACCTGAAAGAACATTAACAGTCCAGACAATTTAATAGTCCACTTTCATAAATATACATAGAGGAAATAATTTTAATATTAAACATTTGATAAAACTATCACAACTTCAATAGCAAAACACAGTGAAGGACAGCATGGGACAGAAAAATGAAGAACCATCTCATTCATAAGTATATATGCAGCAAAATTACAAAACCAAAGTACTACGCTATTCTTTTTTTTCTAAAATAGATGATATAATATGAAGACCTTGATTTCATAAAAGTGTTATTTTGATTAATATTAGAAAATCAGTTACTATAAAGCATTGCATTATTAATACATTAAGCATAGGCAGGAAATCATTGTTTAAAATTCAATATCCACTCACAATAAAATTCTTAGGAAGCTAGGAATAAAAAAGAATTTGTCAAAATTTAAATAATTTTGTGAAGTCATTCTTAATGGTAAAATTGTGAAAATAATTCTGTATGATGCACGAACAAGGTAAGGTTACCCAACGAGAGTAGTTGATTCAATGTTATATTTGATGCCTCAACCAATATATTAAAAATGATAGTTAAAAGGTGTAAGGACTGGAAATAAATAGAATTTGTAGAGGTTTGTAATTTTTTTAAAAAAAGAATTGTATCAGAATTCAATAACCACTTTACATAAAGAGAAATGCAATAAATATTTTAAATTTGTCGGTCATGTAGCCTCTGTTGAAACAAACTCTGAAGAATAAAAACAGCCATTTACAATTCTTTAAAAAATTCTGTGTTTCAATAAAACTTTATATGTAAAAACAAAAAGCAGGCTTAATTTGGTTCATAGGCTGTAGTTTTGTTTCTGTTTTGGTACTGGGGATTCAACCCAGGGGTACTTTACCACTGAGTTATAATTCAGCCCTTTTTATTTTCATTTTGAGAAAGGTTCTCACTAAATTGCTTAAAGCATTGCTAAGTTGTTGAGGTTGGTCTTGACTTGCAATCCTCCTTTCTCAGTTCTCAGATGGCTGGGATTACAGGTATATGTCACCAAGCCCAGCCAGGCTGCAATTTTTAACTCCTGGGACCCTTGTCACATTGAATATAAAGAGTTATAACAATGCTATATTAAATGTAGTACAGTACTGATGCAAGAGTTGACCAAAAGAACAAATGTAGAATCCAGAAGCAAACCCACACAAAAACAAAAAACATAAATTGTAACTACTCTACCATTCTGTGTTATTGATTCAATGATGTACACTTATTATATATCAGCATTTGGATTTAATATTAACAAGTATAATACAGTAGTAAAAGACCTTTTTCTGTGAAATTTCATCAAGACCAATTATGGGAAGCTACTTAAAAGTGGGCATAATACTTATATGGCAAAATGAATCCCACTATTATGTGTAATTATAATGCACCCATAAAACTTAATTAATTAAAACAAAAGAAGACCAAAAAAAAGTGGGTCTGAGATGAGCACAGTTGAGAACGCCTATAATCCCAGGTAGTTGGGAGACTGAGGCAGGAGTATGGCAAGTTCAAGTCTAGCCTGGACAACATAGCAAGACCCTGTCTCAAAATAAAAAAGGCTGGAGATACAGCTCAGTGATAGCACACCTGCCTCCCATGTGTGAGGCTCTGGGTTCAATCCCCAATACTCCTCTACCCCACCACATGCACACTGAATCTGAAGTATGAACAGATTATAAACAGTCTGAACTATGGTGGATTATGAACAAAATTAGACATTCATAGAAAACAAGTCGACATTGTGATGGGCGATGCTAATAACACTTAATATTGATTTTATATCTAAAATTAAGATGGACCATTTCTGTAAATCACAAAATTGGCTCTAAAATCAATTAACAATACATCACATCCCATTAATCAAACAATCTCTCTTGTCAAGGACTCTAGGCCATCTGCTTTGTGCCTTACCATCTTCAAAATGCTCACACAGAAGAGCTCTACATCAAAATCACACACCTCCATGTCTGACTAACAACCTCACATCTCTGTAAAATCTTGTCCATCTCACTGGGGAGTTTCTGTTTTAGTCTATATCTTCTCTGTCCTAGTGAATTAATCACAATATATTAAATCACCTGGAGGACTACCAGAGCGATTCTATTAGAAAAGTGACCCATTAATAGTTACCTCAGGGCAGCAAATAGCATTAGTTGGAATTATCTCTTCCCAACCCCATATTCACGAATCAAACAGTACTGACATATTGTTGCAATCTGTGTTGGTGCAGTTTGGTTATATAGATATTTAAATGTTTTCATACCCAACCATAAATTCTACTTATAAATTTTAATGTCAGAATTACCATTCCTATTTTCATTACCATGTAACAAAATTTTATAGAATTTTCTATTTCTTGAAATTTATGAGCTTCATCTCCACTTTCAAATATTTTCATTCCTGTTTTAATCATTGCTGAATGTGTGTGCATGTGTGTCTTTTGTTTTACAATTTAATTATAAGATATGGAGGCCTCTATTGTATAATAAACTCCTGTGAGAATAGTCAGTAGATTTACAACTGAAAAATTGTGTATAGTAGTCCCTTCATGTAGGTCACATCATTCATTGAGGACATATGATATGTGTGTGCATAAGAGAGAAATATGAATATCGCTAACTTAACAAATAGAAATGCATTTCCTTCTTCTATAAATGTTAATTGGTGAGTGTTCTGGAGTTAGAGATGGCTATGCAAAGTTGTTAGGGTCACAGACATCTTCCACATCACCACTGTCCTGTTATCAATGTGTGCCTAGAACTTGGGGTCCAAGATGCTGCAGGCCCATGCATCAGGATGGAGGAGGTCAAAAGAAAAGTAACAAAGGACTACATTCAATAGTGGACACATAGTAGGTGTATGTTTTAACAGATATATTGAAGATACACTAGTAACTTAGAAATACATTTCGTCCATTATCTTTCTATATGTCTGTCTGTCTGTCTCTCTCTCTCTCTCTCTCTCTCTCTAACTTTCCCTCTCCCTCTCTCTCATTCAAGTTATTTTTGAAAAAGTGAAATTCTGATGCTGACTTCACTTCTTGTCAAAGCTATGCTTTGAACAATGAACCAATAAATCAACCAGCGCCTTTACCTTCATTACACAAATGGTGAAGCTGACTTATCTTCCCATTGACTCTCCTGACTTGGGAAGCTGTTTGGCATTGTGTTTTATATATGGGGGGGATATTTATATTCCCTTTGCTCACTGAATTTGAAGTCACATTTGCTGCTAATAATGAGTAGCATCATTTCAGCACATAAAGAGTCATGCCAGACTTTTCTTTGGGGAGTAATTTTAACTAGTATTTTCACAGGATTATTTATCATCCAACAGAGACTCAGACATAAATTTTGTATGTAATTTTGCTTGCACTGGGTGTCTAAATGAGCTGAAGCAATGTCCTATTTAGAGCTAAAGTTGACCACATCGATAGTTAAATTCAGTGATTCCCAACTGGAGAAGTAACTCACAAATCACCTGGAATGTTTAAAACAAACACATGTGTAACTCATAAATAAATGAGTGATGTTCTGCCCCACAATTAACTTTGGAAAATTAACTATGAAGTACAGATATTCTATTCCACAAACACCCAAAAAGTGGTATGTGTCTGATTTAAGTGAAGTAAGAAGGAATACGGTTTCTATGTGTACTTTAATAAAGATCTCAAATTATGCTCAAATACCTCCATTTCCCCAAGTTAAGAATCACTGCTTCTTTTGAGAAATAGAATAGAAATTTTAAAAGGCCTGCTCCATCAAGGACAATAAAACACCATGAGGTAAGAGAGATTTTCATTTACCTCCTTGTCTCCAGAATCTAGCATAATGATTTTCCAAAAGCACATAATGACTGTCCAAAAGGAGGCAAAGACTAAGAGGAGCATGTTCAGATAGCTGGGAGAGGCAGATAAATAACTAAAAGTTTGGGTGGAGACAGAATGAAGCACCTTCAAGTAAGAAGTAAACTGAGTGATTTCTTAAGTGTTCAAATGTATTTGTCATTTTGTGAAATTATATTATTCATTCACTTATCTAGCTGGGTTACTCATCTTCTGCCCCAAAATACAGTGGGTGAAGCACATTTTCTAGTCATTTTTGTTTGTTGTTATGTTTGCTATATTGAACATATTTGATATTTTGTTTTGAAGACCACTAAAGCATTACTTGGTATTTGGGTCAATCATCTTGTCAAATAAAATATTTCAATAATTAGTGAATTATTTTAAAGAAAGATCCCATTAATAAATTAAAACAAAAAATCAATCAACTAGCAACAAAACAAAAAAAGTTGGAAATATGTTTGCTGTGCTAATAGCTAGGATAAAGACAAAATGTCATCTGGTATCCAAGTAGGGACCGAATTAAATTCATGAATTACACTCTGTTTATACTTCAAACATAAATTAAAATTGTTTGTTTATTTAGCTAACAGATTTAGCGTTGATTACATGTCATTAGTGTCCATTATAATTTCAACTGTGCTTGAATTTCATAAGCAAGCCTGCTGGAAAATTACATTCTTACATTTCAGAGTGGGAAATAAAAATTAATGTACAGTTTTGTCTATTAATACCTATAATCAGATTAATAATTGTGTGAGTAATCTAAATGTTAAATTTTCTATAAATAAAACAAAAATAAAAATTCTTCAAATTGCTAATCTATACTTAAGATCCAGGTGGTATCAACAATTAGCCAGCTCCACATCAATTATCTGTAGTTGTCTTGACACTTAGTTTTAATTTTAAGTGTCTCTAAAGTTTTGGCCTTGACCACTGTAGACTGATGCATTTATTTTATAGCTTGTTTGCTTCTTCATTGTTTGAAGCGCTTTATGGCACATAAATGAACACTTAGTTATATTCATTTGTTTCTAGACTTATTTCATTATTGAATGTGAATAGAATTACTTCAGTGTTATTCATGCTATGTCCTGTAAAATGTGCAAGAAGACTACTTTAGGAATGAAAGGAAGAGGAATACTAGGATATGTGGTTGGTCAGAAAAACAATTGGAGAAGCTCAGCCTAAAGTTAACTGAGATTTAACTTTCTGATCCAGACAGTAAGTATTAGACTCACAGGAGAGGAAAGACTCCTATTCATCAAGAGAAAGTGATTTCCCCTCTCCCTAGAGAACTCAAAGGGCGTTCATATAATTTTCTCTATCCTGGTGAAAAATATAGAAACGATTTCTTCCACAGGTTCTTTGCCCTCACAGAAGGCAGTAAGAGGCACCATAGTCAATTTTTAAAATTTCTTTTTATTCGAAGTTGTTTTATATATAACAGTAGCATGCATTACAATTCATAATACACATATAGAGCACCTTTTTACATAACACTGTATACAAAGTATATTCATACTATTTATGTCTTTTTTATTGGAGGTGAGACTGGAAGTTGCTTCCTTCTGCTCTGGACATCTTTCCTACTTTCATAGTTAACCCCCATTTATTCTGCAAAATTATTCACACATCATCCAGAATTAGGACAAGACTTACTTGTAGTCTACTCCATAGCCATTAGTACTTTCCTTCATAGGATCTATCAGTTTTTGGAAGTACACTCATTTCACAGCATTCTTTCATATCCATTCCCCCATATATTAAGCTATAAGTTTCAAAACAAGAAGTCACATCTGTTTCAACCACTGTGTGTGTGCTGGTGTGTGTGTGTGTGTGTGTGTGTGTGTGTGTGTGTGTGTGTTTATCCCCTAATAGGATATTCAGAACAAAGTAGATATCAAACATTCATTTAAAAAATGGATGAGTAAATGAACAAAGACAACATCACCAGTTAGATGAATATCAAAAGGGATCTCTGAATACTTCTGAAACTCAATCTTGAAGTACATTCCAGGAAATTGTAGGAGGCTAAACCTAAATACATATTCTCCCTGCACTTGCTCAGACAAAGCAAGAAATTACAAAAATAGAATTGGTGATTTTTTTTTTTTTTTTTTTTTTTTTTTTGTGGAATACAAAAGGATAGAATTGGGATCAATGGATTTTTATAGGTGAGAAGTCCAAGATCCAAGATTTCCCCATGCCCACATGCACTCTAGGAAAGCAATTTTGATCTTCATTGTGGACATTATTGTTTTTTAATCAAACCTCATGAAAGAACACTAGAGCAAAAGCTCTTGTGCCAGAGATGATGCTTGTTTTTGCAGAATCATAATACCTACTGGGCATGCAGCTAATCTACATTTTTTTAACTCCAAGGCATTTTGGTCAGGGCCATGCAATTACATTCCAACCCAATGGTATGTGTATGAAAACAAGTCCCAAAAAAAATCTTTCCTGAAACTTCCTTTCTTCTCATTCAGGGGCCCTCTTGCATGTCATGTATGAAAAAATATACTACAAATGCAAAGACACCTAGCTGAGCACTTTTCATTTCCTCTCTCCTAGTAGCCCTAACTTGGGTTCCACTCTACCTTGAGTAAAAACAACGTACCTGTGTTAAACCAGAAGAATTTGGAGCTGTTTGCTACAACAGTCAAGATCCCTGACAAACCAAGCAGTATACTTCATTATTTCTGCCAAAATTGCAAAAATTAGGGAAAGGTAGAGAGAAGTGAGGTTGTTCTTCTAAAAATATTCTGAGAAAAAGTCATCAGGAAGGTATCAGAGGGAGTTGGAATGTCTCCTAATTTGGAAGTAGCTTGGAGATAAGTCTGTATAGTCTTCATTTGTAATTCCCTAGAATTATCAGCACAGAGCTAGGCTTTTGCAGAATACTTAATGAATGCTTGATGAAAAAAGTTTCACACTGTCTCCATTACATCTAATTGGAAGGTAGTGCAGTATACAGAAAACAGCATGGCTTTTGGAAGCAAAACTTTCTGGCTATGAGGAGTAATTCTGCCATAACTCCATAGATAGCTGGGTAAGAAAAGAGATTTATTGAATACTCTTATTTTTGAAAGGAGGATTATTACCACTCCCTAGCATAAAAGTAAATGGGTTAACATGCATTATGGTTCAAAGCCCAGTAAAAAAAGCATGTATTTAAAGTGTGTTAAATTGATTTTTAAGCAGAAGACACAGTATTCTCAATTCACTTACAAGCTAAAATATCACCCAGGGTGTTTTTGTTTTGTTTGTAATGTTTCTAACAGAAGATAGAAAGAGACCATTTTTATGCATAGATACAAATGTATGGTATCAAGCTCTGCCTCAGATTATTTTAATTTGATTTCTCTCAAATTCATTCTATCTTCTTTTATATGTTTCTCAGGCAAATCTAGAACTCAGAATATTAATCATTTTGTCTTGTGATGAGATGATTGAATTGGTATGAAAGTAAAAGATAGGTTAATTACCTGGTTAAATATCTAAACATTTATCAGGGCACTCAGGACACTTAGCCCCATATTAGAATGAAAATTTTCTTTTGAAATTTTATAATATATCAACAAAAACTTAAAATGCTTACTTAAAACGTTCTCTCTTAAGATAATGATGCATTGCCCATTTTCCAACTGAAATTTTAAAGGTTGAAACTTGATTGGGAGGCGGGGGTTGTGGCTCAGTGGTAGAGCGCTTGTCTAGCATGTGTGAGGCACTGGGTTTGATCCTCAGACCACATAAAAAAAAATAAATAAATAAAACAAAAAGGCATTGTGTCCAGCTACAACTAAAAAATAAATATTTAAAAAAAAATTTGATTTGGATTTTTTGCCCTTTAGACATGTGCTAAGGTCTCTAGATGTTTATTATCACATTTTGCAGGGACATAGTCTTGGAGTAGTAAATGAATGAAAGACTAAGACTTAAAGTTGTCTAGAGATAAGAGCCAAAATCCTTGGCATTCATTTCAAATTTTTGTTGATGGATTTGCAAAACCTGTGTGCTTTATGAATGTGTGACCCTTGGGAATAGTAGCAGCCAACTTTGCCATCTTTCTTCTCCCTTTTTTTTCATTATATTTGACATTTCTAAGGCAGAGCTTCATTACAGACCAGCATTCTATGGCAGCAGGCTAGGGAAATGAGACTTAGAGTAGATGTGGAGAAAGGGAATAAGGTGAACAAAAATGAGCCCCAAATTGCAACAGGGCTTTGGAGGTCCATCATTGCTGAGTGATATGTCCATGTGAAATACGAGGGACTGCCAGGGAAGGCTATTAAATATTCCAAAGCAAAGCAAACTAATTTGTTTTGATTTGTTGCTCAAGACTTAAAAAAAAAAAAAAAAAAAAAAAAAACTGGCCCTGAGCTAACACAAACAGAAAGTGTCAAAAATGTATAAAATATGCCACTTTTTACTACATTTTATAGTCCTTACAAATGACAACAAATAGCAAAAAAAAAAAAAAAAAAAAAAAAAAAAAAAAAAAAAAAAGCAAGCTTTGCTTAAGAAACGATAATGAGGATGAAACTGTCCACATAATAGAAATAATTTTTTCAACTATCGTTAGTATTTCTTCAAATTTCTTTACAGCAGTATCTTTTAAGGAAACCCATCCTGTGATGATAGAACACCAAGAAGAGGACAACAGACCCTACTCCTCTGGAATTGGGATGGGGTCAGAGATCTGAAATTTCTCCTCTTATTCAGGACTGAATAGGAGAAAATTAAATGTCTACTTTCGGAGTAGTCATTGAACTGCCCCTTTCTTGATGAATTTACTATCATCTGGCATTAGGCACTTAGATTTTGTACAGTTTTGCTCTTGACAGACCAAGGGTCCCTAAATAAGGTTAATTGAGTTTGTTATTTTGTAATAAATAGTATGACTTACTTAACCATAGTACTCAACTGACACTGGAGACAAAACTTTCTTACTAAACTTATTTAGTATATTGAGAGAACAAACTGAAGGCTTGAATAAAAACAAAGGTGATTATTGTCTAGAAACTTGACTAATTATTCCTAATGCACAGAAACATAAATTTCCTACGACTGCATCCATGTCCACCTGACTCATTGTCTCTTCGCCAGTTTCTGATGGATAAATGTTGTTTACTTCTGATTCTTCAGGCTTTCATAACTCTACCTGAGTGGTTCCCAAAGACAGGGTCACAGAAAAGCATCAGAATGCTATATAAGAACCCATTAAGGATCTAGTTTGTTGCCGCCTGCAGCATCAATACTGCGGGAAAGAAATCAGAGGCAGACTGGGAATGAGTAGTAGTTCTTTTATTGTTCTTTTTTCTTCTTTATTTTTCTTTCTTCTTTCTTTCTTCCCTTCTTTCTTTCTTCCCCTTGTTCCTCTCTACACTAGTTAAAAACGAAACAAAACAAAATCCATACCACATCCTGGACCTACTGAATCAGAATCTCTAAATGTGGAGAACTGATTGTTTTTCTTTTAATTTCCCCGAACACTCTGATAAGTAGTTTACTTTGGGCCATTCTCCAGGCTGAAATCTCATTCCAGACATAATTTTTCCCTAGAAAGCACAATGCCATTGGATAGCTAAGTCACTGCAGCTTGTTATTGATGATAATAAAAGATATTGACAGTTTATAGACATTTCAGTCATCATTTAAGTTTTATTTTCTTTTCATATATAGCTAATCATGTCATTTCTCTTTAAAAGACTAACTTCAGAATCCTTTTTCCTAAGTTTGTAATGGGAAAGATTAATATCTCATAATAATATTAATAATATATCTAATACCCCTCCAGTTAAAAATTACAAATATACATTTTTCAAGCTTTTAGAGTGTTGATGAAGACATCAAACCCCCCTTTTGTAGAACAAGGCAAACTATTTTTGTTGAATTTGACATTTCAGGAAATGATAACTTCTTATTATTAATCATGTTGAATAATAATAATGTTTCATTGTATATTATTACCTCCTTCATTATTAAATCATTATATATTGTATATTACTGTATGTACCATAAGTATTAGTTCATCACTATACATTATTAGACATTATTACTAATGTAATATAGTAAATTCTCCATGAGTTTTTTCAGTTGACAATGCCAATGTTTATAATTTTTTTTTTGTACTGGAGATTAAACCCAGGGATGCTTTACCATTAGCTACCTCCCCAGTTGTTTCTATTTTGAGACAGGGTCTCACTAAGTTGCTGAGACTGGTCTCAAATTTGTGATTCTTCTGCCTCAGCCTCTTGAGTTGCACCATGTCTGGTTTTTAAATTTTTAAAAACCATTCACATATAATGTATGTTTTCTTTCATAAGCCAGGTTTTTATTATGATTCATAATTTACAACACAAAGGTATAGAAAAAAATCTGTAACAAAGTGATTTAGGAACATTGACACTTGTATTAGAATTTAGAAGAAGAAAATATCTCTGCAATTTTGCAACTCAGAATTGTGAAAGAAAACTGTCAAAGATAAGTCATTATAATTTATAAATGGTCAAAGAGTTAAGAGGCATCTGCATCAATCCTCTGAATATTTTAGGTGAATATTTTCCAAAGTGCATCCTATTGTCTAGTCCTGTATTATGCTCTCTTAAAAAGAAATATGGCAAAATACACTCTACTTCCTGGCTTGGAGATTATTTTACACATTCACAGATTAAATTGTCTGAAAAAATCAAGTCCTTAACTCAGCATTTCCTGGATACATTTGATGGAAAAAAAAAATGTTCCTATATAATATCTTTTAACATCTAAGGCCCAGGGAACACTTCAGTTCACATTAAGGTTTTAGAGTGCAAAATCTGATTGTTAATTATTAATCATCTTGGATAGATTTGGAGAATGAGAGTATGGAGGAAGAGAAATTTTTTTTATTTTTTCAGTACTAAGGATTGAACTCAGGGCTTCATACATGCTAGGTAAGTACTCAGACACTCAGCTACATAGCCAGCCCAAGGAGACTTTACTTAACAAAATAAGTAAGACAGTGTATCTTTTCCAAAATGGACTTTGTCCCTTGACACATATTTTTAATGTGTTTAATGAAAGCTTAATAACTTGGTAGCCAAAGAATGCATTTATAGATCAAAGATTATAGAAAGTATTTAACTATCATATTCACTAAAATTCTGTTATTCCTAATCATGAAAAAATGTACTTTTTTTGCTTTCACTACAGAGTACAAACATGGAAATTTAAAGCCTATATTTAACTTGCTAAAACATCTTTGATGAATCATAAAAAGCAATGGCCATTTATATTGTAAGTTAATTCAATGAAAATGCAAATATGTTTCAAGAAAACAATCACAAACAATTCTCAGCAAGTTAAGTTCCTTAGATAATAATAGCATAAGAATTATAAATTAATAATACAAATATTATATTCACTGATCTTTATGTAGTGATATTTTGTGAAATAGTATTTATTTCTATATAAATGACATTATGTAAGGATTAATGTAATTTAATGTTTGCACTTTGCCCATAAATGAATTCACAAATGAAAAAACAATCCTCTGATGAGCCATTGGTCCAGATTATTTTGTGTAAAACTCTGGACTGTGCCTACACTTCCTAGGATGAACAATACAAACTGGTTACATTCTTTTAAATTAGATTTTACTCTTTTAGAGTAATATTTACAGTCTTGGAAAAATTGAGCAGAAAATAGAATGTCCATACATCACCTGACCCCACAAATGTATAACCCCTTCTACGGTTAAGCCCTTCCACCAAAATAATTTCTTTATTATAAACAATGAACCCTACATTGGCACATTATTTTCCACCAAAGTCCATAGTTTACTTCAGAGTTCACTCTTTAAAAAAAAAAAAAAAATATATATATATATATATATATATATATGTATGGGTGTGTATGTGTGCATACATACATATATATACATATATGTTGTTGTTAAAACTTTATTTTTATTTATTTATATGTGGTGCTGAGAATTGAACCCAGTGCCTCACATATGCTAGGCAAGCGCTCTACCACTGAGGCAGAACTCGAGCCCCTCAGAGTTCACTCTTGGTATTATCCATTCTATGGGTTTTGACAAAATTATAACGGCATGTATCTGCCATTATAGTGTCATATGGAAATAGTTTTATTCTCTAAAATTCCTCTGTGCTCCTCCTCTTCAACCCTTCTTACCTAACCTCTGGCAACCATTGGTCTTTTTATTATCTTCACAGTTTTGCCTTTTGCAGCTGTCAAATAGTTAGAACCATATAGTACATAGCTTTTTCACATTGGCTTCTTAGTAATATGTATTTAAATTTCCCCATATCCTTTCATGACTTGATAGCTTATTTCTATTTAGCACTGAAAAATGTTTCATATTTGGATTTATTACAGAATAGTTATTCATTCTCCTATGAAAGCCATTTTGAGTTGCTTAATTGGGTACATTTTAAACCTTGCTATATTTCTAACAAATAGAACAGAAAGAAATAGATAAAATTTGGTTACTAAAACCATCCTATTATTTTTTTTTTACTTCTTTGGCAACAATATTCCTTTGCGTTAAAAAACTAAGTAATAAAAAGAACAAAACTTTGTGTGAGTAGGCTCAGTAAAGCTTAATATGTACTGATTGAATAACATGATCACACACACACACACACACACACACACACACACAATATAACATTGGTGGCAAAATAAAAGTTGAAAATTTATGTAATGCAATTAAAGTCTCCAAAACATTACTACAGAAAGAAAACTTATGACTTCTTGATTTTATTTCTGCCTTCCCTTGCTTCTTAACGAGAATCATGGGTTTCTCTTGTGGTTAAAGAGAGACACCTGAATGTTCCTTTAATAATTTAATCAAGTGACTAAGGAGTAGCCCTCTTCTAACACTTTTAGCATTCTGAGATTGATCAAAGTCAATTTAGTCTGCTTATATATTATAAGTAAACTATTAGAATGAAATAGAAAAGATTTTGAGTCCCTATCATATTCATACTAGTTTTAAAATAATTTAATAAAATATTTTAAATTTCTACATGATAAAGAATATGTCTGTTTATCTAAATAATGTCTGTTATATTTGAAATTAGCACTTTTTTTTCAATTAGGGAGAAAAGCAAATTTTTAGGGGGAAATTCGCAGCTGAAGAGGGAATTATTGAACCAGCAAAGAAACTATGGAAAGATTGCTTAAGACAATTTCAAGACTTTACTTCAATCTCTGGGAGCCTTCTGAGTTTCCCCAAACCAAAAGCTACTCAAAAAACCTGTTTGGGGCTGCACAGTTCTTTCTTTCATGAAAGAACTTATAAATCCCCAAACTACATTTGGTACCAGCTGAAATGTGGATCCTGTAAAAGATTAAGAGAGTCAAACCAAAGCAGCAACTGCTCTGAGCTCAAGTCAGTAGACCTGCACTCACGTGACCAGTTCAGAATTTCCATCTGAGTCTTTAATGAATACATTCATAATTCATGACCTCTATTTTGTACTTTCCTGGCTTTATTCAATTTCCTTCCCCTAATCTTTATTGAGCAACAACCATGTGCAGTACTGAAGCAGCAACGTCATTGCAAGGTCTCATGGATGAATAAGCCTCACTAGTCCTCAATGTGCCCTGCGCGTTATGATAGAAAGGATCAAGTCAAAAGTGAGCGCTGTGGCTGTGGGCTTACTGTTAAAAGTGGAAGACCTCAGCTTAGATAAACACGTGCAAGGAACCAGAAACAACCCAACAAGTAATCATAACATGCATGAACTCATATCAAAGAAGGTTGAGCCTTTAAAACCAATGAATGAGCGTGGTTATCTTATGAGATAATTGAACACAGTGTAGAGTAGCCTGAAAACATGGGCAGAGAGGTGTTGAGACAGATTCCCCTCCTTCCTGTCTCCTCTGGTCTTCCATGACATTCCCACAAGTGTTCTGCTGCCTCTGGAAGCAGAGAGGCAGCTGGGTGGCAGCCAGGAGGAATGTTCCTCTTTGTCTTTCAGCCACACACAAACCCACAAGGAGAGAACTCCCAGGCAGAGATGCCAGCTTCAGGATACAGAAATAGAAACAAGACTCCTTCCAGAAAGAGAAAAAAGAGCTGGTCAGGCAGACCGGGCCAGGAAAGTCTTTAATGAGGCATGGTAACACCCAGTTCCGAGTTTCAGGAGTCATTGTCATTGACTATTAAACCATCTCTGAGTTACCTTGTGAGATAGGAGGGATGCTTAAGCACCAACTCCTTAAGGGATCATGCTGACCTCCATTAAAACTGGAAAGACAACTGTGGAGCTTTTCTAAAATCATCAGCTTTTCTAAATGCATACTTGGTCCTAAAATGCGGCTGGAGCTTACCCACCATCGCCCTGATTGCTGCTGGACTAGAATGCAGCCATGAACAAGTAAACGTAGGATTACCCTTCAAATATCCACGGTGAATAAGCATTTTGGTTCTTTCAAACCTCAGGTGTTCCTCTCATTTGGGATTGCTGGCTTATAAAACCCAGCGCTTCTCAAATAGGACTTATGTTCATGATCAAAGTGCAAACTTGGTCACCTACATGACTCTACCCAGGTTTTCAGGCTGTTCTGCACTTTCTGTGTTCAACTATCTCATAAGATAACTATGCTCATTCATTGGTTTCGAACGCTCAACTTCTTTGACATGAGTTCATGAATGTTGTGATTACTTGTTGTGTTATTTCCACTTCCTTTCACATGTTTATCTAAGCTGAGGTCTTCCACCTTTAATGGTAAGCCCACAGCCACAGTGCTCACCTTTGACTGGATCCTTTCATGCCTTCAAAGAAGCCACTCCCCTTCTCAAGAGTGCCTTGAGTAGTCCTGCCAATCAGCCCTTTCTTATTTATCCACATAGGAAAGAATGACCAAGACCTACTAAACCTCTGATGTCACTGACCTCTTACTCTCTCTTCTACCCCTACCTGTTCCCAACCTCCCCAATTTCCTAATGCCATGAAGTTCTTCAAACTGGCAAGGAACATTGTTCCCAGAGTCAGTCTTATTAATATTCTACTTCTATCAGAGTACCAATCTTATATGCAACTGTTTTATGTAAATCTCCTGGATAGATACTGAGTGATACCAACAAATAAATAAATATATAAACATATTTATAACTAAATCTACACACATACACATATATACATATATATGTGCATATATGTATATGTAGCATGCATTTTTATAGTGTTTGGTTTAGGAAAATTTTCACAACTGAAATCTAAGATCAAATCAATTTGATCAATTATTGGCCTAGTTTTGAGAAATATCTTCCAATACACAAATAAAATGTAACCTCTCCATATTATCTTCACTGAATCTGAAAGAATCTGCCAGCAGGAGTATGCAAAAATATGTACTTCTGGCAGATCATTAAAAAAAAACAAAGCTTCTTTTTTTCATTTGATTTTTCATTCCAAACAGCCAAAACATGAAATGCCATAGAAATCATATGTTTTTTCAATTCTAATAAAATATTTTGAAGGATTCAGAGGAAGACTTCCTTTTATTTCTTTTGTATATGTATCTGTAAAAACAAGAAACACTGAAAGCAAAGTTTAAGCAAAATGAACATCTTAGGGCCACTTTTGTAATGAAAAGATTTGGATAGATTATCTGGGTCTATTCGTGTGAGGGAAGCTTAGTAAAAATAGAGAAGAGACTTTCTAAAGGAAATTGAAATCTTTTTATAGACTTCCCCCTTTATACCCACTCTTCTATCCATTTCTTCCAATCAGATAGAGAAGGACTAGATTTATTTGAGGAAGAGTTTAAATGTAGAATGGAAGACTATTTTGGGTAAGAGACTAATTGTACTATATAATAATTATTCTTAGAGACTAAAAGTAAGGTGTATTAGAAATAGCCATCAGAACTTTCTTGTATACTCTGGGCTTGATCTTTTTGTCTCTGTATTAACTTAAATGTTCACTCATATTTTCTCTCATTCTAAATTTACGAAATACCACATTTCTCTTTCATTTTACCAGTAGTTTTATTTGGATTATGAGGTGATGCCAGTGATTTTTTCATTTTTTATTTATTTATTTATTTTTTTACTATAAAATCTGTTCTGGAGAGATATTGTGGTCACCCGATCTCTCATGACAACTCTAAGTAATTGGGAGACAGGAGGAGCATGGTCATTGAGATCCTGGGTAAAGACTTTAGCAGGAGACTTGAAGGCAAACAGGATTGAACTGCAGCATATAAAATAGAGAAGTTTGCCCCAGAGCTAGGAAACCTGAAATAAAGAGCTAGGCAAATAGACAAATCTATGTCATCAATCTGAAATGGCAAGAAATCAAAAGGAGTTTTCATCTTACGGGTCTATAAATTGCTAGAAGATGCTTGGACTTTGTTGAAGGACTGGAGGTTATAGCCTAGATCAGGCTGGCACAGCACTACAATTAATTAACCATCATTTTCATATATACAATAAAAGTTTTAATAAAATGTGCCAAGTGTTAATGATGGCTTGCTTAAAAAGGGAGGGCAATGAACTTTCAATTTTCTATGTGAATGGGCAGAATTTCTGCCTAAATTAAAACCACAAAGAGTCTCTATTGGGTTGCACAGGATCCCACCTGAGAAGCCTTGCCATTTTCCTATTAGCCCACTCTCTGCTCCTTTGCATACTGGAAGTAACTTCTGCACAGGTAATGTTTCTTCATGTACTAACAAATTGATGAGATATCAAGTCAGCAACATCATGAATAAAAGCTCCAACTGATGTGAAAATGAATTTTCTAGATGCATGTACAGCAAGTAAAGTGTACTATTGGAACTAGCTCTTTATTTCTGCAAGGCTTTTTCAACACCAACAGCAATTTGTACACTTCTAGTCATTGATCACTGGTAATTGGTCAAACTATCAAACAAGGATAATAAATCTGGGTGGGGGAGCAAAAGTCATTTCTAATGTCTATTGGGTAAAGATGGTCTTTGTGATAAATGGAATCAGTTTGAAAATTGCATAGCAGATAAAATGTGCCACCATGGGGTGCCAACTATTACCAGGACAGTCTTGTCAATATTTGATCAGGTTGGTTTGGAGATCAGATCTGGATGAATGACATTCCAGGAACACATAAAGTAAGAAAAGGTGGGTAGCAGCCTCTTGAGTTACCTGACACTATGTCCAGGGATCATCTCTCATAGGCAATGGTATATTGGAAGGGTTAAAGTAACCAGAAATTATCACCCATATCCCACAAGGACAAGAGAATAGGTTTCCCTTGGATGGAATGGATTGTCTGAGATTAAAAAAAAAAAAAAAAAAAAAAAAAGCTAAGAAAATAGACTAGCAAAATGACCACGGAACACAGAAAGTTAGTTTCAAAGAGAGAGCAGAGACAGGCAAAGCTGACCAGATGAGTCCAGCTTCTAACAAAGAAAAGAGCCCGCATTTGTTTTATTTATATAAAAAAAAAAAATCAAAGGTTTTCAATAGAAAGTTCTTCACCAAAATAGGATAGAGGTGGGGGCATGTAGGCTGCTCAATTCCTAACAGGTTACACCCATCGCCCATCTCAGGTGCTGCTTGGGACCTTTCTGGCAGAGCAGAAGGGAGATTTCACTCGCATCAGGGTGTCTATCAGAGTGGGACTGCCATGGGAAGTTCCCAATACCAGATCTACCCCATCACTGGCTGCGATGCTGGAAAAGGTCCTCAATGCATTTCACGGATGGCTTCCCATAAGAAATCACTACAGGTAGTCATCAAGTTTGGGAAATGTAATAGATAACTGAAATATTGTAATGTGGGATTTTTCCCTATTTTACATGCTATCTTACAAGGAGCCTCCTTAGCTTTTCCTGCTGTACAGAATCAACTATCTATCATTTGTAATACTGGATTAAACTGAATTAGAATGGTTCTACAATTGGATTAATTTAAATAACAAAGTCACTCAGATGCAAATTCTCCTATTGCTATAGAAGAAGAGTAACTGAAGGCTTCAAATATCCTTCACAGATAACACTGAGCCATCAGAGAATGTTCTTTGTTGAAGGTTCAAAACAAAATAAAACATGAGAAATATTTAAAAGTACTTGACCTTTGAAGATTCAGACTTCAGAACAAAAATCATTGAATTCCTGAAGTATCCTTCATCAGGAATATACCCCAGAATTGGAAATATACTTTAAAATGCTTTAAAGTATAATCCAATACTCAACCCATGGGAGCTATAACCAACAAAAACCAGGAATTATGTTTTTGGAAATTGTATATGAAAGAAATTACTCATGATTAGAAATATACTTCCGTATTTAAAGAAACTCAGTGTGCACTGTAGACCGGCACTTTCTGACTCAGAAATTTCTAATGTAGGGAACTTGAATAATCAGTGATATTAAGAAAAAAGAATTGGCCATCTATTCCAGCAATATTTGGTGTCCATTCAATAAGCTGATACAGCAGGCTGGAAAAAAAAGGAAGAAAGAAGAAAGAAAAGAAAACAAGCCACAAGAAACAAAGCAACAAATAAATAAACACACATATTGCTCAAGTTTTATTTAGTTTTCATTTCATTTTTTTGGTCCTGGAGATTGAATCCAGGGTTGCTTTACTACTGAGATACACCCCAGTCCTTTTTATTTTGTATTTTCAGGTAAGGTCTTGATAATAATGCTAAAGCTGTCCTTAAACTTGTGATCCCTGTGATCCTCCTGTTTCAGTCTCCAGAGTTGCTGGGATTATAGGTATGTGCCCCACAATTGGCAAATTCCTGATTTTAGTGTACATTTAAAATATCTGAGGACCATACTAAGAGGCAGATTCTAATTTAGCAGGTCTGCATGAGATTGATATTCAGCATTTCTAACAAGCTCCCAGTTGATACTGATGTTGCTAGAATGGGGAACACTCCTTGAATAACAATAACAAAGAAAAAAAAATTAAATGGCAAATTAACATCATCTAGAAAAGATATTTGTTGTCGTTATTATTCTTTTTAGAGTTCTATAAAGTTGCTCTAAGTCTGAATTTGCCTCTACCAGTGATTTATTAACAAATATTTGTATTAGTTGCTGATGGATCTTTATTTATTTATTTATCAGCAGTGCTGAGAATCAAACCCAAAGTCTCACATATGCCAAGTAAATATTCGAACACTGAGCCACAACCACAGCCCTATACCAGTGATTTTTAATCTTGGCTGCATATTAGAATCACCTGGGGAGCTTTAAAAACAACCGCATAGGTCATATCCCAAACCCATTAAGTAATAATAATTCTGTGTTACTGGAGATTTAACCCAGCAGTGTTCTACATCTACGCTAGATTCACCAGCCCTTTTTTATTTTATTTTGAGATATGGTCTCACTAAATTGCCTAAGCTGGCCTCAAACTTGTTATTCTCCTGCCTCAGCTTTCCAGGTCTTTGGGATTATAGGCATGCACCAACACACCTGGCCATTAATAACCTTGAGGTAGTACCTGAGAGTGAGGGGTCATTGACGCTCCAGGTGGTTCCACTATGCAGCCAAGATTGAGAACCACTAGCCTAGATTAGGTTTAACAACTTAAGGAGAAAAATTTACATCCAGCTCTTTTTAACTTTCAATCAGTGTCCAAGTACTTGAACAGATTCCATGATCACTGAAACATCAGTCCAGGAAAATAAAGTGAAGCCCTCAGCTCTGTTTTGGTCATTTGCCACTGGGATTCCTTCAGCACCATTGTGCTGACTTTTCAGAAAGAGGTCCACAGATGCCCTGTATCTTTTTATTCAAGTGGATGCACATTGTGCACATTTTACATAGTAAAGTGCCCTATTTTACTGTGTTCTCTGGGAACAAAAAACATGACATTCTGAATACAAACTGCCTTTAATTGACACACATGCAGAGTGATTGATAATCCAAAATAAATCCCTTCTTCCACTTCTTTCTGAATAAAGAAACAGCTTCAATCATCCCATCATTACAGAAAAGGAACACTTTATGTAACATCCATATTGACAAAGGAAAAAAATGCTAATAGCAGCTCCAGCAAAGAAAAACAAGATTAAGCTATAATTATGATACTGCTTGTCAATATCGTGATATGCAAACAATGTAGGGCTTTGGGAATAAAGTTTATTTTACACAATGAATACTCATTATAGATATGAAACATTTTATATACTAATGCCTATTTCTGTATTAATATGCATGATAATTACAAAGCAAAGAGATTCTTTTCTAATGACATCTACATCCCAATTTTTAAAATGTTTACAGAGAAATAGCAAGTCAAAATTCCATCTTTCAAAATTCATCCTAGTATTGATGATACAGAAGGAAATTCACGTATCTCCTCAATATTTGATCTCTTATTTCTGCTAAATTAAAGCTTCATTCATTTCTGCATTCAGTATCCCTGTATTGAAATTATTCATTAAATGTTTACTGTGTCAGATACGATACTGTATCTGGGAACAAAGTAATGAGCAAAACTTAATCCATTTTCTCTCTTGTCAGATTTTACATCACAGAGGGAAACACATGGCTAAAAATCACAATATTAAACTTAAAATCATACAGTGCAGCTGTGACAGATTCATAAGAGAAAATAAAAACCGGGAACACCTGTAATATGGGACTCTATAATAGGGAGTTAGCCTATTCAGGCAGTCAAGGAAGATTATCCTTAAGAAGAAACACTTGGGCTGAGATCTGAAGGAGGGTCAGTTCGAATTTGACAAAAGAAAACATTCCAAGTAGAAGGACCATCGAGGATGGAGGGAACTGCAGAAGGAAGCATGGCAGGTAGGAGGGGTGGAATGGAGCTGGTGGAGAGCGAGAGGGAGGTGTGTGAGAACAGTGTTATACGGAAAGATGCCACTGCCTGCATTTTGGATTGGGGGGATATTTCTCAGGATGATTATGGGCGTTTTGATGGAAGAAGTCAAATTTATAGAAAGCACTCAAATGCTATGGGTTATATAAAAGTGTATAGTAAATGTAGCCTCCTCCAATTCACAGTTCTTCATTGATATCTCCATCAATAAATGCTTTAGAAGATTACAAGAAGTAAAACTATGAATGATTGTAAGGATTAGACTGCCACAATATTTTTAATGTAGTAAACCCATTCTATATTTTCCTTTTCTTTGTAATATGTTTTCTTTGTAATATTTCAAATCCTATAGTATCCCTTTGATAAATAGATATGATAGTAACAATATTTATAAGCCTTGCAGAACAAATGGTGATGCAGGTTTGTTTATGCCTAAAAATGTGTGAAAATAAATGAAGAATATAGGAGACAATTTTAGATGTTTAGTTCCACAGTCAGCAAACTAAAGCCTTTAGGCCAAATCCAGCCCATGGCCTGTTTTTATAAATATTACTGGGACAGAGCCATATCCATTATTGTGTCCTCCTTCATGCTATAATCTCAGAGTTTAGAAGTTGCAATAAAAGACATTGGTCCACAAAATTTTTATAGAAAAATGTTAGTGGAACCCTGTTATTATGGTAGATGGACAATTAGTTTGAATCTGTGTTAAAAATATACTTTGCATTGTATTTTTACAAAAATGTTAGAAACTCTTTTTGAAGAAAGTTTTCAAGAAAGTAAACCAGCCTCTCCAGGAAAGTGACCAACTATTCATGTTATCTTAGGACTCTCCTGGTTTTACTATTGAAATTCCCATGTCCTGGAAAATCAGGGTGGTCGGTCACTTTAATTCCTATTCAAACTCTGGCTAGGTATCATCTCACACTGAGACGTCCTTGAGAGGAAGCTGTCTTAGGCATTCTTTGAATTACAGCCTCCTACCACGTCAAACACAAGTGCTAATAATTAGGAAGAATTCAAATAATGAAGTCTTATTAAATTATGAGACGACATATAACTTTCAGATCATGTTTAAAATCTAAATCCCTCCAAATTGAAGGAGGCTCTTCAGATTGTGGGGATCATACCCATAAATGTAAAATTGTTTTTAACAAAATTATTTCTACTTCTAAACAACTTGCCCGTGAAAAACACTCATTGACAAAGTCAACAGTTCAGAGATTTGTTAGAGGTGATTTTAGACTAAAGAAGATATGCCCACTTTCCTGACTTCATTAAACCAACCAAAAAAATGCACAGACACTATTTGGGCCCAGAGAGTAGAGAGAAACTGTAGAACTAGGAGGAGTATAGGGCCGAGTCCTTTCCCAGGTCTATGGACTGAAGTGAGAAGATTTTTTTTTTTGATACCAGGGATTGAATTTAGGGACACTCAACCTCTGGGCCACATCCCCAGCCCTTTTATTTGTGTTTTATTTAGAGACAGGGTCTCACTGAGTTG
Organism: Tamias sibiricus; assembly: GCA_025594165.1. Lineage (NCBI taxonomy): Eukaryota > Metazoa > Chordata > Mammalia > Rodentia > Sciuridae > Tamias > Tamias sibiricus. The sequence continues at coordinate 49,140,555 of CM046670.1, forward strand.
CTAAGTGTCTTGCCATTGCTGAGGCTGGCTTTGAACTCGCAATCCTCCTGCCTCGGCCTCCCAAGTGCTGGGATTACAGACTTGCACCGACACTCCCAGCTCTGAAGTGAGAAGAAATAAGAGTTACTAGAAGCAGCATTGCAGGGAGACACCCTACCACCACCACCCTATATAAGGCAGATGAAGCCAGGACTTCCAGTACAGAGGGATGATGGGAAGTAGAGAGAATGGGCTCTTCAAAAATCATGTGCACATGTCAGGGGAGACGCCTGAAACAATTTTTGAGTGCAAGTTTCAGTGAAAGATAGTGATCCAATTTCGATGGAATTAAGCTTGAGTGGACCAAGAGTGCTTAAAGGAAACAGCCTTGGAGTGAACCATTATCATTTTGAGTTTGCAAAAGTATATTTGTTTCTTTCTTTGTCAGAGCACTTCAGTTTTTGTTTTACAATCCTAGCAACTTAAATACAGTCTCAGTTTGAACTGTTGCCAAATGTTGTTTTCATCAGTGTGTATGATTTAAAGTAACAAATTTACACCCACACATAGAGATGTGTGGATGACTGTTTGGGGCACTGTACCTAAACTAAGTACCTGCCTAGAATAACTTCTCTATAAAGCTACTCAGACACAGGTCCTCATATAAAGCAAGAAACACTGCATTAAAAAAGATGTGTTGATTGTTAAAATTTGCCTTAGTGCTCACTTGATGTGGTATCTCATAGACCTGGGAGCTTCAGGTAATGGAACTATTGAAGTTGTTAAACTTGTATTGGCTAATACAAGCTGCTCAGGGCATGAAGGACAACACCTCTTAAAGATTAAATTACCCTTTTGCTTTTCATTTGTGGTGAAAGAGGGAAACTTTTATAGATATTTTGGGTATTTCATGGTAAAGGACAATTTTATATTTAAAATGGACATTTAGAACAACCAAGAGATAAATTATTCTGTAGAATAGTAAGAATATGGTTGTGATCACTCTTGTATCATTGTAGGGATTATTTTGAGCTTGAGTAGGGGCTGGGGGTAAAAGCATTGCTTCCATACTTTGGAATTTGGAAAAAGCAGGGAATGAGGAGCCTGGCTCTGAGTAAGAGGAGATCTTTGGGACTTTGACACAATGGAATGGGGCTCCCATGTTTGAGCTAAGAAGAAAGAGGTAGAAAGACCTCTTGACAGGGAAGCATGACCCATGACTAAGAAGAGTTTTAAGGGCAAAGTGATAATTAATAGCATTTATCTATTGAATATATCAAATTTAAAAAATTTCTTTTAAGTAAGGAACTAACAGGGTCATCTGGTTCAGAAAGACATGGCCCATGACTAAGTTAAAATAGAATCCTGTTTGAAACTTGTTTCTCTGTTAGGTCTATAATCCTTCACCTAATGCATAAGCTCTTAATACCTTGCTTTTACTATTTATTGAATTGTGATAGGTACATAAATTGTAATTATAAAGTTCAGTGAATCCTCACCCATTGGGTATATCTATGCAGCCAACATCCATATCAGAAAACATTATCTTCCAGTTTCCTTACTTCTTACATTTATGTTAAATATCAGTATTTAGTCTTAGACATACTTGAGGGTCCTAGGTAAGACCCATGGGGGGTGGAGTCCAGACATAACCACAAGGCTCTCATAGAAGGGGAGCCTGGAGCCATATCAGAGATCACAGGTCAGCAAACTTGTCCCTGTAAAGGATTAAATAGTAAGTACTTTACAGGTCATGAGGTCCCTTAATTTTAAATGAATGTCAATGTCTATGTTCCAATTAAAAAACAAGCATGCATTGGACTGTATTTTTTAACCCTCCTAACACTTAATATACCAAGCAACACATATGGAATATGGGACATTATGTGAAAAGAACATCAGAAATTCTTCAGGAGGGGAACCATGTGAAATCTTGGGTGTCATTTTAAGTAAAAGTCTGTTAACTCAGACCTTTCTTATCTGGACTCCTCAATGCAGGACTATTTGAGTCTTAGAGTTTATATTTGCTTTTTTCTACCTTTGGTCTAGTTTTTAACTTACAAAATAATGCAGTAGTCAGCAGCAAGTTCTGGAAATGTCCAGAAGCAAGAAAGACTATTTCTGTTATACTTAGCAACATTGCTTAAGGAAAATGCTCTCATGATTTCTCATGATTTTCTACATCTCAAGTTCATTAAAAGCAAAGTTCTGCTCCAGTAAAATATTTCATGAAGAATGGAATTTGTGTTAGTCTTGAGAGTTTCTATATTTGACATTTTAATGATGAGTTAAAAGTCATGTGAATTGAAAAGAGAGATATAGTCATATAAACAGAGCATATTTCCTACTTTTTAAAACCACTATCCATTTTATTTTGTTTCCATTCAATTCTGTTTACAGAATACTAATTTAAATTTTGGGACATGATGAAACAGTTTGCATTATCTTGAACACACTGTGTTAGATCATTAGTGGCCTTGACAGAGAGTGTTTGAATTTCTACTGTGGAAATACCAATCACAAGAGAAAAAATGGCATTTCTGCAGAGTTCCTGCTTAACAAAAAAATGCTTACTCTGAAGATTTTTTCTATTATTCTTCCAGAAAAATAAGAAAATATATAGGGAATTCTAAAAATAAAATGATTTGACCAAAATCAAATAATCATTGGATATTAGGAGACATCATTTATTAAGTGCCCACAGAATTAACATTTGTGATTGACTTTTACAAAAGGAAAATTGTCCATGACTTTTTCCTTTGTTCACAAAGTAGTTTAAACATCTTGACTCCTTTTTGTCTGTAATTATTTATTATTATTATTTTTTGCCATGGCCTAAAAATCACAAGAGTATCCCACTACCTATAGGCCATCTTTGAATGTTCATTCTTTTCTTAGTCTACGCATTCTTCTCACTAACCTATTACTTATACACAATTTCAAAAAAAAATATCTTTTCTCAATCACATTATTGCACTAGCCTCCCACCAACCTCTTGCTTCCACAATTGCTCTTGCTATAGTCCATGTGCCACATAGCAAATAGACTGCTTAAGACTCAGGCTAGATGCATTATTAATCGACTTAGAAGGCTCCCACAGTCTTCATTACCTCCATAACTTCATCTCCCATCACTTCTTTCTAGCCATACCTGCCACCTTGCTGCTGTTATGTGTTTCAAGCTTATTCCTGCTTCCTGCAGATGCTAACTTCTGCCTGAACTGTTCCTTCTCAGATTACTGCTAGCACTCTCTGATCAAGTGCATTCCCCTTTCCCATCAATCTGATCATTTTTTCTTTCATGGTCCAACATGTTCATATATATGTGTTATGTATTTTAATTGTCTTTTCTGTCATCTAGAATAATCTCAATAGAGATAAGGATGTCTGTGATAGAGGGAAGAAAGGGGACAACTAGGTTGAGGAAATTGTCTGTAATTGATTAGATAGATCATAGAGCAATTTTCAATAGTAATTTGCATAAAAATTCTGATATGCTTCAAGTATAATCCAAATGCTGTAGATTAGAAGAATAATAATGTGAGTGTGTAATAAATAATATATAAAGTTTTTCTATGGTCATTTTAGTGTATTACTATCACATTATTATCAATCAACATTGAAATTTTGTGCAAAGCACATTTTCAGGTGGCCATGGTTGTCATATTACTCAAAGAAGAAGTTATCTCTAACTTAAGCAATTTATGATCATTATCAGAAGAAAAGGAGACAAGGAACATATATTACTGTGCACAGTAATAGAAAATATTTTACTTGAAGACAATTTTTTGTCTTATTTGACTAGAGGGTATTACTAGCATTTGAAATTCATACCATCCTAAAAAAATTAAATTCATGACCCCTCATATCCAGATATTAGGAATAAAAAAATGGCATACTAATATTGAAAAACAGTGGGTGAGCAGTTCCTCAAACAATTATATATGTGGCCGATATATGATCCAATGATTTCATGTATGTATATATATATATATATATATGTATATATATATATATATATATATATATCTACACACACACATACATACACACACACTCATAAATGGACTAGATGTAGATAGATATCTCCAAGAGAAATGGAAATATATGTTCACATTAAATCTTGTATACAAATGTTCATTGCAGCATTTTCTATAATAAGGGGAAAATGTCCTACTGATGAATAAAAAATAAAATATGTTATATCCATACAGTGGAATATTATTTAGTCATAAAAGGAATAAAGTATCAATGCATGCAGAAGCATGTGTGAAACTTTTGAAGACACCATACTAAGAAGCCGGTCACAGAAAACTAAGACTGCATATTAAATAATTTTATATATATGAAATGTCCCAGAAAAGAACATGGCAAAATATAGAGGGTAAGGGAATGGCTAAGGGTTGCAAGGTTTCTTTTTGGAGTAATGAAATGTTCTAAAATTGATTGTGAAAATGAATGCAATATTCTGTGCATTGAGTTGTACATATTAGACAGTGTGAATTTTATATTGTATAGGTATATAGTCCCATCCAGTTCTTGAAGATAAATTCTGTCCTTGTTCCCATAGAGCTTGTGTGGGAAGAGGATGCATACTTGTAATGAATAAATACACATGTAACATATTTTAGATAGTGAAAATGATATAGAGCAAATGAATCAGATTAATGGTAGACAGGGTGGTAGCTAACAGATGGATGTTTTAGGTAGACTAAAGGACTTCTCTGTAAGGGTGATATTTGAGTTGAGATCTGAGTAATGTGAAGAAGTAAAGAACAGGATGATTTTGTAGAAAGGTGGTAGCTCAAGTACAAAATCCCTGAGTATAAAATAAATGTATCCTGTTCTAAACAGCACAGAAACTACTGTGAATGAAGGAAAGGAGTGGGGTCTTGGATGTTGCTATAGTTTTCATCTGGAATTTTCCTAGAGAATCTGTGTTAAAGGCTTGGTCCCCACCTTGGCGCTATTGGTAGGTGGTAAAACCTTTAAGAGGTGAGACCTAGTGGGAGGTTTGGGGTCACTGGAGGCATGCCCTAGAAGGTGTGGAATTCTGGTCTTTTCCTCACTAGTTTTCTACCTGACCATAGGGTAAGCAGCTATACTGCCTCTATTGCTGCTTAACCACAGGCCCAAAAGCAAAAGGGTCAATTGATTATGGACTGAGACATCTAAAACTGTGAACCAAAATAAACCTACCCTCTGTAAGTTGATTTATCGCAGGTATTTGTTGTAGTACTGGAAAGCTAACTGATATAGTTGTCACAATCTGGGAAAGGCTGGGGAAACCATACCTTTTTAATTCCAAACACTTTTATTAGATATATCCAAGAATAAAAAGTCATATTAAATGCTTAACAGCATCATTTCATAGTGTGGTGGTTCCTCTGAATACTAAGTATTATTTGCTTCTTTAAGTTAATGTGAAAATTGTCTAAGAGCTTCAATTTTAGATGCCATTAGGGAATTGGTTTTTATAAACATATCACTCTCTAGTTGAAACAAAAATTACAATTCCATGAAAAACATTAAAGTAATAGTTTAAAAATTAAATTAACATGATTTGGCAAAGTTAAGAACATTTTTGTATTCAGAATGTATTCCCTGAAATTAGTGTGTCAGGTAAGGAACTGGATGGAAAAAGAAGGCACAATCAGATTGAATAACTTAAAGTGCACGGGGCGAAGGAAGAGTTTATGAACGTGAAGGCCAGATTCAGCAAGACATCAAGACTCCACAAGGTCCCAGGCTGACCACTCCAGAGAGCTGGGTACCACCGCTATCTTTAAACCTGATGAGTTAGGAGTGGAGACTTGACAGAGTTAGATTTATGTGATGGCCACCTGCAGAACTATGATCTTCATTTAGGAATTCAGATAGCCAAGGAGAGAGCTACTAAAGCAAGTTGGGTAAGAAGTATCCTGACCTCACTTCTCTCCTTCCCACAATCTCCAAGTGTTTCCAATAAAACAGTCTGGACTTGAAGATAGAATCAAAACAAGCCTGCTGATACAGTCCATAAAGTTCAGCCTCCTGGAACAGAAGGGAGAAAGTTGACAACTGGGTTTGGGAAAACAAATGGAATAGTGGTATCATATGAAGCTAATGAAATTGGTATTTTCAGTATCCATTTATGATATTGAGAAAATAAATACATATGTATGTGTGTGTATCATATCATTATTCATTCATTCAGACAAGCTTGCAAAATGCCATTCTATAAATCACTAAAAACTGAGTACATAGCCCTTCCTTTTCAAGCTGTTTGATGAACTAGTGGGAAGATCATTAACAGAAGATTTAAAGAAAGTGTGAAAAATAATGTAAATTCTATGATCAAGAGAAATGTTGTTTTTCCATCTATTTTACCCATGATATGTAGGTGTCTACGCATGTACACCCATGCATATATTTTTATCTACATTTATATTTATATTGCTATGGTCTAAAAGTTTTTGTGCATTCCTCCAAAATTAATACCCTCAAGGTGATGGTATTAAAAACTTGAGCCTTTTGGGAAATGATCACATCATAAGGGCAGAATCCTCATGGATGAAATTAGTGGCTTTATAAAAGAGGTCCCAGAGAGCTGTCTTGCCCCTTCCAACATGTGAAGATGCAGCAAGAAGGCACCATCTATGAACCCAGAAATACACTTTGCTGTTTATAAGCTTCTCAGTCTATGGCATTTTGTTATAGCAGCCTAAATAGACTAAGATATTACAATCTTAGTGATTTACATAACATTTTATAATCACTGGCATACTCCACAACAGTGATTGCAATTTTTTTCCACCAGAACCTATACATATGACATCAACATATGTACCACATGTTCTTATGGATAGACGGGTTTATAACCTATTTCTTATGTTTGTACTTCAATCCCAATATTAAAGTTTCTACTCAAAAACTGATATATGAATGTAAGAAGAAATTATATTATAATGATAATTGGGAAATTATTCTAAATTGATTTAGTTCTACATTAAAAAAATATATTATTGGTAGTTTATTTCCTGGCACATAGTAGAGGCACAGTCTCAACTGCTGACACTATGCTATTACTTACACTGTGTGAGTTTGTCCCCAGCAGAGTAGTCATAAAGATTGCCCATCTTCCAGGCATGTAAATGAGAACCTTTTGTTTCCTTGATTTCAAACTCTTTACCAGGGTGCCAGTGTTTAAAATTAAAACACATGCCAAAGTGATTATTAAAGTATTCAGAAGCATAAAGCCCTGTGAAGTGGTGGACTCCAGAAAGGAAAAATACAAGCCAGATGTTAAGATAATGGTTCCCCACCAGCCATTTCAGAACATCTCTGTGATAGAAAACTGGTCTATGTAGTATGTAAACTGAAACGTGTTTGAAGGGAAAAGAGTCACCTTCATATCTGCCCTTATCATGAGCTTCACATTAGTGTTCCATAATGTAAATGAAATTATCAAAATTAACATCACAATCTTGTCTTGGGAATTAGTATTCTTGTTTTATTAAGCCATAATTCCATTATCTGTCGTGTCTATTTTACTCATTCTGCATTCCCTTGTTATAGACCATGCAGAAATATATAAAGAACACAAACAAGATGTGCCAGGATTTCCCCCTTCTGTCTCCAGTTATATTATTAGTTGCAAGGATTCTAATATCTACTTATTCTTTACGTGAACCAAAAATGGTAAAAATGAGACAATAGATCCAAAGTGGTGGTAGAATAAATTAGTTCAATGGATTTAAGTCGCAGTGTGTATGTGTGAGAGACAGAGAGACTTTACAACAAAAACAATTAAAAATTTAAATTACATCATTGTCATGTAAGTTTTTATTTGTGTTAACAGCACATTTGAAATCACTGGATATAGTGATATGGGAGAAGAATCATGAAGGCTAATTGGCTATCTTCCCAGTCTTCCAAAACCATAGAAATATCTTCCTAATAAGATTTATCAAAAAATAACAACATCTTTTATGACTCAAGTGTTTGGTTCTCTAGCAAATTTAGAGCATTGATGTCTCAAGTGGGATTAACTAGCTCAAAATAGAGTATGGTGCCAAATTGTTAACCCCCTTGAGGGAGCAGTCCCACTTAATTTTGTCATAAATGCTGGAGGAACATTTAAACACATTCAAGGTCTTATGACACTCAGAACAAATAATCCACAATCAACATGAGATCAAACCTCAGATAAATCTGAACTTGTCTTATCTTTCCAGGAAATCAACATAATCAAACCAAACTCTGAACTACATGTAGTGAATATTTAATGAATAATTAGGCTTTAGTTCTTTTTCAGTTTTGTAATTCACTACTAAAACGTGATTTCTAAAGTTTGAAATTTCAGCCTGAATTTTTCATGAGCCCTAAAATTAAGCCATTGATGTTGACATTTGCTTGTTCACTTCAAAAGAGCATTTGACTTCCAGGAAGTAATAAAAAAAACTCAATAAAATATCTTTTTAAGACACAAATTAACAATTTCTGGGCAATTACAATTTATTAACAAATAACAATTTAATACTTTGTCAAAATTCTTGGCATTTGAATAGCAGAGCAAATATATTTCACTTGGCATTTGAATGGTATAGCAATATATTCCACTGGGCACGTAACAGCACACGTGGGATTAAATGACTTGTACCAGCTTTTATAGCTCATTTTGTAGATTTGCATCTCCATTGTTTAAAGCTACTTTGGCAACACCACTACCATCCTGTCAGTGAAAATATTATCACATCAAATTTTTTTTCTTCAATATTGAGTCCTAAGTATCAAGATTAATATCAACACACTTCTGTAAATATATTTCATCAAAAATTATCATTTTTTGAATATCCAAGCACAGTGGTGCTTGCCTGTAATCCCAGCAGCTCAGGAGACTGAGGCAGGAGGATCATGAGTTCAAAACCAGCCTCAGCAAAAGTGAGGCACTAAGTAACTCAATGAGACACTGTCTCTAAATAAAATACAAACTAGGGCTGGGGATGTGGCTCAGTGGTTGAGTGCCCCTGAGTTCAATCCCCAGTTCCTCAGCCCCCAAAATCATTATGTTTTGAGGTTAATGATTATCATATATTTGCAGTCTTCAATAACAAACATAAGCACACAAATATTTACTGAGCTTTATAAAGTCTTATTTCACTTGCAATCACTATTTAATTTTTAAAGCTTTTAAATCTAGAACATTTTGTTCTCTATCAGGACTTAATAATATTCCTGTATTTAAAATTCATTATAATTTCTTATTCAAAATTTGATTCCTAGTTTATATAGTAATTATTATCCCTCACTTTGATTTAGTTTTAAAATATGTTTTATTTCTTGATTGCAGAGCAACTTTCAAAAGTTTTGAATGGAAACAATGATATTTTGACTAAACTTTATTAGACTTCCAAAAAAAATAGTCTTCTCAATATGACAAAAAAGAAGAGTAAGACAAATGACTATAATTGTATTGACCCGTTCACCTAGCAGAACAGTTTAAACTTGGTTGCCATGACAAATCATGCTGAGAAAGAAACAGCAGGAGAAATCTAATTTAGTTCCAATGCCAGTCAGAAACTCCAAGTCCAGATTTTAGTGTCTTTTCCTTAGGATTATTTCCCAGGGTCACTAGTTGTATCACCACATTTGCCCTAGAAAATTCACAACACTTACAATAATGTGCATGTCCTGTCTGTCATTTAGGCAAAATAAAACACCTTAACTCCTTGACATGAACAGCAGATCATTCTGAATCTATCGAATGAACTCTCAATGCAACATGAACAGAAAGCAAGCTACTATTTCCCAGTCTTTATTTATTTATTTATTTATTTTTACTTTCTCAGCAGTATTCAATACTGCTACACTCCCCCTTTAACACATTCTGTCTGGCTTAAATGATGCTATGCTCCCCTTTACCAATTTCATAGACTTGTACCCTGACCTAAGTCTAAATCAAAGCTCAGATTTAGCCCTCTTAACATTCAAATTTTTTCTCCAGGGAAGCTCTCCTCCCCTCCCCTGAAGACTTTGTCATTGACATACTAATGGTTGCTAAAATGTCATCTATAGACTAGACCATGCCTCGGGAATCCAGGACTATATATTACAATATCAAAGCAACTTTTAAACTACAAGGACAGTGACTCAAATCCAAAACTGCTCTTCCCTTTCCCAGTTCTCTCCACCATAGGGGACCACCACCTTCCATAGAGTTGGAAATCCATGAGACATTGTGGATTTGGTTTTCCCCCAGTGTCAAATCAATTAGGTAGCTCTTCCTCCATAATTTATCCCATATTTTTTTCTTTTCTTTCCTCTTTCACAATTCTAACCCTTATGAAAACCACAGCAGTCCCTTCCTCATGAGCTGCAACAACATTTTTTTTCCTTTACAGAGATCATATTAATGAATAATTCATATTAAAACATGCCAAATGTTCTTCTTTATTATGTTTTTATTAGTGTATTATGATTATACACAATAGCGCAGTTCATTGTGACATATTCATATATGCACATAACATAATTTACTCCAGTTCATCCCCTGTACTTTTAATTGTCTCCCCTTTATCCTCTTTTAGTAAGTTTTTAATGTACAGAGTTATCTTTAAAAAATGAAAACTTATCCTTATGACACCATCCCCCCACCTTCTTACTAAAATATTCCATTGGCTTCCTCCTCCTGAGTTTAGAATGAAGACCAAAACACCTAGTATGATTTTTCAGGTCCTAGTGAAAATTGCCACAAAATTCTTTGCTGACACAAGATATCAAGATTGTGATTCTTACTTCCAACATGTTAGATTTTGGGATCTAGTTTTTACAGCCTTGAAAATTATGTTTAAGAAATGTCTGTTCTTATAAGAAATCCCATATGGCTGCAAATTTTATTAGATACAAACACTTTGCTTTGATTCTAGCAGTTTGTTAATAAGTGCTTTAATATTGATGGAAAGATTACTTTTGTAATAAGTACAGCCACACATTGGGTATGGATGAGTCATGTATTTTTTTCCTAAGCATGACTTGTCAAAATAAAACAGAATTGCAATGGCTTATGGCCTTAGTTGGAAAAGAAAATAGTGGAAGGTGGAATCCTTCAGAAGGAGAGCCAATTGATTTTCAGAGGAGGGTATGTCACTATTCTAGGGTGGGAGTCAGATCATCTTAGTTTCTACTAATAATTTTGGTGTGGCATCTACTAGCCACTGACGTTCTAGATATTTTTTCCCTCCATTTTAAGGATAGAGATCATACTAAATCACAGGTATATAAGCATCTGTTAATCACTGAACAGACTTCAGTAGTATTTCTTTGCCCCTTTCTTATCAAGCTGGAAACTACAGTTTCACCCCAGCCAGGTGTGAGGGGCTCAAAAAGACAAAACAGTCAGAAGCAATATCTGTCAAATTTATTTCGAAAGACCCCTTCCTATATCACAGCCATGCCTACCAAGACTAATTCTGTACTTTCCTTCTAGACCCACCATTTCTTCTAACACTATCTTTATTTTTTCAATCTTGATTTACCTATATTTGAAAATAAAAACACTTTTAATCATTTCTCATTTTATGACTGATTTTCTGACTCACAGTAGTGTTTTCCTTGTGCCACCAATTTAGATCTTCTCAGATGATCCTGTTCCAATAGGACCCCTCATGACCATGCAGGTCTTTTCCAAAACCTGTCCCTTCCCCCTTCCTTTTTGGACCTAGGGACTTAAAGTTGGAGATTGGAAAATCTTTCCACCTGTTGCCATGATTTTAAGCAGTGCTCCTAACAAGGTTTGTTTTTTTCCCCTTCATTTTTTTTTTCCAGAAATGATATATCTTTAGCATTAAGGAAGGCTTGTATGAAAGACTTATTTTCCCTACATAATCTGCTATTTGTGTAGCTTTTGATTGTTGAAAGCAGCTATAAGAATTCTACCTAGGGAAGACTTTCTCCGCTGGCTAAGGGCAGAGAGGCGGCTCCAGCGCAGGACCCCAGCGGAAAGAGCCTGGGCATGCAAGCTTCCCAGGTTCTTAGTAACTGCCTGAACGTGATCCGGGACAACTGGCTTAAAGTGGAAGGAAAAAAAAAAAAAAAAAAGAAGGACTTCACATGGTGCTGTTTGACTGAGAACTGTTCCCGAGATTTGTACCTGGATTCGACTTTGGTTTTTTATCTTTATCTTTATTTATCTTTTTGTTAGTTAGTTTAGTTTTGTTTTGTTTTCCTGTGTTGTTGCTTGTGCGTTTGTTGGTTTGTTTGCTTTTATTCCTCTTTTCTTTTGTTTCTTCCTTCTCACTTTTGTCTCCTTTCTTCCTCCCACATCTTTCCTATTTACACCCTACCATTGCATTCTCAACAGAGGCAAAAACAAGTTATATGCAGAAATTGGGATTTCTAGAACTGGAGCAACTAAATTATACAGCAAAGTGGAGTTATATACAATTTATTCTCTCTCTCTCTTTTTTTTTCCCTCACTTTCTCTTTCCTCTCTTTTACACTAATCCCTACTTCTTTGTCATCTCTCTCTTTTTTTCCTTCCTTCTTCTTCCTTTCCATCTTTATTTTTTTCTTCTCTCAGTGGTTGCATAAGTTTGGCGTATAAATAAATCGGTCTTTCCACTAAATTGTTCACACTCTTTCCTCTCTTGTCTGCTGATATTAAACCACTTCCATAGAATTTTCTTTTCACACTTCCTAAGAAAGACCAACCCAATACACCCACTGCCTTCTTCCTAAACTTATCACCTCTGTGTCCAAAACTTGAAACTATAAAACCCATCACAAACATACAGAGTAAATTGGAGACAGTATCTGAGTTAACTAAATCTGTACATTGTGATCAAACTGTGATTATCTGAACAGAAAGTACCTGGTTTTAAAGTGTAAAGTATTTATAAGGGGATCTGATAACATTGTACTAAAGGAGCATCATAAGGATTTAAGGTAAAAATGAAATAGTTGAGGTTCCACAGTGCTAGAAGAAAAATCACATAAGCAATATGAAGAATCAAGGGAAGAAAATAACTCAAACAAATCAACATATCTCCTCAGAAGATTCCATGGCAAGCACAGTTGGTCAAATGCCAGAGATGGAATTCAGAAATTACATATTCCAAATGTTGATGGAACTTAAGAACGAACTCAAAAATGATATAAGGGAGCAAATACAGGTGATAAAAGATCATTTTGACAAAGAACTCCAAAAACAAATACAGGAAGCAAAAGATTACTTCAATAGGGAGACAGAGGTTCTAAAGAGAAACCAAACAGAAATTCTGGAAATGAAAGAAGCAATAAACCAAACTAAATGTTCAATTGAAAGCATCACCAACAGATTAGACCACTTGGAAGAAAGGACCTCAGATAACGAAGACAAAATATATATCCTGGAGAAAAATGTAGATTACACAGCAAAAATTATAAGAAGTCAAGAACAGAACATTGAAGATTTTTGGGACAACATAAAAAGACCAAATTTAAGAGTGATTGGGGTGGAGGAAGGTGCAGAGTTCCAAGCCAAAGGAATGACTAATGTATTCTATAAAATAATAGCAGAAAATTTACCAAACATGAGGAATGAATGGGAAAACCAAGTGCAAGAGGCTTACTGAACACCAAACGTACAAAATCACAACAGATCCACTCCAAGACACATTATAATGAAAATACCTAATATACTGAGCAAGGAAAGAATATTAAAAGCCACAAGAGAAAGGAAGAAGATTACATATAGGGGGAAACCAATCAGACTATGTTCAGATTTTTCAACCCAGACCTTAAAAGCTAGAAGATCCTGGAATAGAATATTTCAAGCTCTGGAAGAAATGGGATGTCAACCAAGAATCTTATACCCAGCAAAATTGAGCTTTATATTTGAAGTTGAAATAAAAACCTTCCACGACAAACAAAAGTTAAAAAATTTCACAACTTGAAAGCCAGCACTTCTGAACATCCTGGGCAAAGTATTCCATGAAGAAGAAAAGAAAAATAACAATGAAAATCAACAAAGGGATATAGTAAACTAAAGGAAATACCAACCAGAGGAGAAAACAAATCAAGTTAAATACCATAAACAAATAAAAATGGATGGGAATAAGAATCACATCTCAGTAATAACCCTGAATGTTAATGGCTTAAACTCACCATTCAAAAGGCACAGATTGTCGGACTGGATTAAAAAAAAAAACGACCCGGCAATTTGCTGTCTCCAAGAAACCCACCTCATAGAAAAAGATATCAATAAACTGAAGGTGAAAGGATGGGAAAAGTCTTATCACTCACATGGGCTGTGGAAGCAAGCAGGGGTTTCCATTCTCATATCAAATAAGGTAGACTTCAAGCCAAAGCTAATCAAAAGGGACAAAGATGGATATTTCTAACTACTTAAGGGAAACATTCATCAATAAGATATAACAATTAAAAATCTATATGCCCCAAATAATGGGGCACCTACATTCATCAAACAAACCCTTCTCAAGTTCAAGAATAAAATAGAGCACAACACAATTATTCTAGGGGACTTCAACACACCTCTCTCACCAATGAATAGATCATCCAAACAAAAGCTAAATAAATAAACTTTAGGCCTCCTTAAAACAATAATTTAGACCTAATGGACATATATAGAATATTTCATCCCTCAGTAAGCGAAAACACTTTCTTCTCAGCAGCACATGGCACCTTCTCCAAAATTGACCATATATTATGTCACAAGGCAACTGTCAGCAAATATAAAAAATAAAAATACTACCTTGCAGTCTATCAGACCATAATGGGATGAAATTGGAAATCAATGATAAAACAAGAACTAAAAAAACTACTCCAACAGCTGGAAGCTAAACAACATGCTACTGAATGAACAAGGGGTTAAAGAAGACATCAAGGAGGAGTTTAAAAAATTCTGAGAGGTAAATAAGAACACAGATACATCATATAGAAATCTCTGGGACACTATGAAGGCAGTAGTAAGAGGAAAATTCATTGCACTGAGTTCATTTCTTAAAAGAAAAAAACCCCAACAAATAAATGACTTAACATCACACCTCAAAGCACTAGAAAAAGAGGAACAAATCAACACTAAGAGAGTAGAAGACAGGAAATAATTAAAATTAGAGCTGAAATTAATGAATTTGAGACTAAAGAAACAATTCAAAGAATCGACAAAACTAAAAGTTGGTTCTTTGGAAAATAAATAAAATTGACAGACCCTTAGTGATGCCAACAAAAAGAAGAAGAGAAAAAAACTCAAATTAATAACATCCATGATGAAAAAGGAAATATCACAACAAACACCTCAGATATACAGAAGATAATTAGAAGTTACTTTGAAAACTTGTACTCTAATAAAATAGAAAATAATGAATGCATCGACAGATTTCTAGAGTCGTACAAATTGCCCAAACTAGAAAGGGACGATATACACAATTTAAACAGGTCAATTTCAATCAAGAAAATAAAAGATGCCATCAAAAAGCTACCATCAAGAAAAAGTCCAGGTCCTGATGGCTTTACAGCCGAGTTCTACAAGACCTTCAAAGAAGAACTAATACCAATGCTCTTTAAGTTATTTCAAGAAATAGAAAAAGAGGGAGCTCTTCCAGACTCTTTCTATGAGGCCAATATTACATTAATTCCAAAACCAGGCAAAGACACAGCCAAAAAAGAAAACTTCAGGCCAATGTATTTAATGAACATAGATGCAAAAATCCTCAACAAAATTCTTGCAAATCGGATACAAAAACATATCAAAAAGATAGTGCACCACGATCAAGTGGGGTTTATCCCAGGAATGCAAGGTTGGTTCAACATTCAGAAATCAATAAACATCATACATCACATCAATAGACTTAAATATAAGAACAATATGATCATCTCAATAGACACAGAAAAAGCATTCGACAAAATATAAAACCCCTTTATGTTCAAAACACTAGAAAAACTAGGTATAACAGGAACATATCTCAACATCATAAAAGCTATTTATGCAAAGCCCCAAGCTAACATTATCTTAAATGGAGAAAAATTGAAATCATTCCCTCTAAAAACTGGAACAAGACAGGGATGCCCCCTTTCACCACTGCTATTTAACATAGTACTTGAAACTCTGGCTAGAGCAATTCGACTGACAAAAGAAATTAAAGGGATCCAGATAGGAAATGAATAGCTCAAATTAGCACTATTTGCTGATGACAAGATAATATACCTAGAAGACCCAAAAAACTCTACCAGAAAACTTTTACAACTAGGAAATGAATTTGGCAAAGTAGCAGGATACAAAATCAAGACCCATAAGTCAAAGGCATTGTTGTATATCAGTGACAAATCCTCTGAAAGGGAAATGATGAAAACTACCCCATTTACAATAGCATCAAAAATAAAAAAAAAAAATATCTGGGAATCAACTTAATGAAAGAGGTGAAGGACCTCTATAATGAAAACTATAGAACACTAAAAAAAAAAAAAAAAAAAAAAAAAAAAAAAAAAAAAAAAAAATTATAGAAGACCTCAGAAGGTGGAAAGACCTACCTTGTTCTTGGATAGGCAGAACAAATATTGTCAAAATGTCCATACTAACAAAAGCATTATACAGATTTAATGCAATTCCAATCAAAATCCCAATGACATTCCTCAAAGAAATAGAAAATGAAGTCATGAAATTCATCTGGAAAAATAAGACACCCAGAATAGCCAAAGCAATCCTGAGCAAGAAAAGTGAAGCAGGTGGCATCACCATACCAGACTTTAAATTATACTATAGAGCAATAGTAACAAAAACAGCATGGTATTGGCACCAAAACAGACTAGTAGACCAATGGTACAGAATTGAGGACACAGAGACTAATACATATAATTTCAGCTATCTTATATGAGACAAAGGCGCCAAAAATGTACAGTGCAGAAAGAATAGCCTCTTCAACAAATGGTACTGGGAAAACTGGAAATCCATATGCAACAAAATGAAATTAAACCTTTATCTCTCACCATGCACAAAATTCATTTCAAAGTGGATCAAGGACCTAGGAATTATACCAGAGACAATACGCCTAATAGAAGCAAAAGTAAGCTCCAATTTCCAACATGTCGGATTAGGCCCCAAGTTCCTTTATATGAATCCTGTAGTGCAAGAATTAATACCAAGAATAAATAAATGGGATATATTCAAACTAAAAAGCTTCTTCTCAGCAAAAGAAACAATCAGTGAGGTGAATAGAGAGCCAACTATTTGGGAACAAATATTTAATACATGCACATCAGATAGAGCACTAATTTCTAGAATATATAAAGAACTCAAAAAAACTTAACTCCAAAAAAAAAAAAAAATAACCCAATCAATAAATGGGCTAAGGAATTGAAAAGACACTTCTCTGAAGAACATACACAATTAATTAACAAATACATGAAAAAATGCTCAACATCGCTGGCAATTAGAACAATGCAAATCAAAACAACTCTAAGATTTCATTTCACTCCAGTCAGAATGGCAGCTATTAAGAACACAAACAACAATAAATGTTGGAGAGGATGTGGGGAAAAATGCACACTCATACATTGCTGGTGGGACTGCAAAATGGTGCAACCGTTATGGAAGGAAGTATGGAGATTTCTTGGAAAACTGGGAATGGAACCACTCTATGAGCCAGCCATCCCACTCCTGGGTCTATTCCCAAAGGACTTAAAAACAGCATATTACAGTGACACAGCCACTTCAATGTTTATAGCAGCACAATTCACAATAGCTAGGTTGTGGAACCAACCTAGATGTCCCTTAGTAGATGAATGGATAAAGAAAATGTGGTACATATACACAATGGAATTTTATTCAGCAATAAAAGAAAACAAAATAATGGCATTCGCAGGTAAATGGATGAAGTTGAGAATATAATGCTAAGTGAAGTTAGTCAATCTAAAATATCCAAATACTGAATGTTTTCTCTGATATAAGGAGGCTGATTCACAGTGGTGTGGGGTTGGGATACATAGGAGGATTAGAGGAATGCTAGAAAGGTCAAAGGGGAAGGAGGGGAAGGAATGGAGCAAGGCGGGATGGAGGGGAAAAAAGAAAAGGTGGTCAAATAAGATGGATGTCTTTATCCTAAATGAATGATTGAAGTTTGAATGGTATGAATACACATTGTATACAAACAGTGTTTTGTAAAAAGATGTTCTATATGTTTATTATGAATTATAATGCATATTACTATTATAAATGCAACAACTTTGAATAAAAAATAAATTAAAAAAAAGAACAACAACAAAAAAATAAAACCCTGTAAAACCATAAAAAAAATAATAATTCTACCTAAATTTTATATGTGGCAAATTCTCTGGTATTCTCCCCACAGTAATGTCACAAATTTTGCACTGAAATTCAACATTATTTTGAAGTCTATTTGCCATTATAATCCAATAATATTCATTAAAAATAATGAAAAGATGCCATCTATGCTTTGTATTTATCTAATACTGTACTAAACAGAACCAAAGTAATATATTGTGTAATTCTTTTCTGATGTTAGAAATGCTAGTTTAATAAGAAGGCAAGTGAATGGCCAAATTTAAGATACTTGTAACAGATTTGAGTTCAGATTCAATGAAGCATGACAAATTGATAGTTTTTCATCATATGTTTTTTCAACTGCAGGAATGAAACCTCTACAAAAATATAGACGTGCTTTTCTTTATTTAGTACTACATTCTCAGAAACAAGCACAGTGCCTCAGCCCTAGTGAGTATTAAATAGTTATCAAATTAATGAAAATCACTATAAAGAATGGTATGTTTCTTAGAAGGAATCAAGAAATTACTACCATTGCGTGAATAAGTTGATAAAGACAGATACATTAACAAGATTATTTTACTAGTTTACTAGAAGAAATTGAAAGTTTTTCCATCGCACTAATTATATAATAAACAGTGTCATGCTGGCAACCTGTCATACAGTGAGGTTGCTGAGAAGCAGAAGTATCTCATGATGCTAGTCACCCTGCCATTTAGTAAATGATCACCTAGGAAAATAAAGAAACACTTAGTGCATGATTTTTGTGCAACTAAAACTGGCTATACACATGTATGAGCGTGCACACACACACACACACACACACACACACACATACACATGCACTCACAAGTACTCACAGCTCTTATGGTTTCCATAAATTCTGGCAATATTCTTATTTAACAGAATAGGAAAGATGATGCTTAAGATGTAATATATTTTCCCAAAGTTTGAAAATACCTGAGATAATACGTGAATTCACTTCACTGACTTCACTTCCAGTATTTTTTTTTAACCTTGGAAAAATCATGTAATAAAAATTTAGAAAGAAATCAATAAAACTATAACAATACTAATATCTAGTGGTCATTTGTGTCAATATAGGTTGTTAAGCTCTTTTTACCTGAAATATTGGATTTGTCTTAAGACCTTAGATAGGACAAATAAATTGCTTGTTTTCCTCTTCATGAGAAGCCTCTTCCAAACTCTAGCTTATAAAATAAAATATATAACTTCTATGAGCTGAAGTTTATATGAATAGTTATCAAATCTTTATGATCACCAAACCATCTAAGGCTTCAAAAGAAAAACAGAAAGCAATTAAAAAAACAGCACACACAACAACAACAAAAAAGAAAGGAAGGAATGAAGGAAGGAAGACACTCCCCTGGACTCCATTGATTAGAGATTCTGATTTACTGTGTGTAGATTTAGAACCAGAATTGATGATTTGGGTAATCAGCTATGTTTGGAATACTGGTCAAGAATATTGCTTATTTCTAAAAACTAAAAGAGTAGCATGCTCATGATATGAACACTACTTATGAAAACATGAAGGGTTATGGAAGGTGTTGAAAAGTACCTATATTTCATGAGGCAAAGTGCTTTCTAAGTTGAAATTTCTTTCTGTTCTTTGTTGGTTATATCTCTCTTTAATAATATATTTTGAGAAAACTCTGCCCATTTATGAACCTTTGCATCCATTGTCTACTTTCCCAAAATGGTCTCTATGTGTTTTTGAAAATTCTAACCACAGTTTCCTTTTAGTCGTTGTATAAGGGGAATAAGGGATGGGGGAAGAAGAGAAGGAATGAAGGGTTAGAAAACTGGCCTGTTCTTTGGAGATACTACCAATGCCTAAGCTATCTTCATTCATTTCCAGCAACCCATAGGCAACGGTTTTATTTCTTTTTATATACCTCTTCTTTCTCTGTCATCTTTGCACAAATTTTCCTTATTTTAATCTAACTACTACTTTTCAACTTCATATAGTCTTTCTCTTCAATAGCAGGATGATCTTAGTTATAAACAACAAAGGCCATTCTGAATAGCTTAAGTAAAAATTAAAATATTAAATGGTATTCATTAACTCTCAGAATCTAGGGATAGCCAGAGAATTAGCCTTGGAGTTTGACCTCAAGGTTCCACAGTGAGGGAGAAAAGGAAAGAGGGGAGTGAAAAGTGCTTTACTAATAAAAATGGAAAGAGAGTAGTAAGCAAATGTTGCCTCCTACATATGAAGGTTCCTAGCCCCTTCATATAACTCTGACCCAAGATGGTCATCATTCAGGTATACAGCCTACCCCACCTCTGCCAGTTGGGATAGTAGGAGATTCTTCTCCAAAGAAACAAAGTAGTCACAGAGTCTGCATATAGCCTGCAGCTAGGACATTGAATAAATAGAAAGGGGAACAGGCAAATGAGAATATCTAAGTATATATGTTATTAAAGTTGGATTTGGAAGGGGAGAAATGTAGGTGAGAAAAACAAATGTCTACATCATTCTTATTTTTAGTAACATGCTATCATAAGAAATAGAAGTCTTAATATACTTCACAAAGGTATAAAGAGCATCAATAATAATCACAAACCTTAAAATGGTTAGGAATAAAATACACAGAAAATGCAAATGAAAACTATAATGAAATCTTTTTAAAAAAAAAAATTTTATTTATTTACTTTAGTTGTACACAATGCAATGCATTTATGTTTACGTGGTGCTGAGGATCGAACCTGGGCCACGCACGTGCGAGGCGAGCGCTCTGCCACTGAGCCACAATCCCAGCCCCTATAATGAAATCTTGATAGCTACATAGTTAGGACAATAAATTTCAGGATGCATTTTAGTTAAACATTCAGATTTAAACTGTGAAATTTGCTAACATTACTGTTTTTTAAAAGGCATATAAACATTTTTGTAGATGCAAAGAATGTTTTTACAAATACATACAAGTAATTGATAATGGAGAATCTCTGAGTGAAAATCTACATAGTTATTATTTTTTAAAATTTGGTTCCAATGGCATGAGTTCTAATATATACGTGTTAATTTTTTTAAAAAATTTAAGTTAATGAAAATTTATTTTGTTTTACAGACTAGCCTCTTTCCTTCTTGTCAGCTTTCTTTCTTCTTTCTCTTACCTTCTTGTTGATGTCTGTTCCAGGCAGTCTTTTGCCCCACAATCTATGTCTGACAACTTATTGTATTGCAGGATTTAAGAATATCTTATATTATCTCTTTCATAGCACATATTACATGATTTCGTGATTGTCAAAATAAAAGATTGTTTCCCTCATTAGACCATGAGCTATTTAAAGATGGAAATATATTCATTTGGGGGGAGGGGACCCCCAATAGTTAGCACTTAGCTTCACTTTATATTGCCTCACATTTTAACATCCGTCCCACCAAACCACAGGTGCCTGGATGTGTGAGCATTTTAGGGTTGCTCTCCAATTCAGCTTCCCATTAGTTCTCCTAAATTTTCCATTATTTATTGTTTTTATTTTAAAATTCTACATTGTATATATAACAATACCATTCATTACATTTCATATTACATATATAGAGCAACTTTTAACATAACACTGTTTGAATACAAAGTATATTCATACTATTCATGTCTTCAATCATGCATTTAAGATACTGATATCCATCTCATTCTACAGTCTTCTTTTTTTTTTTCCCTTCATACCCCCTTGCTCCCTCCTTTTCCTTCCCTCCCCATTGACCTTTCTAGAGTTCCTCTAATCCTCCTATGTACCCTAACCCAACCCCACTGTGAATCAGCCTACTTATATCAGATAAAACATTCAGCATTTGGATTTTTGTGATTGACTAACTTCGCTTAGCATTATGTTCTCCAACTTCATACATTATTTATTGTTATTGTAATTTGCTTACAATGTAATTTATACATAGTAAACTTTACCCTCTTTGGTGTACAATTCTATGAGGATTTTTCAAATGCTTGCAATCACAAAAACACCACCACCACCACCAACAACAACAATATGTAGAATATCATCATTGAACCCTGAGAACCCCAGAGCATCATTATAATCAAGATGTTCCTCCATTCCTAATCCCTGGGACTTACTATACTTTTGGTTTTCTGTACCTTTAGTTTTGGCTTTTATAGAATATCTTAAAAATGGTATACATACAAAGTGTGCATGTTTTCTTCATTGAGGAAACACATACTTAAGATTCATTGATGTTCTTACAAATATGAGTAATTCATTCTTTTCTATTTCTGAATAACATTCACTCTCATGGATATACTAGATTTTGTTTATCCATTCATCTATTAATGCATATTGTCTTGTTTCTAGTTTGGGGATGTTATGAATAAAACCTTACATTAGTGTACAGATTTACTTGTAAGTGTATGTTATCGTTTCACTTGGGCAACAATTCAGGAGTGGGATTGTTAGGTTCAGTGGTAAATGTATATCTTAACTAGAAAAGAAACTGACCACAGATGTTTCAAGTAGTTGAATCATTTTTCATTTTCAACAAAAAGTAGGAGAGTTCCAGTTGCTCTGCATTCTCTTTACTACATTGTCAGTTTTCAAAAGCCATTCTAGTTGGGCGTGTCTCATTATGTTTTTAATTTATATTTTCCTAATGGCTAAAATGTTGAGAATGTATCATTCAATTTGCTTATTTTCCAACCCTATATTTTTTTTCAGTAAAGTCTCTGTTCAAACCTCTTGCACACTTTTTAAATTGCATTTTTCAAGAAAAAGTTTTGAAAGTCCTTTATATATTCTAGATACAGACTTCTATTCCTCATGGAATATGTAAATAATTTCTTCTAATATGTGATTTGTTTTCTAACTTTCTTTAGCTGTTTTCTTAGGGTAGATCAGATGGTGATGAGTTGTTTTCCTCCTTTGCATGTCTAAAATAGTTTTTATTTCACCTTTCTTATTGAAAGATACATTTACAGGAATAAAATTATAGGTGGATAGTTTTATCTTTCAGCAATTTAGAATGCCAATAGTCATCCTCATTTGTACTGTTTCTGATGAGTTTTCTGTTGTCATCATTTTTCCTCTTTTCCACATACTGTGGTCTTTATCTCTGGCTGTATCTGAGACTGTCTTTACTACTACATTTGCTTTGATGTAGTTTCCTTCCTGTTTCTTGTAGTTGGGATTTCTTGAACTTTTTAGATCTTTGGGTTTAGGCTTAACATCAAATTTGGAAAATTATCAGCCATTACTGTCACCTTCCTTTATATAATCCAATGTAAATAAATCAAGTCACATAAAATTGTCCAATAGACTATTAGTAAAAAGTAAACAAACAAACAAAAAAAAACTATTTTACTTTGGTCTTTCATTTTTTATTTCTCCATCCTCAAGTTCACTTGATCTTTTTATTTTTTTATTGTGTGTGTGTGTGTGTGTGTGTGTGTGTGTGTGTGTGGTGTCTAACCTCTCACTATTCCTTTTGAATGAATTGTTTTTTCACACACTCTATTTCTTATTTCTAGAATTCTGTTTTTTTTTTTTTTTTAATATTTTGTGTTTCCCTACTTTAGTTTTTAACTATGCAAGGCACTTCAATGACCTTGTTTCTTAATTCTAATTTTGGTTTCAGCCTTGGTTTGGTTTTAATCAATTCATTTTCTCATCATTATTGATTATATATTTTTTGTTTCTTTTCATTTTGATTTTTCTGTATGACATGCATGGTGGATTTTATGTTCCTTGTTTTGGGGCATTTTCTTTTCACATAAATATTCTTATGCTTTTGAGATGTGGTTAAGATACTTGGAAAGAGTTTGATCATTTTGGATATTGGTTTTTAGTTTTGTTAAGCAGTCTGTACCCATGCTTCATCTAGGACAAATTAGTCATCACTAACAAGGCAAAACTGAGAACTTTCTGTTAATTCTACCAAATGCTTCTAGAATTGTTAGGAATTTTTTAGTCTGTCTGGGAGGACAGACATTATTTTTGTTCCTGCATGAGGGCCAGGTGATTCTTTCCCCCACATCTTATTGGAAAGAATATTCACATACATGTACTTATCGAAATAATCAAATTCTATGAATCTTGAGGTCTGTCTTTGTGATGATCCTTCATCTCTGGTACTCTGATTTATGGAATCTGTCCTTTGGACCTCCTCAAATCTCAACTTCAAAGTTTGCTGAGGTACACATGAATGCCTTTTCTCTCCTTTAGCCAGGAAATTTTTTTAAGGAGTAGATGGGACAAGGAAAGGGCTCATATGATCATTTCCTGTTTCAGGGACAAGTTACCTGAAACCAGATGTCCCAACTACCATTTCATAAAATTCTTCTATTTCTGTTTGGCTGGTTTTGTATTGTTTCAGGCAGGAAGGTAAATCTAATCTCTGTTACTTTTTTTTTTTTTTTTTTTTTTTTTTTAGCTAGCAACAGCAATCACCTTTAAACTATCTTTTGAATATATATAATTTAAAAAGAAAATTCTAAAATATTAGAATTAACAGTTGTATAGTAATTGTTATTTGTGCTTTTCTTTTCTCTTTTTCTGTTTTGGCACTTGGGATTGAACCCAGGGCCACATAATCATTGAGCTACATCCCCAGCCCTTTTTATATTTTCCTTTGAAACAGAGTCTTATGAAGTCGCTTAGGGCCTTGCTAAGTTGCTGAAGCTGGCTTTGAACTTGCAATCTTCCTGCCTCATCCTCCTGAGTCGCTGCTTTTTTTTTCTTTAAATCCACATCTCTCTATGGTATCACATTCCTTCTTATAAAGAGCTACCTTCTTTAAAACTTCTGCTAAAGATCTACTAATGATAAATTCTCCCAGCATTTGTAGATAGTGAGAATTTTATTTTTATTTCAATTATTTCATTGAGATATAATCTGCATACTATAAAATTTTCCTTTATTTTGCACAATTCAGTGGTTCTTGGTATATTTACAACATTGTATAGTTACCACCAGTATCTATTTTCAGAATATTTTCATTATCATCAAGTAAGACTTTATTTGCATAACAGTTGCTCCCCATTCTCTTCTAGTCTAATCCCCTGGTAACCAAGTCTACTTTTTTGTCTATAGTTTTTTTGAAATGTTGGATTTTTGTTTTTGTTTTGTTTTTTCTGGGGGCGGGCTCTATTCTGGACACTTCTACCTATTATAGACAATAGAATATGTGACATTTTATGTTTGATTTTATTCACACTGGGAAATAATTTCAAGTTCATACATATTGTAGCATTTATCATTAACTTTCATTGTCTAGTATTATTCCATTATATGAATATACCACAATGCATATTGTTTATCCATTAGTCAATTAACATTTGGATTGTTTCCATTTTGGGCTATTATGAATAATGCTGCTATGGACATTCCCATAAAAATATTTGTGTGAATACACACTTTCCATTCTTTTGAGTATATGGGTAAAAATACAATTGCTGGATCAGACATTTCCTCTATAATTCACTGCTGAACATTTCTCAAAGCAATGTAGGAGGGGCTAATTTTTCTATATCTTTACAATACTTGTTAGTTTCCAAATTCTTTAATTTGGTCATCCTAGAGGATGTATAGTAATATGTCATTATAGATGAGGATTATTTCATGTGTTTATGTTCATTTGTATATCTCACTTAGAGGCATACCTGTTCAAACCCTTTTCCCCTTTTAACTGAGTTATTTTTATTTTAATTGTTGAATGTTTCCAATAGTCTGTTAACTATTTTGAGAGTATGCCCTCATTAGATATATGATTTATAAATATTCTCTGCTATTCTATGGGCTGTTTTCTCTTTTTTCTTTTTCTTTTTTTTCCCCCACTTTCTTAATGGTGCCCTTTGAAGCCATGGAAAGGATATTTGTCCTTTAATGACCCAGCCACAACACAAATGATTCATTTTAATGATACATCATCAGTAGAAATTCTCTATTTTTCTAGAACCGGGGCTACTTTCTTTTAATGCAACAGGGGTAAAGAGTAGGGGGATTTGTTTTTTTATTTTTTCCCCTCCTTTTCCCTTCCTGTAGTTGCAACTGATCTTTAGCTGTACCTTGGGATGACTGGCTTTATTTGCTTCCCCCTAGAGTTTTAATGTTTTCTAGTGATTATTTTGTTTTGTTTTCTATAGGAAAGAAAAAAAAAAATTCTAGTTAGAGTATCCTGCCATTCCTGCAATGGTTTTCTCCCATCTCCCAGGTCTGTAGCATAGATGGAACTTCCTTCTTCTCCGTCCTTGTCCCCAGTCTTTCTCACAAGCATTTGTAGAAGGTCCATGATGAAAGTCCTGCAAGCTGAAGTGCATTCCCCTACTGCCTGTAACTTCTAGAACTTCTCTACTCCAGTCTGCAGTCAGCCTTTTGCACATATTAACAATGCTATTTGATATAGTGTTTCCACCTTCTCAAGCTCTATACCATATGTTTCCATGTTGCATCCTGTATCTCAATGAAGGAGCCTCTCTTTCCTTAAATTTTAATATAGTGGGTCTCTTTGCAACATTGGCTGCCTTATGTGTTCAAGAAGGTTATAATTTTATTGGTTATCTGGATAGGATTTTTCTTATTTTTAGGTTGAGTGTATTCTCTTTCCTGCATTATACATCCTAAACAGAAGCCAGTCTGTATTTAAACAACCATTATACAATGATAACTTTTTATTCTCTAAAAGTAAAACAGAAGAATAACTTCAAGGGACAGGATTTTTGAGCAAAAAAGCAAACAGTAGTAGCAATTTGAGGGTTTTCTACAACCAATTTGGCCCAGATTGTAGATCAGTTGTCTTTAGCAATGCCAAAAAAAAAAAAAAAAAAAAAAAAAAAAAAAATGTGATAACAGTATCTGAACTTTGTGGCCAGATTTTATCATCCCTAGAATTGAAAATGTGATTCAGGGGTGAAAATAATCACTTGTTATGTTAGCCTGTTATATTCCTGGAAAGATAATAAAATAAAAGCTAATTACCTCTTCATGTGGATTAATTTTATATTGTTCTGCATGTAATCTTAAATTATGGTGAACTACTTGCAGGGATAAATCTTACTTACAATGTAGTCCTATCATGTTAGTCTTTGTAAGGATAATACTGTAAACTAACCTAACGTTTTTAGCATCACTGGTGCATTTCCCTCAAGAAACATGAAATGAAGGAAAAATCGCTTTCGAGAATAAGTGGCATATACATTTAAATTACAACTTTGCTGTTTCAAGGTCTAAATAATCCATACAGAATCTGCTTTTTACATTATCCACATTGATTCCAGGTAACAGCTGTTTTTGGAATTCCCAAGGTTATACAAATTTAATTTCTACAAGGAAAATAGGTTTCATTTAATTTTACAGATTGTCTACATAGATTGAATTAGTTAGAAGATTGCTAATTTTCATCTTCACTTGGTACAGTTTAGGTAGAACTATGTTGCTAATTCATACCCCCAAAAAACATAATCTCTTATTGAAGTGGAAGAGAATTAGCCTCAAATGTCACACTTAACAGCATCAACTCTCAAAATACCACAGTTGGTTATTAAGATGAAATACCTCACAGATGTTCACAAAACCTACCTAATCATACGGATGTTACAGTTCAAAGGAGAGAACAATTGATTTCCCGAAGTAAAGGCTTTTGAGACCAGGATGAGCCTGACAAAATGCAAAATCTTTACTAATAATTAATAACCCAGAGGTTCTCAACTCAGCAATAGCTAAGAAGAAAGTAAAGGTCAGTCTTAACAGAATATCTGCCAGCTGCCTAATAGTACCCCCCAAAGAGTTACTAAAAGCCCATAAATAGTGTTTTGATTGTAAAGTGTAGTGAATTTCAGAGCACTTGAGAAAAAAAGACAAGATTTTCTTCTTGTGTTGACATTCTATTGTAAATATAAAGCAGGAAGAAATCAAGATACTCTGAAGGTTGAATATTCCTTCCTTGTCCTAGATTTAGGGCATTCCCAGGAGAGCAGTACCCTGTGCTATTTTCAATTGTTGACTCACCATCTCATCATCAAATTAAGCCAATAATTAAGAAAAGAAGAAAATGTACTATTTTACATTTTCTTTAAGGTTTTATCTGCCTTCTACTAGTCCATGGGCAACGTGAAATTTTGTATTGTTTGTGTAAAATTTGTATGATATAATTTATACACACACACACACACACAGAGAAAAAAACCTTGAATTGTGTGTGTGTGTGTGTGTGTGTGTGTGTGTGTGTAATATAGCATAGAATGGACATTAGTCTACCAATTTCCTAGCTTAGCAGCTAAAAGATTAAAATTACTATGGAAATTGCTCGTGTACTCCCAAATTAAATCGATAAGCACAGCCCTGTCCAGGTCCCATCTCCTCCAGAGGACAATAATATTCATTTTTTAAAGATATATTTTTACCTTTAGTGCACTTATCTACATACTATATATTATTTTTTTTATTTAGAAATAAGTGAATTTTTAATGCTTACCACCTTGTTTCAAAAATCTTAATTATAAGCTTATATCATTTAGTTGTTTAATATTATGTGTTTTTTTCTTTTTTAAATTAATTTATTTTTTATTCTAAGTTGTTATAAATGACAGCAGAATGTATTACATACCATATATTATTTATTTTGTCATTTTTACACTTAACAAAAATAATACTGTATGTACTGATCTGAAATCACTTATTTTATATAATATATATCTAAAATTCATACATATACAGCTTATTATATATAGGAGTAGATCTTTCATTCATTTGTACTGATGAATTTATTTCACCATACAACAATTTATTCATTCCCCTGTCAATAAACATATAGGTTGTTTATAAAATTTTGTTTTTATAATTTTCATACTTGCTTTAGTGAATGTCCTTGATATTATTTGTTCCTACTGATGCATATTTATGAGTTTTTATAGGGTGAGTCCTGTGGATAATATCTTAAAGAAATCAATGTAGTTACAAATAATAAGTATTTTTTTCAAGTAGAATACAGTAGAATAATAGAAAAAATTAGGATAGTATCAATTAGATTGTATAGAAAGTTTTGTGATAAGTTATTCATTTAATATATACATATGTTTATATGTGTGAGTGTTGAGTGCTTATAGGATAAAATGCATCACTTAATGAGGGTCAGATTCATAAATTTTTATAAAAAGCTATATGCTAACAAGTGGAATTGCTATAAGATATTTCCATACCTTGTTTACAAGCTAAGGCCAATGTTTTCCAAATGGTTATGCCAATATGCAAATTGGTCTGTTCTGTACAAGAGAACACACATTTTCCATATCCTCATTAAAAGTTAGCAGACCTTTTAAGTTTTACCAATCAATAT
This sequence comes from Tamias sibiricus, assembly GCA_025594165.1. Lineage (NCBI taxonomy): Eukaryota > Metazoa > Chordata > Mammalia > Rodentia > Sciuridae > Tamias > Tamias sibiricus. The sequence continues at coordinate 49,170,094 of CM046670.1, forward strand.
AGTTGGTGTAAAATGATCTCTCATTTAGGTTTTAAATTTGTATCTTCTGATAACTATGAAAATGAATACATAAACCACTCACTCTAAGACAGTGAGTCCCGTGGATAATATCCTAATTATGAAAATGAGTATATGCACCTCTCTCTAAGATATTGCTCTATGATTTTGTGTATTTTTATATTGGGTTATCTTATTGATGTGTAGGAGTTCTTTATACATATTCATGAGTGGTTTTCATGTTGTATGTGTTTTAAGAGTTCATGGCATATTTTCATTATTTTATATTTAGACAAAGAGAAATGCTTAATTTTAATGTAGTCAGCTCTGTGTCTTATTATAAGTTATGGTTGAGTCCATGAGCATAGTTAATCATTTATTTTTTGTGTAGCATCTTTATGAGATAGATTTCCCATACAGAAGAGAGAGTTATTTAATGATGATTTTTTTCTAAATGTTTTAAAATTTCACTCTAACATCTAATTCTTTATAAAGAATGAATGTTTGTATATGGCACACAGAATGAGGTGAATTTTATTTATTTTCAAGGATAACAATGTTTCACTACTATGTATTGAATAAATCATCCTACTTCCCTGACTTTGGTCTCTAATGTCTTCTTTTTTACTGAGTTTACATATACTGTGGGTCTGATTCTAGATTATTCTGTTTGACTCCATTGTTAATTTTTTTTCCCTCATACTGATAATGTCCTGTTATGTTTACTAGAGATTTAAAAGGCATTTTTGTACCTTTCAGGGCAAGTATTCCCACCTGATTTTTACCTTTTAAGTGATTTGGTTATTGAGCTTTTGTTTTTCTAGGTAAATTTTAGAATCAGGATAGCACAGAAATTTAAAAAGTAGTTTGTCAAGCTTCTCAAAAAACTGTGGTTAAATTTTTATTAGATTTCCATTTATGTTACCATTATGTTGACCTTTAAAAATTAGTTTGTCAAACTTCTCAAAAAATATGGTTAAGTTTTTATTAGAATTCCATTTATGTTAGAATCATGTTCACCCACATCGATGTAGTCTATTGCTTTTGTAATCCCTAAAAACCTATGCTTGTATTTTATTGTAATCCTATTGAATCTGTGAATCTATTTTAGTAGAATTGATATATTTAGACTATTGAATCTTCTAATATAGGATTGTTTCAGTTTTTTTGAGATCTCCTTTAGTATATTTAAACCAAGTTTTTGGATACTATCGTGCTCATTGTGTTATATTTGTTTCTTTTTACATTATTTCTCTTTATATAGTAGATACTTTTCATTTTTATTAAGATTTTAAACTTATCTTTCTGGAATACATGAATTTTTATGTTATAACTACCCAACTGGAAAATTTCTCTTATTTATTTAATTCCAACATATTATTTCTCTGTAAAATAATGTAATTTGTACATAACAAAAATTCCATTATTTCCATGTACATTCTTGAAATATAATTTGTTCTTATTTGTTTACTTATTTACTTTCCCTTGCTTCCCTGGCTAGAACAGTACAATACCCAGTGTTGAATGGAAATAATGATAGGTAGTAATCTTGTGTCTTGCTTGAAATTTAATGGATTATATTTTAGATATTTCATACTTTTAAGATGTCTGCCATGTTTTGTATAGTTATTATTTGTGAAATTTCTTTTCATTTATGGTTTTAAGAATTTTGTTATACTTTCTACGTATCTATTAAGATAACTATTCACTTTGCTTCCCTAAATGTAAATATACTAAATAACGTTTATAAATTTCCTAATATTACACTGTCCTTGCATTTTATGATAAAACTTGACTTGGTCCTGATTTAATACATTTATTTTACACTGGATTGGGTAATACTATTTGATTTAGTATTTTTACCTCAATGTTTTTCAGTGATATAGCCCATCAATTTGTGATTAGATTATTCTTTTATCTTTATTAGCAATGGGTATTATTATTAATTCTTTTTTGAGGAAAAGGCCAGGTAGTATTTACACATTTTAATTCTCTGGAAGAATTTTTATGAAATTAAATGATCCTTGAAGTAAAAGCTTAATGGGGAAAAGTTCTAAAACACATGGGCTAGCAATTTTTATTTTATACTGTGGATTTAATTTAATTTGACTAGGACAGTTCAGGCTTTCCATTCTGTTTCTTCTTTATAAACAATATTTTCCCCAAAACTTATCAATTTAAGTTAAGGTTTTATGATTTTTTGTCCTCTTAAAAATTGAAAATCAATAAAATGTAAGACAGAATTAAAGAACAAAAATTAGGAGACAGATCACCAGAGTTCAAATGCCACTTTCATAATTCACTGCCCATGTGAGCTTGGATAGGTTACTTATTTCTCTATGATTTTTTTTAAGAGATTCTGGTAAATTACAAAACCTCTACACTCAGTTTAACCATCATTAAAATAGAATAATACTCAAGTCATCAGTGATTTGAAAGACATTGAATGAGTTAATGTAAGTAAAGTCCTCAGAGGTGAGCTTGAAACAAAATAGGTATGTAATAATTTCACTTTATTATCATAATTTCTCTATATTTCAGCCTTCATTTTAACTGACTTGTGTACTTGTCCTTTGTTAACATTTTTGTTTGATTTTTTTTTTCTTTCCCAATTCAGTTTTGGTAGTTATTTATCTTATTACTTTTCATCCTTTTTCCCTCATTTTGATAATTTTAGGCACAATCAGATTTCTATTTGTTTTTAAATGTAAGCATAAATTACACATTGTACATTTTAACATTTTATTGGTACATTTAATTACATGTAATAGTGAGATTCAATGTGACACATCTGTACATGCACATAATCTACTTTGAGTAATATCATCCCTTATTTACCTCCCCTTTCATTCCCTCCTGCCTCCTCTCAATCCTTTCCTTTACCAGTCTTCTATTTCTTAATTGGCACATTATAATTATACACAAAGTGGGATTAATTGGGATATATTTATATATGCAAATGGCATAATTTGGTTAATTACATTTTTCATTACTTCCCCTTTTCTTCTCCTCCTTGCTCCCTCTGTTCACCTCCCTCTACTTTACTGTTCTCCCAATTTTTGTGAGATCTCTTTATTTCTTTCCTTCTTTTTTCTCTTTATCTTCCACATGTAAGAAAAAAAAAAAAATTTGACCCTTGACTTACTGAGTCTGGCTTATTTCACTTAGAATTTAACTTTCCAGTTTCATCCCTTTATCAGCAAATTACATATGTTATTCTTTCTTACAGCTGAGTAAAATGCCATTGTGTATATATACCACACTTTCTTTATTCATTCTTTTGTTAACAGCACCTAGGCTGGTTCTATGACGTGGCTATTGTGAACTGTGCTGCTATGCAAATGCATGTGTTGATATAGTGGTTCTATTCCTAGTCTTTTGAAGAATTTCCATACTGATTTCTGTAGTTGTACTAATTTGTCATCCTATCGACGATGTATAGATATATCATTTCCCCTTGGATCCTTGCTAGCATTTATTGCTATTATTTGTATTCTTTTTTAAAATATTTTTTAAAATATTTTTTAGTTGTTGATAGACCTTTATTTTATTTATTTATACATGGTTCTGAGAATCGATCCCAGTGCCTTACACATGCCAGGCAAGTGCACTACTACTGAGCCATAGCCCCAGCCCCTGTATTCTTGATTCTAATGAAGTGAAATGAAATCTCAGTGAAGTTTTGACTTGCATTTCCCTGATTGATAAGGATCTTAAACATTTTCTCTCATATATTTGTTGGCCATTTATATTTCTTCTTTTGTAAAAGGTCTGTTTAGTTTGTTTATTTACTGATGAATCCATTTTTTTGTTGTTGTTGCTTGATGTTTTTTGAGTTCTTTATATATTCTGGATATTAACCCTCTGTCAGAAGAGTAGCTGGCAAATATTTTCTCTTTGTAGGCTCACTCTTCATGCTCTTAATTGTTTCATTTGCTGTAAAGAAGCTTAATAATTTGATGTTACCCAACTTACTGATTCTTGGTTTTATTTTTTGAGACTTAGGAGTCTTATTAAGGAAATCATTTCCTGTGCTTCAGTGTAGGAGTGTTGGCCCTACATTTTATTTTAGCAGTTGCAAAGATTCTGTTCTAATTCCCAGGTCTTTGATCTACTTTCAATTGACTCTTTTCATTTTTGTTCTAGCACCACTTGTTTAAAAGGCTGTGTTTTCTCCAATTTATGTGTTTGGTACCTTTGTCATGGATCACATGACTGTATCTTATGTGGATTTGTCTCTGTGTCTACTATTCCATTGGTCTTCATGTCTGTTTTTATGCCAATACCATGCTATTTTTGTTTCATATTGTATTTTAAAATAGAAGCATAAGTTACATATTGTAAAAAGCTCATGTCTTGAGTATGTTATTCATTAAGTTTTGACAAATGCATATCATAGCACAGTCTATTTTCATCATCACAGAATATTTTCTTGTGGCCCTTGTCAATCAGTTACAAACCTCATTTCTGTTACTATCAGAATAGGTTATTTACCTATTTCAGAATTCCATGTCAATGGAATAATATTTTTAGTCTGGATTCTTTTACTGAGCACAGCATTGTTTGATGCATACAAGTATCAGTCATTCATTCTTTTCTAATGCTGAGGAGTCCTCCAATGTATAAATGCACCACTATTTGTTATTGATAAAATTAGATGTCCTACTTTAAGCTATTATGAAAAACCGTTACAGACATCTTTGTAAAATACTCTTAAGGGTAGGCTTTCATTTATTGGGGGTTAATATCTAGAGGTGGAATTGCTGGTTCAGATGATTAGTATGTGTTTGTTCTTTAAAGAATCTGACAGATTATTTTCCAAAATGGTTATACTATTTTGCATTTTTTAAAAGGTACAGAAAAGTTCTAGTGGCTCTGAAGTCCTAACAACATTTGGTGTTATCAATCTTGTTATTATAAACATATTTATGGGTGACAGTGACATCTTATTATGGTTTTAACTTGTATTTCCATGACGATGAATAAAGCTTAGTACTTTTTCATGTGCTTTTTAGATAATTGTGTAACTTATCTTGAAGTATTTAAAAGTTTTCTCATTTTAATGGGTTATATCTTCTTATCGAGTTGTGAAGGTTTTGAAGTCTCCTGAATTTCTAGTCTTTTGCTAGATAAATGTGGTATAAATAGATTCTCCTTTTCTTTATTTATTTAATTTCTGCACAATGTATATTTTTTATTTTATATATTTTAATTGATTCATGAAAATTATACAAATTGTGAAGAACCATGTAATATTTCAATACATATATACATTGTGTAAGGGTATGCATCTCTCTCTCCTCAACTATTAATCATTTCTGTGTGTGGAAACATTCAAAATATTTTTCCCCGCTTTTTAAAACATAACAGTACATAATTGGTATCTATATCACCCCTCTGTGTAATAGCACACCAGAACATTTTTCTTCTAACTGTAATTTAATGCCATCAATCAATTTGTCCCTATCCATCCCCTACTTTATAAGCCTCTGGTAACCACTATTTTACTTTCAGAAATGGTACCTATTCTTTTTTTTCTTTTTTGGTTGTAGTGGGGATGGAGTCCAAGGGCACTTAAACACTCAGCCACATCCCCAGCCCTTTTTAATATTTATTTTGAGACAGGGGTTTGCTAAGTTCCTCAGGGCCTCACCAAATTGCTAAGGCTAGCCTCAAACTTGCAACCCTACTGCCTCAGCCTCCTGAGTCACTGGGATCATAGACATGCTCCACAGCATCTGGCAGGAATGGTGCCTTTTAATGAGGATTTATTTTTTAACTTTGATGAACTCAGTGTTATCAATTTTTATTTTCATGGCTTATTCTATTTCTTCTCTAAGAAAACAACTACCCAAAAATTGCATAGATATTCCCCGATTTTATTTTATTTTTTGTAGTTACTTTTTCATTTTGGCACTTTCATTTAAGCCTCAGATCCATCTTCAATTCATTTTTTATCTAGTGTAAAATAGAGGTTATTTTTTTGCCATGGGCATATTTGGAAAATGTATTCTTTCCACTGGGAGTTTTCTCTTAAATGAGTATTTTACTTTGTCAAATAATTTATGCATCTATAAAAATTATTTTCCATTAGTGTATTAATTTATCTAGCAAAAGACTTCTATTACATTGACTGACTCAGCATGTTAAAATATACTTGTGTTCCTTGGATAAATCATTTTTGTCATGACTTATTATCATTTTAATATTGATGGATTTAATTTCTTAAAGATTTTTTCTGTTTTCTTTTTATTCATTGTATCAAATTTACTGTTAACTGAGCATGAAACATAAAAATTTTTTCAATACATGCATACATTGTGTTTGCTTAAATCAGATTAGAAAGATCTATCTCCTAAACATTTATAATTTCTTTATGGTTAAAAATATTTAAAATCCTTTTATAGCTTTTTAAGATATACCAAAATTTTATTATGAATTTTTTGCATCTATGTTCACCAGGAATATTGGTTTATAATTTTGTTTTATCTTAAAGGAAATTGTTCTGGATTTCATTTCTTCAGCTAAATGGACTCCTATAATAGTAGAATATTTTCCTCTCATCTTCTATGTCTGACAAAAATATTTGCATAAAGTATTAATGCATATTTATTATACATTTGGTATAATCAACAGTGAAAGCATCTAATCCTGGTGTTTCCTTTATGGAAATATAGGTGTGTTCCATTACAAGTTAAATTATTAATTGGTATAGGGAAATCCAGATTTTCTACTTTTCTTGTTTCTCCTGTGTTAATTTTGTGCCCCAAGGAATTTGTCTACTTCTATTTTATTAGCATAAGGCTGTTCATAATATCCTTAACTTACTGATCTCTGCAAGAGCTTTATCCTTTTTTAATTTCTGATATCGATAATTTGTTCTTCATGTTTCTTTCCTAGATTAGCTTTGCTAGAGTTTTATCCATTTTATTGGTGTCTTCCAAGAACATAATTCTACATTTGTCAATTTTTTCTATTGTCTTATCTTTTCTAATTTTATGCCTTATTTTTATTACACTCATTTTGTGTTTATTTTTCTATTCATTTTCTAACTCTTAAAGTGGCAATAGAGGTTATTATCTTCACTGTTCTTTTCTAATATATGCATCTTAAAACAATCTTTTATGATAAGTATTTTCTTTGACTTTTGCCTTCAGTTTTTGCTATTGAGCGGACTAATTTCAGTCTTATTTTTTTCTGTTAATATTATCTTTTTCCTATATGCTTTTAAGATGTTACTTTTTATTTGACATTATATAACATCATTATAGTGTTTTGATGTGGATTCATTTTTATTTCTTTTGTTATATACTATATATCATCTGTGGGCTTTTTGTCAATCTGAAACATTCTTATCTGCCATCTCTCTGACCTGTCCTTCCATTCTAGTGATTTCTACTTCTGGTGATTTGAATAAGTAGATGTGTGTTGACTTTATCATCTTACTATTTGCCTTTCCTGATATTTAGGAATTTCTTTTCTCTAACCAGGCAACCTCTTTTTTTCCCTTCTCTCTAATTTTAGTGACATAGGACCTCCATAATATAGTAATTCTGTCTTTCTATCTCTTGGCTTTTGTCATGGGAGGAAGGGTTTAATCTAACTGGTAATTTGAAACAGGAGCACATATAAAGATTCAGTCCTTTTTTCTATCTTTTTTTTCTACCTGTTGTGTTCTGCTCTGGACCACACTTTAGCTCAGAGGTAGAGATTCTTTACCTGCAAGGAGATATTTCTAGGTGTCCAGTGCTGCATGGGCCATGGTAAATCTTTAATTCTGGACTTTGGTAAGTCAGTTTCCAATCTAAATTTTGTCAGCAATAAAGCTCATATTTTTATTCCCATATGATTAGTTTTTGCATCTCATTGTGGTTTCACATTTAAACATGAAATAAGTTGTTTATCAATTGTTCCCATATAGTTCCGACATATACTTGCAGGTGAAACTTTAAATAACCTCTCTTCTGAGAGAGCTTGTGAGGTCATCTACTTATTGAGCACTTGCCCATTATCTTTTTTTTCTTTTGCCATATCCTGTTTGTATCTTATCATACTACTTAGCATTAATTATAATTATATATTTCCTTCTTTATTTGTTTATTGCTCCTTTCCCTTATAGATTATTTTTTTTTCCTTGAGTTAAAATTCACCTCACATAAAATTTATCATTTTAACCACTTTTAATTATACAATTCAGTGTTTTAAAAAGTGTATTCACACTGTAAAACCATCACCACTAAAATACTAGAACATTTTCATAACATACACAAACCTCAGATTCATTAAGCAATAATTCCTTACTCTCCTATTCCCCATAGGCCCTGTCAGCCATAAATCTGTTTTTATTTTTAGTCTTATAGATTTGCCTATCCTGAACATTTCATAAAAGTACAATCATATATGACCTCTTGTGTCTTGTTGTTTAAAGATCTTTTAAGTTCATGAATGTTGCAATATGTATTTGTATTTGTATGGCTGAATTATATGTTACTGTATGGCTATATAAATATTGTATTCATGTATTTATCAGTTGATGGGCAATTGAGTTGTTTGTACATTTTCAGTATTAGAAATAATGCTGCAATGAACATAGGAAAGCTCCTATCCAGTTAGGTGATAAAAAGTGAATAGTATGTTAGATAGCAGAGCATTCTACATGCTAGCTCCTGTCATTCTCTGACACCACTGTTTTTGTGTAAACAGATGTTTTCTTTTCAATAATTTGGTATATTATAATTATATATTAAAATGGAATTCATTGTAAATTACATATATTTGCACATACACATGGCATGATTTGGCTAATTTTATTCTCTAGTACCTCCCCTTGTCCTCTCTTCCTCCCTCCCCCTCCTTCCTGAACTCTCTACTCTTCTCCCTTCTATTTTCATGTGATGCTCCTTTTATTCCTTTTTTCCCCTCTAACTTCTGCATATGAAAAAAAAATGACTTTCTGTGTCAGGTTTATTTCACTTAGCTTGATGTTCTCCAGTTCCATCCATTTACCCACAAATCATATCATTTTATTGCTCTTTATGGCTAAGTAAAACTCCATTGTGTATATATACCACATTTTCTTTGTCCAATCATTTGTGTGACTGACACCTAGGATGGTTTCATAACTTAGCTATTATGAATTGTGCTATTATTTATTTATTGCTTTAGTTTAACAATCTGTAGTATAGATTTTAATTTTTAATTTTGATTATACACCTCAAAGTAGAACTGCTGGGTCATGTGAAAAGTCTGTCTTTTACTTTTTGAAAAATCACCGAACTGTTTTTCATGGTAACTGCACCATTTTCTATTCTCATCATAAATCTATTTCTTCATCAGATGTTAAACTTCTTGAGAACAAGGGTAGAATATGTTCCTTACTATATAACCAGTACCTAGGACAGAAAACCTGATACATAGCATCTTATTGATGCAGATTTGTGGGGTTAAATAAATGGAAGAAACGGCTTACATGTTTTTCAAAATTGCACACCTAGAACATATTGAAAGTATTTGGTAAATGTTATCATTATTGCCTTCTGATTTATACTCAAAAGTATAAATTTGTTTAACACTTGAGCTGAGATCAATATCAGTTAAATCAGGTCAAAGTAGGTTTGAAGTATACACATAAATGCTTGGATTCAAAAAAGACGCTGATAAAATTGACCTGATTTTTACTGTCAACAGCTCAGACTGCAATAAGAAATATTAAAATATTGAACTATTTGCCAATTCTCCAAATGGCCTACGGTTTTATAAGAAGTTCAGCAGCATAAAATTGTAGCTCAGAGGGAAAAGCACTAGCATCCTATGTCTTCCTGGATTAAATACTCAAGCAGAATGATCAGCTGATTTCAAGCTCCTGTCCAGTTAGGTGATAAATAAAGCTTAGAGTGTGTTAGATAGCAGAGTATTCTTCTCCCACCAACTGTCTGCTAATTTGTGTTATTCTCTGATCCATTCTCCATCCACCAGCAAAAATTCTTTTATCATGAAGCCTGACTGTTCCACTTTACTCTTGAAACCTCTCAGTGGTTTAGGATTAAGTTCAAACCATTAGTGTCTTTACAAAATGATAAAAAGGCATTCTTGCCTAAGGATTATGAGCATAGCGATATAGTGCAGATTCAAATTTTAGTTCTACCCCATCATACTGTACAAGTTGGGGAGTTATTTATTTTACCTGAGTCTCAGATTTTCACACCTAGAAACTAAGATGTCTTATACATTTGTTTTATTAAGTGTGTGTGTGTGTACTACTTCAAAATAATGCTTCAGGATAATTTAGAGTGGTACTTGACACATATTAACCATTCTGTAAGTGCTAGTTGTTGTCATGTACAATTTATTTTCAGTGTGTATCATTGGTTCCTGTTTACCTCTCCAATCTTACCTCACCCACTCATCTATTCTTTCTTTGCTCCAGTGACACCGGACCTTTCTGCTCTTCATGTACACTATACACCTATGGCTTTTTCTAATTCCTTTGCTGGAAGCTTGTACTCCCTCTTGTAGGTGGATAACATCTCAAATTCAATCCTGTTTTTCTGTGGTTTCTTCCTCAGAGATACCTTCATTGTTTTCTTCATAAAAGTTATCAAAATTATTAATAACTTGTATGATTATTTGATATATGTCTATCTCGTCTACCAGACTAAAAAAGAATATAGCATCTTTTCCTTGACACTATATTCCCTGTGTTGCACTGATGATTTATTAAATGGAAGGCATCCTATGAATACTTTTTGAAAGAGTAAATACCATGAGTAATTTGATAAAATGGCTACTTTAAAGAAAAAGAAGCAGGATTTCTATGAAGGTAGTAAAAGTTTTTAAAATTAGCAAGCTTTGCAAAATTTAAATTTGCAAGATTTAAAATTATTAAGCTGACCTCAGAACATGTCCTGGGCCCCAAGATTTATTTCTGCCTCACCTCCAAGGCTCCTCTCCCACTCCCTTAGTTCTGGACCTCTTGACCCAATTCTCCTCATTTGGTTATGCCTCTGATCTGTGCCCCTTGGCATTCACTCTGGATTCCACACGCTGAACTCTTTTGTAAACTTGCTGGGCAGAGCCGCTGTTCATACCCTTGGCACATCTTGCACTATATTCTAGTTTGCATTTCTCATATCCACAAGTAAACTTCCTCCCTGGGGAAATAAGTTCCAAGTAGACCAAGATATATCCTGACAGCAAAAGTGACATGGAAATATTATCAAGCTAGCAATCACAGCCCAGTGAACAGATCAAAGGCAACTCAATTCTAAGCCCCTTGATCAGCATTGGCTCAGAAATTGAATCTGAATACGAGCTCCTAGTGGAACATGTGTGGCAGAATGGGATATTTTGGAAAGGCAGAGGTCTCAGCAAATGACAGATTAACATATAGAACATAACCTTATTCTCCCTTCTAACTGGCCTACAGCTAACCATACATACATGAACTGTGAGCAGTATAATAAACAAAGAAACCATCTCTTTTATTACCTGAAGCAAAATTCAAATTTGACAGCAAACATAGCATTTGCATACAATCAAGTGTGGTAAAATGTTATTGATGAAATGATTAATTTCTGGCTATTTTTCATACTCTGATTATCTGAGGAGTTATCAGGACTCTAGTCCCATAAACTAGACCAGCTTTGCACAAACAATTTTAGCTTTATTTGTTTCATTATTAAAGCCTTTGCCTAAATCATAGTGGAACAAGTTCCTAAAGTGAGAGAAATCCATTAAAACGTTATCCAAGACACTTTGAATCACTTCAGTTTTCCCTAGATCTTGGTTTATTTCCTTTAAAAAATAATAGTAAAGGTAATTATTAATACTGAAGTTAGTTGTGAGAATTTATTAAGTTAATAAAAGAGAATTACTGTGGTCTGAGTAAGTATCCCCCCAAGGCCCACATGTTAAAGAACTGGTCCCCAGCATGGCACTATTTTTTTATTTTTATTTTTCATACAAATGGAGCACAACATCTCATTTTTCTGGTTGTACATGATGTAGAATCACGTCATTTGTGTAATCATGCCTATACATAGGGTAATAATGTCTGTCTCATTCCAGTGCATTTCCCACCCCAAATCCCCTCCCCTAACCTCCCTACCCAATCCAAAGTCCCTGCATTCTTCCCTTTCCCTCCCTCCCTATTATGGATCAGCATCCATTTATCAGAGAAAACATCTGGCCTTTGGTTTTTTGAGATTCACTTATTTCACTTAGCATGATATTCTCCAACTCCTTTTGTTTACCCACAAATGCCATAATTTCATCCTTCTTTAAGGCTGAGTGATATTCTATTGTGTATATATACACCACAGTTTCTTAATCCATTCATCTATTGAAGGGAGTCTAGGTTGGTTCCACAGTTTAGCTATTTTAAATTGACCCAGCGTGGCACTATTGGGAGGCTTTGGAAATTTTAAGAGGTATAGACTAGTGGAAAGTTTTCCAGTTCTATGAGCATGTCCTCTTGATGGAGACAACTTCTTATTTCTCTCTCTTTTGTATCCTGGCCATGAAGTGAGCTGTTTTGTTCTACCATGCTCTTCCCACCATGATATTCTGCTTTATCACAGCCTATAAAGTAACAGGGCCTGTCAATCATGGACTGAAAACTCCAAAACTGTTAGACAAAGTATACCTTTTCTCTTTATATGTTCACTTACTTCAGGTATTTGTTACAATAACAAAAAGATGACTGACACAAACATTTGAAATTTCTGTTGAGAAATTTCAACAGCAACCATGGTGGTATGGTAAATGGTACTTGGTGTGGTGTCTTTAAGTAAGTAAATATTTGAGCACAGACTAGGGATGTGAGCCTATGAGGGTGTTAAGGATGATTGATCTGCAAACTCTGACCTCTGGAGTGTTCAGTACGATGAAAAATGTAGGAAATATTTAAAAACATTATCAACAAACAGCAGCAGTTACTCTAAAATAAGACTGAACTTCCAAAGATATGAAGGTCACTTCCAGAGGTGTTTACAGAAGATGGAGTTTAAATACATCTTGAGAGTATGGGCGAAAGGAAAACCAGGGGCTAGGAAATAGAAAAAGTCTAGAAAGCAGAAAATTAAACAAATTAAATAGCATTGAATAAAATGACTTATGTAGAATACCAGTTATTTTAGGGAACAATGAAGGATGACTGTGGGAAGAGCTTATGGTCATATCATGGAGAATTTGGAATGTCAGTTATATGTTTGAAATTTATATGAAGGCACACATATCAGTAATGGTTTTTGAGTCATGAGGAAGCATGCTCAGAAGTTGTTTCAAATATGAGACTTCTTTCTGGAGGAACTAATTGAGGGAGGAAAACATTGAGGCATGCTATTATAAACTGGGATACATAGATACCATAAAGCATAAAATGTGCATATCATAATTGAGACAACAGGAAGGGTAACGGTAGCATTGTCTGTATTTCCTTTTTAATCTGTCTTAGGATAGCAATGCACATGGAAATCTTTCCCTTCTGGTCCAAAGAGAAAAAATGGTTGTGACCTTCATATCAATGATGAGCAGAGGGGCATCAGAGCTCTAAGAGGTTCTGCTATTGCCAGGAGAACATCTACTCAGAATGACTTTATATTCTAAGAGTATGGTCCTGTTTCCTCATTATGCTTTCAGAGAGAGCATCTTAGACATTTGCACTTTACTGAGGATAAGGAGTCAATATTCCAATGAATTTAGATGTTTTCCTTTTTTTCAATAAAAGATCATGTGGAGTTGATAACATGGTACTGAAAATTGTTCTGCCAGACATGATACCATCTCCTAGAAGGCTACACAAAATAAATATTAACTTTTCAGATGTACACTGAGATTTAAGGAGAGAACATAACAGTTTGTATTTGGAGTGTCTTTTAACAGACTCAAAATATTTCACAAAGATTATCTCAAAGATCCCCATAAGGCAGCAAGTATATGGTAACTACTGTGATTTTACTTAGTGGGTTTGAGTGAACAGGTACCCAGAGATGAAAATTAAGTCTTGACAAATCCAATTTAGATCATTTAAAAACTTCCTCAACATAAAACATTCTTAGCAGGAAATAAAATGTTATCCGTACAGAAAATAAAATCCTATTCTATTGGGGAAAACAAAAAAAAAACCGGATTAATACATAGGGAGAATTGAGATCTGGATTCCAAGTCACACTTTCAGGAGTATGGGGAGAAAAGACCTAGCCCATTCCATTTCTGTTCAGTGATGTTTACTGCTGCTATTCATTTTTGGAAAAATAGTGAAATTTTGCAGTTGCAGAGGTAACTAAGTTGATCTTTCCACCATTTTCTTTGGAGTGGAGTTTTGCATGGGTTTATCACAATGTGCTATAAAATCATAGCTAGAGAAGTCTAGCTTTCCTGTTTTGGAAGCAGTAAGATTATTCATTGAGTGAATGCCACATATTGGGCTGGTCATTCCCTGGGAGATGTAAAGATGAACAATGCTCAGAGTCATAATGAACAAGCAACAGGGGATGAAAGAGGAAGAAAAAAATAATTTTACTGGCCTGAAAAAATGGACTGGCCCTTTAAGGAAGAAGTAAGTATGTGCTGGATGATGAAAAGTGGGTTGATACAAAATTAGAGACTTAGAAATGAAACTAGATGTCACATAATAGAAGTCCATCCTTAATAGAATACAGTCATAAATATACACCAAGTGTAGAAAATGAAAATGTTGTCAAGTATATAGGTTTTGTTTCTGTTTGTTTTTTGCCCAAAACTCCAGTGAAGTATGTATTGTCATCATTTCTATTTTATACATAGAAAAACTAAGACTCAAAGAGGAAAAATCATATTACAATTACAAAACTAAATTATCAAATGGAAGCACTAATTTGCATAATAGCAAATAGAACTAATTCAATAAAAACTCGGACATGACTATTTAAGAAATGAATTCTAAAGCAAGTCTTTTACATTAATTCATGTTTCCATTCTGCATTCTTTTCTTTACAGTTCAATCTCAATCTGATTTCTTTATTTTCACATCCTAGTAATTTTCAGCAAATATTCAGAAGGTAAATGTTCCAACCAAAGAATTACAAGTAGGCATATGTTAGAAAATAGAGTGAAAGTTTTGTCTTTGCATTTAAGTTCTATTTGCAGAGTGATTTGTCTTTTCATTTAAGTTTTCTTTAGTCTGCTAAAATTTTACATGTCTCTTGAAATAACTCAACTACCCACTGTTTTGTTGTGTTGTTTGTTAGCTAACATATGAAGTAATGACAAAGTGTTCGATCATATAGGCGGATAAGAGTATGACATCTGTGTAGACTATAACTTGATTTCAAGCCCTATATGATTCTATTTAAGAGGTCAGGCAGGGTCACATAGGGGTTGGAATTGTACCACTTTAGCTTCTAGTTGGTTGAAAATCAAGTTCTCCTATAGCATGATGACAGGGAGAAACAATCTCTGTCTAGAATTTCTAATCATCTTCATATATGAAAAAAAATCAAGTATGTTTTCCAAAAGTAATTAAAATGAAAAGACCTAACAAAATCTGATGTTCTTGTAAATGTGTATTACATTAATTGTGAATTTGTACCAGTTGACATTGAGCTGTCAGTATCTCTCAACATTGCAATCCTCACATAATTAGATGTCTAAGGAAATTCATCAATGGTGAAAAAGAAACAAGAGATGAGGTTATGACTTATTTTATTAACTAGCTGCATAACTTTGAACCTTCACATTCACTTTTTTGACTCTTATTTTTATCATTTGTAATGCCAGGAATTGATATAAACTGGCCCTAATATTCTTTGCTGTTTAAGCATAACTGCAGAATAATATATTTGTTTTCATAAGCTCAAAAGATATCTAAAAAGCATCCCTTTTTTCCAACTTTTTTGTAGCATTTGGGATCCTTGCATTACTATTAAAGATTCATAATCTTAAAGAGTCCCAGATGAGCATTTAAGCTTTAAAACAACTATAGTTTCCTTCAAAGTAGTGATCAGCAGGATATATAGATGTGTATACCTAGAGGGACTTCAGAACTGGCTGTTTCAGAAAACAAGTTTGTTGTGAAACCAAAACTATGTTTTTCAGAGCTCAAGAATGAATACAAGTTAAAACAATGTAAATAATATTCACTATTCAGTATTGTATTAGTCAAATTTCTGTCACTGTAACAAAATACCTGAGAAAATCAATTTAGAGGAAAATTTGATTTTGGCTTATACTCTCAGAGTTTTCAGAATGATTGGCTGGCTCCATTGTCATGAGGCAGAGGGCATCATGGTGGAGAAGGTGTTGGAGCAGAGCTGCTCACCTCATGGCATCTTGGAAGCAGAGAAAAAAAGGGGTCAGGGACAAGATAGAGTCTCCCCAAAGCCACCCCCAAGGACCCATTCCCTTCAACTAGGTCTCACTTCCTACAGTTTTCCACCACCTCCAAATAATCCATTCAAATTATGAGCTCATTAATGGATTAATCCACTAACATGGTTAAAGCCTTCATGATTCAATCATTTCCCAAATACCTCTGAACATTGATAAATTGGGAACTAGGACTCCAACACATGAGTCTTTGGGAGACATTACAGGATCTAAATTATAGTGAAGATGAACATTCGTTTATTCTTTAATAGCTGTGTGACTTCAGTTTACATAAATCCAGTGGGAAACTCTAGGTCAATGTTTTTGTATTTACATTTTGGAAAAGAAAATCTTGTTAGTATAGTAAGGAAGCTACCTAAAGGTGCACAGTCTTCTTTCCAATGAACTCTAGGTAGGAAAATGAATTCACTTCTAGAAGAATAATCTTTCTTTCTAATTTATGTATCTATTAATCAGACATGAACAAAATCAATCATTTTTCTATGATGTCAAAGTGTGTCACTATTTTTCTAAAACCTGGAGACTACAGTCTCCTCATCCTAAAGTCATTCATCCTACCTGTACCAAACATGTCTGGTAAAAACAGTCAATATGTCCACACAAATATATTTGGGACAGGTAATGCAGTTATATAAAGCTTACAGTAGATTTTTAGAAGCTTCCTTTAAGACTAATAAACATGCATTCATTAAGAAATAAGAAAGAAATCAAATTTGGGGACGTTCCCAGACAGGTCACATACCCATGCCTCCTCCATGCACTCTTAGATCTATTCCTTTCATCATGTTGGTGTAGTTCTTAGAAAAATCTGGGCACATCCATAGACTTGGCAGATAGACATGCCCACATATTTTTCTTTTAATTTTTTTCTTCTGTTTTTGATCACTTTAAGGCCTGCTTCTTACTGATATAATATTTTTATCCAGTCATTGCTATCCTCTCTTAAGTCTATTTGATACATGGCAAAGAAAATACAATAAAACTTATTAACTATCTATAAGATGTGCAAAGTCATGAAATTTGTGGAACTCAATATTTCTCTAAAAAGATCAAACATTTTTCCAAATGTCCAAAAGCTTATCTGTGAATGGAGAATAGCATATGTATTTTTTCTTCTATCAAATGTCCTAAATTTTGTCCAAAAAAATGGAGCACAGTGATGAAAATTCTCTAGCGAACATCTAAAATTAAAAAAAAAAAAAAAACTGATAAATTCTTAGCATAAACTTGGATTTAAGACTTTTTTTAGGGTGAGTCTTCAGATGACTGAACATTTCTAAGGGCCCCAGCCATATGGTATAATGGGTAAGATCCCTAATCATGTTCAGGAGCCCTAGAACCTAGTACCAGGCAATGGGTTCAATTATCACATCTGCAAAATAAGGATAATAAGGGAGAAGCATATTGACTGGTAATCTACCCTATGGTCATCACTCTATAAAAAGTGTTCTATTCATGTCTTTTAATTCTCACAATAGCCCTAAAAAGTATGTTGTTATCTTCACTATGAAAATGAGAGAACTGAGGCACAAAAGTTTTAAATAACTCTCCAATGTAAAAAGTAGAGCAGAACTCAACCAGTTTTATCTGAAACCAAAGTCCCTGTTTTATTTTCACTATACCCTGCAGTTTTCACCACATCCTAGGAGGTTTGAAGAGATGCGATACCTGAGAACACATTATACATTTCAAAGTGGTATGCATAGTGTTAAACTAATAACATTAGCCCTTTTGATGTCTAGGCAGGGAAAGTCAGAACTGGGTGCATTTTTTTCATGAATTCTGTCTCCCCAGTAGATGATTAGTTTGCAAGGAAACCTGAATCTGACTTTCAATTTCTTTCTCCTCACAGAGGGAAAATTCAATTAATGTTAATAACTAATTATGCTATGGTATTTCCACAGTTTCACATCTAACCTAAGGGTCCATTCTATATAATTAAAAACATCCAATGGAAGTTTTATATGAAGTACAATAATTTTACAACATGAAAATTTGGAAATACATTCAGGGAATGTTTGCTAGAACTTTTATCTATATCCCACTAATATTCTCTATCTCTCTTCATTATTATAGAGCTCAAATTTCTTCTTTCAGGATTTTAAGTGCATATGAGGCCAAGCAACTATTTAAAGAGAGGAAAATTAAGGCATTGATCTGCTTTCCTAATCTACTATTTATGAAGCTAATATTCTATAGATCAATGGTGGCTAACTTGTTATTGCCCACATTTGACTCACTGTGGAGACAACATGTCCTCTTTGTTACAAAATATAGTATTTAAATTAAATTAATACATTTTAATTTTAAAAATAAAACATGCCATAAAAACCATTGAGAAATATCCCCATTAGCATATCTCTTTAAGGAGTTACTTTTTATATTATCTTCTTTTCTTTTTTTATGATTTCATTAGTGCATTATAGTTAGTGAATAATATTACATATATAATATTGGGATTCATTTTGACACAATGATATATTCATAGAACGTAATTTTGCTCCAACTTCAGTCTCCACTACTTCCTCTTTCCCTTACCTCCTCCCTCCCACTGTTCCCCTTCTACTCTATTGGTATGCCTTGTATTTATTTGTAGATTTTTTAAAAATTTAGTGCTTTATAGATATACATAAAAGTGACATTAATTGTGGTATATTTATATATGTACATAATAAATTTTGTTAAATTTCATTCCATCCTTCCTATCATTTCCCATCCATCATCCCTCCCCCTCGATACCTTTCTCTGTTCCACTGATCTCCCTTCTATTTTCATGGGATTCTCTCCACTCCTTTTTCCCCTTATTTAGATGTAATGTAGTTTTCACATATGAGAGAAAACATTTGAGCCTTTACTTTCTTTTTTCCTTAATATCTTATTAGTTGTAGGTGGACACAATACCCTTATTTTACTTATGTGGTGCTGAGAATCACACATGCAAGATAAACACTCTATTGCTGGGCCATAGCCCCAGCCCCGAGCATTGACTTTCTGAGTATGATTTGTTTCACATTTTTTGATGTTCTCCAGTTTCATCCATTTATTAGCAAATGCCATAATTTCATTTTTATTTATACCTGAGCAAAACTTCATTGTGGATATATATCATTATTTTCTTTATCTGTTCATCTGTTGATTGGTACCTGGGCTGGTTCCATAACTTGACAGTTGTGAGTTGTACTGCTATAAACAATGATGTGCCTGTAGTGCATGATGTGCCTATAGTTTGCTGATGTTAGTTCTTTTGGATAAATGCTGAGTTTTGGAGTAGCTGGATCATATGGTGGTTCCATTACTACTCTTTGACAAATCTTTATACTACACTTTCCAGAGTGATTGTACTAATTTGCAGTTTCACCAGGAATGTATGAGTTACCTTTCCCCCACCTCTTTGCCAGCATTTATTATTTTTTGTATTCATAGTAATTAGCATTCCCATTGGAGTGAGATGAAATCTCAACCTAGTTTGGATTTGTGTTTTCCTGATTGCTAGGGATGTTGACTTTTTTTTTTTATATATATATATTTTTGTTAGTTATTTGTTACCTACTTTGAGAAGTGTCTGTTTTGTTCTTTTGCCCATTTGTTAAATTATTTTATTTTTAATGTTTTTTTTTTCAGTTCTTTATATATTCTGGATATCAATTCCCTTTCAGAGGAGCAGCTAGCAAAAATCTCCAATTTTGTATGCTTTCTCTACACATTTAGCTGTTTCCTTTGCTATATAGAAATATTTAATTTGATAACATTCTACTTTCTGATTCTTGATTTTATTTACTGAGGTTTAGGAATCTTGTTAAGAAAGTCAGTGCCTGTGACAATATGTTGGAGTGTTGATCCTATGCGTTCTTAGCATTTGCAGTGTTTCTGGTCAAATTCCTAGGTATTTAGTTCATTTTGAATTTGTTTTTGTGCAGGGTGAAAGGTAGGGATCTAGTTTCTTCTACATGTGGATAAATCCAGTTTTCCCAGCACCACTTAAAAGTCTATCTTTTCTCCAACACATGGACACCTTTGTTGAGTATCAGATGACTATATCTGGATTTGTTTCTGATTCTTCTGTTCCATTGGTCTTTATGTCTGAATTTTAGGACGTTTTTGTTTTTTGGATTCTGTTAAAATGTCATTGGTAATTTGGTCAGAATTGCATTTTATCTGTATAACACTTTTGGACAATATTGATTCTGCCTATCCAAGAACATGGTAGGTCTTTCCATCTTCTAAGGTATTCTTGAATTTCTTTCTTCAGTGTTCTATACTTTTCATTATAGAGGTCTTTTACCTCTTTGGTTAGATTTAATAAATTACATGTATTCATTTGTGTATATTGAATCAATATTGCATCCCAGTAATGAAACCCCCTCCGTGGTATATTATCATTTTATTTAATTTTATTTTTTGGTAATGGGCATTGAACCCAGGGACACTCAACCACTGAGCAACATCCCCAGCAATTTTTACTTTTTATTTTGAGACAGGGTCTCACTAATTTGCTTATGGCCTTGCTACGTTGCTGAGATTGGCTTTGAACTTGTTATCCTCTTGACTCAGCCTCCTAAATTGCTGGAATTACAGGCATACACCAATGTACCTGGCTGTACTATCTTCTTTTTTTTTTTTTTTTTTTTTTTTTTTTTATTATTTATTTACTTATTCATCATGCACAAGTATAGTATCTTTTTACATACAACTGCTTGTATACAAAGTATTCTTAATATGTTTTTTAATGTGGTTTGCTAGTATTTTATTAAGGAATATTGCATCTATATTCATCATGGATATTTGTCTGAAGTTTTCTTTCCTTAATATGTCTTTGATTTTGGTACCAGAGTGATATTGGCTTCATAGAATGAATTTAGTAGAGTTCCCTCTCTCTCTGTTTCATGGAATAATTTGAGGAGGATTGGAATTGGTTCATTTAATATCTTGTGGAACTTAGCTGAGAATCCATCTGGTCCCAGGCTTTTCTTTGTTCAAAGACTTTTAATAGCTGTTTCAATCTCATTGCTTGATATTGATTTAAGATTTCTATATCCCCATGGTTCAACTTGGGTTCATTTATATGTGTCTAGAAATTTGTCATTAACTTCTAGATTATCCAGTTTATTGGAATATAAATTTTCAAACTAGCATTTAATGATTCTCAATTTCAGAAGTATCTGTACTGTTACATACTTTGATATCTTTAATTTTGTTGCTATGGGTCTTCTATTTCTTTTTTTAAAATATATTTATTTTTTAGTTGTAGTTGGACACAATGCCTTTATTTTATTTATTTATTTCTATGCTGTGCTGAGGATTGAACCCAGGCCCTTGCATGTGCTAGGCAAGCATTCTATCACTGAGCTAAAACCCCATCTCTTCTCTCTATTTCTTTTGGTTAATTTGACTAAAAGTTTATCAATCTTATTTAGCTTTTTGAAGAACTAACTCTGTTTTTTTTTTTTTTTTTTTGTCTATTGGGTTTTTTGTTTGTTTCGTTATCAATTTCATTAAATTTGGCTCTGATCTTAATTATTTCCTGTCATCTACTGATTTGGGAATTAATTTGTTCTTCTTTTTCTAAGGTCTTGAGGTGTAACATTAGATTTTTTGTTTGAGATTGTTCTTTCTTCAATGTAGGAACTCAATGCTATAAACTTTCCTCTTAGAACTGCCTTCACCTTTCCCAGAGATTTGATGTGTTGTTTTCTGTTCTCACTTGTTTCTAAGAATTTTTTCATTTCTCTCCTGATTTCTTCTATCATCAAGTTCTCATTCAAAAGTATGTTATTTACTCTCCAGGTTTTAAAATGATTGGCATTAGTTCTTTAAAGATCTTGTAGAACTTAGCTGAGAATCCATCTGGTCCTGGGCTTTTCTTTGTTCAAAGATTTTTAACAGCTGTTTTAATCTCATTGCTTGATATTAATCTAAGTTTCCTATATCCCCCTGGTTCAACTTGGGTAGGTTATATGTGTCTAGTTATCATGCTGCTGGTTTCTAATTTCATTCCATTGCAATCTGACAGGATGCAAAGAATTATCTCTATTTTTTTATTGCTTATACTTGCATTGTATTCTTAAATGCAATCAATTTTAGAGAAAGTTCCCGGTGTCACTAAGAACCACATGAATTCAATTGTCAATGGATGAAATAATCCAAAAGTTTCTATTAGGTCCTTTCAATTAATAGTATTTTTTAGTTTTGAAGAGTTTTTATTAGTTTATGTCTGGATGACCTATTTAATGGTGAGAATGTTATGTTCAAATCACCCAGTATGATTGTATTGCAATATATTTGATTCTTTATTTGAGAAGTATTTGTTTTATGTACATAGGTGTATTGACGTTTGGGGCACAAATATTTACAATCATTATATCTTGTTGGCTGATTCCCTTAGCCAGTATGAAGTGACTTTCTTTTTCTCTTATTAAATTTGGCATGAAGTCTATTTTGTCTTATATCAGAATAACTACCATTTTTTTCCTTTTGGTCTCTACTTTCATGGTGTAACATTTTTCACCCTTTCACGTTTTATCCAATGGATGTATTGGCCTATAAGGTGAATTGCTTGTAAACAACATATGGTTGAGTATTATTTTTCAATCCATTCTGCCAATCTATGTCTTTTGATTGGAAAGTTTACACCATTTACATTTAATTTTATTTTAGAGACACAACTTTTATTTCCTGCCATTTTGATTTGTTTTTCATGCATAATTCTCACTTGATTCTCCCTTAATTGACCATTCATCTCTATGCTGGTTCTTTTTTGTATTTTTTTTATTTCTTTTGCATGAATATTTCATTTAATTTGGTGGTGCAGGCTCAGTGGTTATGCATTCTTTTAGTTTTTTCTTATGGAAGAATTTATTTCATATTCAATTCTCAAAGATAATTTTCTGGATATAGTAATCTTGGTTGAAAACCATTTTCTTTTAGGACATGTTATATATTACTCCAAGACCTCCTTGCTTCTAGAGTCTCAGCTAAGAAATTAGTTGAAATCCTAATTGGCTTACCTGTAACTATGATCTGTCATTTTTCTCTTGCAGCTTTTAAAATTCTATTCTTATTCTGTTTGTTGGGCATTTTGATTTAATGTGTCTTGAGAGGATCTTTTTTGAAATTGCCTATTTAAGGTTCTAATTTCCTTTTATGTATGGATTCTCATCTTATTCCTAAGGATTGGGGAAAATTTCTGATACTGTATTATTGAAAATGCTATGCATCCCTTTTGTTTGTATTTTGGTACCTTTTATCTATGCCAATGATTCTTATATTAGGTCTTTAAGTGTTATCCCAGATTTCTTGAATATTCTGGTCATGGTCTTTTCTTTATTGTTAATGTTATGATTTCTTTGTCTTCAGAGCCTGAGAATGTCTTCAAAATAGTCTCATCTGTTAGTTATGCTTTCAACTGAATTTTCAATTTGATTTAGTGAATCTTTGATTTCCACATTTCTGTTCGTTCTTTTTTTTTCTATAATCCTTATCTCTTTATTGAAATGACCTTTCACTTCCTGTCTTTTCTCCTTAAGTACATTTCTCACATCTTCTTTTAGGTAGCTAAACATTTTAACTATAAACTTTATAAATTCTTCTACTGATATTTTCTCCCCTATGTTGTCAATGGAATCAGTGTTGTTTGCTGTTTGGGGTGGTTTTTTCCTTTGCTGTTTTCATATTGTTTATATGTCTACCCATTTTCTGGGATTATTATCACTTGTACTTTTATGCAAGGGACTATTTAGTGAACTTCTCTCTCTTAAGTGTTGTGGGCTGGGAAAATATTCAGGTATTTGTAGTCCCACTCAGCATATATCCTTTGCTTTGAGAGAACATACTAAACCCTATTTACAATCACTTCAGAACAAACCATCATTCTAATAAACTTTAAGGGGAAAAATCTTGTTGAAATTGTCTCCCCAAGCAGTATGGATATTCCTCAAAAAACTAAGTATGGAACTATCATTTGAACCAGCTATTCTATTCCTTAGCATATATCCAAAGGATTTAAAATTGGCATACTTCAATGATGTAGCCACATCAATGTTTATAGCAGCACAATTCACAATAGCTAAACTATGGAGCCAATTTAGGTGCCTTTCAACAGATGAATAGATAAAGAAAATGTGACCTATATACACAATAGAGTATTACTCAGCCATCAGGCAGAATGACTTTATGACATTTGCCTGTAAATGGATGGATCTGGATGTTGGGGTTTTTCACCCCCGACTCCTCTCGACCAGCAAGAGAAGGGGGAGCACGCCCCAACAAGGACAGATTGGGAAAGGTAAGAGCCGACTGACCACCCGCACCCAGCCCTCCTTTCGGAGGACAATCAGACATGTCAGGGAGACCAGTCAAGTCACAAGCTCGGTTTATTGAAGAAGTTGGACGTCCTTTATAGAAGACATGGGCCAATCAGCAGAAAGATCATAGGGGCATATAGGGAGCATGAGCAAATCACATTGGCGGAGCCATTAGCCTATCCGAGTGGCAGTCTGACCTCTTCGCATATGTCAGGAGAATGCCCCTTGGCTAGGCCAAGTTCCCGTATCAGGAAGTGGGAGACAGCCAGAGAGTTTCTATCTACTGGCATGTTCTTAATGTCCCCAACATCTGGAGACTATCATAGTAAGTGAAATAAACCAATCCCCCCCCCCAAAAAAAAAGGTTAAATGTTTTAACTGATATGTGGAAGCTAACCAACAATAAGTTAGGTTAGGGGAATAATAGGAGTTCAGTAGATTACACAAAAGGAAATGAAGGGAAAGAAAGGAATGGGAGATAGAAAAATGAAAGACAGAGATGGAATGAATCTGACATAACTTTCCTGTGTACATATATGAATACAACACAGTCTCACCATTGTGTACATCCACAAGTATGGGACTCTAATTAGAATAAGATATATTCCATGATTGTAAAATTATATCAAAATGCATTCTACTGCCATGGATTTCTAAAAGAAACCAATAAAAAATAAAATTAAAAAAAAAAAAAAGATAATGTTCTCCACTGTTCCTCTAATTCAGGTATAAAATTATAATATTCTAAAATAGGTTAAGAGATTACTTATTAGGGACAATAAAATTACTATAACATTATATAGGTGCTTAAAAGTGGAAGAGAAAAAATGTGCAAATTAAAGATAAAAGATAGAAAAGAATAATACAAATTAAGGTATAAAGAAGAAAAATATGGGGGCATTTGAGGCAGTATAGTGTAATGCAAGAGGGAAAAGAAGGAGCATGTGTAACCCTAAGCTTGGAAAACAAAGATAAAGAGAGAATGATTTAAAACATTAGAAGAAATACAATCAAATGGATTGAGGGCAAAATAATGAATAAAAGGGGAACATCTATCAAATCAAAATGAAAAGTAATATGCGAGATCAAAATTGACATTAGAACTATATAAATTGTCCGTGCTTAATGGAGAAATTTCTTATTGAGTCTTCCTGGTTTGAATTTTATCAGTATTTGGAGTCTATAGAAGATTTCCACTACTCTTCCACTTTACCTCTATGTTTCCCTGGGTGTGGAGATAGTGATCACACCAGCTCACCTCTAATACAATTCCAGGAGCCCCCTCTGTTCATTGGTGGGACTAGGTATCTAATAGCTTTCTTTTGTGTCAGAGGAGGTTGTTTGTGACTTACAGGTTAATGGGCTTGTGTCTCTGCACACAGGGTGGTGTCTGGTGTCTGTGAAGTGCTCCACTGTAAGTCCTGTGTGGGGTGTATTGTCACTGTGTATGTTTAAGGTTCTCTGCTGGCTGCTTGAGGTTATCGTAAGGAATTGCCTTCTCTGGGTCCATCTGAGAATTGAGTTGACTGGGAATTCTGGGTCTTTCAGCTATGGATCCCAGAAGTTTTGGTGCACACAGCTACTTCCCTGGTTAATATGGATTTCTCATCAGTTAGTTCTTGTTTGTCATCCCTGGGCCCAATCCAATGTGCTTGGATGGTGCTATGCTGAATCTGCTGGCTCTTTCTGTTGGTCATGGGAACATAAGATGCAAGGCTCAAGGTTGTTTCACTGACTGCTGTGGGATACTGTGGGTACCCACTCTCTTCCTCTATAGAGCTTTCTTTAAAGGGACACAGAGCTTGGTGGCCATCTGCAAGGGTGGGGCCTGTGACCTCAGGTGTGGTCTCTGGTGCAGATGCCTCTACCGTGACTGATGTAGATCACTGAGGTACTTTCCCTGTGGCTAAGAATGAGTAGGTTGGCCTGCCTGCATCTGCCCTCCTACAACCCACAGTTGTGAATCATAGGCGCCTACTCCCCTCTGCTTGGACTTTTTTTTTTTTTTTGGAGGTGTGCTAAACATTTATTATTTGCAACTGTGGAACCTGTGGATATAGGCTGTCTGTGGGCTGTCTGTAGCACAGAAACCTCCACCCTGTCTGATATAGCACACAGTGGAGATAGAATGTAGTTAACCCATCTGTGCCTAAGCTTCTGTGGCAGCTGTGTTGAATGCTGAGTTGGGGTTAGCACTCTTCAGGAACTCTCGGGTCATCTCCATACCACTCACCTTGTCTGAGGTGGGGAGAGGGGCAGGTTTCAGTAACTTTTGGCTAGCAGTGTTCCCTCTACAAGTTCCTTCTAGATAGATTACTGAAACAACCCATTTTAGAGGTATTCATTATGGTTTTATTTGTTACTATTTGAAGGTAGAGAGAAGCTGTGTTGAATTAATTTCTTCTAGGCTAGTAGGTGACTCTACAAAATGGGTGCCCTGCCTGGCACAACTTTTAGTCTACAATTTGGGTTAAACTGTTTGATCTTCTTCATGTTTTTGCTGTTCCTGATCTGCTTTTCTTTCCAGCTATTGTTAAGAAAGTAAGATTGGAATTTTTTCCTCCCTCTTTCTCTCTGTGTTACTCCTCTCCCTTACCCTCCCCTGGTACGTTTTGGAGTTGAGGAATTGTGTCCTTATTTTCTTCTCTGGTAGCAAATATCCTAGTTCCTCCAAGTCTCAAACCATCTAATATTGAGAGTGACCCAGCTCTCTGGTCATTCTTTCACTCTTCCCTTTTTGGCTGTGGAGGTATGGAGGGTTGCTCCCTAGAGGCACTCCATAATCTTCTTCCATCCTTCATAATATGATCTTTTAAGGTGATATTCCTGAATGGAATATAAAAGATGAAAGAAAGTCTGGGGCCAAGGAACTGTCCATTATCCTATTACTGGAAAAGGAAGAGGGAATAAAAGAAAGACACCCTGTATAGAGAAGAAATGGAGATTTATGGGTAGGTTCAAGAACCAGATCCATTATGAATTGTAATACATACTAATATTATAAATAAAAAATTTTAAAAAAAAGAACCAGATGTAAAGAAGAAATGAATTCTGCTGCAGATACTAAAGATCTCAGATTTCATCTTCATACTGCCTCATTTCTTAGCATTTTATTGCTATAATTTAGCCCTTTGGTTTGAAAATCTAATCAATCTTTGTGGGCATCATTTTTTCCAGACATTGAAATGAATCAGGTAAATGGCAAAACCCTGGTAATTTAATATTGGAACATAAAAAGAATGTAGATTTAATTTTCCATAAATATTGCAACCCATCATTTTTAAAGCACTTAATCAAGAGTATATTCCTTTCTCCAAAACAAAGTCAGAGCAGGATCTGTAACCTGGAATGTCTCTGAATAGCACAGAGAAATTGTCTATTGTTTTTTTTTCCCCCAAACATATTTATGGAAGAAAGAAAATTCCTTGACCTTTAGCAATTGACACCTGCCAACAGAACATTAGACCAGATAATAGATAGAATCATAAGAATATAGTTAAGAAACTGCAGAAAGAGACTGGTTGTAATCTGTAATGGCTCACCTAACCCATTTTCTCTCAGGCTCCAACTCAGGAACTTTCTTGCGATGATATCACAGCACTACAAAAAGTGATAATACTAGCAGGACCATGAAGGAAACATTCCCCTGGAAATGACAAAGATGAGTTTTACCAATTCCTTAGAAAGGATAAATTGGAAATATTATACAAATAACAGTCTTTGTTATTAAGTAAAATTCTGGTCTGTCAATCTGTCTATCCATCAATATATGCACACAAAAGTTGACTATTTAGAGAACGATGTATTATTCATACCATAGTATAAATTCATCCATCAAGTAACTCATTTATTGGTGTATTATTTCTAAATTAAATGAATTCTTCCGGGGTTGGTCTGTTCAGGCTTATAGTCTTTGAGTACACTATGGGTTTCATCAATACAGCCTCAGTCAACATTCAAAGATTTCAAGTAAGATTTGACAAACTGTTTTGCACATCAAACAAAAATATTTTGGATCTGAAGATTTTATTTAATTGACATAAAAGGCAAAAAGTTGTATGCCTAAACTATGAATCACTATGCAGCATTTTAACTTGATAATTGACAATTCATAAATCTTTTTCCTAAACAAATAAACGAGAAAAATCCTAACCAAAGTCAAAGTAATAAACATTTCTACAAATTTGTAAGAATTTGATTTTGCTTATATTTCTGTCTAAGTAAATCAAAGTATAAGAAATTTTGAAATGTACTACTATGAGAAACTAAGACATAAATCACTTATTAGAGAAGAAATGTCAAGAAAATACTTTGTTATTTTCTCAAACAATTCTGACCCACAATATATCCCCTTGCAACTTAGATAAACTCATGTTTTAATTAGATAAATTACAAGCACTTATCTGAGGGATGTTTTCACATCTCCTGCTCTGTAAACTAAGTTGTGTGTGTGTGTTGTGTGTGTGTGTGTGTTTTGTATATATATATACAAAAAAGTATATATATATATATATATATATATATATATATATATATATATATATACTTTTTTTTAAACTATCATAAAAGCTATCTATGCTAAGCCCTAGGCCAACATCATTCAACATGGAGAAGAATTGAAAGCATTCCCGCTAAAAACTGGAACAAGACAGGGATGCCCTCTTTCACCACTTCTATTTAACATAATTCTTGAAACACTGGCCAGAACAATAAGACAGACGAAAGAAATTAAAGAGATACAGATAGGTAAAGAAGAACTCAAATTTTCACCATTCACTGATGATTTGATTCTATACCTAGAAAACCCAAGAAATTCCACCAGAAAACTTCTAGAACTAGTAAATGAATTCAGAAAAGTAGCAGGATACAAAATCAACACCCAACAATCAAAGGCAGTTCTGTATATCAGTGACAAATCCTCTGAAAGGGAAACGAGGAAAAACTACCCCACTTACAATAGCATCAAAAATAAAATAAAATACTTGGGAATCAACTTAATGAAAGATGTGAAAGACCTCTATAATGAAAACTACAGAACCCTAAAGAAAGAAATTAAAGACCTTAGAAGATGGAAAGATCTACCTTGTTCTTGGATAGGCAGAATTAATATTGTCAAAATAACCATACTACAAGAAGTACTATAAAGGTTTGATGCAATTCCAATCAAAATCCCAATAACATTCCTCATAGAAACAGAAAAAGCAATCATGAAATTCATCTGGAAAAATAAGAGACCCAGAACAGCTAAAGCAATCCTTAGCAAGAAAAGTGAAGCAGGTGGTATCACTATACCAGACCTTAAACTATAGTACAAAGCAATAATAATAAAAACAGCATGTTATTGGCACCAAAATAGACTTGTAGACCAATGGTACAGAATAGAGGACAAAGAGACTAACACACATAATTACAATTATCTTATATTACACAAACACGCCAAAAACATACATTGGAGAAAAGATAGCCTCTCCAACAAATGGTGCTGGGAAAACTGGAAATCCATATGCAACAAAATGAAATTAAACCCCTATCTCTCACCATGCCCAAAACTCAACTCAAAGTGGGTCAAGGACCTAGGAATTAGACCAGAGACACTGCACCTATTAGAAGAAAAAGTAGGCCTTAATCTCCATTATGTCGAATTGGGCCCCAACTTCCTTAATAAGACTCCTATAGCACAAGAATTAATATCAAAAATCAATAAATAGGATAGATTCAAACTAAAAAGCTTCTTCTCAGCAAAAGAAACAATCAGTGAGGTGAATAGAGAGCATAATAATTGGGAACAAATTTTTACCATATGCAGGTCAGATAGAACACTAATCTTTAGAATACATAAAGAATTAAAAAATCTTAACACACACACACACACACACACACACACACACACACACACACACACAAATAACCCAATCAATAAATGGAAGGAACTGAACAGACACTTCTCAGAAGAAGATATACAATCAACAAATACATGAAAAAATATTCACCATCTCTGGCAATTAAAGAAATGCAAATCAAAACTACTCTAAGATTTCATTTTGCTCCAATCAGAATGGCAGCTAGTAAGAACACAAACAACAATAAATGTTGGAGAGGATGTGGGGAAAAAGGCAACTCATGCATTGCTGGTGGGACTGCAAAATGGTGCAGCCAATCTGGAAAGCAGTATGGAGATTTCTGGAAAACTGAAAATGGAATCACCTTATAACCCAGCTATCCCACTCCTTGGTCTATAAAAGGACTTAAAGGACTTAAAAACAGCATACTACAGGGAAACAGCCACATCAATGTTTAGAGCAGCACAATTCACAAGCCTTTCAGTAGATGAATGGATAGGGAAACTTTGGTATATATACACAATGGACTATTACTCAGCACTAAAAGAGAATAAAATCATGGCATTTTCAGGCAAATGGATAGAGTTGGAAAATATAATTCTAAGTGAAGTAAACCAATCCCAAAAAATCAAAGGCCGAATATTTTCTATGATATGAGGAGTCTGATTCACAGTGGGGCTGGGATGGGGAGCATAGGAGAATTAGAGGAACACTAGAAAGGCCCATGGGGAGGGAGGCAATGGGAGGGGGAAAGAGGGTTAAAAAAAGATGGTAGAATGAGATGGATATCATTACCCTAAGTGCATGTATGAAGACACAAATGGTGTGACTATACTTTGTATACAACCAGAGATATGTAAAAAATGTGTTCTATATGTGTAATATGAATTGTAATGCATTCTGCTGTCACATATAACAACTTAGAATAAAAGAAAAAAAATAAAGTTCGCTTTACAAAAAGGGAAAACAAAACAAAATCTGCAGATAAGTTTGAAATTAGAGGATTGCATTTGTTAGCCTTGATACCATAGATTTCTGAGTCCTGTTACATTTAGAAATTATAGTTCTAGATTTGAAGAAGAAAGATACACCTAAACTCATGTTTTCTAGAACAGTGTGATGTACTGAGCCAGTCTAACGAAGTGAAATACAAACAGGTAACATTAGGTTCATATAATTAGGAGTTTTGTATTCTGTTTTGTTTGTTGCTTGCTTCCTTGCTTTTTATCTGTTCAGCTCTGGGTTACTAGTTTGTTATTGTTTTCTTTGTTTTTAGCACACTTGAAACTAATATCAGAGTTAGAACACCAACATTAAACATTTCATGGTGATATACCAGTATTAGAATAGTGGCAAGTTGATAATATTATTAAATGCTAGTTAACCAAAGTTAATATATTCATTCCAGAGAAGATGTAAAAAAGTAAAAATTACAATAAAATATTTACCAAGAACCAATTCTTTCAATACCATTGCAGACATATTTTAAATTATTCCCATGATCTCTACCTTCTGGTATTTGTATCCCTGTGAATTACTTCCCCCCTTGAACGTGGCAGGATCTGTACCTGGTTTTTAACTATAGAATATGGGAAAGTTGAGACTCCTGTGATTATGTTACATTACATAAAGACGCAGTCTTGTTTAGAGACTCCCTTGCTGGTTTTGAAAGCACAAGATGCCATGAAACCTAAAATGATAAGAAATTGAATGTTGCCAACAACCCTGTAAAAGGGAAGTATAGAATCTCCAAATGAAACCAGCCCAGTTGCACCCAGACATCTGATCTACAAGAACTCTGAATTACTGTGTGCATTTTAAGTCATTAAGCTTATAACAATTTATTGCATATACTAATACAATTCTATAATCAGAAAGATTTAAAATATAACATTTCATTTTAAAAATATGCTAGTATAAATCACTTGAATAGATACTGATTGTGGAATGAGGACTGGAAATGACACAGAAAACATGATAGAATCATGAGAAACTTACATTGACTCTTTGAAGAAAGAGTAATAATTAAATTTTAACACACAAACAGACAAAAGTATAGGTAATTGCTATCCTTTTATACCATGAGAACATCACTGTTTTCCTAGTTGCTTGACTTAAAGTTCCAGAGTTCTCTTAACATCCTTTTAACACCAAATGCTGGTCACTAGGTATCCATTATCCTCTAATATCTGACCTATTTTTCATGAATTTTACTGTACATACTAACTTGTCTTCAAGCCTCATTTATTGAGAAAAAACATAGGGAGCACTTGCCATGTGACAGAATACTCAATAAAACACTGTATAAACTGTTGTCAGAGTATCTCTATAAATGACAAACCTGTCAGGTTAAAAAAAAAAAATCTGTCAAAGGCAACCATTATTAAACAGAATTTGTCTCACTTTCCACTTCAGTTAACTTTCAACTAAGCAATCCATTTAATTAACCTAGAAGAATCAACCATTTTCTTTAGCCAACTAAGAAAAATACTTTCATAAATTACAATATATCTTAATATTAAAAAGTGAACTGTTAAACTGGGCACAATGGTGCATGCCTGTAATCTGAGCAGCTCTGGAGGCTGAGACAGGAGGATCATGAGTTCAAAGCCAGCCTCAGCAATGGTGAGTCACTAAGCAACTTGGTGAGACCCTGTCTCTCAACAAAATACAAAGTAGGGCTGGGGATGTTGCTCAGTGGTCATGTGCCCCTGAGTTCAATCTCTGTTACCAATAAATAAATAAAGGCCTTTAAAAAAAGTGAACTGTTAAATACAGTTAGTTTAACTTTAAAATGCAGATACTAATAGTGCTTACCCAATGGAGACATTGTGAGAATAAATGAAATATGAGAACCTGAAAACAACACATAGGACATAATAAACATTCAATAAATTGTAGTAATTCTTATTTTTATTCTTAAATTTTCATTATAATAAGCATTATTTCTCAACTAAGCAAAATTGGTTTAGAAGGATTTGATCTCAGTATAAAAGAGTCCTTTCAAGAAAGAGAGTTGATAAATTTGTACTGATAGACAAATGCACAGAAATTATTTAGGAAACTATTGTACTAACTCGGGAACATGAACTATGGCCCACAACATGCTAGTAAAAACTCACTTTTAAGACATATTGAAAAATCCATTTGTGATAACTTGATGATTGAATTTGTGTGAAATTTAAGGAAATAGAGACTTCAAGAATGATGGTGTCTGTAATCGAAGCATGGGAGACAAAGCGGCTCATGAGTGATATTAACCAAGGTAAGCATTACGGGAAAAGAGGTGTTAAATTCAGTATGGGACACCTTAAGTTTGATGTGATATGGAAATTCCAGATAATGATAGCCTGTAGGAACCAGACAGAGTTCTCTGTCTCTAGATTGAACAGTTTAGGGGCAGGGATCTTGACTTGCTCATTTTGTTATGTTTCTTTAAGTACAGTCTCTTGTGCTAAAAAGTATTCAATAAAAAATTTAATTCAATTGACAGGTCTGAAGGAGCCCCAATTAGGGAGATGGCTATTGCGGTCAGCTGGAAGCCATAAGTTCCACCTGATAATAAGTATGTATGTGACGCACCTGTAAATGCACGTGAGGCACTCGCAAAGCTAAAGGTATATAACTGGGTGAAAGCGGTCGGAGTCAGGAGAAGAATGAATTCATTCAGTCAGTCGTGCAGTCGCTCGGTCGGTCAGAAGAAGAGTTCGGGTCGGAGAAGAAAAAAAGAATCAGAGCGGCCAGAACGTAGGCAGAGCGGTTACAGAAGAGAAACCAGATAGAAGAAGTAATTCCTGGTCAGAGTCAGGCTGAGGCACCCGAGGAAGAAAGAAGAAAGAAGCTCTAAAAGCTAAGCTCTCTCTCTAAAGAAGAAATCTCTCTCTTTCAAGCTCTCTCTCTTTCTCTCTAAGCTCTAAGAAGAAGAAGAAGAAGAAAAAGCTATCTCTAATCTTTCTCTCTAAGCTCTTTCTAAGAAGAAGAAAAATCTTTCTTTCTCTCTCTAAGCTCTCTCTAAGAAAGTAGAAGTAAAAGTAGTAATAGCTGTACTCTGCCTCCGAGAGTTTTCCTCCCGTGGTTTGTGGCTGGCCACGACAGGCAGCTTACAAAGGTCTATTTGGGAAAGGTCAGGAGGCCCAAGAAAAAGAGATGCTTTAAGTATCAAATGTCTATTCTTTTCTTTTCAATCAAAATTCAGCAGAGACTAGAAATACTCACAAGTGTTTACCACCTCACCAATCAAGAACAGAAATAGTAA
The DNA here is from genome assembly GCA_025594165.1 of Tamias sibiricus. NCBI lineage: Eukaryota > Metazoa > Chordata > Mammalia > Rodentia > Sciuridae > Tamias > Tamias sibiricus. The sequence continues at coordinate 49,204,851 of CM046670.1, forward strand.
GTGTTGCACAGAATAGGATTAATCCAAAGCTCTATAGTTCTTCCCAAAGTCCTTGAATGAGTCTTTTTAAATAATTTAAGATAATTTTTATTTAAATAAAGAAGTCCTTGATATCAAATATTTAGCTTGATCCCATTTATCTGTCACTTAAAATAAACTGAAATACCCAATATTTTGAAACCTTTCCAAATGAAATCTCTAAGCACTGTCAGGCCCTTCCCCTGTTGGATAGATTGCTTTGTGCAGTTCACGTTATATCTATGAAATCCAATTTCTGCATAAACCCTGTGATCAGACTCTATAATCTATTTCCCACATTAGCCAGACTCTTTAATATGGCCTTCAGTCAGAATTATTTGATCTCTTTAACTTTAAGCTTCTGAAGATAGACACAGGGATCCAACCTGTCTTTCTTAAGCTGTCAATTGTCATTTAAATACAAGAACTTTTTTTAGCAGTCATTATCAAACCTCAATTGCAGAAAATTCCCTAAGCTACTTCCCCACCTACAAAAATCTAATTGCATTTCTCAGACCATCTGTAGAAAGAATCTTTCCCAATTTAATGGTCAGGCTCCCTACAGAAATTTTGGGAGAATGTGATAGATTAGGTTCAGAAGAAAATGGCTAAACCCTAAAATTGCACTAAATAAAATCTTACCCATATAAATAAATTCAGACGTATTCAGTCAAGATGACAAATGGATGTTTCCCTGAGATAATCTGAAGTACATTCTACTCTACATTACAAAAAACAAAAAACAAAAAACAAAAAACAAGAAAACCTTAGTTCTTCTGGAACAAGCATATTTATAAGACCACAATAGGAAATCAGACTAAGTCAGTCTAGTCACCACAGTTCATCAGTGTTCTTTGTATTGTGCTCATTTCCAAATATTGAAAAATAAAGGTCTAAGCAATTTTAATCAGTATTATGACTCTTAACATCTCTCTCTCTGCCTTGAAATATCTGTCTTTTCAGGTGCTTCAGGGTGACAGAAATGGCATTGATTAGGCCAAGCCATTCCACATAGCTTTCCAACTTATCTAGATTTCCAAGTTGAGGTCAGAAGACAGATATTGTACATTTTCTTACATGCTGGCATCATCTTTAGGATCTGAGCACCAAACATTTATTCATTTCTAATACTAAGAATGAACACAGAAATGAGAATTGTCCCTGCTGCCTGGGCATATGGGTTTTTATCTAAATAAAGAGTGTGAAGATGGCATTTTGAAATGGAATTCCTATAGAGAACCCATCACAGTCTCTCATACCAACAATATTCTGATCTCAGATTAGACCAGGTGATCTAATCATGTGTTTTAATTCCAACAGTCCAGACGTTTGTTGGAAGAGTTTAAGGTCATTCTTTATGAAATATCATTAAAGTATTGCTTCTATCTGGTTTCTTTGTGGTTCCTTCATTCTCTTTCCACATATCCTCAATCAGCTTTGCCTCTCTTGTCATTTAATATTAAAAATGAGCACAAAGTATTAGCCAAGCTTGGCTTCTGCCTGTTCCTTAAAAAATGCTAAACACTCCTATATTAACATCTTGTGTAACTTATTCATGCTCCTGGAACAACGCTCATCTACAATCTAATCTGCTGGTAGGTCTTGAAATCTCGCATTTCAGACTATTCCTAACCCCAGTCTATGAGAAACATGCAGTTTCCTATTGTATCTTTATGTTCTGAATAGTCTGTATAACCAACATTCTCCCTCCTGTTTTGGAAGTCCTCTCTTCAAAACATAAACTGAAAGCAGAGACTGCATCTCCTTTGCCCTTGTTCATCCCTGAATCCAAATCCTTGTAGACCAGTGCCTTACACATATTGAATGTCCTCTAAATATTTATTGGATGAAAAAATGAAATATGGTATTGCAAGAATAGTTCACAATGAGGTCTGCTGAAATATTACATCCTATTATTAAGTGCCAGCATCATATTTTGACCTTCCGTCTGGTCATGATTCAGACTATGTCATAAGGTCTGCAAACATTAGTACACAGTAATGAAACAACACATCTGCTGCAAGATAGCTAGCAATTTACCACCACGAACATCAGCATTTGCTCCATCTTCACAAACAAAACAATTTTCTGATCACCGTGTGACTTTAAGAAAGGCTGTCAACTTGATTACTGGAAAGTGTCCCCTGAACTGAAAATAACATCACAGCATACAATTCTGCCCCTGTAGCTGAAATGGCCTGGATGTTTCCTCACCACCAGCCACACCAGGCTAACTTCCCCCCAGAAGGCTGTGGACTGCAGTTAAAACTATATGAAATGTAAATAACAAAAGGCTCAGGTGACCTGTTTGAACAGGAGAAAGAGATTCAACCATATCCCTGGAATACCTGGAAACTTTTTTTTTTTTTTTTTTTTTAGGTCTTTGGGTCCTGAACAGGGAAACACTTATATGGAGATACGTAGATTACAACAGAGGGGGAGGTGGGGGAAGGAGGGAAGAAATCAAATGAGCACATCTTTATGGAAATCCCTTATCTGTACCACTCCTGCTTCCCAGGCATTCTGCCAGTTTGGGTGATCACATCAATATTTATAGCACACTGCACCAGGGTGCCCATGTTCTCCAGCAGGGGCGATTAATATGTGATATCAACACCTATGACAAGACACATTTTATTTCTGTCAACAAACAAAAAGGATTCTACTTTCTCTGTCAGCTGAATACTCAAGCCTTTTATTTTGCACCATAAACCATCAATAGCTGGAGCTGAAAGATAGATGTTGAACTATAGTCAATTCTTTAAATAGTTTTTGTTTGTTTGTTTGTTGTTTTTTGCAATTGGCAGGTGGCCTGTATCAAAAACAAGGTTTTCTGCTTTGGGTGGGGAGAGGCAAGCAGGATAGGGAGAGGTGCAAGGAAAATTCTCCCATTGTAGTTTTCAAGGCAGGTATTACCAGTGGGTAACAAAGTAGGGGACTTTCTTGGAGGAAATCAACAACACAAATGAATATGAGAGTAAAAATACAGGACCTTTTCTTTTTGAATAGTGCTTTATTTTTTAAGATTTTGACATGCTAAGCAACGTTAATTTCTTTGAGTTATGATGAGGGGAGTAAAACAGATTTCTTAAGGTCCCATTTACTAAAAAGAGCTTTTGTAATTTTCTCCTTCAGAAAAAAGAAAACAGGACTAGTTCTTAAATAAGTGTGTGGTTTTATTTTTTGTAGAATGGTATTAAGCTTTACTAAAGAATGAAGGGTGCATAACCCAGGGTTGCAGATAATGCAACTGGATCTTGCTAAAGGTGTTCTTTGTAAAACTGAATGGGCTGAGCAGAGGCTGTGGCTGTGGCCTTCCTGTTCCTGCCAAATGAACACACCTTAGTGCCACATCCCCACTCCCAGAAGCGAGTGGGCATGAGCTCTTCCTGGACCAAAGGATCCCAGGAAACATATTCTTGGTGTCTACTGAGTTTTTATTACTAATGTTAATGAAAAAAAAAAAAAATCTATCAGAGCTATAAATATCATCAAAATAGTCATGGTATTAATAGGAAGAGCTAGATTCAATGCACAAATACCAGTCCCAAAGTGAGTTCTTGCCCCTAATTATTAAGCAAATTGACTCCTTGTAAAACCGCAAGATATTATTAGCCATGTGATTTCTGAAGTTGGTTAGAAAATGATGTAATTCTGTATGTATGCATGTATGTATGTATTAAGAGCATCTGTGTTCTCAGTACTTCAGCTACATTATATCATTTAATTATGATAATTAATCCATTAAGTAAAGTATTTTATTATATCCATTATAGAGATGAAGAAACAAAGAATAAACAATTCACCTAAAGTTGAACAAATAGAAAGTAGTATTGCAAGAACTTAGATATAGGTTTCTCTGACTCTGAAGTCTTTTTGTCTTTGATAGAGCCCATATTTACCCCAAAGACTAATCTTATGACACCGAATAATTTATCCTGAGCAGTTGTTATTTTATCAACATTATTGAATGTGCCATGGGGGAGAGAGTTCCCTGGCAATGTTTGACTTTGCCAGCAAATGCTTACAACCTTAAAAAATAAGGCAAAGAAACATGAATAAAATAATTCAGATAATAATTGAGTGCTGTTAAAATAAATTTAAGAGGCAGTCTGATATTCCATATAGAGTCAGAGATTTGACATCAGAAACATGGGTTTAAGCATAGTTCTGTCATTTATTTCTATATGAATTGAGGCAAATTACTCATCTTTGATCTCACTGTCTTGGGAATTTGTCTCCCGTCTCTACTAGATTTATGTCTGAGTCCTGCACATCCTGTATATGAAAACAAAAAGAGGTTTCTTACTCAACGTCTCTCCAAATAAAAGGGAACATGGAAACTAGCTTGGGTTTGCCGCTGAGAGAAGATAACATTAAAGACAAACCTGGGTCATAGGGTGGTTTCATTCCCAATTTTCCAAGAAATCTCCATACTGTCTTCCATAATGGTTGCACCATTTTGCAGTCCCACAAGCAATGTATGAGTGTGCCTTTTTCCCCACATCCTCTCCAACATTTATTGTTGTTTGTGTTCTTAATAGCTGCCATTCTGACTGGAGTGAAATGAAATCTTAGAGTTGTTTTGATTTGCATTTCTCTAATTGCCAGCAATGTTGAGCATTTTTTCATGTATTTGTTGATTAATTGTGTATCTTCTTCTGAGAAGTGTCTTTTCAATTCCTTAGCCCATTTATTGATTGGGTTATTTGGTTTTTTTTTGGAGTTAAGTTTTTTGAGTTCTTTATATATTCTAGAAATTAGTGCTCTATCTGATGTGCATGGAACTACCCAGTGACCCAGCCATCCCACTCCTGGGTCTATTCCCAAAGGACTTAAAAACAGCATATTACAGTGACACAGCCACTTCAATGTTTATAGCAGCACAATTCACAATAGCTAGATTGTGGAACCAACCTAGATGTCCCTCAGTAGATGAATGGATAAAGAAAATGTGGTACATATACACAATGGAATTTTACTCAGCAATAAAAGAAAATAAAATAATGGCATTCACAGGTAAATGGATGAAGTTGGAGAATATAATGCTAAGTGAATGAAGTTAGTCAATCTAAAATATCCAAATACCGAATGTTTTCTCAGATATAAGGAGGCTGACTCACAGTGGTGTCTGGTCGAGGTACATAGGAGGATTAGAGGAACACTAGAAAGGTCAAAGGGGAGGGGGGAAGAGAGAGAGCAAGGGGGGATGGAGGGGAACAAAAGAAATGGTGGTTGAATAAGATGGATGTCTTTATTCTAAATGCATGATTGAAGATTTGAATGGTAGGAATATACATTGTATACAAACAGTGTTTTGTAAAAAGGTGCTCTATATGTTTATTATGAATTATAATGCATACTACTATTATAAATACAACAACTTTGAATAAAAAATAAATTAAAAAAAAAAAGACAAACCTGAGATTGAGCGTGCTTTTGTACCAGGAAGGTCCCCATGCCTCCTAGAGGAAAGCAGCAAAGGCCCTGGTGCCCACGGAGCCAGCTACAGAGCAGCTGAGAAGAACAGGGAAGTCCATCAGAGCAGAGGCAGCACTTGGAAAAGAGCTATCAGAACATGCTTCAACATGTGCAGGACTAGGGGTGAGAGAACAAAGGGAGTAACATAACATATATCTAAGTAGTTAACTGTTGTGAATAGAGCCAATGGTCTGCTAAGTTAAATATCTTCTATACTCTTACTTTCATAAGATCCTCAGCTTGACCATGCATGGAATGAATGACCACCTAGACTGATGTTCTGCTGCTCTCTTCCTTGCTCTTCCTACCCAGGCTCTGTCTAGCACTGGAGGTACCAATCAAATGCATTGTGGACACCCTGGCCTAAGTGCCCAAGTTCCTTTATACACCCCCACAAATGACTCCTGTGAGTACCCCTCAGGCCTATGGGTACCAGAGTGATCAACCCTCAGAAGGACAAGTAGGTAAGAGTTGGCAAGAGTGCCATTTCTATAGCAGTCAGAAACCCACAGGGAGAATAAGTCTGATATAGGCTAGCCCCTTGCAGAAATCTTTCCAGAACTCAAGGGACTAAGTTATCAAAGGCAAACATAATTATGTCACAAGATGTTATAACTTAGGCATTTGGCATAAACATTTGTGAGGAAATAAAATCTGTCTCTCACCAGTCCAAAATAATGATTCTATCCCTAATACCTAATTCTAGGCATGATACATGTATTTAACATATAAGCATTTATCAAATAAGTTCAAGTAAGTACTTAAACAGAAAATTCACATGCTAGAGCCAAATTTTATTTAAATCAGACTTTTTGTTGTTGTTGTTGTTGTTCTTGGGATTGAACCCAGAGGCACTGAAACACTGAGCCTCATCACCAGACCTATTTTTTTTTTTTTAACTTTTTATTTTGAAACAGGTTCTCACAAAATTGCTTAGGATCTCACTAAGTTGCTGTGTCTGGCTTTGAACTTGCAATCTTCCTGCCCTAACCTTCCAAGCCACTGGTCAGAACTTCTTTTAATCAAATCATAATAAATGGTTTAATGAATGAAATATTCCAGAAGATTGGAGTGCTGTACATATATCCATTGTATTGTGAGTGACGAAGCAAAGTCCAGAATCAAAATATTTACACTTCATGGCAGACATTCAAAGATAAATTTTTTAAATAAAACTTCCATTAGTTGTCCAAGGAATTTGAGAGAAGTTCTTTGAGGAATGATTTGTGCAGGTGATTGTCTCTGAGGTACAGGCCCAGAGCCTGCATTCCTAGTGTCTTCACTAGATTTTTACAGTGCTACGGCAACTCAAAATAAGCAGCATGAACCTCATATAAATTATATGAATCTATAAATGTTATGGCCTGTCAGATTTATTAGATTTACAAGTGTTCCCCATCCATAGGAAGATGAAAGCTCTACGTATGATATATGATGAATCCACACAATCCTTTCTTGTATCACATTTAAAAAAAAATAGAATGGAGCCAGGTTTATCTTTCTTATATTAAAAATAGAACCCCAGATTACATCTCAGAAATTTTTTTATACCTTTTCCTGGAAAGTACTGAAGTGAAACAGGCTCAGGGAAAATTTGCAATGAGAAACACATAAGTTGCTCTCCTTAGGGTTGCTCCTTGGCATCCTCAGAGTCTGCAGACAGATATTCTTTGCTCCTCTATCAATTTAAGATATAATATCACTATAGTTGCCACTCATGATTTCAAGACACTTAAGGAAAATCATGAGTTCCTTCTTATCTCAAAGTCATTTCTCCTGGAGGCATCTTTGCCAAAGAGGCAGACTCTGGAAACTCTTGGAGAAGGCTGGCCATTAGGCGATGCCCTTGGGGGGCGGGGGGAAGCCAATAGGGGCACTTCCTGGGCCCTATTCCTCTGATGCAATAAAACATCCATCCTTTCACCCAGTGGATTACCCAGACTTAAATTCTGCTTGAAATTCTGAGTTGTTCCATCCTCCTGAATAATCACAGCCTGTTCTGCTGTCCATGTGTTAGACTTCTTGGCCTCCCTTTGTTTACTGCATGTCTGTCCTGACTCCACTCTCCATTCTACATCACCATATAACCAAAGTGACAACAGATGCTGGTCCCCCAAGAACTATTTCAAATCATCTTGTCCCACTGCCTATAAAGTCAGATGGCTTAAAAACATGTAGTTTCCCTCAGTTACCACTAGATGGAGGTACAAATTTTGAAGTGCTGGATGAATGTGTCCTGTTTGCATATCCTGAAAGGTAATGACACAAAATTAGGAGTACCATTATTAGGTTCTTTCATGTCTGGAAATCCTACTGCCTTGAAAATTGCTGAATCCATCTACTGTTTTTAGCCCATTTAAGAAACACATGCGTGCGAAACGCGCGCGCGCGCGCACACACACACACACACACACACACACCTACTACATGAACAATGACAAGTCCCAACCTAGTACAGTTTTATTATATTAGATTTAAATATAGGTATATATTGAAAGTTTTTTACTTTCAAAGTAAATGCTTGTCTTGCCTCGCTATAATCAGAGAAAATTCCTTTTATGTTATTTTATCTAAAATGCCTTTATTACTTGAAAAAATGTAATAATGTTTGTAGAAATTAAGATGGAAGTAAGGGATGTATCTAGGCAAAAGTAGGTCCTGCTTATTTTGAGAGCATATATAGGATCCTCATGATTTTACCTCACCCCCCAACCACATACACTTCTTATAAAAATTTACTTTAAATTACATTTGACTGTCATATATACTGAAATGTAAATGATTAACAATGTGCTGTGTGCTAACTCATGCAGGGAAATTGTTTATAAACAGGCCTATAATATTCAACTTCAGTTAAGTCTTTAACAAAGGAATTTTAAGTATTAGCAAATTTGTAGAGAGAACCTGAATGATTTTCTCTTGAACCCTGAAATCACTCACAAGGAATTTCATTTTATACTGAAATGCAGAAAGATTGTGATTGATTTCATTTTTCTTCACAATGACATTTGGTACAATGCAGAAGGATTGCTGCTAGGTTTGTGATGACTTGGAGAAGGGTAGTTACCTGTGTGACTTCTCAGCATGGGGTGAAAGCTGCCTAGAGAAACTATGCAGTCCTCCAAGAAGGGAAAATTTCCTGTGGTCCTGTGAATTTTGCTCCATGAAGAGAAACACTAAAATGGGATGTGGAGTGTGAATGGATGAAATGGGGAATGCAAATTGAAGAGCCCTCATGGATCTGTGGGCACCTTACTTATCCATCTCTCTCTCAGTCCCCCAGAGCCATAGGCTTTTAAAGAAAATGAAATCTATATCATGAAGAGTTGGAAAGGGAAAATGAAGCATCATCTAAAGGAGTTCTCACTAGCTACTCTCTCTCTAAATATTTGGAGTGATTAACTTTTTTTCTTGCTCTAGTCCAGGCAACTCATTTAGGAATTTTTACTAAGTCTAAATTTAAGTAGATGTCTGCTACTGTCTCTGATTGAAAATGCTTTGGAGAGGAAGGAAGGGAAAGGAAGGATCTTATTTCTGTTTGCTAGTAAATGGAAAATGTCCACTGGCTAAGCTCACCCCAGCTCCAATCTATGCTTACTGTGCACTTTTCTTGCTTCTTTGCCTTTATTGTTGCTTTGCTATTGACAATTTGATGAGTTTTCTGCTTCTTCTCTTATAGCAAATGTCTTATAAAATGAACATGTTTCTGTGAGTCAACTTGATTAATTACTAGTCACCTGATTTTTTCAGATTCACGAGAGCACATGAATGTGTGTGATCTTATAAAAGCACAGAAAATAGCATGGTGCATATGAGCAGTTTATGTATGTCATAAGTTTTCCCAAGAGAAAGACAACTTAGCAAATTCTCCTAAGATAACTATTTTATTCAATCACATAGTCAACGAAAATCAAATGAGCATCTGCAAAGACAGGTGTTGCATACAAAATAGAGCTCTCCTAGAAATTGTAGTCTACTGTGAGAAACACCCAAATAAAATAAAACAAGAATTATTTATACGATGGATGCTTACAATAAAAACAAAGTAAAGCATATTATGAGAACATGTAATGGGGAATTAGTTTTGTTGGAGAGGAGTCACTTATGGCATCTCTGAGAAATTTGAATTTAAAGTAAAACTTTATAAACAACCAAAACCTACCTAGACCAACAGTTGGAAGGAAAAGGTCTTGGGCAGGAAGAATCTATGCATGTGAAGGCTCCAATGCAAGAAGGAGCTTGTCGTATTTGATAAATCACTGCTCTCCGTGGAATGATGCTCCCTCTCCTTTTGGATTTCAACACCACATTTGGCTGTTATTCCAGTGGGATCCAAACAGGAAACAGATGCCATAGGCAAATCAGGATAATTCATGAACACGAAAATTTACTAACATGCGGGTAGGTTGTAGGAGAACACAAAGGATTTTTCAGTTAACCTGGGACTACCAACCATGCAGCTGTTTTCACCCTTAGACTCAAAAGGAGAAGGACAAGGGTATCCTGGAGCCTGACAGTGAACATTATGGAGAAAAGGTTGCCTTATGTGGAACAAAAACTTTCAGCCCAAAGACATAAGTTAGAGTTGGCTCCACAGGGAAGGAGACCACTCTCCTCCCTCCCTCTGATCTCCTATTGGGGAACCCCACTGACCGCACCCCTAATAGAAGCAGAGAGCAGAGGAGCCCCTCAATATAGCCCATACAGTTCAGCCTCAGCTGACAGAGAACAAGATAGGCAGACAGGGATGGTGAGTGGATCTGGAGGAGCAAATAGAAAATGCCTCTTGCAGTTGGGCATTTCCACAACGAAGAAGGGGTGCTAGGAAGTGAGATGACCTTTAAACAAACTATAGTCTCACAAAGCAAAATCAAACTAGTACCTCTCCTTCCAAACATTCATTCTCTTAATGATATTCCTCCTCTCAACTATTTCTCTGCTCACTTAGATGAGTCTGCTTCTTATTAGCAATATGGTTTCCATATTTGCTTCCAATCATGAACTCAGGGGATACAGAAACCTGATAAAACTCCACTTCTCTGCAGGAATCTCTGTGTCCTGTTCGATTGTTCCTTTATAATCTCTGTTTCCAGTATAACCAAGAATATTATCTCACAGGATGGGAGTCTCTTGGTCTATATCGTACATGAGATTGACCTGGGATGCTTGTTGAAAGGCAGAATCTTGAATCCCGATCTGAATCACAAGATTAGGTTTGGAGCCTTGAAATCTATATTTAAATCAAGCATCCTGTTTTGAATGCTTTCACCACATGAAAATGATAAATATTTGAGGAGATAATCTTATATAATGATTTCAAAATTGCATAATATATACATGGATGGAAATATGCCAGGGTACCTCATAGAAATATACAAGTTTTATATCAATTAAAAACAACATCCTATATGATTTTGATGAATGTGATACAAGGTGCAGAAGTGAGAAATATCTTAGGTAGTTGCTATAATAAAAATAGCACAATAGGGAATTGGTGGATTTCTGAAAAGACTAGTGTATATAGCAATGTTTTTTAAGAAAAACATTTTGGAAAAAGGTTTTTGATGTCTAAATGGAAACAGAACTATACAGTGATTTGCTTAATTTACAGCTAAAACTAAAAATGGATGGAGTCATTACAATGTATTCTGAATTGCTAGTAATGTAATGAAAAGGTTTTGTCTTTTTCTAAGATTAAACTTTGGTTCATGGTGCTTTGGCTTTACATTTCTCTAAGCCCTGAACCTCAGGGTTACCTAGTGACTTTTTTTAACCAACCTTTAAAGGCATTGCAGAAGCCCATACCATACAAGAACTGTGCAAAATGCTTAAATTTTTTAAATATATTTTATCATGAACATGAATATTGACGCTGTCAGTTCTGTACATTCAGACTTTATCTCTGGCTTTAATTTAAAGCAGAAGACACATTTTTTTTTTTTTTTTTTTTTTTTTTTTTTGGTAAAGGGCGATATAGTAAATATTTGGGTCCTCAGTGGCCATCTGGTCTCTGTCACAACTAACTACTCAACCCTGCTGTTATACTACAAAAGTGGCCATCAACCATACAAAATCAAACAAGTGTGACTATGTTTCAATAAAACACAGTCTTTAGTTTGTTGGCCACACTGTATTTGTGGACAACAAACTGAATTTCATATCATTTTCATAGGCCATAAAATATTCCTTAAAGTTTTTTCAAGCATTTAAAAATGTGGAAATCATTCTTACTCCATAGGCCACACAAAATAATAGACAGGGGATTATAATTTGCTGACCTCTGCTTTTAGCAAGTCATAGTAATTAGAACACATAGAACTTGTTATTTTTTTGTTTGTTTTGGTTTGGCTTGGTTGCTAGATAAATGGCATGGAAGAATATAGGTTTTCAAGCAATTATATGAAGTTACACTTTACACTGTGTCTTCAAAGAAAGGTAAAATACAAACATGCATACAAATCAGAGACCTGGGATTGCCAGTAGTACCTGCAACAAATTACTCCTCTTCCCTAACCTCACTCTATTCATCTGTCAAAAGGAGTTGACTCTTCCCATTTCACAGAGCTACCATAAAAACAAGAAAATAGGAACTAGAAGTGTTTACTACTGGGTCTGGCACCTGGCAGATATTCCTTTAAGCCTATTCCTTTTCATTTAAAGATAGTAGATGCACATTTCATTTACTGATATAAGTCTGGTTTTCAAAATCCTGATATTCACTAATAACTGTAGTTCTCAACTTTGGCAGTATATTAGAACTTCTTGGGATGAGTCTTAAGCTGTTGATGACAGAGTCACAACTTGGACTGATTAAATCAGTTTCTAGAGGGGAATGAGACCTAAGTCTTTGTTCTTAAAACTGGCCAATGTGTAGCTAAGGTTGAAAGCTATCACATTTTCTTTTTTTTTTTTTTTTTTTTTTTTTTTTAACTGAAACACTGGTAGTATGTTGGGATCATGAAAAAATTTCAGACATTGGTCAGCAGCTTAATTGATCATTTTTCTCTGTCTCCTCTTCTGCTCCCTTTCCTGCCCAGCTGCCATTCCAGATATCTCACTGCCAATTCTTACTATTCTTTATCACTGAACTCTGCCATGTCCTGTCCCCTCCCATTTTGTGTTATCCTTCCCTCCAACCTCACCTTATCACTATATAAAAGCTGGGGATGGTACTCTTTGGAGGATCTCTTACCATCTGGAAGATGTCTCAGCTGGGAAAGGAGAGGAGAGAAGGGACATGGCCACACCTTTGGGGGTGACAAGGAAAGAAACCCAAACTACTGAAACCAGACCCTTTACCTGTACAGAAAAGCTACTAAATAACAGAGGCTGACAGGAATATACTGAAGGCCAGCTGGACTGGCCACATTGAAGGATGCAGCTGAGTGATATCAGTGGTCCCAGATGGAGAAGACTTGAGTAACAGCAAACAGCAGAATCCAGAGATGTGCTTTAGTGACTAGTAATTTATATTTGAATGATTTTTTAAAAATTTTTCTGTCTTTGGTACCTTCACATTTTATATATGTTTTCAAATACTAGTATTTGAAAAGCATTAAGAAACTAGATTACTTCTGTTAAGTAACTCATGCTCACTTTATTCCCACAATGCCAGGATTGTAATATCACTAAAACTGAAATGAAGCAGTTCTAACATTTTTCTCCAGCATTGTAATCTCTGCTTCTATTGCTTCCTGGTATATGCATTGTTTTAAAGGATCTCTTCCTGGACACTCTCTCTGCAGGCCAACTGCCTTGACCTAGAACTCTCTTCAACAGCACTAGTGCTGCAACCAAGCCGACCCAGCAAAACCTTTTCTCCCTCGCTTGCCAGGCCTTTGTCCACACTCCCCAGTGTTAACAATCTCCTCTCTTCCAAGTGCTGCAGACAGTCAGGTAAGGCAAAGACTCAGAAAATAAAGCATATTTGATTGACACCAGATCAATGAATCTTGAATTCACCAGCTCTGAAGGTGAGATGAAGAAATGGACTTTGTGTTAAATGTAAAAACCGGCAGTGGCAGAGCATTGCCATGAAATGAAAGTTAATATTATCTCAGAATGCTGACAGCCATATGACACATGTCATGATTTTTAATATTAGATAAAATCTAGCACCTTTCAGGTGCTTAAAGGAAGCCACATTTTTTCCTTCTTCAGAATTATTTCTTCTAAGACAAATGTGTTGACTACAGGGAACAATTGCTCATTTCTTTTTCCCTTCTACTTCCTCTCATCTCCTCTTTCATAGTTCAACACTTTCCACACTACCCACCTTTTTTCATATTTTTAAGGAAATTGGTAAAAATTTGTTTTTTTAATAATCCACAGACATAAAAGTTTATAGTTGAATATATCTGTAGCCACAGGAAACCAAATAACAAGTTTGAAAGGAATATGCAATTTCTGATTACTTATTTGGAAGCTAAGAATGATCATGCAAAAGCAACATTTGGTTGAATAGGAATTCTCTGCCTCCTGCTCAGAGCCAGGCTTGGTGCAAACATGTAAACAACTTAATAAATGAAGATATATTTGCCTGGGCACGACCTCTACAGGGTTCCCAAAATTCTGCTCTTTCCTATTATATTTTCTTGAGGATTAAAAATTATTTCAAAACTACAGATAAATCCTCATATTAGGGAAACTGTTGATTTCTGCTCCTTTGTATTCCATAGAAATATTGGATTCCTAAAATAATTAGGAAGACTTTAGCAACCATATTTATAAATGTATTACATTATTAAGATACCAGGTCTTGCTATTTTTGATTCACCATCAAACTTTGTATGTTTACTGATACTAAATCTGCCAAGGTAAGCAAAACCTCCAAAAACAATTAAAATTTTTTGAAACTACCACCAAATAGAGAAAACTCATAGACAAAACTTTTTTGAACCTAAAAGATAAAATAAAAAAGCTAAAATCTGTTCTCTCCCACCAGACCCAGGATAATGCTACTTAGAAGAAGGGAAGGAAAAAATATTTCCTCATTTTGCCCTTATCAGGGAGGCAAAATTTTGCCTTTCCCCTCTTAGGATTTTCAGCTGGGCCTGACAATTAAATTGACATGAACCAAATTAACAGGTGAGAAATTTTATGTGCTATGGGAACCTTTATGGGTAAATAAAGACCCCCCCAAAAGTAGTATCTAAACAATTTTATAGAAGGTTGAACTAAAAATGTTGAAAAGTAACCAAATTGTGTGGGGAGGCTAAAGGATGGTAAGATTTATTTTAACATGTTCTATTTGTGCAGAGTTTTCTGTGCTGTTGTGCCTCATTAAAGAATGTTTGCTGTCTGCTGGTACTTGGAGGGCAAGTTTCACAGGGAATTTTGATTTCCTGTTTTCATGAAGAGGAGATTAGTGTGCCCTCTGTTTTACTGCCTTTAGTTCAAAGTAGCCTTTACCAAAGTGACATATTTGGGGGGCCAGAAAGCACTAATAAATGTATAACATGCACCCATTTTCAACAGTCATGCCTGCACCTACCTCAGTTACTCTGGGAGAGCCAGAGAAGACACACCAGCTGATTAGTCACAGCTGTGGGCTCCTGGCCTTATGCCATGATGCAATGTGCTATCTCACAGAGATATGAGTGAGCTGCAAAGGCTCTGCAAGCAGACTGGCTTTTTTTTCCAGGCTCCCCAGCTTCCCATACCATAAGCAGATCTCAGAGACTCAGAACTCACAGACCTGTGCCCCATCAGGGATTAGGAAAATCACCATGCCCAAAAGAGCAATCAGTAGATGCTGATGAAATCCAAAACTAATGGGCAATAAAGATACTGCCTCATCCATGGGCAAACACTGCTAATTTCATGGCTGCCCAAAGGGAGGCTTCAGGGACTGAAAAATTTCAGTGTTTTAGACAACAAACAGTAGAATAAAATTAAAATAAAATAATCACCAGACTTATTTCCTACCATCTTATTAGAGGAAGAGAGAAAAAGTTGAAGTCTGAACATTGCTTATTTGAATATCAAAGTGTAAAGAAAATTGCCTATTTAAGCTTTTTCCTAGCAGATTTTATGAGCAAGTTTCTACCTGGTCTTGGAAAGGAGCCTTCTTAAGTTCTGATGGCACTGTGGAATCACAGTAGGAAAGATGGCCAAGCAGCCAACAGGCCTGCCTGCTCACCTACAGTGTCACCTTCCCTGGCTCTAGCTTCAGAGCATGGAGCAGTGAGTAGGGGCTGATGTTTAAAACTGCACAGACTTCATATGGATAAATTAGAAAGTGAACATTGGGATTTCAAGTCACGGGCCAGTCTCACAGACAGTGCCAGAAATGGATTCAAATCAAAAGTGTCCTGTGCTAAAGCTCATTTTCTTCTCCTCTGTGAGATACCTCTCTGCCTCACATCTATACATCCCCACCCTATAGTGCCAGAAAGTGAAAAAAAACACCAGAAAAGAATAGTTTTCTAAAGAGAAAAGAAGAGTTAGATGTTTCATTCTGGGATGGATTAGAAACTAAATTATGTTAACCAACACAAGGCAGAATTTTCATTGCACTTACTATTCAGAGAGCTTTAACTCTGTCTCCTGGTCAACCATGTTCCAGACCATCAAAATAACAAATGTTAGAATGTCAGACTTTATTTTATGACTAATGAAATTAGAAATTGATAATTCTTAAAATGTCAAATAAAAATAAACTTTGAATACCCAGATAAGTGAGGAAATTTCAATGAAAGCAAGCCATTACTTGAACATAACTTAAAATCCTATGTAGAATTGAAATTATTATATAATGAACTGAGTGAAGTCTTAATCAGAGGTAGTATAGTTTTAAATGCATTTGTTACATAATAATTAATGAGTCAAACATTTAACTCAGAGAAAAGACATGAGAAGAATGAAAAGCACAAATCAATGAAAATACAGAGAAAGACCAGAGAAGATGAAGAAAAGCAAAGTTTGGTTCTTTGAGCCAATTAAAATTAATAAAATATAGATATTTCTTGTATAGTGAGAAAAGGTACATATAACCACTACGTGGTTTAAAATCTGGAACTTAGCAAAGATTTGAAGACAGAATAATGTAAATAATTTTTGTCAATAAATTTAACAACCTGGATAAAATTAAATGCAAGAATTTCTAAAATTGACTTTAGAAGAATTTTAAGCATAAAAATAAACCAATAATCATTAAATAAATCAAGTTAGTAGTTAAAACCTCATTTCATTAGAGTAATACCTATAGTTCAACCACACCACATCTTTACCCTGCCACCACCCCCATGCATATATGTATATATAATCCATCAAAATGCTCAGGACACATAATTTTAAGAAAACATTTACCTAAACCCCTAAAAAATAGATAAAGTTCATACAATGCAAATTGTCTCAAAGACTACAAAATAAAGGCATCTAAATCCCACTATGTGAATATATAATCCAAATTCACAATTGTAGAAGCATATACAGTGACCACATTTGTCTCATTTGTGAAACAGCTGCTAAAATTCTAAAGAACAGGTCATCATACTTATCGGATAAATGAAAAACAAATCTCTTGTCATCTCACAGTTTCAGAATGAGAAGTGGAAAAATAACTTAGTCATTCAGGATAAAAACTATTAGCAAACAAGAGATAATAAAGACCTACCTACCTTTTCCTGACAAAGGAAAGATGCACCAAAACCATATTCTGTGGCAAATACGATGCAGTATTATAACTTATTTAAACTAGAAGGAGTACATAGTATGGGTATTAATTATATTTTCTATATTTTTCTTAATGTTTTGAAATTCTTTATAAAATTTAAACAAGCACAGTTAGTTTGGGGGCGAGAGAGACAGAGGGGGCAGAAAGAGGGATCCTATTATGTGTTATACCCCATCAGAAGAATATTTTTAATATTAACAGATACAGGAAATATTCAAGCATCCCAGATAAAAAAGGACCATAAAAAACAAGACTTTATAGTTTGCCTAGAATATGGCACTCTCCAATTTTAAATGTTAATTATAAGGGGATATCCTGAAAATAATTTTCACTGGATTTTGTTGTCATTGTTATTCTTGTTAAGTGAGTGGTTAGCTCTTAAAACTAACCACTCTAGTGACATGCCCAACTTCTTGGTTACTGAATTAGCTTCCCAAGTACCCTGAAATATGTAGAATTTTCCCTAGACACTCAATATTTATTCCATGAAAAGGAATTCTCGCTGCATTTTGTAAATCCTTGAATTGGGCTGGATTATGTTAGTTTCCTTAATTTGGTTTAGTTTCTGTGAGTCTCCCTAAGTGTGACTATACTATGTGTCCGGAAAAACAATTTCTCAGACAGTAAAGCTCAGATGGAGACCCTCTACTGTGTTCCTATGCAGTAAGATTCTGCCAAGAGACTGTTTTGTCCCTCTAGCTTTTGTCTCAGCACTTTTTAATACCAATGACTCCTACTTGAGGGAAAGTTATCTACCACTGTTTAATGTGATCTCTGAATTCACTGGGATGTGCACATTGAAACTGATCTTGCATGTTGTGATTCAGCATCCCTTCTGCCCTTTTGTCTCCATATGTCATGGTACAATACTCCTATTCTGAAGAACTTTTATAATTCCCATTTTTTAAAAATTTTTGTTTCATTGCTTCTTTTTTCTAAACTTGTATGTATTTGAGAAGAGAAGGCATGGAGCTACAGTCCCTAAGGCTACTGATCAATCTAGCAATGAAGAGAACTATTATATCTCTAATTTGATGCTTTTCTCAATTTTGAGTTCTCATAGCAATCATTGATAAATATAAACTGCCACCCAGAAAATTGTTAGAAATATCCTGGGAGCTGTTGGACTGCATGGGTAAGAACTCATTTTAAAGGTTAGCACTCCCAAAAGAATAGAAGTGTCTCCATAGGGAAGGTCCTTATCCCATGATTTCATATTCTTTTTTTTTTTTTTTTTCTATTTTTGGGGAAATGTAACAGAAGTTGGCTATAAAATCCAAATAACTTTCTGAATAAATACTAATAACAAAGAAGTTATAATGTTACTTATTCCCTTGGTTGGAACTGTCATCTAATGAGTCACCCTTTCACTTTTCCCCAGGGTAATTTCTTTCTTAGAGCATTAAGATCCAAAGATTCAGTTTAGTAAATCAATAATATGGTGTCTGGGAGAGGGTGTGAACTAATTGCTGTTCACTCATCTCAGAGGTGAGTTCCTTTATTGAAAGCTCTACCAACATAAAATCATTTACAGGATGAACAAGAAAATTCAATGATAGAAGGAAAAAGACACCTCAGTAACACAGAATGTGTTTCTTAGTTTGCAATACAATAGTGACTTACTTCTTTAGAAATGTTTAGAGGAAAGGAAGAAAGAAAGGAAATGATTGTAATTGTTGTTTTATGATTCTGCTGTAACATCAATCTGATCTCATAAATATACTGTTAAGTTTTCCCATGAGGAGCCCATACTTTAAATTCCTGCAACTTTACTATTCCTCATCCATTGAAGTCACTCCACAGAATCTGTTACAAGAATCACAGACTTTTTATCAGGGCATCACATAGCACATATGTTTGCTGTTCAGTGTCATATGCCATACACATGGGTTTAACTTAAATAGGGGCTACGGTATATCATGAAAATTAGTCAATTACCAATTTTATAAAACACAGAATTGTAATTTAATGATGGTGTCAAGTATATCAAATTTGCTTAATGTAAAAGCAATAGTTAAGAGTCAGACTTTGTACAGGGTTAAAACTAAGGAGAATATCAACCACACATAGACCCATTATACCTTACTTGAAAGATATTAGTAAAAGGTAAATACTACATGCTAGGAGAACATATTGACATGTTTGTATTACCATTAAGTTCCTACCTATGACAATTCTGATAATATTTCAACCTAGACCAGGTATGGAGCAAGAAGAGAAGCCACGTTTGTATCCCAATGTAGATAGGAATGGCCATTGGTGGAACTGAATAGCAAGTGCTGGGACAAAATTCCTCATCCAGTCCCACATTCCCATTATGGTTGTCAAATGGTCAGTTCTGACTCATCTGTCTCTAATTCAGCATATGATAGAAACAAGGACAAAATATTCAAGTTAATCAGAATATCACAAAATTTAGGGGGATTTCAAATAACACAGTTTCCTTGAGAATGTGCTATATATATATATATATATATATATATATATGTCAGAAAAATAAGTCTTCTGTAATCACATGTATTTGTTAGACATATAAATATGTCTAACACCAAGAAAATACATTACTTTATAACTCCTCTTGCAAAGAGTAGAAAAATCTGTTAAAAGATGTCTTTTCTTATTTTTATAAATTTCAAAATAACTGTAAAATGTCTGACATGCACATATGGTGCAATGCAATACCAAAGTCAATGAATTAAAATGAATAAATTAATTTTTAAAAACTGTAAAAAAAAGAAATCTTTTGGGGTCTAGCAGTTTATCCCATAAAACTAATTAAAATACTCTCCATAAAAAAAAAAAAAAGATGTCTTTTCATTTAATGATCCAAATGTTTACTTCAGTCTAATCTTACAAATTGTGTTGGATACTAGGTAGACACAAATATGTAATTTCATGACTAAATAAGTTAACTATTAACTATTAACAAAAGCATTAATTGCTACATGGGTAGTAAAGTGAAAGAAATCATTTATTATAAAGAGTTGGACAGGTCAAAGAAACTAAAAATGGAAGGGCAATACACATGAAGAATGGCCCAGAACATGACTGGGGCTCTTGATTACTGGAGTTAGCAGGAGCCCAAGATGTGACTAGGAAATAATATAAGGTGAGGCTGGAAAGGGAGGGTAGGGCTGTATTATTTGTGAAGGCCCTAATCCGTAAATTGTAAATCTTGTGCTTAACTCAGTGGGCAATGAAGAGTCACTGATGGCTTTTAAACACAGAGGGCTGTCATTTTAAGCCATGAGGATAATGCCAATAATAATAGCTTTGGTATGACCTATCTGTAATAACTATATAAATATAGAAGGTATTTTTCATTTAAATCCCATGACAGACATCAAATCTGTAAGAAGCTTATAATCTACCCCAATGTCTAAGTACATCTCCACCTTTGCATGACCAGCGCCCATTTGTTCTTCCTTTCTTTGCCTGTGCTGAGAAAAGCCTGTATTAGGACTGAGCTGAAAAAAAAAAAAAAAAAAACCTCTCCAGTACTCAAGTAAATGTTTCATTTCAACAGAACATATTGGTAAGACCAGAAAAATTAAAAAAATAAGAGCAAGATGAATAATTAGTATTAATTAAGAGCCTTTGCTATTTTTCCTGAAAACAGCTCATGCTGAGAAGCAGTGGTATGGCATAAACTGAATGTATGCCAACGGCTTCCTTGAATGTCACCAATTTTATATTTACAAGGAAAAAATTGAACATCTTTTTATTTTATAAAAGATGATTGATTGGGACAAAACAGCTTTGCTTAATGAGATAATATTGCCTTGGATTGTTGGCTTTTGTGTGGTTGTCTGAATTTGGAAGGGACTGTTCTTACTTGGCTCTGTTTTCCAACATGAAATGAGCCTTGAAGATTAACCAGCCATGTGGTATGTGCACCCCCAATATCATATGTTGTCTTGTACTTACTGTCAACAGGACTCTCTCATTTCTTTCAGTCTACTCATCATTTGCCTCACACTCATATTGGAATTTCATATTACAGAGCCAGAAAATTGCAGCAATTGATTATGAAACAAGGTCCACTATGCCTGCAAAATTTTCTATCAGCCAGTTGAATACCTGTCTGTGCAACCCTGTCATAGCTGGGACATCATTGGATAGAATTTCACCCCCAAAATAATATATATCTCTCCCTGGGGCAAAGTCCAAAAGCAGCATATAATTCAGGAATGTGCCACAGGACAATAGCAGATTTTCAGTTGCTTTTTCATTTTTCTAATTGAAAATGGTAAACTCATATTCACATCACACTCTGCTTGGCAGTAAGTAATGAAAAAATGTATATGCATTTATAAATCTGTTGAAATTTTAAAATTACTACAATTGTTATTAGTACTAAAAAAGTCTTTGTATTTCACTTTGACAAAACTCAGATAAGCCCACCCAAATCAGTCTCTCTGTAACCGCTCAGCAAATACTTATTTATATAGATGTTTCATGTAGCTATTTGCCTGCATGTCTGCTCCATAAAGAATTTTGAACCCAATAGAATAAGTTGTACTTTATGTATATATATTCTGCCAAAATACATTCTACTGTCATGTATAACTACAAATTAAAAAAAAAAAAAAAGATTTGCTTTAAGTCTGATCTGACTTTATTCTCAGTCACATGGTCTCTGACAATTTGTAATCTCTCGTTTTTTTTTTTTTTTTTTTTTTTTTTTTGGTACTGGGTATTGAACCCAGGGGTACTTAACCATTAAGCCACACCCCAGACCTTATATATATATATATATATTTTTTTTTTTTTTTTTTTTTTTTTTTTGAGACAGGGTTTTGCTAAGTTGCCTAGGGTCTTGCCAAGTTGCTGAGACTGGCTTTTAACTTGAAATCCTTCTACCTCAGCCTCCCAAGCTGCTGGGATTACAGATGTGTGCCACCTCACCCAACAATAATTTCAGTCTTAAAATGACCACAGAAGCATGTGAAATAAGGTATACACATCAGATCATCAGATCTAAAAACCAAACATGATCTCTGTAGTTTCATGGTAATTGCTTATAATAGTGTTAGTTTAATTTTACTCCTATTACAAACACTTCTTGTTTTCTCAAACAGAATTTAGGGCATTTATGTTTACTTGGATAATGCATAAAAGTTTTAAAAAATGTATATGAAAATGGAGTTGTACCCTTCTAGGTTTCATACGCTTATGTAAAAATCTACACTGCAAAAAACTGTACTATATATTCTCAATTATCAGTTCATAGGGATTTAGTAGGCTAAACTGTGCTCACATTGCAAATGATTTTTAAAAGTTGATTTTAAACTCAGTTATTTGGAATTCTGAATATAGTTCCTGCCGTCACCCAACCCTATTTTAAATTTATGGTCAGAGGAAGGACTAGGGAAAATTGTGGTCTAAGATCATTACCAGTGTGTTGGAAACATCACAATGGCATGGATGCTTGGGTCAGAGGGTAGAAACATAGAAGGGTTGGGGATCTTAAGGGCCTCATCTCATTGTTCATATATGCAGACTACAAATGGATCTAGTACACAGGGATAGCAGGAGTGTGGTCCTGGCAAAAGGGAGGGTGGCACTCCAGGTATAGTGGGGCTCTATGCTCAGAATTGGAGTTCTTTGGGAGAGTTGATGGGTTTTCTTTGTATTGGCCAACAGAAAATTATGTATTAATTATTTTTCATTAAGCTACACATCATAATACTGGTTTTCTACCATTAGAGACACTTAACTTGAAAATATAACTATATTTCAATGCCTGCCTAAACAATGTTCATCTTAAAATCTAAACCAGTACCAATTTTAACTCTTCTTAAATCATCTCTAATTTGGAATTTTCTTTCTAGTTTCTTTCCTATGCTGTAATGACATTGCTTCATATTGAAAAAAAAAATTTTTGCTTTTATAAAATTCTTCATAGGGCTGGGGTTGTAGCTCAGTAGTAGAGCACTTGCCTAGTATGCTGAGGCACTGGGTTCGATTCTCAGCACCACATATAAAACTAAATTAATTAAATAAAGGTCCGTCAACAACTAAAACATTTTAAAAAGAAAAATTCTTCATAGTTCAAAGGATCTATCTACTCAATGTCTACTAGATTTCAGGTTTCATAACAACTTCTGAAGACATGAAGATGAATAAAATTCTGTCTTTGCCTCAAAGTCCTCATGGAATGTTAGTGTAATATACTGAAGTATGAAAAATAATTGTAATTCAGTCTGAAATATGATAATAATTGAATATACAGGGTAGTAATAATAATTATATTTATTGATCATTTACTACATAACAAGCAGCCTTCTTATTTCTTATCATAATCCTCATAACCACCCAATGAAAGAGGCATTGCTACTATTATCTCAAGTATGAGATCTCATTCGAGACAAGGGAAAATCAAGTAACTTGTCCAAGGTATCATAACTACTTAAAGACTGTATAAGGATATGACCCTAGGCAGTCTGATTCTGGTCTGATTCTGGAGCACTTCCTTTCTCTCTCTCTCTCTCTCTCTCTCTCTCTCTTTTTCCTTCTTTTGATACCAGGGATTGAACCCAAGGGCACTTAACCACTGAGCCACATCCCCAGACCTGTTTTTTTTTTTTTTTTTTTTTTTTTTTTTTGAGACAGGGTCTCAGTAAGTTGCTTATAGCCTCACTAAATTGTTTAGGCTGGCCTCAAATATGTAATACTCCTGCCTCAGCCTTGAGAGCCACTGGGATTATTGGCATGTAGCACTATGCCTAGCGGGAGCATTTCCTCTTAATCATCACAATATGGTGCCTCATCAGAGAAAAGAGAGGGATTCATCACTTCTCAGAGAGGTGACAAAAGAGTGTTTTGAAAGATGAATAGAAGCTAGCAAGGTCAGGTGGTTCTAAGGCCAAGGGACTGGGGAAGAGTGTTTTAGGCAAAGACAGCAGCCTGTGGAAAGGCACAGAAACTTGAAACCAGAAGAAACAGAAGGAATTCAGAATTTCTAAGTCTAAAAGCTTGAGGAAAGGAATGGCGAAAGATGCAACTAGGGAGATGAGTGATTAAATGAACCTGTAGAGCCTAGCCTTGCCTGACATTCTGAGGAGCTTTGGTTTAAGATTAAGGGCTAGAAGGAGACAGGGAGGTTGGGATGGAGAGGAATGAAGGGCTTGCATTTGCATTTTAGACAAATTTCCATGTCTGTAACATGGGGAATTGATGGGAGCGCAAGACTATAAGACAAGTAGATAGTGGCAAACCTGTTGAACTATGCAGTCAAGAAGAGACTGGGGCTTTGCCGAGCATAGAATCAGCAGCACAAAAGAAATCTCGGAGCAAGATCAACAGGGTTGGATACTGACAGGCAAGTGAGAGAGTGGGAGCAGACCAGACTGACTCCACGGGTCCACCTGGGTGACTGCGTAGATTATGTGCAACTGTAAATAATTAATTGTGGGTGAAATCACTTTCGTTGAAGGCAGAAGTTGGAGGTTGCTTTTGCAAATGGAACAAAAATAATGAGCCACTTTAAGTTTTTTGAAAGTCAATTAAAATGGAACTTGCTGACATAGTTATCTAATAGCCAGGAAACTGTTACAAAACTGCAAGGGAAAAACACATCATCGTCATTGTGCCAAAATAACTCCTCTTACACTGCATGAGTCATCATTATATAATGTGTTTTTTCCCCTCCTTTTTAAGGTCTTATATTAAATAACATTAATTTTTAGCACCTTTAGCCACAAAATAAAGACAAAGTGGCTATAATACCATAACCATCTGCTGCAGAGTTTTGCAACCTTAGTGCTGGACTTGATCCCTTTTTCTGTCTACAGAAACCCAAATTCTCTTAGGGTCAGGGCCAGCTTCAAATGAATACCTATCATGGTCCTATCAGTTTTTAAGGATCCTTGCTATGGAGTTTGGGGAGTGCAATTTTAAAAGCAGTAAAGCAGGCTAGAGCCCCCCACCCAAGAAACCCTTGCTATAATTGTCAGAACAGCAGGATGTCTGCAGAGGTTATTATGGTGGGTAGTTTCCTCTTTCTTGCAAATAACCAGGTTTGCACACAAAAGGTGAGATAAAGTTAAAGTCTGTAAGGTTGTACAAAAGATATTATCTTTGTTTTTTTGGTAAGAACTTGTGAAACCTGTGTCTGGTCTAGAGGATGAAACAGAAAGCACTTGTCATGTAAACCTCAAAGCCACCCTCCCAAACACTGCCTATAAAGTTCAAAGAATTTCCAAAATATTTGTTCAACGGAAGAATTCTTGGGCAAGAGCTACCTCTAAATGCTGCAGTCCATAAACCTGCTTCCTGAAAATTCCTCAGGTATCCAGCCTCTTCTGTCCTACTTCATCAGTATTCCATGAAACTCAAGGATTCTCTGTGGGATTCTATAAAATGCTTTTAATCATATTATAAGCAAATGTTAATTCATTTTGCTTCAGAAAAAAATCTGGAAGCAATAATTGCAAATCCTGGGAAGAATTAATCATAAAAAACAACCTTGCCCATTATTTTATTCAGAGACTTGAGAAAGGATGATTGATTACTTGTTGGATTGATTTTAGGGATGTGGGCCCTGATCAAAGACAAGAAATTTAATTAGAATGATCTTGAAATTATCCAGGTGAAAAGAGTGATCAAAATATGGGTAGGGGTGGGGAAGGAGAGAGGGATCAAAACAAAACAAAACAAAAAACAAGAAACACCTAACAGCAGCTCCATTGAATTGTATATAAAAAATGAGTAATACCTTACCCCTTGCCAATGGGTTTCAGTCTGCATGCATTCTCAAGCTGCTAAAGCACAAATATTGTAAACATAAGTCTGGCCCACTAACTCAAAATTTATAAAGAGCCCCTAAAGGCATCAGATTTAGAGTGAAGGACTGCTTTAATCATTTGATCAAAGCAATCATTCACTCAATTCCAATAATGTTATTCACTACTATGATTTGCACTAAATAGGTGCTTATAACCACAAAAATCAAACTGAGAGGCACAAACTATTTCGGATGGAAACTTAGGAATTTGGGTGTGTGTTTGTAAGTATATGCACACAGACACAAGTGCTCTCTCTCCAACTGTGTTTTCATACTTATTTTTTTTCCCTAAGGGGTTAAACAGTCCCTATAGGGAAATTTACTCTAATATATTAATCAAATATACTAGACTGGGCAAGTCTGCTTGCAGACTGTGCCCCTACCCCTGAGCAGGAGGCAAGGAAAATGTTCAGAAAACCACTTCGGTTCAACATAGAAGTCCAGAACCTCTAAGATAGTTGAGTTCAGAAAAGCAAACCCTTACTACTCACTGTCACCTGGGTCTGATAATTAATAAAAGGAACACATATAATTTGTAAATTGAAAGCATCTCTTCTACTGGTACAGTGTAAAGAAAAGCAATGTTTAATCTACTTGATAATTCTAAAAGGACTAGATACAAGCACTAAAAGACTAATGAAAACTAGATTCTAGACTTCTGTGAGATTACAAAACAATTTGTTATATGCAAGAAAATTTGAGGAAATTGAGTTTTTAAAAAGTAATCTGTCCACATTGAAGAATTTTGGGACTGTGTTAAGTCTGAGTATATACACAGAATTTATGTAAGTCATATATAATTTTGAGCAAACAATAAGCATACAGGAGGAACAAGCCTTTATTCCCACAATGATTTGTTAGATTAAAAGCTTTACGTATCTTAAAATATTTCCATTATAATTTCTGCAACCAAAATTTCATTACATGTGTAACACAGCATATAGCAATGTAAAAATAAGCCCAACTCCCCCTGAATCATTTGTGGAGAGGAAATCTGAAACTCATGTAAAGGAAAATGCCTCAGTTGTACCACCAAGTACTTATACAGTTCAACACAAGATTAGAATTTACAAAATTAGTCAAATTTGAGTCAATATAAGACAATTTATGGGAAAAATGATGATATAGTCCATGGTGATGGCACCTTTGTGAGCAGTAGCCAAAGAACTTAAGAAATCTGCTCTCAGGAGGGGCCTCTAAAGAGTTCTTAGACTTTGGACATGACCCATCGCTCTGTTATCTCTTTCCTGCTCAGGTGAGCCCTTCATTTATCTAAATGCTTCCTTGGTATTAACTACCTGGACAGTAATATTATATCCCTTCATTCCCTCATCGAACCCCATCTCTTTGTTAAAATGAGGATGGGGATAAATTCAAGCATCTGGGAGGTGTCTGCCTATCACCACCACCACAGTGACAGCACGGTTATGAATGTTGGCAGGGATGTGAGTTGCCTTGCAATAAAGAATCTGTCTCCTGCAAGGCAAACAGCAATATACAAGTTGTACATCTAGCCTGAGCTGTCAATAGTGAAATGCAGAAGGCTGGAAGTGTACATCTAAGGATATTTGCCTTTTTCAGAGAGCTGTGGTTCCATGGGATCAGATTTTAACATATCTAGAATTGATAACTTATTCAGATAACCTACCTTTTAATTTATCAGTTGTGCTTTCTAGAGAGAATCCAAAATGATTACGAGTCTGGGTCTTTGAGGTAATGGTTCCCAAACGTTTTTCCTTAGGTAGGCTTGTGAAGCAGCATAATTAAAAAGGTGATTTCCATGATCTAAGTCCAGAAACAATCATTCTATATGTTTATGTTTGCAAAGAACTTTAGTGTACATTATTCCCTGTAGTCTTAGAGGGTAGTGCAGTGCTGCAGCTTTGAACAGAGCAGCTTGATGCCATATCCCACAAATGGTCATGTTCTCACAGGCAGAAATCTGGGCTCTTAGAAAAGTCACCTTCCCTTTCTAGGCCTGCATTATCTTCTGTAAAAATACTGCTTTACACCAATCAGAACAGAAAATTCAGAGAATTTAAGTGATATGGCCAAAAGCACAAGTCTAATAACTGTCAACCTTAACTTGATTCCAGACATTTGAGTAGAGCCTGCGGTACTCTCCCCACTCCTCTTTCCTATAACATTCACAGGCTGTGACAATGGCCCTTACCTAGGGTGACAGATTGGGCAAATAAAAATATATGATGCTCAATTAAATTTCAAATAGTCAATTTTTTAATACCAGGGTAGTCCATTTAATATTTGAAGCATAGTAATGTTTTTAAATATTCTTGATCTGATATTCAAACTTGACTGGCTACACTGTATTTTATCAGATGACCCAACACTTGCACTTGAAGGAATGGAGTGGAGGTTTCAGGTGATATCAAGAGACCTGCTGCTCTGCCTCACCTCTGAAATGCATATGGGTATCCTATGCCAAAGTCTTATAAACACTAAAATTTCTCCATTCAATCACACTCCTTTCCTTCAGAGGACTGGTCCTTAGGAAAAGAATTATATTTCCCTGTTCCTTGGCTGTCTTGAAAGGTCTGTTTGTTCCATCCTTCTGTCAGTCCTGTTTCTGCAGATACAGATCATGCTTCTGGCCTTTGTCTATAACAGACCAATCCCTCCACTTGACATCCGTTTCCTGACATTGTAATTGTTCCTATGGTGCAATCTACAGACAGACCTACCCCTCCAGATCAAATCTCTCATTCTTAGATTCTTAGCATACAGCTTGGAAATTTTTAGGAGTCTGGCCATTCCCATTAGACCTTAGAGTATGTCCCTGGTGTAGGAATTCTCCATAGGATTGTTCTCCTACAACAGCCCCCTGATAATACTTTGCAAACTTACACAGATGACCCTTCTCAGTTTAGTGGCTTTTCACTCTCAGCTTGCTGCAGAGTGAACACCATATAGTACAAGATATGAAATGATCCAGAACCTCTGATTTTTTTTTTCACACCCACAAATATGATATAATTTTTAAAAAGTTAAATAGTGTTGAAAGTGTCATAACAATGTGGAGAAATTGGATTTCTTTTTTTGTTTGTTTGTTTTTCAAGTTGCTGGTTTTTATAAAGTATTTTTACAACAATTGTGTCTTCATACATGTATTTAGGGTAATCATGGATAACTCAGTCTGCTATTATTCCTATCTCCTTGCCCCCTCCCCCTACCCCCTCTTTGTTCTATTTAAAGTTCTTTCATTCCCCTCATCCCCACTCCCTTGCCTTTATAAGTTAGTATTTTTATATCAAAGAGATCATTTGACCTTTGGTTTTTTGGGATTGGCTTACTTCACTTAGCATTATTTTCTCCAACTCCATCCATTTACCTGAAAATGCCATGATTTTATTATCTTTTAGTTCTGAGAACCTCTGATTTTAAGTTAAAATGGTCCTTATCTTCACACTTGGCTAGAACAGCCCTGTCCAAGATGGCAGTCACCAACCACCTGTGGCTGTTTGAATTAAAATTAAATTAAACATTCAATTCCTCACTCCACTAGCCACATTTCAAGGGTTCAGTATTAACATGCAGCTCATGACTACCACATTGATCAGCACAAATCCATTTCCACTTGTCACAGAAAATTTGAGCAGGGTTATTCTAGACTAAGGCAAACTTATTTTTGTAAAGGAGCAGATAATAAATATTTTAAGCTCTATGGGCCATACTCTATGAATATGTGTCTATCTTATGTTCCTGTTTGTTGTTATAATGCTTTAAAATGTAAAAACTATTTATAGCTGGTAGTCATATAAAAACTGGTCCTTTCCAGATTTAGCCCACTAGACATTATTTGCCAATCTGTGCTCTAGACCACTACGCTCACTGGAAAAGCTAATGCCTGCCTTTCTGTTTCCTTACCATCAGCAAGCTTTTCTCCTTGATGATCACTTAGTCAATTCCTCTTGGTTTTGATTGCTCCACCCCACATCCTCAACATGCCTTAAATTTATTATTTCCATTTGCTTTTAGAATCATATAGAATAATCTTTTCATATGGTTTCCACCCATGAAAGAACTGAACATTTTGTAATTATTTTCACCTTAGTGTGAATTGTCAAAAACCATGTAGAAAGTCACATGAAAGCCCTAAACCTGCCCTGTGCCCCCATTACAAATACATCCTAAGTGGTTCCTTGTCTTACATTTCATAATAAAATGGAAAATGAGAAAACAAACAAAAACTCAGGTAACTTTTTTCTATGTTTATGAGTATATATAATTTTTGATATATTCTATAACCTATATCATACATAACCCTGAGGTTTATTGCCACATTAAAACAAAAATCTCACTGTGTGTGCTGCAGGGGGTATTCTGTTCTTTCATGCTGCTTAATATTTTCTTATTTTCTGTTTTCCTCTAAAAAAAAATCCATTTTAGTCAAACTCTTAGAAGAATTTTACCACCAAATAAATGCAGATAAAAACAAATATAAATTGAAATGATCATTTTATCTAATAATAAAATTAACTAACACTTAAAATATACCAAGTAAAATCCTTTAGTAGAAAAGAGAAATGGGGAAAGAGGAGAGAACTAGGGGATATAAGGTTAAAACTTACTCTTTTAGGACCACAATATACAATGTGAGTTTAACAAAAGTATACAGTATTCAATATATAAGAACTTATGTGTGTGAATCCTGTTCATCCATCAAGTATAACCAGATCCAGGTAATTAAAATATGGTATTTGCCTTATAGACATTACTTACTTCAGCCTCCTTTTTTTCTTTCCTAGTTTGAAGTAATGAATGGGGATTCTGGCTGCATTAGGTTCAAGATCAATACAAATGGTCTTTTCAAGCCAAGACAACTGACTGGCTATCAAGAAAAAAAATCTGTATTTTCAAAATCTATGTATTTTCTTCCATGTTTCAACTTGTACTGAATATATTTTACCTTTAAGACACTTGAGAATGATTTTTGCATTATCATTCACATCTATGTTCCATAGACACTTCAGTTTATGTCCTCAAGATCTGCTCGTATATGCAACTCTTTAACATTTCTTCCTTCTTGTGTTAAAATAGACCCACCTTCATTCAGGAATTCAATTAATTTTGAAATTGATTTCATTTAACATGCAGCATGATTTCAATATTTAACAGCTCTGTTAACAGGTATTGATATACTTAACAGTTTTGCTAAAAGCCAGAAATTTGATACTTTCTCTCTATAAATAGAGTACAAAAATATACTGAGATATATAACATAATGAAGATGAAAACTAAAAGCTTGAAAATCAGCTAGTATCTAATGTCTAAGATAATGAGTTGTCAAACAATGTTTTGAAGTTCTTTTTGAAAAAATCTTACCTCTCTTTTGGTATACTCTGAAAACAGAATGATAAAGAAAGACTGAGGATAACACTTCATTACCACAGAGTACCACATTTGTTTCATAGAACAAGGAAAAACAATGGATGTATTTCCAATCCCTCAATTACTTTCATTAGTTGGTTTTTAATATATAAATTATGATGCCAGCATTTGTACTAGTAACTGACAGACTAAAATACCCAGGACTTAATGAAATCATTTCCTAAAAGTCAATCTGGAGAAGAGAAGCCATGGGTAGATCGTGAATTCTGCAAGAGTGAGCAAAGTGGCTAAGTTCCGCAGCATCTCTTCAGGCAGGGACCCAGCCCACTGTAGCAGGACACCAAGCGGATGGTCTGAGGGATACTGCCAAGAGGGAGTGACAACTAGATGCTACTAGATTTCCACATGAGTAAGGACATTTTCCAATTCTTTTACAAAGAGCCGACAGATCTGATTACAGCTACAGGCTGCCCATACGCAAGAGAAATTGATGTGCACAAGGAAATTGCTCTCTCTTTTTTGGAGTCCTGCTGTAAACAGGGAATGCTGATTTTTGCCACACAGTGATGGAGACAGGATTGCCAAAGGTTGTCAGGGCAGGTAAGACTGATCTTTATTTAGAGAATCCAGTAGC
This sequence comes from Tamias sibiricus, assembly GCA_025594165.1. Classification (NCBI taxonomy): domain Eukaryota; kingdom Metazoa; phylum Chordata; class Mammalia; order Rodentia; family Sciuridae; genus Tamias; species Tamias sibiricus. The sequence continues at coordinate 49,236,798 of CM046670.1, forward strand.
TTTCTCTTATGTGAAGATTGTTTGTAAAAACAAGAAAACTACCAAAATCCATCTCAGTCAATCCCTAAGTAGAATGTAAAATAGAATTTCAAAGGTAAGCTGTCTATTTGTGTCAGCTGATACTTTATTTTGGGCATGAACAATGTGGTCAGTTGCCAGAAGGTTTTAGACATCCCTATAATGTGTTATAAACCTCCAATCCAATGGTTTACAAAAGGCCTCTAAGGTCTAACTTAGCAAAAAGTCACCACCTAGGTTGAAATTAACTGTCACTCTTTTACATTATGTTATAGAGAGTTGGCTGACTAGATTAAGGTATCCCAGTGTGCACAAAACAACTAAACCAAGAAGAGACACAATGAAGAATGAGTTTTCAACTTGAAAATTTTATGGTTATAAAAGTGTATTAGAACAGAAAAGAATGATATAATGTCAAATGCACATAGAAGGCTGTGGTTTGCATGGAAACTAACATAGGAAAGAAGAATTAGGCAAATGGGGATTTATAAATATGGCTCAGCATTATCCAGGAGGAATGGCTCTGATTTGAATTAACTGGTACTGATTCACTGGGCAGAAAAAACTTCTAGTGGGAAAAAGAACACTTTGATGTATTAATTTTTCCCAAACTATGCTCCCCAGAGTACATGTCATTCAACTAAAATCAAACAATAAATAAATAAAATTGCTTTTCATCTAGTAACTGTAGGACACACCAGATGCAATAAACTCCACTTTTAGACTGATTAATATACACATATTGTAAGCTCTAGGAGAATTTCTGACTAAGGAAACTTAACTTTGGTTAACCAAAACATGTACAAACATAATCATGTAGACGTTTTGCCTCCGCAAACAGCTATTAGCATTACATGAAAGTGGTATTGTGACACATTACAGATGATTTATTTATTTATCTATCTATCTATCTATCTATCTATCTATCTATCTATCTATCTATCATCAGTACTGGGGATTGAACCTAGGGGTGCTCTGCCATTGATTTATACCCCAACCTTTTTTTTATTATTTTGAAACAGGGTCTCACTAAATTGCTGAGTCTCACCTCAAACTTGTGATCCTCCTGTCTCAGCTTTCTGAATTGCTGGAAGTACAGCCAGGTGCCACTGAACTCGGCTCACAGCTCTTTTTAATTTTGAGTCAGGGCCTTCCTAAATTGCACAAGCTACCCTCAAATCTGGGATCCCCCTGCCTCGGTTTCCCAAGTAGCTAAAATATGTTTTTATTTGCCATGGTTGCATGCTTACCAAGTGCCTACAAGTAATATGGCATTTGGTATGCTTCTCCCTACCTGCAAAGAAATGCACACACAGAAGTCCTGTTCCAGAGATTAGGCAAAGTGCCTGTCCTACTCCTTTGTAGTCCCTCTCTGCCACCAGAAGAGAATGCTAAAATGGATTCTGGAAACAATAGTCAAGATTCTCAGGGTTCCTGACTGACTTTCAGATGCCCTCTGTTTCTGCAGGGTCTTTTCACTATTTTCTTAGGAGAAACTGGGCATATTTAAAATGGGGTAAAGAGAGAGGGAGAGATTTTATCCTTTCAATCTAATAGTTAAGAAGCATACATGTGGGGGTTGTGGCTTAGCGGTGGAGTGCTCACCTAGCACATGTGGGGCACTGGGTTCAAACCTCAGCACCACATAAAAACAAAATAAAGGTATTGTGTCCAACTAAAACAAAATATTTAAAAAAAAGAAGCACACACGCACACCTGCTACCTATTAAGATCTTATTTATGAGGCAGGAGGAAAGAAGCAAGAAAAGCAATAAGAGTCACAAATTTCCTGATTTCACTCTCTAAACCCAATGGTGTGTCCTAGAGCAGCATTTCCCAATTACACATCTCAACCCACAAGCAGCAAGCTGTGCCACAACTAATAACTAATAATACAAATGCAGAAGTATGTGAATGACAACCTGATGGTTAGGCTCTCTGAAGTTGGAACACATTTTTTTAAAGGGCCAGATGGTAAGTGTTTTAGGCTTTGCAAGACCAAGGCAAAATCAAGTATATTATGTAGCTACTTTTACAATCACTAAGAATGCGAACAATTTTTTAAAATGTAAAATCTCTTCTCGGTTTGTGAACAGAAAAAAACAAAAAGAGACTGCTGGTCAAATTTAGTCCCAGACCTTAGTTTGTTAATCCCTAGTTTAGAATAAGGCTCTAGCATCTCAGTTTCTTCATCTGTAAAATGAAGATGATAATAAAACACCCCTTATGGATTAGATAGCTGTGAAGATGACTTAGATAACATGGGGAATATCCCAGAACCCCACCAGGGCTAGGAGTGCTCAATAGATTTTTAATATCATTTTGTAAATATAGTGATTTGTATCAGCCCCACACTTAACACTTCAGTAAGCTCTTTAAATGACAAAGTTTGTGTTCAGTGGTTTAGGACTCCCTGAGCAACGTGGTGAATATGTGAGTTTAGTCTACCACAAGTATTGTTCCACAGAAGCAGTAAGTATTACTGAACTAGTAGATTAGGATAATTGGGTTCCAAGTGTACTTTTGTCCAGGTTCTTATGAAAAGGTGTTTAGTCATGTTGTATGTCAGTTTACCCATCTACAAAACAGAGAACAATTCTCAATTTAGGAAGTGTGTGGGTCCAATAATATAAGTATAAAAAGTATTATGAAAAAAATAATTATTGGGTAATATAAAATTTAATGTCACCCGGATAGCACTATGTTTACACCAAGAGAGCTACCGACCTTTCTTTGTAATTGGAGAAGAAAGGTCCTTGGAGAGAGATCCACCCATGATGTTGTTTGGGGCAAAACCTTAACCATGAATCTGCCTTCCAAACAGAGAGTAAGGAAGGAACACCTCACTGAAGATGCCACTGGTTGGCTTAGGCATTTTAAGATCTGAATAGTAAACTAAGCCTAAATGTCCATATCCCCTCCAAACTAAAACAAGCAAAATCTATGAGGAGATCTTGTAACACACACACACACACACACCCCTCAAAAACTAATGCTATTCATTACTATAGATTTTTAGAAATTTCTCAAGGAGAGAAGTAAATGAGACAAGATTGATAGGAAAAGAGCAAAGCAAGTGCACACACACACACACACACACACACACACCCCTAAAGCATCAGAGGCCTAGTGGAGTACTTGAGAAATTCCAAGACTGGAGTCCACAAATTCTTGAGGAAGGCTTCACAGGAACAAGATGGAGAACACAGCTGGGCTCCTTGGCCTCTCTCTTCATCACCCTGTAGAGCAGATGACAAGTGTTTGCCCCCAGACCAATGACTTGAAAACTGCTGCCTAAAATATAGGGTATAGTCTGTTCCTGGTCCAGAAGGGCTTGGACATACTGTTACCAAAAGACAAGACAGAAGAGGAGAAGGACTTTTGCCTTCTAACAAAGTCTATAAATTCTATTCTGTGATGTAGATTTGCAGATCTGGGAGAAGGTCTTGAGGTAACACAATGCTTCGCAACAGACCTAGAGCTCTTACATTAGGATAACACCCCACTCCTGCCCACAATAATCACAAGTAGGCTCTGCAAGAGTATAAATATGAGAGCAAAGCTGAGACAAGAAATGGCTTCCAGGAGTTTCTAAGCCCATCAGTTACCAGCTTCAGAATGAAGATACAGGGGAAAAATGAAAGAGAAAGAATAATCCAGTTAAACTAAATTTCTAGATAAAAATAAAATCCCGAGTCTGACAGGGTTAGTGAAAACCAAACCAACCCTGAGGAATATCATCATGAAGCTTTAGAAAACTAAATAGAAGAGAAAATGTTAATAGCTTTCCTGGAGAAAAAATAAATAAAAACTTATCAATTGTATATAAGAATCAAATTGACATCAGAAATTTTATCAATAATGTAGTCAGCAGAGAGCAATGGAATCACATCTTCAATGTTCTGGGATAATAGCTTAAAAATTGCATTGAAGTGTAAAAACAAAATAAAGAGTTTTGTGGATGCTTAAGGATGAAGGTAATTAGGCTTTTTGTGAACCAATTACTTAAGGGCAACCCAGCAAAACAAAACTTCAAAGAAAGAAAGACATGGGGATACAAAAACAAGTTATGCTAGAGAGAAAGAAAAATCTGTTTCTTAGAACAGGGTGGAGAACAGGGGGCCTATAGCTAAGCCTAAAAATTGATACAAAGTATATATGAGAAAAAATTAAAATATGGAAATAAAATCACAGATGATTTTTAGTATGAAAGCTGGTACTGAGGGAAGTAGCTGTGATTAATCAAAAATACTTTGACTTTATTTTTTATTTATTTATTTATTTATTTATTTATTTTTTTGTGGTACCGGGGATTGAACTCAGGGGCACTCGACCACTGGGCCACATCCCCAGCCCTTTTTTGTATTTTATTTAGAGACAGGGTCTCACTGAGTTGCTAAGTGCCTCGCCATTGCTGAGGCTGGCTTTGAACTTGCGATCCTCCTGCCTCAGCCTCCCAAAGTGCTGGGATTACAGGCACGCGCCACCGCGCCCGGCTTGACTTTATTTTTTATCAGTTGAAACAATTATTCAAATTTCTATGCTCCAGTGAGTGTAAAACTCAACCCTAACCCATTTGCTTATCTGTTTTCTGAAAATACCAAAGAGTTAGTGAGATAGTAGATTTTGGGTCCACATCATCATTTGTGGCATGAGATGATATGCACTTGCCACAGGTCCTGCCTGGAGTTGCAGTGGACTCATGGAGGAATAGTCAAACATGCACTGTGTGTTGGACCTCAGTTGGCTCAGCATTCCTGCACATATAGAGAGCTAGACTGGACCAGAGGGTCATGCGATGATTTCCTTTGCTAGCTACAGACAAACTTGTCTTGTGTTGAGACCAACAAAGAAGGGTATCCTTGTATATTCCCTCAGATTATTACTTTTAAAGAAATTTTGAAAAATAATAGAAGGTGAATGGAAAAGACAGACAGCTTTCCTCAATTATTTACTATCATATCACACAACTTCATTTTCAGAGATTGGAAGGGGCCTAAATCATCACAAAAGGACCATCTTCTAAAAATAATTATTCTATTTACTCATGGTTATTAGTCTTTGTGTTAACCAGAAAACAATTTTTTTAATCAATGCAATTTCATCAGTAAAGTCAATAAGGAATCATGATTTTGGGGAAATAAGTGCAGAAATGAGTTCTTAACATTATCAAATGCTTCTCAAAGAAAGGTCTTGAAGACATATATGTATCATGCTTACCAAGAAAGGATAAGATGATTCTTAAAGGAAGAATAAAAAAATTATTAGGAAATAATCTTATTATGAGGAAAGAATTGTTCACATCCCCATAGGAGTTAAGTAAGAGCTAGAGGAATGGAGGATAGCAGAGGCCACCCCACCCTCATCTCCATTTTTTAATTTTTTATTTTTATGAAGGGATTCTTCTACTACAGATCAGATCTCTGCTTTACACAACTGTGAGACAGTGAGATGTGCTCTAATATATGGCCAGATCAAATCATCAGTAGGGCAAATGGAGCTTCTTTTTCCCTTTATTCTCTTCGTTTTATTTTTTTATCTTCATATTTATTTGAAGGTGTTTTCTAGCATAATGGTAAACACATGCTCTGGGGTGTTGTCTCTTCATTATGGAATATATTTCCTAATGGTCTCATTATTCTTTTACTGTATGCTGAAAAATGTGAACTATCAGACAGACTGAGACTTGCTGTTAGAATTTCAAAAGACATGGCATGAAACTCAGTTTTCGAGGTTGTACACAAGTGTAGGAGAAAGTAGAACTGTGATAGGAAAGAAGGAATAGAAATAAAGAGGCGAAAGGAGAGAAGACAGCATTGGCTGTGGCACCACCTTCTAATGCCAAGAATATTCTTGACTGTGTGGGAAGATTTAATTTTTGATAATGATGAACTGGATCTTATTCTTTTACAGATTTTACTCATAATGCTAGAGTTGCATGAGTATAGCTAGCTCACTTTGATTAAAAAAGTTGCCACACTTTTCCAGCTATTTTACCACTGAAATGAAGTTAGGGCGAAATTTATCCAAGAGCATTTGCCTTGTAAGTATTTGATAATCTTCAACTTCTTTGTACTTTTAATTTTGGTATCTCCAAAACTCAGAACAAATGTTTTTCTCTGAACTGTAAAGAATCTGTTCCTCAGAAGGAAGAAATTTGAGTAATGTAAACAGACTCCCTCTTATTTTTAGCAAACTTAAGTGTACGTATGAAGAAAGGAGTGCAGCTCTTGTTACTCAGTTTGGGCATTTTATTTATTTATTTATTTATTTATTTATTTATTTATTTATTTATTCATAATGACACTTTTAAGTTCTATTAAATAATAAAACAAAAACATTATACAATTTTGAAAACCACAGAAAAGGCTGAAGGAGAAAACTGAAATTACCCATAATCCTGCCATTCAAAAAATGAGTAATGTTTTTAACTTTTTTTTCATATTAAATAGTATAGTTATAAAATGAGGATCAATAGGTCATAATTTTAATTCCATCATTTTCACTAAATATTGTATCATGATTATTTTTTTATTTTGCTTAAATCTTATTTAAAATTATTTTATGGATTTATAGTATCCCATTTATATTTACTATCATTTATTGACCCATACCTCTACTACAGGAAATTTTTATTTTCATTATAAACAACACTGCAGTAAGTGCCCTTCATTTTATTCACCTTAAGTACACACCATTCACACTTCTTAAATTGCTCTTACCATGTCCCCAAGGAGCTAGCTTGCTGCCATTGCCACCTCCTAGCAACAACATATTAAGTGAAAAATGTACAGGGAGAATAACAAATGGTTCCTTTTGAACTTGGAGGTGGTATTATGCATGAGAGGAAGAGGGTCAAATACACAGGCTCTGTTTTTGAAAGTGATGGTTGATAGATACTGGGAAAGTCACTGTGATGAATGGCTGAACAGCACTACAGTCAATTCTGAATAATCTTTATAATGAAGGCAAACTCCAAATGAGATAAGAAAAAAAGATGGAGGATGAATCCAATCAAGCTGAAAAATCATTGATATTTGATTTGAAATTGAATAGCGTTTTGTGAGGCAATAGAAATAATTTCCTAAATTCAGACTATAAGTAATAGTAATGTAAATTCAAATTACCCGAATCCTGGATACCATTATGCGAAATTGATCAGAGCAAGGAAGCTGGCCCAGGATTAAATTTGTGCCTCCAGATAGTATGCATCATGGATCATCAGCATGCAGATTTCCTAGAGCTAAGAATTGACAAATTGACAAATAGCCATAGTGCATTTTAATTGAAATTGTGGAAAGAAATTGATGTTCTAATGAGTGGGATCCCAAAAACTAGTCAGCACTGAAAACAATAATGACAGAGAATGTAAAAGTGCAGTAGCCAATACATGCCATTCATGAGGGTTTCCTTCAGTCATTTAAAATTACAGTTATTTTATAACAGGCATTTCTTCAAAATATATAAGTTGTCTATTAGCTGCATGAAATATTTTTCTGATTAAAACCAAGCTGAAAGCTGTGATAAGGTGCCCATATTAGACCTCAATCTGTACTCAAAATAAAAGTTATTTCAAGGTTCATGTTGCATTGAGTGCTTTTATTATAGTAAGCAATGCTTTCACCTTGGTCTATTACAAGGGCAATGGTCACATCCTGTGACAAAGACTCTCTCTTCTTGACCAAACTTGAATTGGTTTCTTCTGAGTACTTTTTTCAGTAGGTCCTGAATTTGTTCTCTGTCTATGACCTGCTTGGTCAACATTTAGCAAGAATCCTACTGAGCCAATTTAACAAAATTCCCACGTTGCTGGTGTCTTACCCTCTATATTTCATCAAATCCCTCATTCCTGACCCTTGATCTCTTATCATCTTGGACTGCCTTCAGTAAAAATTCCCCTCACCTTCCCGTTTCTTCTTAGTAATTTTCCATTCTTTGACCACTACCCTGCTGCATGGTTATAAGTTCCCACCTGTCTTGTAATTATAGTTGAGTACCATCTTTCTCCTCTCTACTATGAAACCCCCATTGTAGTCATCTCCTTCCTGAAAAAGCCTTCCTTACCATCTTTAATAAGTACCATTAATTTCTTGTTTGTCATTTAACATTCCTACCTCAATCCAGGAGAATGCTGAGGGTCTTTTCAAGTAAGAACAAAACCCACATTCTCCCAAACATCCTCTTTCTTTCATTCTGATGGTTTCGTAGGTAAACACAGCTACTTCCTTTTATAGCACTACTTCTGGTTGCTCCCACATGCAATTTTTTTTCCTTAATGGTGAACTGATAAATTTTTAACAGCAACCTCTTCAGAAAGAAAAAGAAAATATGGTTGCATACAGACATACAGAGAAAATCCTTTACTGTTATAAAGGATATGTAGCAAACCTTTTATAAATACTAATTTAAAAGATAGTACAACATACAATTCTTTATAATCATTTGATTCTCACAAAACATTTTAGTTGATTTTTGCCAAATTTGTATAGCCAATTTATGAATATCCTTACAAACAAGTAGAGTTCCAACCTAAATGTTGACTGTCATTTAATCTATATCAATGATTATATGAAGGTAAAATAGAAATATATTCAGAACATAACTCATTTTTCATAGATGAGTGTGATGTTTTGATACATGGGATAATATTTTTAATATTATTAATATTATATATTTTCTGTAATATTTTCTGAATCTTTGTCCTTTTCACAATGCTGTAAATAGACACAATATATTTAAAATGCATTATAAAAAAAAAAAGGTCAGCATCACTTTCCAAAGTTTAGACAAAAAGTCAGTGAACCTTGACTCACAGGCCAAATCTAGGCCTGATTTTGATAAATAAAGTTTTGGAATTTTTGTTGTTGTTATTGTTTTGGCACTGGAGATTGGACCCAGGGCCACTTAACCACTGCGCCACGTCCCCAACCCTTTTTATATTTTATTTTGAGACAGGGTTTTGCTAATTTCTTTGGGACCTTGCTAAGTTGATGAGGCTAGCCTAGAACTTGTGATCCTTCTGCCTCAACCTCCTGAGTTGCTGGGATTACAGGTGTGAACCACTGCACCAAGCAGTAAATAAAGTTTTCTTGATGTACAGGTATAAGAAAATTTGCCAACTTCTGATGTTGACACTGATAAAATAATAAATCAAAAATGATGTGTAGCATTTGCAAAGTTCTGTGTTGTGACAATTCCCAAAACAACTAGTTTGAAGCTACTAATATGAATTTGGAGTTGAGAGAAGATGAATAATAGCATACTGTTATATACTTTCAACAAACAGAATAGACATAAATAATATGTCTATATAATATATGTCACATAATAGTAGCATGGTGAAATTATTGGGAGGTGATTTGTTTTTAACATTTATTTCATCTGTTTTTAACACAATGTATTGAATTATAAGTTGTTATAATTTGGCGTTCAGTGTTGTCTGTGTTTAAAAACAGCTTTCATAATTCATGGAAATCTGAAAACTGACTATAGTGAGCCAATAGGCCATCTAAAACACAACAATCCATTCTCCTTATTTTACATCTTCTCTACAGTTCTGTCCCTCAACTAAAATCCATCTCTTTGGATGTTTTCTATGGAAGGATAGGTTTTTAATATGATAAATAAGAAAATATAGACAGTGACATAAAGGGATTTTTACACTTCCTTTTCTCTTTTTTATCTTTTGCAGTTAAATCCAATAGGAAACTGCAAAGTCCACACAAAACGCTAAAGGTAGATTTTTAAACAATAGAAGATCACTCTAGTCTATAAAGAAAAATAACACACATCTGAATTTGGGCAATTGCTCTGAAGGAGCCAGCCTGAGATCAGCAGCCTAAAATGGAAGGATAGATGATTAAGAGATGGATGTCAAAATTTAGTGGAGAAGTGAACAGAGAGGCTAAAGGGCATGACTGAGATGCAGGGATGTCTATGAGGGTTAGCCCTCCCCAACTTACCAGACCTGAATCCAGGTGAGAGTTACAGCAAAATAAGGAAATAGATTAAAAGACATTTTTTTTTTTAATGGCAGCAATATTGAAATAAAGAAAACCACAGTAGTGGCTGCACTCAGATCCATATGAAACATTGTAAAAACAAACACAACTCAAAACACACAAAAAATGGCTGTGCTGCTATTTGCTACTATTCTACCAAAGCAATTATGGTAGTTGTAAAGGATTGAAGTGATGATAGTTTGTTTATATCTCATTTTTCTACTTCAGGAGATATAATATTTAGATAAAACCAAGTTACTCAATAAACTTCTAATTATATTTTATACCTAACTTTCTTTCTCCCAATGTAATAGGGGTTTTCTCCAGGTTCTAAATTTGCATTTTTGGTACTATGTTACATAGAGCCTTAGTGTCATGAGTTATTTTGTGTCTTTGTGGGGAATAAAGAAAGAAAGTCATTCCATGATTAAATAAATTTGGACAATGTTGCAAATTATCTTTTTGCCAGTAGACTCAGAAGATGTATTAGTAATAATGAATATTCTGAGAAGTCTAGAAGTTGATTTTTTTTCTCCAGAATACACATTAGCAAATGCTAAAACAGACCCCTAAACCAAGGTAGCCTATACAGCCAAAGACCCCTGAATAGATATGCTTCACCCCATGACATTTCTGAGGCACAGGTAAATAAATATTTCATTACCACAAAGCCCCTCTTTTTTACTAGTTACATGGTTTTATTTCATTGAATGGAACAATAACTTTCATTTCACAATGTGTGTTTTTATAAATTAACATCTGAGGCAAAAACCAGATTTGAGACAATGTAGGACAAGGGAGCACTGAATCAATGGCATGGGTGGGCAGCACATGGGCCATAATTGTATGTGGACTCTACTTTTAGACTCACAATTAATCCTAGGGATTGAATGAGATGTGAACCTGAGTCAGCCACATCATCTGAAAATATAAAAGGTGACACTGACACTGTCAATCAAAACAATTACTTAAATCGTCCTTACTAGATATGTCTTTAAAATTGAGATATGGTCCCTGTAGAAGTTTTGTGACCCAAAAGTTAATACTGAGCTTCTTACTTAATATACTTTCCTGAGATGGAACCTTTGATATGTAAATTGCTCCTACTCCCTTTGGGAATCATTATGAATGATGATACTAGAATAACCCATATGCAGGCATACCACCTGTCAAGTCCTGCAAGGCCTTTCTGAGACAAGTACAAGAATTCTGGGCATATGGTGTTTGTCACAAACAAATACTTCACCATTTAAATATGGGACTTAATACTCCTGAGTTAAGAACAGCAGGAAGTCAGTTACAGAACAAGGCGGGGTAGGGATAATGCTGGGCATCTAAAGACAGTAATCATGGTCAGAGTAGCTAAGGAGAATATAAATATGTATAAATGATAACCAATTCAAATAGTTATACTGTTGCCTTCCCTCCGTGATCACAGCATAAAGTTAATGGAGGCAATGTTTTCTTTGAAAATATATAAGAATTACTTTCGTAATTCATCTGAATCCTGTGAGAATTAAAGGAGAGGTATAGTTAGAACAATTCATTAAGGGAAAATCTAATAGCAAGGGCCTGAAAACTGGTGATTATCATGGATACCAGGAAAGGTCTCTCTCTCTCTGAAAGATGCCCACTTCCAACTTCCTGATGCCTGAAGAAACATCAAATGATTTAATCATTGGGTGTAAGTTTTAAAATCCCTACATCTCTCAGAAATGTAATAAAAGTTAATAAGGGAATCTTTAAAAGACATATATGAGAGTAGTGGCTAACATTGATTATATACTCATGATTTATATGGTAGCCCTCAAAAGGGTTAATTCATTTTCACAAAATTCCAAGTTACTTAATTTACTAAACTGAAGAATAAGCTTATGCAGAGAAGTAATGAACTTGTTCAGGGTACATCGATGGTGAATTATAGAAACAATTTGATCCTAAACTGTTTCCTTCCTATCTTAACCATTATTCATACAACCACCTTTATACTTTACTTTCTGAGGCCAAATTTTAATACAAATTTCAACCACAAAGGAAGCTCTCTAAGCACAAAAATACTAGAAAATGAAAACATAAGAAAGGTAACAAGTAAGAGTAAAAGCAGCATAGGAAGCACTGGGCCACAAAGACAACGCTTCTTCACGTCATATAATTAATTACTTTCTCTGTGTTATTGGGTCTTAAATTTTTCTAAATCATCTTGGATTCTTTCAAATTAGCCAAATGGACCACAACTATTTCTTTAAAAAATTATTTATTGTAGCTAATTGAATACATTTTGCTTGCTACTGAGAAGTCTTCTGATCAGATCAGGCCTGCCATACCTGCTATACTATAAAAGTATAGGAGTCTCGTTGTTTTAAAGAGACAGTGATGCATTTGCTGACTTTGCAATAGTTGATAATGTGAAAGCTACCCTCAGAGAGTAATTTGCTTGATGGCCCCAGCAATTTTCAACTGTTTCTCCAGAAAATCTTAGAGTCTCACACGTATGAACTTATCCTCCTGGAAAAAAAAAATTAACAAGTCCTTCATAGAATCAATAAATAAAATGCATTATTTATTAAAAAACATGATCCAATCTGATAAAATATGCTTTGGAATAAATGTTCACAATGGAAGTTCGCTGCTGTCATTTTTCAAAGGTCTGAGGAATGAAATTATTAAGTCTAAGGCAAAGTGGTTTGTAAGATTTTGATGCTGACTCTCTTGAAAAACATACATGGAAAATGGAGAACATTATCAATATGCTTCCCTCTGACAGAAAGCAGAAACAGTGTCTCCTATCTGACAGAGAGCATTTTAGATTGATATTTCATGACCTTATTTTAAACAGACTCTATTATCATCTTTCCATGTTGGAGCCCTGACTTCTAAAAATGCAGCTCTTATACTTATTTATGTCAATGTGACCCTGTGGCTGAGAGATGAGTTTATATGTCACATCAACTTAACATCTGCATACCTAGACACATTATTAATAGCGAGTTCAATGTAGAATCATGATCAAAATTTGATAAGAAATGCAACTCATTCTAGGTATATTTACTGAGTGAATCACATTTATTCAAATTCTCCCAGGTCCATAAAAGGCAAAATTGGGAAAAAATAATAGCTCAAAGTTTTATTCTGAAGATCATAAAGAGGAATATAATGAGAAATCGAATGGTAACATACATATTGATGACCAATTGGTAATACAGAGGTCATATGACATTGTTGCCTGAGCTCTCTGGGCCAGGCCCTGTTCTGTGTAATAGAAGATAAAACGTTCTATATGAAATAGGAAAAAAGACAAAAACCCATAAGAGGAGAGAAAACAATATTGATGGACTGTCCTAATCCCAAATATTTGGGTAAAGAACTGTGAAAACAAGAGTTCTATAAACTCTGATTTAAATTGTAAAATAAGCACAGTTAACATTATAGAAATACACACATAAGATATTGAATGTTTCCCATGTTTTTTGCAAGAATGCAAGAAACTTAATAAAGTTTATGGATGGTATAACTTACCCCAAAGAGAATCAGAAGAAGGTACATTAGCTTGAAAGAGTGAATAGACACACTCTTTTTGTTTGGTACCACAGGAGAGAATGGCAAGCCATGATAAATTTCCACTGCTCAGAGAACATGTGATGTTTCTCAGATGCTTAAAGGGGTTACAGTATTATTCATGCATTTAAGTCATAGAGGAATATGTGCTTTTTGCATGAATTAATTAATTTAATTGGGTTATGGCACTGATAATAAGTGTTAGGGAGTTTCAGGGTAGGAAGGGATGATGGAAGTGATTATGTGGTAATCTGTGATTTCTTGGGCAGAGCCCAGGAAAGAGAGGAAGAGATATACTTTAAATCCCATCTTGTTTTGTTGTTCCTGCTCAGAAAGTACACAACTAAATCCTGTATCAATATCTGACCAGTTTCTTTTATATTATAGTAAAAGAAGATGAAATTTTAGAGGATCATCCGCTCTATTATTTCACTATTTCATAGGCTATGCACTATGAACCACTGTAGTTGATTTTAGTTCTAGCACTTATCACACTTCATCTTAATAGGATATATTAATCTAGAAAATAATATACTGAAATGATTTGATATATACTATTCATCTTTCGTGTGTGTGTGTGTGTGTGTGTGTGTGTGGTGCTGGGAATTGAACCCAGGGCCTTATGCGTGCGAAGCAAGTACTCTACCAACTAAGCTATATACCCAGTCCCCTAATCATCTTTTTAAAAACATTTTCCATAAGATTTCTTTGTATTTTAAGTTAAAATGTGTGTTTGAATTATAAATATGCCTCCTGATTTTAGAGGAATCTTCTTTTGTTTTTGTATAAAGCATTTTGAACTTCTGGAAATAGGTGTTAAATGAACAGAAATTATAATGAGTTTTAAAGGAAGATCCATGGATATTTTAGGTCCATCTATTCCAAAGTTGTTTGCTTTTATGTTTCCTTTTTTTTTTTTTTCTTGGCAGTTGAGGTAGTATTATTATAAGATCTAAATAAGAAGGCTTAAAGAGAAGAAAAGTTATCCCATTAATGATAGTATAAATAAAAGATGATTATAATTGATTGATATTTAGGTCAGCAAAGAGAGTATGAACTGGGTTCATACTCATTAATTTTTAATAACTGGGTTCCTGGAACCTTGAACATCATTCAGAAAACTCCACCTCCATCTCAAGTCATCATACAGGTGATTGAGTTGCTTGAAATATTAGTCTGGCACTCTTTATAGAATAGCATCCAGGCTCTCTCATTAGTTTTTGTATCTTTGGTCCCTGCTACCCAAAGAATGGTCATGAACCAAAAATATTAGTATTTTCTGAAATCTTGTTGAAAATGCAGAATCTCTGGACCCATCCTACATTTACTAAATCTAAATTCATATTTTAAAAAGATCCAAAATTAATATATACGCACCTTAAAGTTTGAGAAGCAATGCTTAAACCGAAATATAAGAGGAAAAACTGAATCAATAGAAGACAGATATTTATCCCTTGTAGAATTGACTGCATTTAAGAGGTCACCAATAATAATAGCTTATAAAAAATTACATTGTGGCATTTTGAATTGTTCATAGAATAGAATAAAGACCACGAGTGGAAAAATTAGTGATCTTAATAAAGTCTGTGCCAATGCTAATTTCTTAGTTTTGGTAAATGAAACTTGATTATCTGAGATGTTAACACTAGAAGACTCTTCCTGAAGAGGAGGCAGGAAACCTATATAATCTTTACAATTTTTCAATAAATTTATAATCATTTCAAAATTAAAAGTTTTGCACATTTACAGCTATGTAACAAACAACCACAAAGAACTCAGCAGGATTTAGCATAACTTTTCCTTTTCTCAAGATTCAAATGATCTGGGTTTGGCCCAGGTTTTCTCAACCCCGTTCATTCAGGAATCTGTAATAAGTGCCAGCAACAAAGTTCTGCTGATTGTAGCTTATCTCCTTCATCTGTCCAGAGATTGGTGCTCAATTGTCCTATCTATAATGGTCTTTTCTGGGGCAAAAGGGACAGCATGGAATGGTTCTTTATGTCTTTCATCATAGTAGTCATTTATCATGGTCATGGCAGAGATTAAGAGCAGGCAAGTGAAATTATAGAATTTCTTCTGGTGCTAGGATTATAATTATGGGTCAAATAAAGTTACAAGTCCTGTCTAATTCAAGGGGGAGAAAATTGGCATTGTCTCTGTTTTTAGAAGAATAGCAAAGCCATATAGCAAATTATGTGGAATGTGGAAGTATATAAATATTATACTTATATAAATATATGGAAATACATACCATACATGCTGAAGATGTTTGAATTAATTTCTTCAAGTCAACATATCAAACTACATAAGCACTCCAATAATCATCTAGTGCTGATCAAAATAAATTCAATGCCAACATTTCTTTGTTATTTATACTTTAAATGTTATATTAGAGAACTTACCTTCATTTTTATGATAAATTTTATGCTCTTACATAGAGTTCTTTGAGAAAGCAAACCATGAAGAAATTTGAACATGAAACAAAAGCAAATAGAAGAGGTCAAGTTCAATTTGAATATCATTTTCTGTTCTCTGCATTCATCACTTCTTAACCAACCCTATATAATTCAAAGTACATAAAGACCCAATTCTACATTTATTATGATTTCAACCTAAGTTATTGAAATTCAGTAAGAACAAATTTTTTTAAGTTTTGTTACAATGTTATTTCACATAACTATTAGACCTTTGATAGGCCTCCTAGAACTCTGTCCATAACACCCTTCCTCCCTACACGTTGCCCTCCTTTACGTTAAATTAATAAATAATTTTTATTTAGGTGTGCAGATTTCAGAATCGATAAAATATAATAAATATTTATAATTGACCTCTTTAAGTTATGTCCTAAGAACATTATTGTACTAAAATTGGCTTCTGTTTAAATGACTTTAGCAAGAGTTCTTTTGAAAAGGCAACAGGAAAGAAAATTTTCAGAAACTCAAAAACCACGTCTGTTGACATTATAGAGTTAACCTTTAAAGAATAGCATGGCTGGGGTAAAAAGCAAAATCATCAAATTGTCCAAATTATTTATATGTGCATTATTATGTCTCCTCTATTAAAGTTCAAATATATACCAGAGTGAAATTGGTTTTATTAGTTGTGCCATACAATTGGATCAATGTTCCTAGTTAGGTCAGATGTGGCCTCGCTACCTAGTAAAAATAATGCAAAGCTATATGATTTATTATAATGAATAAAACCAGTCATACATGTATGTGTATACATACACAAACATACACACACACACACAAACACACATACTATATCTACAAATACGCACACAATTAGTGACTGTTTTTCCAGTACATGATTCATCTAAGGCAGTTTTATAGTATACACAGTGCAAAGTAGGCAGCTAAGTTTGCAATAACTCCATTTTGTGAAATTTGGAAACTTTCAAATCTAACGCATACTCTTTTGGATTTTTATCAGCATTTCTGATTAAAGATTGATATCTAAATAAAAACTATATGAAGCTCAGATACAACATCTTATGGTCATAAATAGATGTTTGTACATAGAAAGTTAATAAAGGGACTGGGGTTGTGGCTCAGCGGCAGAGCACTTACCTAGCACGTGCACAGCCTGGGTTTGATCCTCAGCACCACATAAGAATAAAGGCATTGTGTACAACTAAAACAAAAATATATATATACATATATATATATATAAGAAAGTTAATAAAAATAGATGTTTGTATATAAAAGGTAATAAAAATAGAATTATCAATTTGACATATTTATTATGCAACATGTGCTTAATATTCTAGGTGCTGGGAACAGAGAAATTACCAAGATCTGTCTTCATTCTTTTGGAGTCTACACAGAGCAATAAGTGATATAAAGAAAATAAAACAGCATAATAAATTAAAGCCTTCTGGGGCAGTTAAGGAACAAGCTATTTTTATATAAAGACTGCAAACAAAGGCCACTTTCTAGCTTATATTTTAACTCAAACCCACTGATTACAAGGAGACAGGCACACAACAATCTGGATAGAGGAAGATCTTGCTAGAAAGAAGGATTAGCAAATGCAAGCGTTCTGAAACCCAAATTAGCATAATGTCCTGGAAGAACATTATGAGGGAAAATGTGGCTAAAACATACTGAAGCCATACTGATATGTGAGCTAAGGCCAGAGTTTCAGGCAGCAGGTAAAACATGGTAAGGAATTTGATGTTAGGTTGATTGCAGTGGGAACCCATGGGAGGGATTAAAGCAAGGGATGGCATGATCTGGCTTGTTGTAGATGGCTAATACATTTGGAAGGAGCAAGAATGCAAGCAGTAAGGCCAGCTAGTTGAGCAGATATGTGACAATTTACATCACTACAGGAAGAAGCGTGTGAATGGCTTGATATGTGAGAGATGACTGTTAAAATAGAATTAAAAGATAGTTGGTAAACTTGTAAGTGTGTTTAGCTAAACAGTGACAGTAGACTAGAATAAAAAATGCAGATTTCCAGACTAAAATGCTTTCTTACTTCAATGCAAAGTAAAGATTTTGAAATAATAAAGCAGTAACCCCAAAATTTGGCAAACTCTTCACTATGCATAATTTCCATAACTAGAGAAGCAGCTCTGGCATCTATTTTCTATTGTATGGCAACAACTTTAATCCATATTTTATTGAATGGAACATTCATGGTATATTAATGTGTTAAACCATTTATAGAACAACAGAATGATCCTTCAGGTTTTATCAACAAATCCACATTTTATATTTCCTATATAATTTGTGGTATCTTAGAACCAATTATTTTAGATAATGTGAAAAAGTATTTATATTGAAACATTAAATAATTATTTCTGAAATATTATCCTAACAATAAGTTGTACATATGTCATTACATAAACAGAAGTTATTTTTTCCCACCTTTTTTTGTTTTTTGGCCATTTAACCACAAAGACACATCCCCAGACTGTTTTTTATTTTTTTTTTTTTAATTTTGAGAAAGGGTCTCACTAAGTTGCTTAGAACCTTGCTAAATTGCTGAGGCTGGACTTGAACTTGGAATTCTCCTGCCTCAGCCTCCCAAGCCACTGGGATTACAGGTGTGCACCAATGTGACCATATTTTTCCAACATTTTTTGTTGGTGCACTATAGTTTTACATAGTGGTGGGATTTGTTGTTACATTTTCATACATACACACAATATATCAATATAATTTGGCCAATATCATTCCCTAGTATTTTCCTTTCTGTCCTATGCTCTTTCTTCCTGTTCTCTTTCCGTTATTCTACTAATCTCCTTTCAATTTTCATGAGACCTCCCCCCACATATTTCTCTTCCTTTTTCCACTCTAACCTCCACATATGAGAGGAAACATATAACCCTTGATCTTCTGGTTTGGGCTTATTTTGTTTGACATATGTTTTCAAGTTCCATCTATTTTTTCCACAAATGACATAATCTCATTTTTCATTATGGGTGAATTAATATCCATTGTGTAGATATACCACATTTTCTTTATCCACTTATTTTTTGATGGACACCTAGGCTGGTCCCATAGTTTGGCTATTGTGAATTGTGCTGCCATAAAGATTGGTATGCATGGGTCACTATAGTATGATGACTTTAATTCCTTAGGATAAATACTAAAGAGTGGTACATCTGGGTCACATGGCAGTTCCAGTTCTAAACTTTCAAAGAACCCTAATATTGGCAGAAATAAAACTGCTTAAAGCCTTGCCCACCAGAAGCATGAGTCAAATAAATATAGGAGGTTT
This sequence comes from Tamias sibiricus, assembly GCA_025594165.1. Lineage (NCBI taxonomy): Eukaryota > Metazoa > Chordata > Mammalia > Rodentia > Sciuridae > Tamias > Tamias sibiricus. Next base: position 49,256,105 of record CM046670.1, read on the forward strand.
TCTTTACAAAATTTCAAAATACAGCCTTGCAATTTAAGGAATTGTGCAGCATCTTGTTGAAATTCCCACTTCTAATGAACACCATCTAACAGGGAAATATGGAAGTGAGAACCATAACATTGCCACTTTACTCATAGAGATAGAAATCTGGAAAGCTTCACATTATATTTAATTACTTCCAAATCTAATCCACTGCAGCAGACCAAAGCACAAGGCACAACGTGTGATAAGAAAGAAGTTTTGGATGCCAGCAAACTCAGATATGCAAAACTCAGAAATATAAGCAAAGATTAATTTTCAGAAGTAAAAGTCCCCACGGTGATGAGGAAAGGGTGGAAAGAAAGCACAGTAAGGAACAGTAAGCGTAGAGATGAGAAAAGTGAACAAGATTCAATAGGTTTCAAATTAAAATCTTTTAAAAAGTTATTTTGTGAAAAGGCAGAAATACAAGACAGAGAATTTCCCAGAATTATAACAGATGGTAAATTTCAGCACTTCTGAAAGTGAAGAAACAACTGTGGAAGAGAGCATCATTGATCAGAGAATAAATCTAGGAGTATTTAGGATGATGGTGTAAGAGACATGGCTCTGGAGAGGTGTAATGTCATTCATACAAAACAGAACAATTATGATACCAAAAGAAAAATGCAAAACCTTGAAAATTACCCTGGATTCTCAAAAATGCAAATCTACCATTAGCCTTGTTTTAGGGGAAAAAAAAGAATCTAACACATTTAAATTAAACATTTGGAAAAATTAGTTTCAAAGAAATAATTTTAAACATGAAAATAAATAACAAAACTTTTCTACAGTTGCACAAACTCATCAACAAGATGTTAGAAAGGAGATAAAAGAAAAGTACCAGCAATAAAAAGAAGGCAAATATAAACAGAAAACAAAGCAAAAGCCTCTTGGTGCAATTGTAGCTGTGGAAAACACATAATCTCTCTCCCTCTTCCCCCTCCTCACACACACAAAACTAAAATCCAAGAGGTCAAAAACAAAATGAGCAAACAAAAGGAGATAATGGATATATGATTTAAAAATGGAAACTAGACATTGTGGACTGAGGAAATATATAAATATATAAAGTAAACAAAAATTAGAAATAGCGATTAAATCATAAAGCTAACAAGGAAGGCCATAATAAAAAATATATACAGTAATTAACAAGCTAAATATATTTGAGAAAGTAAAACAAAGGGAAAAAAAAGAAAGAAAAATTGTCTCTTTCAGAAATAGACAAATTTGGCCTACATGCCAAATTTAGCCTACAGCCTGCTTTTGTATGGTCTGTGACTTACATTTTTAAATGTATTTAATTTAAAAAGGGAATTTAGGTAACAAAGATCATATGTGCCTAGAAAACCTAAAATGTTTAATATTTGGCCCTTTATAGAACATGATATCTGACCCCTCACTATATGAGATTAAGACAGAGGAGATCCAATGCACACACAATTAAAGCCCTTGAAGAAGAAAAAAAACACGATGGACTAGAATATATATTTAAAGATCAAAGTCAAGTTTTGGATGAAAAAATAATTTTATTGGTATCAATTTGTTCTGTAATAATATTTGATAACTGGAAACAATGTAGCATAACTTCAAGATGTCCAAGATAGAGACTGTAAGTCATGAACTTATATTTAGCTCTTATTCAGGTATAAAGAATGTAGGCAATTAGTTTTGAACTTGCACAATGTCAGGAAATTTCATTCACATAGGCCTTTCTTGAAGAAACTATTAACAACTTAATTTCAGACCTTCAAATGGTAAAAGGAGAATACATTTGCAAAAAGAACTCAAAACAAAAGAGAATAGTGTATTCACATAAAATAAAAAAATGGCAACAGGAAAATAACTATACAAGCAGAGAAATTTTAAAAATTTTGAGGACTACTTAGCAAAAATATTATCTGAGAAAATATGAGAAACAAAAATATTCCAATTAATTTCATGAGAATTCTACTAAACTTTTGATAAACATGAATATTGTAATGTTATTTAAGCTAATACAGAGCATAAGAAAAACAAACTAGAAGGACTATTAGCCGGGCATGCTGGTGCACTCCTGTAATCCCAGCACTTGGGAGGCTGAGGAAGAAGGATCACGAATTCAAAGCCAGCCTCAGCAGTGGCGAGGCAGTTAGCAACTCAGTGAGACCTTGTCTCTAAATAAAATACAAAAATGGTTGCTTTTTCTATTTCTTTGAAAAATGACATTGGAATTTTGATTGGAATTGCATTAAATCTGTATAATGCCTTTGGTAGTATGGACATTTTGACAATATTGACTCTACCTATCCAAGAGCAAGGTAGGTCTTTCCATCTTCTGAGTTCTTCTATGATTTCTTTCTTTAGTGTTCTATAATTTTCTTTATAGAGGTCTTTCACCTCTTTTGTTAAGTTGATTCCCAGGTATTTTATTTATTTATTTTTTATGCTATTGTAAATGGGGTCGTTTTCATCATTTCCCTTTCAGAGGCTTTGTCACTGATGTATAAAAATGCCTTTGACTATGGGTATTGATTTTGAAATTCATCTGGAAAAATAAGAGACCCAGAATAGCCAAAGCAATCCTGAGCAAGAAAAGTAAAGCAGGGGGCATCACCATACCAGACTTTAAATTATACTATAGAGCAATAGTAACTGAAACAGCATGGTATTGGCACCAAAACAGACGGGTGGACCAATGGTACAGAATTGAGGACACAGAGACTAATACATATGATTTCAGTTATCTTATATTAGACAAAGGTGCCAAAAATGTACAGTGGAGAAAGGATAGCCTCTTCAACAAATGGTGCTGGGAAAACTGGAAATCCATATGCAACAAAATGAAATTAAACTTGTATCTCTCACCATGTACAAAACTCAATTCAAAGTGGATCAAGGACCTAGGAATTAGATCTGAGACAATACGCCTAATAGAAAAAGTAAGCTCCAATTTCCAACATGTCGGATTAGGCCCCAAGTTCCTTAATAAGAATCCTGTAGCGCAAGAACTATTACCAAGAATTAATGAATGGGATAGATTTAAGCTAAAAAGCTTCTTCTCAGCAAAAGAAACAATCAGTGAGGTGAATAGAGAGCCAACTAATTGGGAACAAATATTTAATACATGCACATCAGATACAGCACTAATTTCTAGAATATATAAAGAACTCAAAAAACTTTACACCAGAAAAGCAAATAACCCAATCAATAAATGGGCTAAGGAACTGAAAAGACACTTCTCAGAAGAAGATAGACAATCAATCAACAAATACATGAAAAAATGCTCAACCTCTCTGGCAATTAGAGAAATGCAAATAAAAACTACTCTAAGATTTCATTTCACTCCAGTCAGAATGGCAGCTATCAAGAACAAAAACAATAAATGTTGGAGAGGATGTGGGGAAAAAGGCACACTCATACATTGCTGGTGGGACTGCAAAATGGTGCAACCGCTATGGAAAGCAGTATGGAGATTTCTTGGGAAAATGGGAATGGAACCACCCTATGACACAGCCATCCCACTCCTGGGTCTGTTCCCAAAAGACTTAAAAACAGCATATTACAGTGACACAGCCACTTCAATGTTTATAGCAGCACAATTCATAATAGCTGGGTTGTGGAACCAACCTAGATGTCCCTCAGTAGATGAGTGGATAAAGAAAATGTGGTATATATACAAAATGGAATTTTACTTAGCAATAAGAGAGAATAAAATAATGGCATTTGCAGGTAAATGGATGAAGTTGGGGAATATAATGCTAAGTGAAATTAGTCAATCTCAAAAATCCAAATACCGAATGTTTTCTCTGATATAAGGAGGTTAGTTCACAGTGTGATTGGATGGGGGTACATAGGATTAGAGGAACACTAGAATGGTCAAAGGAAAGGGAGGGCAAGGGAAGGAGTAGGGGGGGAGAAGGAGGGGAATATGGTGGTTGAATGAGATGGATATCACTATCCTAAATGCATGATTAAAGATCTGAATGGTACTTATATACTTTGTATACAAGCAGTTGTATGTAAAAAGATTATATACTTGTGCATTATGAATAAGTAAATAAAAAAATCTAAATGGGCTGGGGATGTGCCCCAGTGATTGAGTGCCGCTCAGTTCAATCCCCAGAACCAAAAAAAAAGAAAAAAAACAAAAACTATTAAATATTTTAAGTGAATAATTACACAAACACCAAAACTACATACTGACTTCTATTTTGAGTTCTTTGCAAAAAAATATCTAAATAAGATGCTAGTAAAAGAAAAATAGAGTCGAATATTAAAGAAATAATCCAATGGGAGTGAGGGATTTATTTATTTCAGAATTTCTAGGATGTTTCAGTATATAGAAATACAAAATCATAATTTATTATTTTTAGATCTAAGGAGAAAATTATAATTGAATCTTTAGGAAATTTTACAAGCAATTTGGTAAAAGTCAACATCAATTATTGGTTTTAAATAATAGAAATCCATTAATAATTCTTAATAAAACTATATAGTCTAACTCATCTATAACTCATTGTGTGGCATGTGTGTGGGGGGGAGGGATGTTTTAGCCATAAAGCCAGGATGATATTGGAATTATTCCTACTAAAATAGTGAAGAGCAAGGAAGATGGTTATTATCACTCTTGGTAACTTGGACCCTTACAGTGGAGTGATTAACTCAATTAGACAAGATGAATGAATTAGATGTATGATAATTATAAAAGAGGAGCTAAGATTATCACTATCTATAGGTAATTTGAATTTATACAAGAAAAATTAAGAGAAACAAAGTATTATAACAGAACTGAATCATATAACTTATCTGTTAACTTCTTAGTGGACATTATATTGTTTCTAGTTGTTGGATACTTAAAAAAAAAAAAAAACTGCTGTTAGCATATTACAGTGGCACAGCCACTTCAATGTTTATAGCAGCACAATTCACAATAGCTAGGTTATGGAACCAACCTAGTCCCTCAGTAGATGAGTGGATAAAGAAAATGTGGTATATATACAAAATGGAATTTTACTCAGCAATAAAAGAGAATAAAATAATGGCATTTGCAGGTAAATGAATGAAGTTGGAGAATAAAATGCTAAGTGAAATTAGTCCATCTCAAAAATCCAAATACCGAATGTTTTCTCTGATATAAGGAGGCTAGTTCACAGTGTTGTTGGATGGGGGTACATAGGAGGATTAGAGGAACACTAGAATGGTCAAAGGGAAGGGAGGGGAAGGGAGAGAGCAAGGGGAGAGGGAGGGGGGAAAAGAAAAAAAAAAGAAAGAAAGAAAGAAAAGGTGGTTGAATGAGATGATTATCATTATCCTAAATGCATGATTGAAGACCTGAATGGTATGAATATACTTTGTATACAAACAGTTGTATGTAAAAAGATGCTATATATGTGCACTATGAATTGTAATATATACTATTATTATAAATAATAAAAAATAATAAGACTGCTGTTACCAATCTCTACAATTTTTTATGTAAATGTATGCTTTCATTTCTCTTCCTTAATACCTAGGAAAGGAATGGCTGGCTTGCATGGTAGATATATGTTTAACTTTAAAAAAAAAAAAACTGCCAAATTGATTTCCAAACTATTTTACATATTTACAACAATAGTGTTTGGAAATAACAGTGATTTGCCTCCTCAGTGGTTCTGTGGTACAGATGTCAATCTTCTGAATTTTGGTCATTCTTACAAGTATACAGTGTAAGTTTTAATTTCCCCAGTGATGAATGATGTTTAGCATATTTTCATATGTTTTTTGTTATCCCTTCTTTAGTGAAGTGTGTCTTCTTATCTTTTGCCCATTTTTCTGTTTGTTATTAAGTTGTAAACATTCCTTAAAATATGCCAAAGATCAGTCATTTGTCAAATGCATGTTTGGCAACTATCTTCTATATTCTGAAACAGTGGATTTTAAAGAACACCCCCCAAAAATTAATTTGGTATTGCAGCTAATAGATCTTTGATCAGCTCTCCCCTATTTTCATCTGGAAGTTCTATAGCTTTGGCTATATTTAAATGTAAATAAATATATGGTCCATTTTGGGATTTGGGGTGCGTTTTGTGGAGTGAGATATAGACTGAGGTTTATATTTTCCATGGGGCTATTCATTAGCTGTTACACAACTTGTTTAAAAGACTATTATTTTCCTCATTGAATTCCATTTAACATACTTGTAAAAAATCAGTTGACCACTTATTTTCAGGTTTGTGTCTGGATTCTACGTTATGTTACATTGGTCTAAATGTCTAAAAGTGCCCATCTTTAAGGCTAAATTACATTATTTTTTATTATGGTAGCTTTGTAAGAAATCTTAAAGTCATATAGCACAACATCTTTAACTTTTTCTTCCTTTTCAGTTTTTTTTGTTATTATTGTTATTCTTGTTCCTTTCTATTTTCATATAAATTTTAGAATACACTTAGAATCTTGCCACTAACTACAGCTTGTAGGGATTTTATTTAGAATTGCATTGATGTTATGATCCGATCTGAGTAGAATTAATACCTTAACAAAGGTAAGACTTATAATCCAAAAACTGAACGTACCTCTCCATTTATTTATCTCTTATTTATGATAATAATATTTAAATGTATTTGTCCAGTTTATACCTAGAAATTTAATATTTTTAAGATATTTTAAACAGAACTATCTTTAAATTTCCATTTCAGCTTGCATGTTATTACTATATAGATGCATATTTTTAAAAACTTTTTCTATTTACATATTGATCTTATATCCTGCAACTTTGTTAGGCTCACTAATTTTCATATCTTTTTCTGTAAATTTTTAAAGGTTTTATACATGGATGATTATGTCATCTTCAAATAAAGACAATTTTATTCTCTCCTTTCAATTTGGATATTTTACTTCATTTCCTTGATGTTTTTATCACTTGATCTGACAGTAAAATATTGAATACAAAGGGGGTAGTAGATATTCCTATTTTGTAAGTTATTTTACTGAGAAATAATGTAATCTAGGGACAGAGGCATATGCCTGTAATCCCAGCAGCTCATGAGGCTGAGGAAGGAGGATAAAAATATGATCAAGAATTGTCATGTCCTATTTATTACTAGGAAATGTTATACTCTATCACTGGCAATGTTCTTTGTTCAAACTTTGTGGGTTTTTTTTTTGTGTGTGTGTGAGGGGGGGTGTTGTTTGTTTTTTTGTTTTTTTTGGTACCAGGGATTGAACTCAGGGGAACTTGACCACTGAACCACATCCCCAGCCCTATTTTATATTTTATTTAGAGAGAGGGTCTCACTGAGTTCCTTAGTGCCTCATTTTTTGTGGGGCTGACTTTGACTTGTGATCTTCCTGCCTCAGCCTCATGTGCTTTTGGGATTTTAGGCGTGAGCCTAAACAGTGCCTGGCTGTTCAAAGTTTACTTTGTCTCATATTAATATAGCTATTCTGGCTTTCATTTTATTACCTTAGCAGTACATATCTTTCCCTGTCATTTTATTTTAACATATTTTCATCTTCATATTGAAATGTGCTTTTTGTGGATATACCTTTGCCTCTTGCTTTCTTATGCAACCTTGAGCATCTGTCATTTCACAAGATGACATGACCGTTTATATTTAATATGATTTATTAATATGATTAGGTTGAGTTCTACCATCTTTATCATTTTTTATTTGTTCTTGGGATCTTCGTATCCTTTATCCTCCTCACTTCCTTCTTCTTGAATAATTGATCATATTTTTATCATTGTATCTCTTTTATTGACCTATTAACTATTTATCTTTTTTGTGGTTGTTTTATCATAAACTGCCATTAACATAATTATCACAATATACCTAAGTAATATTGAATAATTTCAAGAATGTAGACAGATCTTACTATGTTATGATTCCCTTTTCCTAAACTTTTTCCTATTGTTTTCAAATATTTTTATTTTCTATATAGTGTAAATAAAATAATACATCATTAGTAGTATTTTTGCTTTAAACCCAAGGCCTTTTCTTTGAAAGACTACAAAGTCATTATTTTAGGCTTTACATGTCACATATGGTCTCTGATGTACATAGTTCTTTATTTTTGCTTTGCTTTTACTTTTTAAATTTTGTCCAGTTAAAAACACCTGAAGCCAAGTATTTTGTAAGAAAAGAGATTCAGCCATGTATGGTGGCACATGCCTGTAATCCCAGCAGCTTGAGAGACTGAGGCAGGAGGATTGCAAGTTCAAAGCCAGCCTCAGCAAAAGTGAGGCACTAAGCAACTCAGTGAGACTCTGTCTCTAAATAAAATACAAAATAGAGCTGGGGATATGGCTAAGTGGTTGAGTGTCCCTGAGTTCAATCCCTGATACCCACTCCCCACACCTGCCCCACAAAAAAGAGATTCAATTAGTTCACAATTTCGGAAGCTGAAAGTCCAAGATTGGGTAATGCCATCTGTTCACGCTCTGGTGAGAGCCCCCTTGGCTACATCACAACACATCAGATAGGATTATGGTGGGACATATGAGAAGGAGAGATCCAGAAGGAAGAAATAGGGAAGTAGGGAGGAGTAATCAGCCCCAATCAAGATTGACACTCAGCAGGCAGACACTAAATCTTAGAGTGCGGAGTCTTCCACCCAGGTGCATGTAGCAGGGAGTGGCTCTCCAACTCTTGGGCAGCCCCTCCCTCATGGCTGCCCTCATGGCCTTGCTGGCACACTGCTGGTCACTAAGTCAGGGACCTCAGCTATGGCTTCATTCCCGTGGCTCCACTAAGTGTTCTACTGGAGAATGATAGACTTCTGCCTGGCTTCCCAGACTTTCCTTTAAAATCTTGGTAGAAGCCCCTAGGTACACATAGTTTTTGCATTCTGCATGCCTGAAGAGTCAGCCTCACACAGATTGCATCAAAGTCTACCACAGGCACAAGCTATGTCTGGGCCAATGTGAATTATAGCTGCAGTGGCTACAGTGCATTTCAGTGGAAAGCAGGGAGCAGAATCCCAAGGTGGCCTTGGACAACAAGCCCAAGGAGAACACTCCAGGTCCTTTCCCTGACACAATTCTGCCCTTCTGGGTCTCTGGGCCTAAATAAGAGGAGCAGCCTTGAAGAATTCTAAAATACCCTTGAGGCCTTTTCCCCATGTCTTGACAAGTGTATCCATGTTAATCTCTTTGGTGAATAGTTGCTTGGCTTCATTTCTTCCCAAACATATAGTTTTATTGCTTCTTCCTTAGTTAGGCTCCAAAGTTTCAAAATCCTTTTGTTCTCCTTTTTTAATATATACCTTTTTTTTTATTTATTTATTATTATTATTATTATTATTATTATTATTATTATTATTATTTGGTACCAGGGATTGAACTCAGGGGTACTCGACCACTGGGCCACATCCCCAGCCATTTTTTGTATTTTATTAGAGACAAGGTCTCACTGAGTTGCTAAGTGCCTCACCATTGCTGAGGCTGGCTTTGAACTCATGATCCTCCTGCCTCAGCCTCCCAAGTGCTGGGATTACAGGTGTGTGCCACCGCGCCTGGCTATTTATTTATTTTTTATGTGCTGCTGAGGATCGAGCCTCACACGTGCTAGTGAAGTGCTCTACCACTGAGCAACAACCACAGTCCTCCATTCTTTTGACCCTAAACTTTACTACAAATCTCACTAAAAGCAGCCTGTAATAATGCTGTAGCAGCACAAATTGGCTCTTAGGAAATTTCTTCCATCAGACACATTAGGTCACCACTGTTACATTTGATCTTTCATAAAGCTCTAGGGCATAGACACTGTTCTGACAAATTCCTTGCAATGGTGTAACAAGGACAGTCTTTACTCCAGTTTCCAATAGGATTCTTATTTTCATCTGAGACTAGTTCCCTAGCCTCCTTGTATTCTAAGCCTTCAACTTTAATTCTCTGTTTACAGAACACAAACCTTTTTCCAACCCTTCCCTATTACCCAGTTGCAAAGCCATTTCCACATTTTCAGGTATAGTTGTAGCAATGATATCACTCCTACAACCAATTTTCTATAAATTGGTTTTCTGTTGCTATAATAAAACACATGAGACTAGATACTTTATGAAGAAAAGAGGTTTATTTAGCTCACAGTTTTGGTGGCTGAAAGTACAAAATTGGGTGGCACCATTTATTTGTCCTCTGATGAGAGACCCCTCGGCTGAGTCACAACATGACAGATAGTATCATGGTAGAAGCATATGTGGTAGGGAGAAATCACATGATGAGACAAAAAATCAAAGATTGGGGATGGGACATTCTTTTATAACAACCCACTCTCAAGGGAACTAACTCATACCACAGGATCAGCATTAATTGTTTCCAAGGTTGATGCCCTCAGTGACCAATTCACTTCTCATTAGGCAACTTCTTCAAGGTTTTACCATCTCTTGATACTGCCACATTGAGCACCAAGCCCTAAGCACATAAACTTTTTTTAAAATAAGTTTGCATTTTTATTTTTAATAAGTTTGTATTTTTTAATATTGCTTTTGTTGTCAATGGACCTTTTTTTTTTAATTAATTTATTTATATGTGGTACAAAAAATTGAACCCAGTGCCTCACACCTGCCAGGCAAGCTCTCTACCACTGAGCTACATCTCCAGTCCACATGTAAACTTTTAAGGAACAAGCTACATCCAAACCATGGGACTTCATTATCTTCAGAAATGTAAAATTTGTTTTTACCTCCTCAAACAGCATAAAACACAGTTGCATGACAGATTAGTGGATTGGGCCTTATTTTGCCTTTCAAAGAGAATTTTTAAAAATTCCTTTTTATTATATGTTTTCTACATTTAGTATCCTTTATTGTGTGAATCCCAATTTCTGTCTCATATAATTTTCATTCTGATGGAATGATTTTCTATAATTCTGCTTATAGTGCTGTACTGCTGGTAATAAATAGTTTTTATAGGCCTGAAAGGGTGCTTGTTTTGCCTTTAATTTTGAAAGGTACTTCTGTCAATTTTCAATTTGTAGGTTAGCAGTTTTTCCTTTTAATGTTTTGAACAATTTTCCACATTTTTTCTCTCCACATTATTTCTGACAAGAAGTTATATGTCAATCTTATATTTGTTTCTCTACATATGTCAGTTTTTTTCTGGAAGTTTTAAGGATTTTCTCTTTCTTATAAGGTAAGTGACTTGACTATCTCCCATGGTCTGCTGTAGTTTTTTTTTTTTTGTTTTTTTTTTTTTTTTTTTTTTTTTTTTTTGTTGTTGTTGTTGTTGTTTCTTTTTCTTTTTTTACTGTTGGAATTTTTTGAGCTTCTTGATTCTGTGAGTTTATAGCCTTCATAATTTTTTTTTTTAAATTGTACATCGTACATCGTGTCTTCAAATGCCTCCCCCATCTCCTTCTTTTTGAGACTTCGATCACATTTATGTTAGGGTCTGTATGCTATGCAGTGTTCATTTTGTTGTTTTCCATTATTACATGATGATGTAATATTACTATTTCTTCAGTTTTATAAGTCTATCTACTGTTTATTCCATCGAGTACATTTTTCATTTCAGGCCTTGTGCTTTTCATATCTTTGGGGTTTTTTTGTGTTTGTTTGTTTCATTTGTTTGTTTGTTTTTTGTCTCTCATGCTTTCTTTCATTATCTTAAACATGTAGAATAAACACATAATTGCTTGCCTACTCCATCATCTCTGTTATTTTTGTTCTGTTTTTGTCATTTCTCCTAATTGCACATTGTATATTTTTAACTATTTGGCTGACTCTTTTTAGTCTCCCATACATTGTGAATTTTGTATAGCCAGGTCCTAAAGGATTTTGTAACTTTGAAAATACATTGAAGCACTTTTTCTTTCAATGGACTGCAATTTGATCTTTATAAAGTGTGGCAATAGGCTTTAATGGGAAGATCAAAAACAGTTTTTATTGTAGTTTAAACTTAGCCTTGCTATTGGACAATATCATGCTTACTACTTTGTTCAATGCCTAGGTGTTAGGAGATATTTTCTCTTTGGATGATAAAAACAAGAAACTATTCTTAAGCCTGTGGCAGCTCTGAGGATCATTCCTCCTGTTTTTCTGTAACATTTCTTTGCTTGGGCTCAAGCAGTTTCTTCACATGCATGCTCTGATCTATGCACAGCCAAGCTCAAGACTATCCCTCTGAATCTTCTCCCTCTCTTTCTATCTTTGTATGTGTCCTATCCTTTATTCTCTTTCATGGATTCTAATCATCCTGACCTTCCATCCCCCACCAAACTCTGATTTCTGTCTCTTCAACCTAGAGAAACTGTTAGACTCTATTCTGGGCTGAAGGTAACCTGGAAAGGCTCTCCAGGCAATAAACCGGAACAAATATAGAGCTTACTTTGTTCATTTCCCCCTCTTTCGGGTGTCACAGTTATGTGCTGCCTGTTGTTCAATATGGGAAGTCTATTATTTTGTATATTTAGTACAAATTATTAGTTGTTTCAAGGCAAGCCAATAAATCCAGTTCTTGACATTCCATCATTGATGGAAGTAATGTTATTCTCTATACAAGTTTCTTTTGAAGTTGTTATATGAAAGAAATGTACAAGGACATCCAGCAAAAGGCAAGCAAATTCAGAATGTGGAACATTCTAGAGAATTACCAACCTCAGTTTCTTCACTGGAGTGGAATTTAATAAAATCCCGTGTGTGTGTGTATTTGGGGGCATGCATTTGTTTGTGGATGGAGGGTTTCTTCAAGATTTAAAGATATTAGGGACATCAAAGCAAATTCAATATGGTGATTCCAAATATTTATTCAATAAACAAATAAAGATGTGTGATCTAAGTGTGATCTAAGACATTTCAATATGAACTGATGTCAGATTTTATAGGATTTTTTTTTTAATTTAAGTGTTGAAGATGGATCACAGGTCTCATGCCAAGAACTTACTCTGCCACTGAGTTATAACCCCAGCCTAGAAATTGTTATTTTTAAAAAATTTTATTTGTTCTCTTTAGTTATAGATGACAGTAGAATGTATTTTGGAAGATTATACATATATAGAGTATAACTTATTCTATTTGGGATTCCACTCTTGTGGTTGTATGTGTGTATTATAATGATAATGTATATGCAAGAAATACTCTAACTTTTTACAGTGCATGCTAAACCTTTTAGTATGAATTTTGTATGTGAAGGAAAGTTACAAAGAAAAGCACTGGATGGAAAAATAAAGAGCAATGAGAATGACCTGACTTTCCCAGATATGAAATCATACTGTTGTTTCTCAATAAATAAAATCAGTATCAGCTATCAAAAACACAAACAACAATAAATGCTGGCAAGGTTGTTGGAAAAGGGGCACACTCATATATTGCTGGTGGGACTGCAAATTGGTGCAGCCAATCTGGAAAGTAGTATGGAGATTCCTAGGAAAATATGGAATGGAACCACCATTTGATCCAACTATCCGTCTCCTTGGTCTATACCCAAAGGACTTAAAAACAGTTCACTACAGGGACACAGCCACATCAATGTTCATAGCAGCACAATTCACAATAGCTAGATTGTGGAAACAACCCCAATGCCCATCAATAGATGAATGGATAGGGAAACTTTGGCATATATACACAATAGAACACTACTCAGCACTAAAAGAGAATAAAATCATGACATTTGCAGGTAAATGGATGGAGTTGGAGAAAATAATGCTAAGTGAAGTCAGCCAATCCCCCAAAACCAAAGGTCGATTGACTCCTTTGCTATGATGATACTGAATTATAGTGGCAAGGGAGGGGGGATGAGAGGAATGAAGGAATGTTAAATAAAACAAAGGGGAGAGAGGGGAGGAGAGAGGGCAAGGGCATAGGAATAATGGCAGAATGAGTTGGACATCAATACACTAAGTGCATGTATAAAAACTCAAATGATGTGAAAATACTTTGTGTAAAATCAGTGACTTGGAAATCTGTGCTCTTTATATGTAATATGAAAGGAATTGCACTCTGCAAGCATGTATAACAAATTAAATTAAAAAAATAAAAGCAGTATCATCTTTCTTCTTCTTCTTCTTCTTCTTCTTCTTCTTCTTCTTCTTCTTCTTTTTTTTTTTTACATGTTGTTTGATCAATAAAACAAGCCAGGCTAAGTTTGATATTAAGAACACAGGAGGCCGGGCACGGTGGTGCATGCCTGTAATCCCAGCACTTTGGGAGGCTGAGGCAGGAGGATCGCGAGTTCAAAGCCAGTCTCAGCAATAGCGAGGCACTTAGCAACTCAGTGAGACCCTGTCTCTAAATAAAATACAAAAAAGGGCTGGGGATGTGGCCCAGTGGTCAAGTGCCCCTGAGTTCAATCCCTGGTACCAAAAATAAATAAATAAATAAATAAATAAGAAAGAACATATGAGTTCATGTATGAGGTCACAAATGGTGTGAATATACTTTGTATACAGCCAGAGATATGTAAAAATGTGCTCTATATGTGTAATATGAAATGTAATACATTCTGCTGTCATTTATAACAACCTAGAGTAAAAAATAAATTTGAAAAAAAATTTTAAAAAATAAAAATAATAATATCACAGCATTGAAATCATGTGAATTCTGGGAGAGATTGTGTTCATCTATTTATATCTTCATATATTTATATCTTCCCTAGAATAAAACCTTGTACATAAAAAACAATAAATAAATATTGAAAAAAAAAGAACATATGAACTATGAAGTACAACTGTAATGTCTTGACTATAAACAATGAGATTTCTCCTGGATTTTGTCACTGAAGTGTTGAACTCATGTTGAACATTATATTTCAGACCTTGCTGTGAGGGTTGCAAAACCCTGACCTGTTGACAGTTGTTCAGAAGTTTAGTTTTGCCTCTGAGTCAAAGCTGTTATTTAATGGTTTTTGTCAAGCTCTAGGCAAAATTCAAATCTCCCTTGCTCCATAGATTAAGTAAACAACAATGAGGCATGGGCTCTGAATCTTCACGTTGGCATTACTCTGGTTCCACAGAAAAATACACCAAGTAGATTCTTCTGAACTTGCATATAAAACATAAAAATTTCAATTTGTGAGCCAGATGCTTTATCCATTCAGTGCCAGACATCTGGATGTTTATATAATCAGCAATGATTGGTTAATTTTGTTTTAATTTTTCATCTGCATATTTAGTATCATGTAGAAACAACTTATATTTCTAATATAATATAATATGTTTTACACACAAGGGAAAAATGTGTTTATATTTAATAAGATATTGGTTGGCCCCATTGTCCTTTTCATGGTTTTATTTGTATAATTTTGTCTTTCAAGATATTATACATAGAAATATCCACAGTCTCCCCAAACCTTTACAAGGCATTTACATTCACAATTTTACAAATGCTAAAGTTAGGTAAGTTGTACCAGGGTATACAACAAGATCATAGATACCTAGGATTTAAAACATGTCTTTCTAACTTTTATGTTCAAGGTATGACCATCTATATCATTCTAAATTTCAAATGTAGGTCCACATCCCATCCGAACACAGACCACTTTTTTTGGGGTACAGAGGATTGAACTCAGGGGCACTCAACCACTGAACCACATCCCCAGCCTTATTTTGTATTTTATTTAGAGACAGGGTCTCACTGAGTTGCTTAGTGCCTTGCCTTGCTGAGGCTGGCTTTGAACTTGCAGTCCTCCTATCTCAGCCTCCCAAGCCACTGGGATTATAGTTGTGTGTCACTGTGCCTGGCTCAGAGACCACTATTTAAAATAGCATTTACTGACAAAATATATCCTGAATGTCTCTTGGCATCATTCCACAGTGATCTTCCAGATCTCCCTTTATATTTTTAAATGTTCCATGCATGCATTCCCTAAATAAAACCTTCACTAAAATACAGTTATATTGTTGGTATTATAGGCCCTTGGGAGTCTTCTTATCTATCAAGACATCATGATAGGTCTAAGCTGACAAGATGCCTTCTCATAATAAACACCAAGACAGACAAGAGAGGAAAGTGGAGGTACTAGAGTCCCAACAAATGCTTCATTATTATATTAAAACACCAATGTAATGTTAACTATTGGGTATTTTACTGGATATTAATTGCAAGAAATATATGCAAAATGTATGGCATGACATGTGTGAAGCCCTAATGTCTGCCCTGAGTTCAATGATTCTTAGCATTGAGAGAGAGAGAGAGAGAGAGAGAGAGAGAGAGAGAGAGAGAGAGAGGGAGAGAGGGAATTGTTTCTGTATCAAATATACAAATTTGAAAATTTCTTGATTAGCAAAGTTAAAGTTAACTTAGCCAAGGATTTATCCCAACTTTTAACATTCTGAAGTATATATCATCATTTGCAAGAGGTGGAATATTGTATGTAGCATTTCCCAAATGTCTGTGATCATGAAACCTTTCTCCAAGATGTATCCTGTGTGACCCAAGGTAATAGAAGACACTTTTTCAAAAAACAGAAATATTAACTGTTACCACATTCAATTTTGCAACTGGTTTCCCTAGCACTCAACAAGACTTAGGACTTTGGCTATGAAAGACCAGGAACAGCATACAGGACTACAATGAATAGGCATTGATGATGTCACATGTGCTATGAGAGCATAAAATCCATGAACACACAGCAGATGCATGAAGAGATAGAAGTCAAAACTATGCTCATGTTAACCTATCCTCTTTAGAATCATTTGAAACCATTTTGTGCTGTAGACTGATCATCTCAGGACAATGGGGTCATTTTATGTAATCTAATGTAAAATTTTAAAAAATCTCAACCACTGATGTAGTAATATACCAAGTACCTTCACATACAGAAGAAATTAATGAAAAGTTGTTTTTTTTTTTTTTTTTTTTTTTTTGTCAAGTTGCTGGTTTAATATAAATTATTTTTACAACAATTGTGTCTTCATACATGTATTTAGGGTAATCATGGATAACTCAGTCTGCCATTATTTCTATCACCTTGTCCCCTCTCTTCCCTCCCCACTCTTTGTTCTATTTAAAGCTCTTTTATTCTTCTCATTCCCTCTCTCTTGCCTTTATAAGTTAGTATCTTCATATCAAAGAGATCATTCGACCTTTGGTTTTTTAGGATTGGCTAACTTCACTTATCATTATTTTCTCCAACTCCATCCATTTACCTGCAAATGCCATGATTTTATTCTCTTTTATTATTTTTTTTAAATGAGAACTCAAAATTTGGAACTAAAGACATCTTTCCCAATCACTTGAAAGATCCTTTACAGTTCTTCTCTTGCAATTTGCCTGTGCATATTCCAAGTTCCCAAAGTAATTTTTAGAGAACATATGCTGGTCTTATTCCATGTTCCCCAGTTCCATGTTGCTTTCTGCTAATTTATGACTAGCACCAAGATTTCTGTTATTACAACAGATGACAGGAAATTATGCTTTCCAGAATATATATCAGGTATTTGAGTTAGCAATATTGTTTTTCCTCAACATTTCCTATTCGTTCACCCTATTTTAGAGTCTACACAGAAAGGATAAATTTAAAATCTACAATGTATTCAGGAGTAAAGATTCTGTAGTCAGACAGAAGAGAAATTGGAACCTGACTCTCTTACTAACTCTTGTGACCTTGGGAAAGTCCCTTTGTTCTCCAGGCCTGTTTCCTCTTACTTTTAATTGTCTATTTGAGCTTAATTTACAGAATTGTGAAGATTAAGGGAGACAAAGCCTGCAGAGCATGGTGCCCTGTACAAAGTAAATTCTCAATAAATCCTGGCTATTATGAGGTTGATGATGGTGATTATGATGGAACCAAGTTGAATGAACTGTGCTCAAAGCAAGCTTGGATTTGAACCAGAGATTTGCAAACTTCACTGTGTATCCAAACATCCCCTATTGTGCTTGTACCTTGGGTCCACAGCTCCATGGAGCCTGTTCAATGGGGAGAGCAGCTATGCTGCCAGGGAGTCATCAGGCAACCCTTGAAGAAACTCGACCAGTGAACTCCCAAGTTCAATTATGCAACCTTCCCAGTGTTGTTTGGATGCTCCCTTTACCCTACCATGTGTTTGCATCTTCATCCTCTGCCCATCTTGCTCTTTCTCTCAAGCCTGGCAGACAGGAGACTTGAACTTTGGAGGAATAAATGGACCAGCCAGTGCAGTTCTAATGTCTGCCCTGGGATCTAAAGATTCTCCTAGCAGCCCTCCTTGACAACCTTAATTTTTAGCAATGAATTCATCTCATCTGTAATCACTGTGGCCCCACTTGCTTGCTGAAGAATACAGTCTTTTGTGCCTGACCTATAAATGGAGTACAAGAAAGGAATGAACAAAAAACACTTTCCAGTTGCAACAAAGCACTTACCAAAAATGTAATGGGAGTGAACCCAAACCAGAAGTGGATTAAAATAGTCACTCTCACATTCATTATTCAAAAGGCCAAAATTAAATTATTTATACATGCACAAATAAGATAGGATCACAAACAATCGTATTTGTGTCATATAAAACTCTGATTGCTATTCCTGCCTATAAAGTGGAGACGATTACTTCAATTCTCTGCTTTTGCTTAAGGTATAATGTTATCAGTTAAAGACAACAGCACTTCACAAATTTCCCTGTAAAGCGAAAGACCAGGTTCTTTCCCACTCTGCAAATAAATCCTTATCCCAGCTTTTCTTATTCCATGATCAGGCAAACCTGATCCTGACAACTACCTTTGAATTTTGATGAACTCACTTAGGACCAACTGTGTTTTTTCCCTCCTAAGTATTCAGAAAAGGTAAAGTGTAGACATTGACAAAACGGTTGCCTCAGGCGGAGGCTAGTGTGCAGAGTGCTATGCTTGGCTGTGGTTGCCTCCTACAATTTGTTCTGAGAATCTCAAGTTGGAGTCCAGCTGTGAAGAGAATGGCAAAAAAAAAAAAAAAAAAAAAAAAAAAAAAAAAAAAAAAAAAAAAAAAAAAAATCTGGCCTTGCTTTTAGCAGCTTATAAGTCAAAAGAATTTTGAAGTCAACAGAGGCCAGAGTATCGCCTTAGTCAGAAGTAGCAACTTGACCTTTCCTCCTGTCTCCTCCTATCCATGCTCTTCCCAGGAGGTGTGAGAGCCCTGTACAGGGTACCAAAGTTTCTGGGGAAAAAAAAAAAAAAAAAAAAGCATCTTTGAAATATAGTTCCCTGAAGACTGAATAGTGACATTTTAATATTAACATATGTTATTATGAGTTATAATTTTTTTAATGCTTTGTCTCACTATTTGCTTTGAGTAATGTTACTGCTTTCCTGGGGATTGAGTGCCTTAGAAAAGGAAACATTAATTGAGCAGGTCTTCAGGAGCCAGTCATTCCACAAATAATTCCAAGGGGACCAGCCATCATCACTGTACAAACATGGGACGTAGGAAGCTCATCAAATCATTTTTTATGTAGCAGAAATTATTTCTGATCAAAGCCAACTCCCACAATAAAGTCAAATTATCCAGCTGCTCCTATGAAGTATGTAAAGCAGTCCGGCAATGACTGTAAAGTCTTTCTACTATTATTAGCTCAAATTGAACCCAGGTTTGACTCTAAAAGCCAGTTGCAGCTGTAGTTGTAAAATTTCAAAATTAATGGTGCCTTTTTCCTAAATGAAGCAGTTGTCAAGTTCTGCCCACAGCAAATATATAAGAAAGACTTCTGGAGCAGTGGTTACTTTCTTCAATAGATCATCATTGTGTGAGAAAGCAATGTGTCCCTATGCACTGACCAAAATGATATTTTTTCACATTTCACGTGCTAACTTCAAATCTGTCAGATCTCAACGTGCACTGCTGAGGTGTCAAATAAAAGTGATTCGTCGGTAAAGATCCTTTCTTTCTCTGTTTGTTAAATTTCAGGAACATGCTCCGTAAGACTACTCAGTATACCCACTCACAACATCCCAGAGTATCCCTACAGCTAAAAATCAAGCAAGAAAGTGAATTGTTGCAAATCTTATCTAATTAATATTTCCTGAAATGCCCTTCATTTTTCTTTTAATTTTATGCTTGCTGAATATTTTTCAGACAATTCCACACTTTGAACAATACACAAAGCTCATTTTTACTAGTAGTAATATGTATTTATTCCTCTAATTGACTATGTGCTTTGAGGTAGGGTTAAGGCATCTTTCAAAATGTTAGTTAGATCCCAGGCATACTGCCATGTGCTGAGAAAAACATTTGCAAACAAAGAAAACTCATATGCATTCCCCCTGAAGACCTCTGAATGGATTCAGACAACTTTGGCTTTTTTTTTTTTTTTTTTTTTTTTTTTTTTGGCACCTGGGATTGAACCCAGGAGTGCTTAACCACCAAGCCACATCCCCAAACCTTTTCATTTTTTATTTTGAGAAAGGGTTTTGCTAAGTTGCTCAGGGCCTCACTAAGTTGCTGAGGTTGGCTTTGAACATGTAATCCTCCTGCATCAGCCTCCCAAGTCACTGAGACTTCAGCCTCCCAAGTCGCTGAGATCACAGGCATGTGCCACCCCACCCCGCAACTATGGCATTTCTAATTGGCACATTTCACAAAGAATATTTAAAAATTAAAATCTCCTAAACAAAGAAAATAATCAAGTAGTCCAGAACACTTGTCAGTTTTTTGTTTTAATCAGAAGTGTTAGTTAAAATTGTCATAATATTTTAGGAATGGACCTAGAGAAAGAGTGTGCCTGCCAGTCCAAGGGCCAAAGTTCCTCCTCAAGATAGGCTTTACATTTGCATCAACTATCACCTTGGAACAAAGTTATAAATAAAAAACCAGCTGTTTCTGAAGCTCCTGAATGACCCTGAAAGCCCATCCTTTCATGACATTGTGAAACTGAAATGGCAGCATCAGGGATGGGGCTTGAGGAAAGGTCAGCACTAGGCCACTAGGCTCCTGGGAAATGCTAGAACAATGACATCGCCCATAGGTAGGTGGAGTTTATTTGCAGATGTCCCAGAAAGAAACAAATAGAGGTTGCCCAAGGAGTTTTTCATAGAACTGTTTTAATAGAATTAAGTGGTTTTTGTAGCCTTGATTTGAGCAAAATGAAAGAAATTGTATTTTTAAATGCCTTTTTCAATTTTAAATTGAGTGAAATTTCCTTGGATGAATCTTGATTTTGATTAAGAAGAAAATCCTCTGGGACATAAGAAATCTCACAGATAATCCAGAACTTTGAAATGCATTTCTTAAAGAGGCAGAGGGAAGTCAATCAACATTAATCTAACTCTAATGAAAAATTGAGGATTCCCCTTCCCAAAAACATTTTTTTTTTCTGTTCATAAGTGTTTGCATTGAAAGTCATTTTATGAGAGAGGAAAAAATAGCATAGAGACGTAAAATAATGAAATAGCAATCCTAACTCAAGATATAATAAAATCTTTTTGAAAGCCTCATAAACAATTTGTATCTGTATTATAATAATTTATTTTAAAAGTTCAACTGGAGGTAAACTTAATGCCACCATATTTGACAAAGAAAACCATAGATCTGTATACATGTGATTAATAATTCATCTTGCTCAATGTCAACAGCTGCTACTCAATTTCTCAGTGCCTTTTTTTTTTTTTTTTTTTTGGTACTGGGGATTGAACTCAGGGGCACTTGACCACTGGGCCACATCCCCAGCCCTTTTTTGTATTTTATTAGAGACAGGGTCTCACTGAGTTACTAAGTGCCTCGCCATTGCTGAGGCTGGCTTTGAACTTGCGATCCTCCTGCCTCAGCCTCCCAAAGTGCTGGGATTACAGGCGTGCGCCACCCCGCCCGGCTAAATTTCTCAGTCTTTTTAATGCTTAAACACTTAAAGAAAATGAGTCCTCATTTTTTAACACCCTAGGAGACACTGCCAGGAGATTGCCTGCAAAATAGTGCTTATGTTATTGGTAGCCTTAATCATTTTTTTTCTGAAGACTGTTATAATAATGAAGTCATGTTGACAATATCCAACAATATGTTTTTGATCAACATCCAATACTATATTTGATGATTGGCAGAAAAAATAAATACAATCGATGAAGTGATCCAGAGACAAATTAAATAACCTACCCAAGAACCCCACAAAATAAAGTTAAAAGATATATCTCTTCATTCTCAGGACCAGACAGTGACAGACGCACAATTCAAGTTGAATAAAGAATTTTTTAAATATAAAAGAATATAATTTTTATCTTTCAAGCACTTTTTTTTTTGCAAAAGTATGTCATAAATTTCTATTTGCACCTCAAGAGTTTCTCTACTAAAAACAGCCTTAAAATTATGTAAGTAATATCACACATGGAAATATCGGAAAGAAAATGATGTTTGAAAGATAGGATTGTATGCATAAAACTATAAACTCTATTAAATAATATGGCATATGTGATTTATTTCTTCATTAATGAATCTATAAAATTTAAGAACTTTGTTTCAAATGTCATAATCCCTCCAAGTTTTCTCCCAGATCCTGCCTTTTATGCTATTTAAATTATTAACTAGCATTTACTGAGTGATCCAAGAAAACAGTTTAACTTACATGTTTAACTATTTTAAGCTTTAAAAATAGAGGTTCACACTACATAATTTCTAAAGGCCCCTTAAGCTTTATATAATTGCACATATAAACGATAATACATAATATTTCAGAGTAACTCATTCATGTCAGTCAATGGGCTAAGAACTTTGTTAAGTGCTATCTCATATAATCCATGCAGCAAACTCCATGACATAGGAACAGACATTATACATTTTTTTGTATAAGAAAAAAGTGAGGTTGAAGAAGGTGAAACTACTTAGATTTAAGTAAAGAAGAAAGCTGGAAGTCAAACAAACTCCGACCACCTGATAAAAGACCCATATTCTTAATCATTACAATTCACTATCCCTATTATAGTTCTTTGTGAACATGGAGATCCCAAAATAGGAAGGTCAAATAGTTACCATAGTAACAAAACAGATGAAGGCCTCACTGCTAAAAATGTGGTCTTCAAATGCAGCATAGTCTGGGACTTGCATCAGCATCACCTTGGAGCTTGACAGAATAGAGTGTCAGGCTACACTCCAGACCTACTGCCCAGATTCTGCATTTAACAAGATGCAAATTAATATACTCTTAAGGTTTGTAAAACACTGTTCTAAAGAACATAGGCATTCAGGGAAGAAAATAGCCACATATGACCTGATTTAAAAAGTTAATAATGTCATTTATTCTTTAAAAAGTATTTCCTGGACTAGGGATATACCTTGGTAGTAAAACACTTGCCTATTATGTGAGAGGTCCTGGGTTTGATCCCCAGTATTGCCAAAAAAAAAAAAAAAAAAAGCAGAAATCACATTTTCCTTGAGATCCAAGATCTTTCAAATTTAATTCAATTGCATATTGAGTAAATAATAAGGCTGCCAAATGTGTATACAAACACAATGAAATCATTCTGCAAAACTTCAAGCATATAATCAACAATATAAGGTTAGTGACATGCTAGACTTATCATCCTAGTGCTTGGAAATTATTTTGCCTCTAAGCTGTATTTGCTCTTCAAATAAGTGAAAATGGGCCTAAAATTTGATAAATTTTTATCCTTGATCACACAGTATTCGATATAGAAAAGGTCAATGTAAAAGCTAACATTGCCAACGAATGTGTTTCATTAATGCCACTTAGGGAATATTTTTTCCCTTCCCATATTCAAATGTCATGAGTCCTAACCACATAAAAAGGAATGTGTTTTAAGTATAGAAACTCTGCTATATATATCAGATTCTTTTTATATTCTACAGAGAACTCTTAACAAGGGAAACTATCCACATGCTTTTAAATGTTGCAGTGGTTAGAATATACTGTTATTAGACCAATGAAACAGATCAAAATATCCAGACTTATTTTAGACTCAGTAAAACATGTAGAAACCAAATACATTTTAATCTTATTAGCAGGCAAAAGATCAACCCAGAAGCAAAGAAAATATGGTAAAATGTCTTAGATGTATCATTTTCCTGTCAGTAGAACCATTTTTCTCTCCCTCAAGAATACCTGGTTTAATTATTATGAAAGTAAGAGCCTCTTACACCAGATGGGTTTTGCTTTGCATTTTTAAAGAAATTTCCTAGTTTTCTTGCTGCTGGGTTGGAGTCTGAGTGGCAAAATTATACTTTTCTTTTGGCTCCAGTGCTGCAGTCTTCAATGATCAATACTCCTCTAGCTGGTTTATTTGTGCCCTGGGCTGTTAAAGCTTACTCTTCAGTAGGAATCAACCCTGAAAAGTACAGTTCTTCTTAGTGCAAGTAATATGCTTTGTTTACTTGGCATAAATAATATACTTGATGTTCTTAAAGGTCATTGAAGAAAACAATCAGACTACAATGCCAAAATAAACATTTCTTTTCTTATTGCCAGAGTGGAATATTTACATGACAATGGAATTACATGAGATAGAATAATGAGTATCAAGGAAGCCTGCATGATTTTATCACTTGTTATAAATCTATCTACCTACTTACCTATCTGTCTATGTCTGCTGGGATTATTGACCAGGATAAGAAACTTGAGCAATCAACAGAAGTAGTAATTTACAGGTAAATAAATATTTTCATGTCCAACTATTATTAATATTTGTCTCAATTCCAAATTCAAGTTCTTCTCTAATGCTTTAATATATCACAAATTCATATGTCTTGTAAAATAATTTCTTATTCTTTATGAAGTTACTTCTTCAAACATTGACTATAAGCACAATATTGGGGCATATACAGGTTATATGAAGATCAAGCTACAGGTTAATGAACTCAGGCAGTTGGTGTGAAGGTCAATTAAAGTTAGCTTGGGAATTGTTCGGTGTATAACAGTGGTTTCACAGGTCAGTCTTGGTCTACAGGACAGTAGTGAAAGGGGCAGTTAAAATCAGAAGAATAATGCTCAAAGCAAATATTGGATCAAGAATAGGGATATTGGCCCTTCATTGTATAAAGGTCAAGAATAGAGTATCAGAACCATGGGTCCTCTTTTGAGACTTTTGAAATAACGTCCTTTGCATTGTCTCAGAGATGCTTAGAGTTCCTGCATGAGAAAGGGTATTCATTGTAAATAGCAAAACTGCTCACTAGACTCAAGGCTACTGTGCAGCCTCTCAGCCTTCTTGTCTTCAGATAATTCAGAATCCCTCTATCTACTGAATAATCACCAGTCTCACACAGTGACCCTTAACATTCAGTGTAAGATACACATAACACCTTGAAATTACCTACAGTAAAGAATTTTCTAATAATATTACAAATAGACTCCCATTTCAATCCTCTACAAGAAAGTTAAGAGAGAGTTTTATGTCTGTTATACACATGTAAAATGAGCATGCTGGGAAGCTTAATGACCTACCACAAACCATAAGCAAACTAAGAACAACCAAAAAAAAAGTAAGAATTTGTTATTTTAAACCCACCATATTATAAAATTTTAATTTAAATGAATATATAATATGGCAGTTATTTTAAATACTTCTAAAAGTATATGTGTATATTTACTCTATTGTGGAACTATAATGTCTATAGATGATAAAGTTGTTTTTTGGTTTTTGGTTTTTTTCTCTTTCCCTTTAGAGTATATATCTTAAAGCATCTTTGGTATGGTTCCTCTGCCAATTTGATATCAACATCCCAAACTTAGGGGAAATAAATAAACTATTTTATTTATTTAGAAAAGAATGACAGTTTGCCCCTCACCTCTGCCTTAAAGACCTACATTGCTTTTCTTTAGGTGGAGTCAATGATTGGAATGACCTTCCTTCTACAGTCTGGACTTCACAGTTACTATATGGCATTTCTGTGAGGCCAGATAGTTTTTAATAGAAGATAAAAATATACAATATTTATATCATTTTCTATCCAAATAGATTAAGAGTCAGGTGTATTTTTTCCTGATCTATTTTCCTATCTTCGTGATGACTGGAGAGAATTCAAAGTCCTTTGAGAAGGGCAGATCTGTTAGACATAAAGGGGATAAACCTCTTAGTTACATTGTAGCAGGCCATCTGATGAGGAATACCTGCATTTGCCTGTAAAGTAAGGAAAGACCAAACTTGTGTTTTGTTCACAACTGAGATTTGAGAAAAGCAGTTAGTTATTATAAGCAGCATCATATTCAATAGTTTCTAATATTCTTCTTTTAGCACAGTGGTTCTCAATAGGGACTATTTTACACTCAGAGGATATTTGACAATATCTAGAGAAGTATTTAGTTGTAATAACTTGGATGGAGGAATGTTGTGCTCCTGAAATACAGAGGGTAAAAGTCAGGAATCCTTCTAAGCAGCTTACAATGCACAAGATAGACCAACCTCCCCTTTCCCCACCAAGAATTCTCCCATCCAAATGTCAGTTGTGCTACTATAGAGAAGTCCTATATTAATATGAAGGAACAAATGGCAGAATGGAGAGTACAAGAGAAAAGAGCACAGAATGTTCATGACTGACCAAGTTAGCTTTTCAATTTATTTCATCTTATCTGTGAAATGGAGAATATTTAATACTAAACATCTATGGTTTGGATTTGGAGTGTGCTGTAAAGTCCATATGTCAAAGAGTTGATCAACAGGGTGGTAGTATAAAGAGGTGCTGGGGACCTAGTGGCCCTTTGGTAATGAGACTGTGCTCTCAAAGGGGATTTTTGCCCACCCCCTCTCCCCATCTCTCCCTTTCTCTTTCTTCTGTTTGAAATGTGATTTTTCTGCTCCTATACATACTCTCACCATCCACTTCCTTTACCAGAGGTCAATATAAAGGGACCACTCAGAATTGGACCTTGAATTTCCAACATTATGAGCTAAATAAATCTATTTCTACTTCATAAAGTGGCTTGTGTCAGGTGTTTCATTACAGTGATAGAAAAACTGTCGAATACAGAAACCTAAGATTACAAGTAACATGATCCTATTAAGGATGTGTTCTTCTCCTCTGTTTTTCCAATTAATTTTATCAATGATACTCTTAGGTCCTCAGCCCCTAATTTCACCATAAGTATCAGATTTGACACTCAGAGTAATCATGATCAGAAAGGGCAGGTGACAAGCAAGTTGGCCAATTCCAAAGCTTAGTCCATTGCTCACCCATATGCTTTCCTTCTGGATCCTGATCTGTGCTAGAAGATCCCAGAAGCCTTGTTGTGTCTCTGTAGATACAAAATCAATGTGAAAAATAGGATAAGGCTAGATCATGTTTAGCAAGTAGATTATTTTAATAAATATTTCTTGTTCTTTGCCATCAAGTTGGTATTGTTTCAGTTGGTATTGTAACAGACAAAACTTCTGTAGCATTTCATCTACAACTTTGAAATTTGTTTTGCTCAATTTATGTTATACATTTAAAATGACATTAATTAATATAGTGATCATATTCTGTAACTGTCTTTCTCCAGCTATTTATATTACCTTTGTTCAAAGTTCCATGATTGAATGGAAAATTGCAATTGGACTTATAAACCTAAGCTATATAGCTATAATTTCACCATTAATGAGTATTGTTTCTTTTTGAAGTATGAGGGCTTGGCACACTTCCTAGAATTGTTCTGTGGCATTTTACATCCAACTTAGAACAAGCATTATTGGGTACCTTAACAGGAACCTCACAAATCTCCTAAAGGCAATGATAAAGCAAGAAAACAACAGAGAGTTCAAGTTCTGGACAAATGAAGTGCAGGTATTTTCAAGATGCATTATAACAAAGTGCAGTACTCAAAAAAAGAAAATACTAACTTAATTGGATAAATCATGAAAGAGTAAATTGAACAAGCATGGAGTGATTTTCTCCCTTTATTCTTGCTCATAAATAATACATTCAAGTCAGAAATAAATTCAATAGGGAATAATTTGATGCTAATATTATACTTTCAATTACATACCAAATTATTATTGTATATTTTCTGAACATTTATAATAGAGTAGTAACTGTTTTCTAGAACACAGAAAGAAAGTTCTTACACTTTCTGAGCCCTAGGGTTTGGTGACATTTTTGGTGGTTTTGGAGACAAAAAGCCCAAGAGCTAAATTTGAAAGAAAGCTGAGTGATGAGAAACATAATATGCCAATAACTGATTATGCTTTGGATGTGGGTAGACATTTCTCACACTCTATGGGTTGGAGGTGGTAGTTACGTAATAACTGGGTTGGACTAGCAAAGTAACCTGTGGCATAAAAATAAGAGGTGACACCTACAAATCAGAACAGTAATAACTGTACTAGGTGACTATGAAGATTGGAAAAGAATGATACACTAAAGAGGGATCTGTGAATTAAATTAATATGTGCTCAGGAATGAAGAATAGACTTGAAGCTCCAAGTACTTGAGCTGCAAATGAAATTTCTTTATTGTCAGTGCAGTTACTGGGGAAAATGATGTCATTTCTTACAGTCACTATTTCTAGCTTAAGTACCACAGTGAGACCATTATAACAACAAAATCTCTGCCAGAACCAAAACACACTGGACCCAAACAAAGGAGCGATGCAGGATTGCTTCCTAACTAAAGCAATAAAAATCATCTCTCCAAAGAATCTAGTGTTTTGACTTTGAACATGTAACCTCATATTCTATTGCTTTACCAATGACCCTTGTCCTCTTCCTTGTCATCAAAGGGATATTACATACAGACAATAGAGAGGATACATGTAGCTTGATAGATAAAATATGTAGGCAAATAAAATATTTTTGGATATTATGTCCATTTACATAATAGGTAATATATTATATAATAAATACCTCTGCAGTATAAACCTTTAGCTCTTAGACTTCATTTCAGCATCATGTAGAACACAATGCTACAACCTAGTCTTGAACTCATTCATTCATTCCTTAATTTTTTTTTTTATTACATTCTGTCTCAGAGACTATTTATGCTATTGGGGATCCAAAGAAGCTAAGGCATAGATCTCAAGGAGTTCATGGTTTAACCAGCAATACATACCACTGTAAAAGATGGTGGAAATACAGCGATAGATATATGTCCTGGAATCAATAGCAACATGACGGAAGAAGTGATCAGTTCTGCTGAGTGGGTCTCACTTTACAGAATATGCTGAACTGGGACTTAGAGAATAACCAGGTATGCCCCACTAAGATAAGGAAAAGAGATCAGTGCAAGTATCAGCAATGTTATATTGGTCTGAGGCAGTATATTAGTTTAGTGTTTCCAGAAACAGAGCTTGAAGAAAAAAATGAATATGCCAATGCCTTATTGGTGAGAGAATTCCTAGAGAAGCAGGAGGAAAGGAAACAGAGGGTGACACATTAATAGGAGGACACAGAGGAGAGAAATTACAACAGAGCTGGTCACTGTTTCAAATCCAAAGCAAATGACTTTGCTAGATCTCATAGGAACATCTTCTGAGAGGGCATATTTACTACTGTGTTTTATGTAAGTCTAAATGGAGAAAGATTAAGAATTTATGCACGAACTCCCACTTCCCATTAATCAAAAGTTCATCTTCAGGACTGCACGTGCATAAGTGCCAAATGGATGCTTATGGCATTTTACACCTTCCTGGCAACCAAGAACCCCTGCGGGGGGGAGGCAAGAAATGCAGAGTGCAGAGACAAGACAAGCTGCTATTGTGTGAAGCTAATCATCACAGCAGCTGGAGTAACATAAGTGACCACACATACCAATGGCAGATGCAGCCCCCACACGGTGGAAGTAGCATATAGATGATGTCTGATACAGCAGCCAGGCCCAGGACTTCTTCAATTCATTCAGACCGTCTCATTTTATCCTCCTCCCACACTGCAAGGCGATCCTCCATTTTTATGAAAATAAGATGCCCCCACTTTTTCAAAGAGGAAGCATAAGCCATAGAAATGTAATATCTGTAAAGACCTCAGGTCAGAATTTTGGTGAAACAAGCAGAAGTGCTCATTGCTCACTTGCCCACGATAAACCTCTGTAAGTAAAGTACCCAGACACCATTTCAGATGTCCTGGTGTCATACCATACTGAACTGTCTTTAAACATCTAGGTAGGACTCCTCCCCAGGGCACTGTAATCCTGAGAAAGATCATGGACCCCTTGGAAAAGAAAACAATGAAATATTTAACAAATATATTTGTGGTGTTGGTGAGGACTTAGTATCTCTCTCAATCAATGGACTCTGGGTTTGAATTAGATCTAGAAACTGTCAGGACATAATTTTCTATTTCAGAGATGGTTGTCATATTCTTTGTTCCTATAAAAAAAAATACTATAGTCTACTGCCAATCTATCCCTTGGACTATTATGATCTCCTAGCCTATTTGACAAATCCTTATGGTCAAGACTCCCTGATTGCCGTCTGACCTTCATGCCAATTACTGCAATTCTATCTGTCTTACATCTGACAAGTGAGAGCTGCCACTGGGCCTCTGAATTTCTGGAATCCATCATCCCCATTTATTTAAGGCATCTAATTTCATGTCAGCATTTTCCCTCCATCCTGGCCTGTAGCTAATAGTTGCATACAACTTTCTTAAGGATGTCACTGCCTCCCTCCCTACCACTGACAGTGTGTTCCCTATTGCCTTAGAGTAAAAAGGAAGAGTGTTAAAAGCTTCTGGGATCAGACAATGGGATAGTAGCTTCTCAGGTCTTTCCAAGTGAATCCACTCAGACTTTCTCACTTCTCTGAATCTTCTGACATATTCCTCGGTTCTATCCCTAACTAATTTCAGATAATGATTGGGCTTCAGCAAGTCATTAGGGCCACCTGTTTGCTGAGTCATTTAAATATGAATGATGCATGAGAACTGCTGTCAGTAAATTCCATTTCTCCTCCAAAGTCTAACATGCTAAAGATTTTCTTTTACACCTGTTGTTCCTGCCAACACATATAGCCAGTGCCTGCAATTCCTTTGATTGATAATACTTCCTCAAAGAGCAGAGAGAGAAGATCTCTACTGAGCCTAACTGAAAAACTTATCCCCGGAAATTTCTCTAAAAGAAATGAGAGTTAGTGTAATCAGATCTTATGGAAAGTAAGTGCCATCTTATGAGGTACCTATCAGGGTCAAATTCAATATGAGTGTCCAAGCAAGTGAAGGCTATTTTGGTCAGAAGAAGGAGGATACATTCAATGGCTTTGAGTGTTCAGGCGTATTTGGAAAGTTTATCTTCTCTTCTTATCAAGCTTGTTTTTACCAATGTCCCCAGTTCAGTTAGGAGGGTCCTGCTGATTATAGTCAGGTATCTAAATTTTATATAGGTTACATGTTGCATCTGTTAATTCAGTTTTCCTTTGCAGATTTACTACCTCATATCCTGGCCCTGATAACCGGCATTGGAATCAAGAATAGCATAACCTGTATTTTAAAGTTTTTCGTTGTTAGGGTAGGATCTTTATTATAATTCCTTTAAACTTGCTTACTGTTTGAGGGCAGGAGAATTCCCACTGAATCTGCCTGGGGCATTTACAGAGGCACTAGAGAACTATAATTTCCCAAAAGTAAAGTTAGACTCAGCTGAGTTAGAATTTCCTTTTAAATTCTACAGAGGTATAATTTCAATTAAGAAAATAAACTTGGATTTTTGCCAGGTTTATGGCTAAAGACTAATCTCCAGAAGAAAATATATAACCAGAGGGCAAATAAAAGCCCACATAGTATATGCTTAAATATCTAAAATTTATAAATCAACCTGGAAAACTTACATTCCACCTTCATTCCTTAAAAATGTATGTTCCAGTGCCTAGCTAATCCGTGTATAGGTTTATATTTATTGAAATTGTTACCCTGATAGAATATGATGGCATGAGGAAGATCCACACCCCCAGATCCCTGCCTGCTCCTTTCTGTTTACACTGTTCCACAGAGGGAACGCCCTTGCATGCATGCACTTAGAAGACCCAGACTGCTCCACTACCAGCATCCAAGATCAGCTGCACCTTGATCACCCCTCAGTCTTTGCATCTTCATACAAGTGGTGCACTCTGCCTTCAAGAGAAATTAGTCAGTAAAGAGCTCCATACAGGTCCTGAACTGAGGAAGGGAATTCAAGAATTTCCATAACAAGAGAGTGGTCAAGAAAGAAATGTGCCTTCTCCTGTGGAGGAGAGCTTGGCTGGAGAAATGGGCCCTCTGGACAGTAGGACCTATGCATGAGCCTCTCCTGCCTGGATCTAAGAATGTTATTGTTTAAGAACAGGAATCATGATTTTTATATCTTGTATCCATGGATGACTAAAAGTATGATGTAATATTTCAGTGGATATTTTTAAAATGTGTGATAATGAAGGTAATAAGCACAGATGGCCATAAGAATGTTAGATAAGAATATAGAAAAGGCTAGAAACTGAGAAAAAGCAGATTTGGATTCTCACATAGATGTTTCTACTATTCTGATTCTTTTACTAAATTAATTTGGGCCACTAAAAGCTTTCCTATCCAAGAAATGAAGATATTTGATCAAGTAATTTCTAAGGTCCTTTCTAGTTCTAAAATTTCATAACTCATTTCAACTCACCCCACTAGTAAAAAAGCAATGCAGAAGCAATATTCTATATATGATTTTATCTTTTTACATAAAAGGCAATAGTAATATAAATCCTTTGAAAAATAAAGCTCAAAACTAATAAGTATGCTTTTATTAAAGTATTACGGGTTTATTTCCTGAGGAAGGGTCAGGATTCACTTGAAAGTATGTACTGTAAGATCTTCCACAAATGAATACCAGCTGAGAAGAAACAAAATTTAAGTAAATAAATGTCACTAGATTTTTAAAAATGCAATTATAAATTTCATTCTGGCCAAGAACTAAGACATAAAGTTTCTTAAGAATTGAGACTCTGGCCAGGTGTGGTGGCACATGTCTGTAATCCCAGTAATTTGGGAGGCAGGATGGATCTCAAATTCAAAGCCAGCCTCAGCAAAAGTGAGGCACTAAGCAACTCAGTGAGACCCTTTCTCTAAATAAAATACAAAATAGGGCTGGGGATGTGGCTTAGTGGTCGAGTGTCCCTGAGTTCAATCCCCAGTACCAAAAAAACAAAAAAAACAAACAAACAAACAAACAGAATTGAGACTTCTGGCTGGATGTGGTGGTGCAAGCCTGTAATACCAGTTACTTGGGAGACTAGGGCAGGAGCCACAAGTTCAAGGCCAGCCTCAGCAATGTAGCAAGGCCCTAAGCAACTTAGTGAGACCCTGTCTCAAAAAAATAAATAAATAAATAAAAAGGGCTGGGGATGTAGCTCAGTGGTTAAGCACTCCTAGGCTTAATCTCTGGCTTAAAAAAAAAAATTTTTTTTTGAAGCTTTCCTGGTCTATAGTTTGGAGAACAAAATGTCAAAAAACTGCTTATAATCAATCTGGGCAATGACAAGCAGAGAAGCCTTGTAGGACTTGCCATATTAATCAAATGGTTGCTCTTCAATGCTTGAGTCAATATTCCTAGACTTGCCCAGTGGACTAATAGAGCTAACATTCCAAAATGTTCAAATTTTTGTTTTGGACTCAAGTTTTCACTTTGTTGTGTACAAAGATTCTAGAAAACTTTTCCATCTATCTTCATCATCATCTTGTGGAATGATCATTTAAGATGGATGTAATTGCAAAATTAAAGTACAGTTCTATAATACATTTGACCATGTATTTCTCCTTTTTTTTTTTTTTTTTTTTTTTTTTTTTTTTTTTATTTAATGGTAAGCATTGGGACAGTTTTCCAGCATTGTATAGAGAAAATATGTTGAAAAAAGAATTTCTACAGGTGTTATGATTCTGCTAGAGATTAATATGCCCTCTAGTCTTCGCAAAGATTTCATGAGCTCTTAAGCAGCTTACCAATTTAAACTACTGCTTGAAATGCTCATGTTTTCATATTGATCTTGGAGTTGAGGACAATTCTGGATACATGCAGGTGCTAGATTGTCTTTTCAATGAAGATAGTGACTCTAAACTTCTACATCTTTTAAAAACCTGTTTCTAAATATTAAAATAACAATTTTAAAATGAGAACTTAAACACAGACCCTGAATCAGGAACTAATTTCAATACATCGTGAAAGATGTCACAGGACTAAGACCTAAGGATGACCTAGATTCTTATTTTCTGCTCTTTTCTAACTGTCCCACTTTCTAAATGTCCTTTTATTTGTTTCTTGGAATTCATCCAAGTTACTAGGCATTAAATATAATTTCTTCTGTCGACCATACAATTTACACTTTCCACATAAAACTGTGGTCAAGACCAATTTGTTTGCCAGCCAACTCTCCCCCAGCTATCACCTCTGTCTTATGTAAACAAGAAGATAAAAGAAATTTCAACAACATGGATGGAAATGTTAATTTCTAAATTTTATTTGTGTTCTGTGCTTTCCTTAAAAGATTTACCTACACAAAGCTTTAATTATTCATTTGTGTTAAATACCATATTGTCCAACTTTACTATTTCTTTTCACATTATATTTTAAAGCCTGTTTCCAGTGTGAATTTCTTTTTAGCAAGATCTGTTGCTAAATATTTTCTCATTTCTCATTTAATTTTTAAAGGATAATTACTTGATTCAAGATTGTTTACTGTTTGATGTGATCAGTTCTAAACTCAATCACTAAAATGGTTGAATGGACAGATGAGCTTTCTGGGGGATAAGATGGGGTGAAAATGAATTAGGTTAAGGAAAAAGCAAAGAAGGAATGGACTGAGTGTCATAGGAGCTAGCATTTAATGTCATTTCAAAATTTTCAGAAATAGTCAATACAAACACAATAATTATCACTTTAACCTACTGAGCATATTACCTACTCATGCTTTCATTCAATATTTACAATAAAAAGGTGTGTCCCTCATATGCTACTATTTTTGTGGATGTCAATTTTATTAAAAATTCTATTTTTCTCCCCAAGAAAACTGTGATTTTTAAACATTTTATAGGCAATATGAAATATTAAGATGTATCTTCTGTTATTTGACTTTGCTGAGTGAAATAACTTCTATAAAATTTAATTTTTAATGTAAACTTTCAACATTTCAACTTATAATATGATTTTTTTTGTGGATGTCTAGCACTATAGCACAATGTGCTCTTGGTAGTGAGGGTACTTAAAAACAATACAGATTTAATTAAGCATTCTCCTCAGGAATTATGGCAAAAAGGACTTTGGAACTTCAAAATCTCTGTGAGAAAATAAAAGGAGTGTTCATCTTATGTTGACAGACATAGATTTAATTAACTATTGTGTGAAAATATAGATCACACATTTAATTAAACACTTTAAATGGCATCAGAGATTTTAGCCACCTAACAACAACTAAAACTCAAGAAGTAATAACTGAGACTACCTCATTTACTATGTCATGATTATCCAACACTGGAGAGTAAACATCCCAGTCTTTAAATAAATTTATTTTCCTTAACTGTTAAGAAGTATTTTTTTCCTTTTTTTTAGAAAACATCCTTGAAGGTTTAGTTAAAATGTTAATTCATGATGCAAAAAGAATATTCATTTTTTGAATTGGCAAATATTTATTAGCCACCAAATAAATGCAAGGCATATGTAATAGCTGTTACTGAGTAACAAATTACAATAAACTGTGCAGTTTTAAGCCACATACATTTATTATCTCACCATTTCTGTGAATCAGGAATCCCAGCATGGCTTAGTTGGGCCCTCTGCTTTGGTGTCTCTCACAAGGCTGTCTTCAAGGCAGGCTTAGGTCTCATCTAAGGCTTGAGTAGGGAAGGATCTGCTTTGAAGTTGATAGAAATACTGGCAGGATTCATATCTTTGCAATCTGTCAGGTGAAATCCTTAGCAACTTGCTGACTATTGGCCAGAGATCACCCTTATTGCCTTGCCATGTGGGTCTCTCCATATGGCAGCTTGCTTCATTAAAGCTAGCAATGGAAAGGGTCAATGGAGTGAGTGCTCACAAGATGAAAATTACAGTCTTCTATAATGTGATCATGGAAATAACATCTTACCACATCTGCCCTATTTTATTGGTTAGAAACCAGTCATAGATCCTATCCTTAACCAAACAGAGGAAATTAAAATACCATGAAATGGGGATAACTTGGTAGGATAAATATAAAAACTAGGAAAGCCATCAGAAGTCTGTGGAGAAGAGCTTTGTTTCAGGGTCTGGCGATAGAGTAGTGAACAAGACAGATAAGATACCTGTCCTTATGCTAAATATAAAACGCAGCAAAAAATGCCATTGATGCCCTGATAGCCTTTCCTTATCCTTCATCAGTCTTGGTTGACAATAATTTTTAATATAGTATTTGAGTTTGTATGCTGAACTAAAGGAGAAGAGAAAATTAACTATGAGGTTACAAAAGTCATCTAAACATAATAAGATTCTGGTTTAGCCTTGGAGAAGCTGATGTGGAAAGGCTGCTCTTGGCAAAGGAAGAATGAAACAGAAGGAGACAGCAAGGATGGCTTCAAAGTTTTCAGCCTCACTGATTGGGAGAATGATGACATTTATACACACTTATTTAGAAGAAAGATAATGAATTTATTTTCAACATAATGGGTTAAAAGTAGAATAAAAGCTTCAGGTGAAATGTTCTCAAAAAGTAAAGGAGAAAGAATGTAAGTTTCAAAGAGAGATCAGAGTTGCAGAAATAGAAAATGGTCCTCCAAAAATAGTTCTCCTTCACTTGAGTCAAAAATCTGCTCCATCAACTTGAAGAGTATGTAATGGGAATGCTATTTCATTGAAAAAGAATAATGTGATTTGATGTTAGAAGAATCTTTAAAATTGAACTTGGTTTTATCTGTCTGAAATCTGAAACATAAAAATACTGAGGTCTGGAGATTTCCCTTTACACCCTGTGTTTTACAGCTGTGCCTTTGTCATAGTTGGACTTCTTGGCACACTTTTGCCCTCTGGCCTTGTCTAAATACTCATCCTGTGTCCAACAGCCTGGGTCTAGTTCTGGTGCTAATTATCAGCCATGAAACAAAGGCAGATTGCTCTACCCTTCTGAGTGCCTGTCTTTCCTCAAACAAGGATAACCACATGTGTCTCACCTACCTTACTGAGTTTGTGTTAATGCAAATGGCCTAATGATGTAAGTAATTGTAACAAATTCAAGTGGAACTATTATTATCACTATTATTATTATTAAATACTGTGGCTATGCTATTCCCTGTGCTCATTTTGTATTTCTCATAAATGTTCTATATTATATTGTTCTTCAATTTGTTTCATAATTAGCTTTTTTGAGTTAAGGATTTTGAGTTTTAAGAAAAAAGACCATGGATATATTAACTTTTATGTCTCATAACACTTTGCAAACATTAGGATATGGGTATATTCAGTAAATATTTAATAACTTGATTTTATGTAACATTTTTTCTTGTTGTAAATCTGTCTCCAGATATAATCCATTAGGGCAGAGAATTCTGTACAATGTTTTTGTATCCCTTCTACCTTGAGGGGTATTTGGCACATAGTAGGCCTTCAATAAATAACTTACAAAGCACAGTAATCCCCTATCTGCAGTTTGACTTTCCACAGTTTCAGTTACCTATGGTCAGCTGCAGTACAAAAGAATGAATATTTATCTTGACTCTCAAGAGAGACCATATTCACATAACATTTATTATGATGTGTTGTTTTAGTTGTTCTATTTTAGTATTATTTATTATTGTTAATCTCTTACTTTGCTTAACTTACAAATTAAGCTATATCACAAGTTTGTATAGCAAAAATATATACAGTGTGGGGAGAGAGAGATCATTATGTTCACATTTTTCAGGCATCCTCCAGGAGTCTTGCAGTGTATTCCCTGTGACTACAGGGGCTGGCAGGGGGAGTACTGTAAATGAACGACTTAATACAGGCCCTCATTTTTTAGGTTAGTTTCGTTAAAAGGAAATATTTAGATAGCCAAGGTAACCATACATAGATTTAACTATTTCAATGTTTCATGTAAAAAAATAAAATATAAATGAATAAAAATTAAAAATTAAATATATCTTTCTGTTTTCCAGGATATTTGATAAATAGAAACTCAGACTAATTAGTAGTAATATAGGGAAGGAAAGTGTATGAACCACCAAGAGAAACAGTGCTACCAAGAAATATTTGGACTCCAAGTTGTTTTCCTTTTGTTTTTTAACTTTGCAGTTACAAACTTGCAGTAACTTTCCTTTGGAATATTTTGAAGCTGTAGTCTATATGATGGACATATAATCTCTGTATATTCCCAGTTAATAGCAGACATAGTTCACATAACGCAGACATCCATGAGCTGCATTATAGGTGCAGTCATGTTGCACAACTCTGGGTTCAGATTGAAGCAGACTGCAGAAACAAAGGATCTCCCAGGATGAGACTGGAAAACTGTGGAAAGGTAGTGGCTAAGTGGAAAGGAAATAAAATAAACATTAGATTTGATATTTACTGACAAAATATGTTTCCTTCCACCAGATAAAGTGGTGGGGTAGAGAGGACAAAATGAAAAAGCTGCAAGAAATACTCTATAATAGAAGATTGTTCAGTGGAATTTAAAAACTTTACGTCCAAGCAGGCTCTGTATTTTACATTGTTTCCTCTTTGAACAATATCAAGGAGCCTGCCAATATAAGCTTGAGCACAGGCTATCTCAACAAATATTTAATGAGGGTCTATCCCAAAACAAACGCCATGCTAAGGACATATGTTTTCATCACAGTCCTTGGTCTCCTTGAGACTATACACGAGACTATACACTAACAGTATGGAATACATTAATATACTGATACCATGTGTGATTGGCTCATTTTTCAAAATTAATTTGCACACACAATGGAAGAGCGACTGGGGTTTCAAAATAAAGTCATCCATAATGGAGGTGAGTTTTTGCAAATATGTTATAAATGCATTTTAATGTTCTTTTCTATGGCTACATTGTAACTTTCATTTAAATAAATCATATTGTTCTTAGGCAATAAAAAAATCAGTACTCGATCTCTTTGGCATGCCAATGGGCAAGAAAATCAGGCTTCTTGGAGAGAGAAATTGCTGCATTCCTTTAGCTATCATTAAACAAATCAAGGGCTAAAGTGGGAAGACACAAATTATAGAGTTCTCCCCGTAAAGTAGGTGAAGTACTCCTCATCATTTAGGCTCAGTAATGAGACTGGAGTTTGATGTACGGGAAAACCTGCACAATTGGGTCCTGGGGGAATGTGGGAGGAGGAAGGAGGGAGAAAGGCAGGAGAGAAAATAGAGGCACATATCTTAATTTCCCTTCTGCAGACTTCAGCTCAGAAAAAGAGAGTTAATGAGGCAAGGGACAGTGGTGCCAAGAATACCCGCTTTCCCAGAGTTGTGGGAGGAAGGGCCTTATTGGCACAACTGAAAGAAGTCATTGTGGTAGTTCAGGAGGGTCAGCTTGTAAAAGGCATGGAGGGCCCATGATCATGAGCCTGCTGGTTTTCAGAGGCATAGATAAGATTTAGAAATAGCTGTGAGTTTGGTTAGGAAACCTAGGGAAGGGATCCAGAGAGTAAGCCAAAAATGGCTTTGGGTGAGAACTGTAGCTCACTTTATGTGAACTTCTGGCACCTGAAAGGGAGTCTCTAGGCCCAGCTGAAACTAGGGTGAAGCTGAGTCAGTCAGACCTTCGAAAGGATAGAGGACTGTCAGTTGTCTCAGCTACACCTTCTCATCCTGGACACCAGAATCACCAAGCTGGAACCAGGGAGGAAGGAGGACATTGTGCCAAGATCAGAGAGCCAAAAAGCATTATCCACAATTTCTCCAAGTCTTTCCCTCCTCAATGACTTCATTTAAATCACATTTCATTCCCCAAATATTCAGCTACCATCTCAGAGAGAAGCTGCAATTAAAATGAAGAATTAAAACCCAAAACCTCTCTTTACTTAGTATTTTTTTTTTTTTTTTTTTTTTTTTTTTTTTTTTTTCCTGAGCCAAACCTAGAAAAGGCTGTATGAATAGTAGGAATGGAAGAAAGTTGAAACAAGAAGTGACTAAGTGTCCTATCTCAACTCAACTAAAGTTGAAGAAAATAAATTATTGAGAAAGTAGAGAAGCTAAATTCTCCAAGCATCTTAGGTATTTGAGTCAAATTTAGACACATAGGTGTGTGGGTTTTAGCTATAAAAATTTTAAAAAAAAGTGAAGAAGTTGCATATAGTCTCTCTTCTCAGACAAATTTTAAGAGAGGAAAGAAAAATTTCCTTTTTGAAATCTTTGACTAGAAGGAGAACTGCTAATGAAATTTAAGGTCACACCTGGTTTAATTTGAAGCACCTAAGGAATTTTCTTCCACTTTTTCTCCTCTTCCATTTGAGTCAAATGTCCATCCAAATCTACCAGTGACAGGAACAGAAATTCTGCCCCCCCAGACTTATATCCTAAATATTAAGGAGAAAAGAAATATAAAAATTATTGTGATTTTAATATATTCTAAGCTCTGTTTGGGGTGATTTAAATAGAAGAATGTAGTAGCTGGGGTTTTTGGTGGTCCTTGTTTGATGATGTGCATTGTGTGTGATACAAACATCACTTCATCTAATCTCTGTATTTTAGATAAATCTATAGGTATGTAACTCCATTTTATAGATGAAGATTCTTAAGGTCTATCTTATTTTGTTAGGACTACTATAATAACAGAATTTCATTTCTCACAGTTCTGGGGCCTGGAAAATCCAAAATCAAGGCAGATTTAGTGTCACAGAGGCTGTTTTTTCTGTTCTCACATGGTAGAAGGGGCAAAGCAGATCTCTAGGGTCTCTTTATAATTCCTTTCATGAGGTAGAGTCCTTATAACTAAGCCTTCCCTAAGCCCTTACTTCCTAATACCATCAAATTGTTGATTAGATTCCAACCACTTACATTTGGGGGGGCATACAGTATTCCTCTAATACAAGGATCAGGGTAGATCAATGACTTATCAAAACCATAAACATCGAACAGTAAAACAGAAATGAAAACCCATGTCTGTCTCATTCTGAATCTTACATATATTTCCTACTGACCCGTTTGGTCTTACAGAATCATTTAAATTACAAACACCTTCAAAAGATTTATGTACATAATTTCTCATGAGCAATAACTTTGAAAATTATGGATGAGCACAAAATCAGATCTCCTGAAGTAAACCATCTTAAGGAAAGGGTGCTAATGAGTGGAGAAGTGTGGCATGAAAGGAAACCTGAGGTCACTTCAAAATTGTCCATAGCATCAGCCCAAGTCCTCTGCCTACAGCAGTGCTAGGAGTATAATAAATACTTGCTGGTTAAGTCAATTTTACTTCTCTGATGTTCTCATTCTCACTGTCCTGGCTCCACATTTTCCATGCAGTTAATTTATTCAGATGTCCAGCATGTTTCTGCTCTCTGATCATGTGGGATTTAAGAGAACTGACACTGGTGATAAAGCAACCTTATATGAGTAGAAATAGGCTCTGGAATCCACATTCCAACACATTCCTTTGAACCCTGCCATTTGGTTCTACATTTCCCTAGGTGAATATCTCCTGGGGGGTGGGTTGCATGTCTTCTAACCACCCCCAATCACTATGATAAAATATTAGGGTAATGCATGTTCACCTTGGATAGACACTATGAAATTACTTAACCTAGAAGAGTTTAACTTCAAACAGCTTTATTCTGTTGAAAATTGCCACATGTAAAGCTTGGTGCAGGATGCCTATGGGACTGCAAGGGAAGTACAAACACTAGCCTCAGGCATCTAACCTGATGAAAGGAGGCATAGAAACTGGAAAGAGTTAAGTGAATAAAAGAAAAGCAAAGGAAGAGGTTACAAGGAATCCACAAGGGCCTCCAGTTGTCTTGATGGAACATTTATGATTAAACACATGGCAGGAGAGAAACTGCACTTTAAGTCATAAAGCAGCAGGGATTTTCCTTGAATTCCTTCAGCTGGCTTTGCAACAACTCTGTTCTCCATCCTTGAGCCTCATACTCATACACACACTTGTGCACTTTGCTGGTATCCAGTAGTCTCAGGGTCTTATGTAAACACCCCCTTGTACTTTTAGTCAATTCAGGCTTAAGGCCTCCTGTTTCAGTCATCTTTTTTTGCTGCTGTGACTAAAGGACCTGACCAGCACAATTATAGAGGAGGAAAGGTTTATTTAAGGGCTCATGGTTTCAGAGGTCTCCATCCATACACAGCAGGTTCCATTCCTTGGGGCTCAAGGTGAGGCTGAACAACATGGCGGGAGCGGGTGGCAGAAGGAAGCAGCTCACATCCTGGTGATCAGGAAGCAGAGAGAGAGAGAGAGAGAGAGAGAGAGAGAGAGAGAGAGAGAGAGAGATCTCCATTTGCTAGATACAAATATATACCCCAAAGCCATGCCCCAATTCCCAACTCCTCCAGCCACACCACAGTTACCACTCAATTACTCCTTATCAGGGGATTGGGTTAAAATTCTTGCAATCCAATCATTTCTCCTCTGAACCTTCTTGCATTGTCTCACACATGAGTTTTGGGGGGACACCTCATATCCAAACTGTAGTACCTCCTGAGAGCATTTGCCTGTTGATGAGGTCACTTAAAAACAGTTCAGTGTTTTTATGATCTAAATGGGTTAATCGGCTTTAGTATTAGTGCAACTTTTGGTAATTTAAATTCTGGAAAATATGAGAAGAAGGAAGTACCAAATCACCCTACTTGGTTGAGCAGCACTTCATAAGAAATACAGAAATAGGCTACAAAAGTAAACAAAATGAAGATCACATTTATCTCCAGTACTTACTGACTGCACAGCTTTTGGCAACATCCAAAAATGAAATGAATAAAAATTGTCTAGTATATAGTTGGCTATTATACATTGCTATTATATAATTGTTGTGCCATGTGATGAAACAGCATTATTGAGACATATGACCGTGTCCAGCCCATGGTTCTTGCTCAATAAATGTTTGCTGAGGGGCTAGGGCTATGGCTCATCAGTAGAACGCTTGTCTCGTGTGTGTGGGACCCTGGATTTGATCCTCAGCACCACATAAACAAAATAAACAACTACAACTAAAAAAATATTTAAAAGATAAATGTTTGCTGAGTCAGAATCTACACTGTATTCACCGACTCATGAGAGCAACTCTGGTGCCTGATTAGTTACAGAAAAGAAAAGACACCATTTATACAATGTGACAGAGAAAGACTTTGTTCTTTTTCTCTGTGAAAAAGTTTGATTAAATTTTTCATAAGTTGCTTTATTTAGTACTGAAATAATAGAAGATTTTGTACAAGCCATTCTTGAAAAAGATGAATAATAAAATTTCACCACTCTTTTAAGACAGAGTGTCAACATAAGAAACTGGAAGTGCTAATTTGTAGAGCCCTATGTGAAGGTCAGGTGGAATAGAGAAAAGCAAATCATTTCTTTTCCAGTGATGATTTTACTGTATCTAGTGATTTTTCTAATCTCTTAAGACAAAGTAGTGCTCTAGGGCTCTAACCACTTAACACCAATTTGTAAAAAGAAAGTTTGTATTCTTAGTAGTGGAAACAGTGACAAAGCTTCCAAATCCCTGAAGTTGCTACTGTTGTTTAAGATACTAAAGATGGGTGTGACAGTAGCAGTCACATTAGCAGAAGGAACTTCCTCACCACATCAGAGAAGATCATTAAAGAACATTCTAAGCCACAAATATTGGCTAGAATTGGTCAAGTTGGGTCAAAATAATACCAACATCACAGTAAGTTTTTAAAGTGCTGGGGGAAGAGAGCAGTTTGTCCTGTCATGCTTCTCAGGTTAAAAGGAGTTGCCACAACAATCAGGTGGAAGTATAAGCCACAAGAGAAAGGTTGAACCCTTGTGAGAAAACCTCAGGTACATACTAGATTAATGACAACAAATGGTTTCCAATGAAAAGCTTTTAAAATTATGAAATCCCCTGAAAATAAAAATTCTCAATATTTATTATTTTATCCTACTTATCTTAAGGATCTCAAGTCATCAAACAGGAGAGATAACTTTGTCTGATTATCAGCCACCCTTATCCTTAACATCAGACCAGTTCAATCATTGTGCCCACAGTGCTATTATAAGCCTAGTGATAAAAGTAATAGTAAAATAATCAGTTAGCTGACACATTTATATAAAGGTAGAGGCCTCAATATTAACCCCAAAACTTATTTTGCCTATCAGATGGTTGGATTCTATGAAATTCCTGAACACACAATCCTTTTAACCTTTTCAACAATTCA
Source organism: Tamias sibiricus (assembly GCA_025594165.1). Taxonomy (NCBI): domain Eukaryota; kingdom Metazoa; phylum Chordata; class Mammalia; order Rodentia; family Sciuridae; genus Tamias; species Tamias sibiricus. The sequence continues at coordinate 49,300,122 of CM046670.1, forward strand.
ACCTCTTTATTGATAGAGGTTCCATTAACCCACTAAGTGCCAAGTTTTCAATTCTGTGAATAGTGCAACAAAATTGACACAGGTGCATTAAAATAGATTGGAACTCATGATCTAGATCTCATATATATGTTATATTATTGTTATAATACAGTTCTATTATTATGACTATTGTATGTTTTATTATATGTTATGTAACTGTATTATATATTACATTTAAGTTTTTATAGGTGTTCTGCTTCAGGGATGATGGAATAAAATGGACTAATGGGATTTATCTATGATATACAGTTATAGATAAAAATACTGGTAATATATTATACATGCAATATTTTCCCATGACTAGCATATGTAGTCCTTGACATATATAAATACTTAACCTACCATTGTTATATAAATGAATTATGTTTTCTCACGTAAGCTCTTTGGTTGAAAGCAAACAAAATTAACATCTAATAGGAAAAGGAAGAAATTACTACAACAAATTGGATTAGAGTGGTTCATAGAATCAAATAAATAGCTAAAAAGCCAGATTTGAAAAGAAAAACCAAAGCAGCTTTTGCATTCCAAGTGCTGTGTGCCAGTACAGGATTTCTCTAGGTAGCGCTACTGGAGCTGTGCTTTCTGAAACAGAAGCCACTACTGCAATGTGGATATTTAATCTAAACTTTAATTACCAAGAATTAAATAGAACTAAAAATTCAAATCCTTAGTTATACCATCCACATTTCAAATGTGCAGTCATCTTGTGTATTTATTGGCTCTATGTTAGACATCACAAATGTACAATATTTTTGGAACTACTGAACTGCCTATTGGATAACTCTGTGCTAGAATATCTGTCTTTTGGATGGTTCAACTGCATTCATTGTTCCATCCTGTGTAAAGACACTGAAGGTTAAAATTCTAGAGAGAGTTTCTTTAACTGAGGCTGAATTACACATATTCATCATGTTGCTAGAATATTACAGAGCACACCAATGGAGAGCATGATCCAGACTATACATAATGGGGAAGATATAGTTTCCCCAAAGGAAAATTTAATTCTAATTTAAGAAGCAGGAATGGAATCTGTATGGGAAAAATATACACATATATACTACATAAGTACATACGCTTATTCTTGCATGTTCACATACACATTATGATTTCAGTGTGAGAATGGAGATGGCATTTCCAGATACTCTTCATTTATCAGCTGACTAATTAGAACAGAAGGCAGCCTCTTTCAAACATCCCTTCCCTAGACAGGCATCTGGGCCGGGGTACACAAGGCTGTTTGATGCTATGCCAAAATTCCTGGCAGGTAGGGAAGAAACAGAAAGAGCCCTGGAGCCATTTACCTGGTCTCTTTATGTCTGAATTATACTTTTCTTTAAACCCAGTCTGATGATAAAGTAATTGAATATTCTTATCAAGTTTGGGAAGCCTAGCATTTCTGGCTTCAAAGGGTCAGGTTTTATTATGCAGCAGCTTTCAGCTTTAGCATGGGAGGGGGAGGGAAAAAGAGTTTTGTCAGAACATAGCACCACCAGTACATTTTCACTACACAAACTGCCTTTGTTCAGTATTTCTAGCTTGATTTATGATTGCAGATCATATCTCACAGTTCCTTGTAGTCTGATGGTAATGTGTATGCAGGGAAAAAAATAAAACCCAGACCTTAAATTGGTTGCAGCATGAATTTCACAGTCAATCTGCCAAGAACTCAGCATATCTCTTTTTTTTTTTACCAGGTTTTGGACAAGAAAAAGAAGTCATCCAAAGCATGAAAATAAGGGTTAGAAATGGAGATTGGGATGGTATTCAAGAATTCTGGACTCAGGTTATAGCTTTGAGCCTCAGAGTTCCCTTGTGTAAAAGGAAAAAGTTGTATTAGGCAATCTTCAGGGCTCTTTTGGCCTCTAAATTCTTTCATTCAAATCATGCTGGCTTATGATCACATTGTTTTTTTCCTCCTCATTCCGCTATTCCATCCTTCCCAACCTCTTTTTTTCTGTTGGATTCCTAGCTCTGGAAGACTTTAGTTGAAGGTCTGTAGCAAAACAATTTTTGGTGCATTAATGTGCATTTTGCTTGCTGTTTTACTTCCCTCTCTCCAATATGTTATCTAGACATTTCTATATCCAGAATTTTCTTGCCTCTGGAACTTCTTTTTTCCAGGGTTAAAATTAGAAGCCATTTGAAGTCCACAGTTCTTTTGTAATTTGTCTACACACAAATGCACTAAGGAAATTATTTCAGATGTCTCCAAACAGAAAGGGGGAAATATTGGAAAGAAGTGAAAGGAAGATGAGAATGCTTTCCTAAACTAGGAAAGTAAGAGAGTAGTGTTTATCTGTCAACAGATCCACCTTCCTACATTTTTAAGACATGACTTCATAGCCTAACTTAAGGGGTAGACACTTAAGAAGCAAGGTTCCCACATGAAAATCATTCCTATGCTTCCTATTACCATGCACAGAAGCAACACAGTTGAGAAATTGAGGGGCCCATGTAGACTGAGACAAAAAAATGCCTTGTATACCACAAGGGTTACCATTATAGAAGGATGAGTCTAAGGCACTTGACAGCAAGTTAAGCACACTGAATTTCTTCCATGCTGAAAGGGACAGTGATTCTTTTGGCTGGAGAAAAACGTATATTCCATATAGGAATTTGCTTTTCCTACCTGCAGGTCTGCCTGTACCATCATCATAGGTCTTTCAAAATGCTTGACTCATTACTAATAAAGAATGCCACATAACACTTTATCAGATCAAAGAACACAGTTTACTGTGGAGGAGGTGGAATTGGGGACATCACAGTGAGATCCACAATTCCTTTACAAACTTCACCCAGAAGAAGCTGCTACCCTCCCTGACACAGCAAGCAACAGAATGGCCTGTCGAAGTCTCAATTGAAAGATCAGTCCTAAGGTCAAACTCCATAAAGACAGAGTGCCATTCTCCATGATGCTTTATATGCTTCAAATAGTAACCATTGTATGCTACCATGTTCCCAAAAGGTAAAATACATGGGTCCAGTGATCACAGAGTGGTGCACTTGGGGAATTTTTGCTTTTCCTCCCTGCAGATCTATTCATTACTGATTTAGAGCAGGCATCCCATTCAACTTCAAGATATGTCTGCTACCCAGGCATTCCAATATTCATATTATCCTGAAGCCACTACTACCTTCATATATGTGTTACACTATCTATTTCTATAGAAAGTACCTTTGATCCAATCTGTTAGAAAGGATTCTGTGGTTCTTTTTTAAAAGTTATCATGAGTTATTAAATGTTTCAGTTGACAAAGTATGCATGTTTGTCATGTGCAACATGATATTCTAAAGTAAATATACATTATAGAATGCATGAATCTCACTAGTTAACATATGGGTTACCACATAAAGTTATCATTTTATGATGAGTACATTTAAAATTTACTCTGTCAGCATTTTTCAAGAATGCTACATGTTTCTTATTAACAATAGTCACCATGTTGGATAACAGAGCTCTTCAACTCATCTAACTAAAATTTTCTATCCACTCAATCAGACATGGAAAATAGAAAAAAGTTGATCTCATAGGAGTAGAAAGTAGAAGTATGGCATTCTGTATTTTTGACCACCTTCAGTCTCATTCAGTTCCTCAAAAGCACAAGCCATATCTTCATATCTGCATCATTTCTAGAATCATAGGAAAGACAGATCAAAAGAGAATTCACAAATATTATCTGGTTCTTGTGAATACTACTGTTTGCAGGTGGGATTTAAGCATATCACTTTATTAACCAAGAAAACCATGCCACAATATTTGTTTTGTCGGTTTATATGTGGAAAAAACTAAAACAAAATGTTAACTCAATTGTCAGAGAAAAAAAAAGTGAGCAGGTTTGGGGTTCAAGTCTTCCTGGCTATGCAGTGCGTGGTTTGTATAATAAACTCATGTGCTCATCACACTGAGAATATACACGAAAGAACACAGGAGACCTGAGCTGATGATTAGGAGAATAAATGAACCACAATTTGTGCATCGTCCAGTGAGATGCTAAATCTCATAATTTGTATTTTCTCTGCTAATTTTGAAGACTTTTCTATTAGAGAAAGGTTTCTATATTCTAGTTGTTTGCAGCTATTACAACATGCTCTTCATCAGCATTACACAGTGTGGAAATATTGTCTACTCTATATTTGGTTCCATGAACCTTCAGCTCTGAGGAACAAGCCTAAAATTAGTATTTGAAAAATCATTTTTGGACTCAGTAGAACTGATGAATTATGTCTGTTTTCAAGGGATACCACCGCCAGAGGAAAACTTTCTTATGTAAAGAAATAGACATTCATTGCAAAGGATAGCTTAAAGACAAAAATAAAAAAAGATTAAAAGAAAGAAGGACAAGAAACTACATCTACTGGGCCACAAAGAATCAGAGTAGGGTGATTCTGAAAAGAAATAATTGTTCTTGCCTATCCCCTACATAACACTCTCACATTATCCCACTTAAAGGTGAGAAAGTTCCACAAAGATTATTTATTGTATGTTTACTGCACAAAAGACGATTAAGTTCAAACTGCCTGGGTCAGGTCCACAAATGATTAATGTAGTCCTTAAGTGGGTTTCACTACCAGTCTCCTTCCTTGTGTCTCTATGGCAGAGATACAGCATAAGTAGAAAATAGGCATGCTTTCTTATATCTCAGAATAAAGTGCTTCTGGGCCAGAACTGGAAATATATAGTTAATTCTTGAAAAGGAGATTTTATAGCCCCTTCTTTCCCTTGGAAATTGTACAGCAGAAAAGCTTTCACTTTCTAACATTTTCATTATTTTAAATTCACTTTTATTATTTTTGATTTTGCTTCATTACATCCTTTGAGGAAGCATCCTTCATCTATTATGATTGCTATTTGACTTAACATTCCCGAAGAACTGAAAAAAGCCTCTTCTTCATTATATATGCCCTAAAGGTAAATCCACTTAAAAATGAGTTTTTACAAGCAATCCTTATCCTGAAAAATAGTTCTTTTTGCTTGTTTCCAAGAAAGATAGACTAATGTGCAGCAAACACAAAGGATTTTTTCCTGATTGCCAGCATGGTGAACTGCTCAGGGTTTGTTTAGGAAATGCACCTTCATTATGGAAAGCTGCAGCCTGCCCTTGCTGACCAAGTCCTTTTGTCTTCTCTTTGACACATGATAATGCCTGAATTCATGACTTCCACATTTTGTTGGTCTGTACTGTCTTTTCTAATGTTCCCTACGAGAAGTTAGCAAAATTAAAGTGTGTACCAGGTTATTTTAGCACTGTTTTGCTGGCTATCTTTAAGAAACACACAGACTATTTTAGTTAACTAAGAAAAATTAATGGCAAAGCATTTTCCATTCTTCAATTTTCCCAGTATATTACTAGAAAAAGAAAATAAAAAGAGGAGAAAGGAAAATCAAAACAAACCACCTACTGGCAAATATTTAAGAATGTTTTTTCTTTAATCCTCATAGCAACTGTGAAAAGTGTTTTACAAATGAAGACACGAGAAGGTTAAATTATTTGCAATAAGACATAGCTAGTATGATTATTGCAATAGGCTTTCAGTCTTTGCCACCTACAACTCAAGTCTAAATGGACTTGCTAGTCAATTAAATGTGGCATTTGAAGAAAAGGAGGACATTCAAAAAAGATGCAAAACAGTACTTCCAAGGATCATGCACTTTCAGGAGACTACTGACTTGTTCACCCAGAATGAGGAAAAACACAAAACAGACCCACCCTCCACCCCCCCCCCCCCCAGAATTCAATCCACATGTGTGAGCAATGTTAATAAATACATAGGTTTTATTTCAATGTCATGGAAATTTCCTCTGCTCTGACCAATTTAATCATTTAGGTACTATGACATGGTGCACAAAATATCACAAAGGAAGTAGGAAGACAATGCCATATTCTCATTTGTTATTTGCCAGCTTGGTCAAAAGTTACACACTTCCTTAAATCTCTTTAGAATCTCTGTTTTGCAATAATAATAATAATAATAATAAATGCCTCACTGGTAAAATTATTCTGAAGATCAAAGAATATCCAAGTCTATATATGTAAACTATAAAATACATTACACATGAAAGGTCTTATTCATTTTTAAGTTTTCACTTTGATAGAAAACTAAAAAATAACATATAAACAACAACTAAGGGCATGTTATATTTATATTTTTAAGTTTTTCTTTTTTTAAATTTTTTATTAATTAAATTTATTTTAACTTGTGCAAAAAACATAGAAATTGTACAAGTTAATGGTGTTTTGATACATCATGTTTTTATACATGTCTACTCTGCCTGACTTTTCTTTTTTCTTTTTTTATTTATAATAGTAGTATGTATTACAATTCATAATGCACATATATAGCATCTTTTTACACACAATTGTTTGTATACAAAGTATATAAGTACCATTCAGATCTTCAATCATGCATTTAGGATAATGATATCCATTTCATTCAACCACCAATTTTTTCCTCCCCCCTCCTCCCTTGCTCCCTCCTTTCCCCTCCCTTTCCTTTGACCATTGTAGTGTTCCTCTAATCCTCCTATGTACCCCCATCCAACAACACTGTGAACTAGCCTCCTTATATCAGAGAAAACATTCGGTATTTGGATTTTTGAGATGGACTAATTTCACTTAGCATTATATTCTCCAACTTCATCCATTTACCTGCAAATGCCATTATTTTATTCTCTTTTATTGCTGAGTGAAATTCCATTTTGTATATATACCACATTTTCTTTATCCACTCATCTACTGAGGGACATCTAGGTTGGTTCCACAACCTACCTATTGTGAATTGTGTTGCTATGAACATTGAAGTGGCTGTGTCACTGTAATATGCTGTTTTTAAGTCCTTTGGGAATAGACCCAGGAGTGGAATAGCTGGGTCATAGGGTGGTTCCATTCCCAGCTGCGACCAGAACAAGAGGTAGGCATTTTTAAGTTTTTCTATCAACTTAAATACTAGTAGCCACAGGACATAATTTATATTCTTATTTCATTTACCTGTATTCTATTTGTCTCAGAGTTTAGCAAGAATCTGTCATATTATTTAGTTGCCTTTAATTATAACATGTAAAATGCCACTTATACTTACTTAACCTTATCTAGTGACTGATTATTAATTAAAAAGATACAAAATGACCAAAATAGAAACTTGTATGTTACAAATACGTCTTCATCTGTATTGTGAACTGAGCTGATTTTCAGCTGCAATCCATATTTAAGAAACAAGTTACTGCTCCTGGTTGAAGATGAGGATTGGTAGGAAGTGGGAGATGCACAACTCTGACTCTCTGGATTAGACATAGGCTGTCTGCCCTGCAGTTTTCTGAAGTGTAAGAAGGAGTAGACTCCACAGATGAAGACACATAACTTTATTGAGAGCACTTGACTGGCAGGAAGATTCCAATATCATGTTCCCCTCGGGATTGCCTCCTTCATACTCTCTCCATAACCTCTCTAGTCTGGGCCTTCTGTATCACTTGCCTAGACCACTGTAATACATCCTAGTGGGGCTCCCTATCTTCAGGCACTTTCCTCCCAAGCAGACCCACACATACTTGCTCTAGTTATCTTTATATGTTCCATTAAAATATAAAGGTAACCATATTAATTTTTCTCCAAAGAATGTTAATGACCCCAAAGCCTTTAGGTGCACAGGGACTAGAATCCACCTGCTCAGCAGGCACTTTGGACACTGCACAGTCTGAGTAAAGAGTTGTAGAAGTCATTCAACTTTTTTTTTTAATATTTATTTATTTGCTTTAGTTGTACACAATGCGTTTATTTGTATGTGGTGCTGAGGATCGAACCCGGGCCATGCACGTGCTAGGCGAGCGCTCTACCGCTGAGCCACAACCCCAGCCCCTCAACTTTTAATCTTACTCTCCTCCCTTATTTCTTCTGCTTCATGGTCAATATTTCAAGCACATCAGAATAATTCTGATCATTAAACCTACATTGGTCCTTCGGTCTTGGTCCCTCCTTCTCTCCCCTCCTCTTGAGTCATGGAAGTAAACTGTTGCTTACTTCCATCAGATCATTCAAGTAGACATCTACATCTTTCAAATTCATGCTAACATTTAGCATCTTCTTTTAAGTTCTACAAACCTCAAGAATGAACTAATGTAGTATTTCTGGCACAATGAATGGTGACTTACATTTCAGATTAAACTTAATTATAGGAAATATTTATTGCAGATGGGACTCTGTAGACTGAAATTAATTTATTAATTACAGATTATTTTATCTTTGAAATATACCTATAAGATTGATATTGTAATTCCTAAATCATGGGAAAAGATGAAATTTTAGCAAAACTGAATAACTTTCCCCGCAAATGCACAGAATCTTCTTTTACAAATAATAATTACCATAATTTTGGTGATATTTATAAACAAGATAAATTAATGAGTGCTCACAAATAACACTGGATAATCAATATCTAAATTAAACCCATCACATGTAAAGAAAATGCATAGGCATGAAGTTTAACTAACTGTCAATTAATGTCATGGAAAGTTGAGATATAATCACTAACAAACACGAAATCATGAGCTGTGGTATAGAGACACTGCACCCATGATCAATTGTTCTCAGGTTCTCTACACTGATTAGTCTATATCTAGAACAGGAATGAGTTCATCATCTTTAGTTCAACCTTAGTAACGTATGGGACAGCTAATGATGGTGAAGAAGATGGATGGTCTGAAATCCAAACATTATGGAGAATTATTAAGGGAACTGAGGATTTTAGCCTGGATAGGGAGTGGTAGTAAGGATTTGGGGAAGCCCTGTAGCTGAAAAACTGATTAGAAACCAATAAATTAAAGTTAGGGATGGTAGCTTTAACAATCCAAATAAAGCCATTCAATTAGAACTCACTGATGTTGGCAAGTGGTATAGCACTTACCCTGGCTCCTGCTATACCATTTTGCCTGCTTCTCTTCCATTGCCTGAGAGGGTACTACTCAACGTAATATGAGCCAGGAGCAAAAAACTTGCACTAAACTGAAAGACTCATGCTACTTCCTTCATAAAGTCCTATTACATAAAAATGTCAGCTGAACTAAATGGTGTGTGTAGTGACCTAATACATTCATATTTTGGTGAAAGCTCTTTATCTCATAGAAGGCCTATGATAAACAGAAGCTACTCTGTGGACTACACCTTTGCCTAGGGTTATGTATTCCTTCCTTTTACTCTACCCACAGCCTTCAATGAGTGATCTTCAAACTCTTTTGCCCTTCCCTTGTGATAGAAGTGATGCTATACATCTAGAATATTATGGAAAACTCCAAATTAAAATATTCTATCCTTTTAATGTCAATTTTTCCTTGCAGTGACAAAATGCCTGACATTAGCAACAAAAAAGGAGAAAACATTTTGGCTCAAGGTTCTAGAGATTTTAGTTCAAGTTCAGATATGTCCATTGCTTTAGATCTGAGATGAAGCAGAAGGTCATGGTGGAGGGACATGATGGAGGAAAACTCACCTCAACATGGCCAGGAAGCAAAAAGAGAACCAAGTAAAGGGCTAAGAGCATGATATAACCTTCTATGGTGTGCCCCAGTGACCCACTTCCTCCATGTAGCACCCCCTACAGTTTCTACTACCTGTATAAATAATGCCACCAAATTATGATTCTACCAATGTATTACTCCACTGAAAAGATTACAGCTGTCATAATCCAAGAACTTCCCCAAATTCCCACCTCTAAACTTTGCTACACTGGGGATCAAGCCTCTTAATATCATGAATATTTGGGGGACACTTCATATCCAAACCACAACACTTTTTTTTCTACAGAGTAAAATAAGGTGTCAGAACAGACACAGATTTTTGGGGGAGGTAGAAAATAAACTATAAAAATGAACTATATTTTTGCCTTCTTACTAAAGAATATTGGGGAAACATAATTTTAAAACTAGATGCACTTTTTCATTATATCAGTGAAGAAACTATCATCAAATGGAAAAATATCTAGACATATCAATTAACCAACTAACATCATTAGTAATAGGACAATACCTACTGTTAGGGCATTAGGGTTCCTTTCATTCCCTTAAAATATTGATGTATGGGCAGTTCTCTACTCCATTCTTATATTCAGTAGTAGTTTAAAATATGAATTTTGTTCCACATCTCTAATTTGTGAGGGTTGAAGCTATCAAGCACACAGTTGGACCATTCTTCCTTCTCTCTACCCTCCCCCCCCTCAGTGAAGTTGATAGAACTGGCTGAATGAAAAGTGATTATTGTATAGCCTTCCTACTAAAATTTCTCTGATCTCTTCTTAGCAATCGAATAAAGGTGTCAAAATGCATTATCCTGAATGAATGTCAGTCCAGAATCACAACACTTTGTCTTGGATCCAAACATACACACAGACACAACAACAACATTAAAAAATAAAGAAAATGAGGAAATATTTCTTCCAGGTCTGGGAAACAGGCATTTTTAGGTTATAAGCGTTTTTAGAGCCATCTTCTTTTGCGTGTGTATGTAATAATTACACAGAATAGTGGTTTTCACTGTGGCTTATTTGTACATGTGCATAACATAATTTGATCAATTTAATTTATCAGTACCTCCTCTTGCTCTCCCATCCTACCTCCCTGTCATTCTTTTCCTGTACCCTGCAGATCTCTCTTGTATTTTCATGAGATCACTCTTATTCCTCTTTCCTCTCTAGTTTCCACCTGTAAGAGAAAACATGTAGCCTTTGATTTTTTGAGTCTGATTTACTTAATTTAACATGCTGCTCTCCAGTTCTATCCATTTTCCTGAAAATTACATAATTTCACCCTTCTTTATGACTTAGTAGAGCTTCATTGTATGTCTATGCCATGTTTTCTATATCCATTCATCTGTTGATGGAAACCTGGGCTGGTTCTATAACTAGGCTATTTTTAATTACTCTGCTATAAACATGAATATTTATATATCTCTATGAAAATTCTGACTTTATTCCTTCTGGGTAAATATCAAGGAGTGATATGGCTGGATAAAATGGTGGTTCCATTCCTAGTCTTTTGAGGAATTCCATACTGATTTCCATAGTGGCTTTATTGATTTACATTCCCACCAGCAGTGTACAAATTTTTATTAAATATATTTATTTTTATTGTATATATTTTTCATATATATACAGTTGTTGACTATTTGTACATCTTCATTGAGAAATATCTGTTTAATTCATTTGCCTATCTATTTATTAGATTATTTGGGGTTTTGTTGTTGTTTTTATTGAATTTTTTTTTTTTTTTTTTTTTTTTTTTGGTGGGGGGACCAGGGATTGAACTCAGGGCACTGACCCAAATCCCCAGCCCTATTTTGTATTTTATTTAGAAACAGGGTCTCACTGAGTTGCTTAGTGTCTCACCATTGCTGAGGCTGGCTTTGAACTCATCATTCTACTGCCTCAGCCTCCAGAGTTGCTGGCATTACAGGCATACTACACCAGGCCAAGCTTTTGTTTTGTTTTTTGATGTTAAGTTCATTGAGTTCTTTATATACACTGGGTGTATTTGAGTCCTGTCTAGGTTCAAAGATAGTATATTAACTAGTGGATATGAATGCCTTATTCCAATATGCTATGTTTTCATTTTTAAATTTTAAAACTCCTTCTGGATTCAGTTATCATATTTGAAAAGACTGATAAATGTGAGGCTGCCACTCATGAGTTTGATCCACTTCGTTTGCTGGACCATCAAAATGCTAAGCCCAAAGCCTAAACTATAAAGATTTCTAAGCAACAGATGCCTCCATGTTCCTAATTGAACATGTGTCTATCACGTGTGTAATGACCAGCCAGGCCTCTGTCAGTCTGAACTAGCTGTAACTTGGCTGATCTTTTCCTTGACTCAAATTATATAAGTGAAATTTTCCCTATTTTATGCACAGAGTTGTTCTGAGAATGAAAAAAGACTCCACATATAAAAACACTTCCTGAGTTACCAAAGATGATAATAGAAAAAAATAGTGTATTGACCATTGACCTCTTCTTCATTAACTTAAATCTCTTAGCTTGATCTAATTAGATTTCACTCCAACTTCACTTTACGTGTTAAATTAGGACACTAATTGTTGTATTACATTGCCAATAAGGAGGATGTTAAAGTACAATTTAGATCCTAGGGAATGCAAGTAAGTTTGTACATTACTGGAGCACATAAAACTTGTTACTAGAACCCTTAGAGAACAAAATTTTTCATAAGAAAAAATCATATTAAATAGAAAAATATATATATTAATCCACATAAATTAATTGTAAAAATAAATATTTGTTAATTATTTTATGGTTCAAGTATTTGGTAAAGCAACTAGAATTAGAAGCTTAAAAACATAATATTTAACTTTAAGGGATTCAGTGATACAGAGAAGACAAACGTATACACAAATCATAATATGGCAATATTAGAAAGGCAATAATAAAAATAAGAAGAAGATAAAAAATAAGAAAAGAGAGTGATCAAATCTAATTTGGGGATTGAAGGAAGATCTTTAAAGGAGAATGCCAGGCCATCATTTTGATGAATTGATTGACTTTCTCTGGTGAATAAGTAGTGGCAACTCCAGGTAAAGATAACACATACGCAAAGGCATAAACATGTGAAATCACATGCAACCTTCACAGAATTTTAAATTGAGTTGTACGATAATGAGAAAAGTAAAGTGGTGAAATGCACAAGATTGAAGGCAGGAGAAGTTGCAAGGAGAAGTTGTGAACAACAGGGCTGGCCTTATACATATAGGTAATCAGATGCCACAAGAAACTTTTAAATAGTAGAGCAAGATAAGCCAATTTATGTGGTAGATGGTAGGAAGGAATATGGAAAAAGGACTGGCATTGAGATTGATAAGGGGCAACACCACTAGTTACATGTATTTAATAATTAAAAAGTATGTACCTGAAGCTTTTACTCCTCCTAGGACACATGAGACTGCCACTGGGCAGGCAGGAAGGGACTACTGTAAGTTAAGAAGTAGAAATGTTGCCTCCCCAGCCTCACCCTGCAGAACTGAAATCCAAGTCCCTTCTTCTCTTTTTCATGGTATCTTCTGTCAAACTTGGACCCATTCTAATTCTTCTGAAGACAATAATTGTCATCACTAGCCATAGGAGACAGGATAAGCACAATTGGGTGTACCCAGGACTTTGGTATAAATTCTCCAAACTCATAGAGGTCAAGATACACTGTATAGCCAGAATGGATGTTGTAAAGGGCAGCAAAGAAAGGATGCTGTTTATTTCATGATTAATAGTGAACAGCAAGAAGTCTATGTGAGCCCCTCCCAGACAAGAACATTTATATCCCCAGGGACACACATCGTGTTAGGACATAGGAGTATTTCAGTAAATGTTGACAGAAATAAAAGATGGGGGATGAGCAGGGAGAATGAGGAATAAGGGAAAGGAAAGAAAAGGAGAGGGAGGAAGTAAAACAAGGAAAATTTCATTGAAGGGATTTGCCACTCTTCTAGAAGATTATACTAACATTCATAGCTTAAAAGTTTAGAAAACTAAAAGATCCAAAAAGTCTTCATTTTCATATAAAATCATGATTAAAATCAGATTATTTTTTCAAGTCCAAGGTTTCCATGATGGGCATAAATGTTGACAGTTTAACTCTCCAGGGAAATTCAGGAAGCCAGGAATTGTTCATTCAGCTGTGATACCACTGACAACGACCTAAAATTGAACATTTGGTGAAGGAAAAAAAATCACTGGATCCACAAAGGCTTTGATGTGGTCAACAGTATCTTCTGATATGCAGAGAGTACATGTCAGAGAGATAGACAGATCAGCTCCCACAAGGTTGAAGACATCAGCTCTGAAACTTCACCTCGGCTTGCCTAGACTGCTAGTTAGAGATCCCCGAAGCATATATGCATTTAAGTAAATAGAAACATTATTTGTACAGCACAGGTATTAAGGAAAATATCAAATGGAACCACTTCCTCTTTACTTCAGGTTGCTGAACAGCAACAGAAGACTTGGTCAGCTGCTTGAAGTTTACAAGTATGATTTTGGTTTGGTTTGCATTTCCAGATGAGTTTGAGGTCTTTGTGAAGTAAGTTAAAAGTATTCACATAAATGTCCCCAAATATGATTGTCCTTTTAAAATTCAATACATGGCACACTGGGAAATCCAAGTTATACAACATGTCAACTTGAGAGGTATTAAATATACAGCTCTCTAGTCATCCAGTGCAGCTCTTTTACAACACTACAAGTTCAGTGTATCAAGCTCATTAACCTTTCAGATAGTTTAAAGCCATCTGCCAAAAAACTCATTTACAAAATTGAATGGTCTAGGTACTGAATGCCCTGGTCTTGTATATCTGTCAATTGTCTGAAACTTAGTTTAAAGGAGGCAGGTGTCTAAAAATAAAACAGAGCTGTCTAAAAATAAATTTGATCAGGACATTTTTATTTCCATTTGTGTTCCAATCCCATTTTAATAGGAGAAACAATTTACCATGGTGTTTAAGAGTATAAACTTTATAGTTGAAGAACCTAGATTTGATTTCCAAATTTGACAGTCACAAAGCTAAAAAAAGTTGGTTATGCTACTACATATATCTGTACTTCACTTCCCTCAATAAAAGGGAAATAGAAATATTATTTCCTATCTAATTTAAAGCATCATTGTGAACATTAAATGAGTTAGCCCATGGAAACTTCTTATAGCAGTGTCTTAACCAATATTAAGCCCTCCAGAAACATCAACTATAATAATAATATTTACCTCTATTTTTAACCATCAATGACACTTTTGACAATCCCTAGCTGCTAATGTCCCTACATTCCCATTACACTAAATCATCTGTTTGCTTCCACATTGTCTGACTCTTCCTCAGTTCTATCCTAATTTATCTGTCATTTCTAAAAAGTTTTAGAGTAATCACCTTAAGCTTTATTTGACTACAATCTGCATTAAGAAATATATTTAATTTTTAATACTTGTGATTGCCTTATGTTCCATTCTATGCTGGTCTATTTAAAAAGAAATGCTGAGTGTGATCCATTACATTGACTTCATAACCTATATATAGATTATGGTCCACAGTTTGAAAATTTATTTTCTAGAGGACAGAGGACAATCAGATGAACTGCTATTTTATTAAAGGATGATGGAAAGTAATAAGTTAGCCTAACCTCATGTTATCAGAGGCCTCAAGTGCTTAACCTAAAAGAAGTGTGATGGGCTAATGAATAGGTATGAGAGATTTTACACTGAAGTATCACTTGGTCTCCTAAACCTGTGCCAAATGTGTTCCATTCTTGAGTGCTGTAGGTTCCTCTGTCAACAGCTGTCTCTGCACCATCTGTATGAGTCTCCTAAGCACTGGTATAAGAGATACAGGCATGTCTATAACCAGCTCACTGTTGATGTAAAACTCGTGATGTCTGTAATGCCCAGTCTCAAAGAAAGCCAACCAAAAATTATTCACTTAAGAAAGAACTGACAATGCCAGAAAGACTCCACTAATGGTCTCAGAATCTGCAAGTTGGTGGGTTCTTATTGATGGAGCTATCTGAATGTTCTGCTTGAACATTACAGAATAAGACTGTTTCAATAGTATAAAATTAGACCATTGCCTAGTCAATTCCTTTTAGAAAATAAATAAATGTGTTATTGGCTTCCATGACAGTTGAAAAATATTTTTAACTTTAAACCAATATATGCTAACACCCTTTTTAGTGCAATGAACCCCTTTGGCACTCTGGAAAAGTCTATGGGCCTTATCTCAGGATAATGATTCTAAATACTTAAAACAAGATAATGGAATTACAAAGTAAAACAATTATATTAAAATGTTCACCTACTTATAGGGTCCTTGAAGGTCCTCAGATCCCAGATTAATACACTATGGTCATGATTTGTTTTAAATGTCATATTGTTTTAGTTTTCTACCCCATTTAAGATATCCCATACCTATTCTGCCTCCAGAAAAATGAAAAGTTGTGAGTTGGATGACTACACTACAAAAAAAAAAAAAAAAAAAAAAAAAAAACTGACTGCAATTGGAATCACACCTGACATGAGATGAATAAATAAATTGCCACTGTTATTGGAGATTTTCCCTGACACTATGACTCAGATAAATCCGAGAGATTTGAAGGCTTTTAAATTAGTCTTTTGGTTTTCTGTGTTCAAATAAGCTTTATTTCCTCCTTTAGGGTATTTTTATTTTCTCTTTATATTATTTTGGTCTCTCATTGCTAGAAAATTTTATCACACTCTGACTTGTATATTTGAGGTCATCTTCTTTCTGAAATATCAATCATAACTTGCTCAAATGACATTCTTTCTACTATTGATGAATCTTTCCTACATGATCAATCTGGCTAACCTGCTAGAAACTGATGAGTGACAGATAGTTCTAAATGACAAAGACCAGAAATGAAATAACAGAAACAGACATTAAAGCAGTAAAAAAATAATAATAAAAAATTAAAACCTTATCCAATTTCACAGTCTCTGCAAGTACTGATTCAACACATTCATTCCCATGGCATTCCTAAGGGAACCTATATAATCTGAAAGCACAGATTTGTTAGACAGAGAAAAATCAACCCAACATTCTCTCTTCTTTCATATTTACAGTCAATTACATGAAATATTCAAGCAGGAAATTACCCCAGGATCTAAATCATCCATAAATAATTCAAATTGTCAACTTTTGTCAGATTCACTAAAAGCACTATTCTTATTTGTAAAACAATTGTGAAGTTTAGTACAGAGGAAGATATGTATATGGAGAATCCACCCACAATGTTTTATAATAGTGCATAACATGCTTCCATATTCCTGGATGATATTTCTGAAGTACAGGTTCAGAAATGACATCCTATATAGAACTAGTCATTAGCAGGTCAAAGGGGATGCTTTACTTAGCATAAAGACCTCTAATAGAGGTTTAAATGACAGATATTACTTACAGTAATATTGTGATACTGTTCATAAGAGAAAATATTTTATTTCAAATATTAGGCTAATTGATAATGTGTACTTATAATGTGACTCATTGATTATCTAATATCCACCTGTCACTCTATTGGGTGCTTTACAGGTAAAAGGTGAAATAAAATGCAGTCCTTACAACAAAGAAGCTCCACCACATGAAAGAGAAATGCAGAGAGAAAAAAAAAAATGAGTCTTCATGAAACCATATGATGTCAACAGCTTACATTTTAAATTATATTCAAGTTAAATATCATATTTCAAAATTTCAACATAGCTTTTCTTAAGCTACATGTGTTATGATCAAGTCTTTTATCTTATAATATTTTTCAATTGTATTTGACTATCACCTGAAGGGGAGGTAAAAGCAGAAACATAAGTTCCGTTGTCCTCATGCCAAATATTTGGCATAATCAAAAGCAGTAATCTGTGTAGACATAAGGTTTTATTTGAAAGAAGACAGACAGCTAGGTGAATGAAGTTTGCTCATGTTCTATGGGTCATAGCTAAATAGACCAAACTTCATGGAGAGTCTGGTTTTGTTTTTATAATATTAAACCTTATAATTTGTGATGATGAATTTTTCTATTAAATGAATACTTAGAATGTACAAGGTGTATCTCCTAAACACTTAGGACATAAAAATAAGTTAAATAGATAGGTCAAAATGAAAGATACAAGCATATACAGTAGTACAAAATATTATGGTAAACGTATTCAAATATCTTTAATATTTTGGAAGCTGTAGAAAAGTAAACTATTTATGGGTACAGAGTGGGCAGGAAAACAAGAGATTACATCAAGTTGGTTATATTGAGGTGAATTGTAACAGGTGATTTGGCAAATAGATTCTAGGGTGAAGCAAGAAATATATTGGAAGACAGGATTGGAAATACTATCATAGTTCATTTCCTGGTTAGAGAAGCCTTTCTTCTTCGGGTTGTGGTTGTGGATCAGTAGTAGAGTGTTTGCCTAGCATGTGTGAGGCACTGGGTTTGATTCTCAGCACCACATATAAATAAATGAATAAAATAAAGATCCATCAACATCTGAAAAAAATAATAAAAAAGAAACATCAGGCTTCAACATGGGAAGAGCTTGGAAGTTATTGTTCCCATCCTTATAATTAGAGACATCTATAAAACTGAAAAATCAATGAATTTTCCTGAACCAGTTGAAATCTGAGATCATGGGGTCAAATTGCCACCCCCAGATCTGAAGAAACAGGAGCTTCCAGAGAGTCAGACCTGAGATGTGCTTACCATGTGAAGAAGCCACTGAAGGCATCAAATGGCAGGAACACTTAAATGGTAATTTTGATTAACTATAGGAGGCTGATTGCAGATTAGCTTTACAATGACAATCTGCATGCTGCAATCTTGGTGGGATCTCTCATTGTCATGAGGTTTATCTCTAGGGAGTCCACTGGCTTTTTACCCTGAAGATCCATAAAAGATTTCTTTGTGTCTCTGGCAATGGGGAGAGAAGATAATATTTGTTAAATAAACCCAGAACCTCTTCCATAACAAAAGTTCACTTTCCAGGTAAAAGACTGTCAGAGTCTCAGCCTAACTGGGAAAAGGGAATTCTTCCCAGTTCTGCCTCCTCTATCCACTTGTCTCAACGAGGAGAAAAATAGTCAACAGGGATCAGGACTGTAAGCAAATAGATTCGAAATGTTGTTGGCAAGAAAAGGAGTAGGGAGGATTCAAAAAACAGCTATATCTCTTGAGAAACATTTGTGAAGGTCAAGCACCAAGAGCCCATTAAAACCCTGAGGTATAGTCAGATGATTGTAGAACATTTCCCTCCCTAACCACTACTACCACATCAATAAAGATTCAGAGCAACGGTGAATTACAGCTGAAAAAGTTGTAAGACAGATTCTGTAAGGAGGAGTACTTGGAGAAGCCTAAAGTCAAAGGAGATTAAAACAGTCACACAGAAGCCAACAGCACCTGCAGCTACAAAAACAAAAACAAAAACAAAACAGTACCAGTAGGCCAGGATTTATTTACCATTCTCTATTATGCCTATTTTACCCTTTCCAGTCTGAGAGACCTTTGCAAGTCATTTAACCCATCTGAATTTTAGTCTCTCCATAGGTAAAATAAAGGCAGTATGATAAATTACCCATAAAATCATTGTCTGTTCTAAATAATATCATTTTATCTACACTTTTATTTCTGAGCATTAGAAGATTCTAAAACTGCATGTGATTTTAAAAAAAAGAAAGAAAGAAAGAAAAGAAAACTTCTCTCCTTTTAAAAAAGCATTGCCCATATCTCGGGGCATTATGTTTCTGTTGTCACTGGATCTTCCTGAACTAGGTAGTGAGAAAATTATCCAGCAGAACAAATCAAAGCAATGTAAATATATGTTGTGTATCAGGACACTTGGTTTCTATTACTATTCTATTGTTCATTACTATTATTTTACTTGGGGAAAAAACCCTGGAAATTCAGACACTGATATCTTTCAAATTTACTTGATTGGAAAATAAATTATTCTATATGACTGATAATTTTTAAGATCAGTACAAACCTCACAAGCTATAACCAGCTCTCTTTTAATAAGCAGAGTATAATCTTAATTTGTGAAAGCCACTGGAATGCTGAAAGATGCCAATTAAGAAATCATTTCAATCTCGTAGCTGCACAGGGTACTAAAATATATGGAACTTGGCATCAAATGAGAGTATCACTGAATAATAAAGTCTTAGAATATTCTTAAACAGGACATATGTTTTTAAAATAAAGATTCTTCTCTAATAAGTTAAACAATGAATGACACAAGAAAGTATAAAAACTAAATAACAGTAGATTGGAATTTTAAGCCAAAGCTTAACAATTAATGCTGTGTCTCATGGAGCAGGGCATTTTATAAATGCTAGTCACAAGTACTGCATCATGTCATGTCATAGAAAAGCATTAAACTAATTCCAACTCCTGGCATTTGGCCTCTTAATTGAACATTTCATTTATTCATATCCCAATTAAGTGGCTTTAACTACCTCTCTGAGTATTATTCATCCTTTAATAATGAAACAAGAATAGCAGAGTAAGGTAGATTCTTATTCAAAGGAATAAATATATGTACATGTGGTGTCTTACATTAATGAAAACCTGTAGTGATGTTCATTATTGATGTAGGGTCCACAGTTAATGCTGATTTATGTTAAGCTTCATTTTGCTCAAAGATTTGGCCTTTTGTGAGCTGGTTATAACTTATGAGGTTTCTGCTGACCTTAATTAACAGTCACATAATTATTTATTTTCTAATCAAGTAAATTTGAAAGATATCACTGTCTGTATTTTCAGTTTTTCGTGAAATAAAATAATAACAACAGATAATAGGATAATAACAGTGTCTAGTCTTAGAATAGAATCTCTTTTAATTCATGGTAGTATTTTTAGCCCATTGCATATAAAAGTGGTCCACATTTTGATGATGTTGTCAGAGTCAGAGCTTAGGAGGTGAGTCCTGTGACAAAATGAATCTTTGGTTAAAAATGGGTCCCACCTGCTAACTTTGTTAGTACAACTCCCAAACATTTCTATCTGTAGGTAAATCTAATCCAAGTGTCAGTGAAGTTTCAGATTGCAATCCTGTCCATTTTTTTTTTTTTTTTTTTTTTTTTCTCTCTCCTTAGAGATTCATAAAAACACCTTTTAGAGCAACTGTTCTCAACTGGGAGATATTTTGCCCCCTAGAGGCAACAGTGTGGGTGGTATCTAGTGGATTGTGAGGAACAAATGGCTAAAATTGTAGGATGACAATGCACAGCACAGTTCCCCACAATAATGAGTTATCCAGCCTAAAATCAGCAGTGTCAAAGCTGAGGAAGCTTGATCAGGAAGAATGAAGTATGTTAAAGGTCAAGCAGGTGTGAGATGTCTGTGATTTTAGAAAGTAAATAGGAAGGGGCTGGACAGATTATTTTTTTGTGGGGGGAGTACACTCTGCAGAGCTACAAGGAGGCTCCAGAATGACTGTGAGATTCAGCAGATGACAAAATCAAGAGTCTTCAATAATAAATGCAATAGAAACAAATGACCTGTAATGCTTCTTTAAAATCTTTATAACTAGGGATCAAAGCACAGTAATATAAAGATCAATTCCTCCTGGACCTTCCCTTATATCAAACTCAATGCTGCTTGTAATTGCTGAAAAGCAAATCAGAGACTGGCTTATTATTCTGGAAAGTGGTCTTTCTTACAAGGAAAGAGGAGACAGGCCTTCAGTGTTCCTCTCTTCCACTATCAAGTTCTCATTTGTCTGTTTTCTTGTCTTGGTCTTTATGTAAATTCTCACTGACAAATTCTGAAACCTATCAAAATGTAAGTTGTAAATAAAACATATCAATAAGAAGTTTATCTCTTATTGAAGTTGCTCAAAATGTCTATTTTCTCCATCAATATCATAAAACTGCTCAAGGTTAAATATTATACATTCTTTAGTGTTGAACATATTCTCATCTTTTAAGATTCAAGGTAGGGGATAAGGCCATAAAAATCAAAACTGAAGAAGTGGCACATCTCCAATGAGATGGGTTGAGTCTCGGATATCTCATGAGTTGAGTCTCTGCTCTTAAGCAGTCCCCTTTGCCCGCTTCACTGATATTGAGTGCTGTCCATCAGCTCTCTTAATACCCTGTTATATCAATGGGATCAGCAAGAATGGAAGCAGCAGCTTTTTATATTTGCCAAGAATTTCATCAGGTACAAATAAACATTGCTATGGCAAAGTCTTAAATAACTGGGTTATAAAAGTAAGGAAGAACTCTTTGTTGCCTTCCTAATAAAGGCTAAAGAATAAGATTTTTTTTTTAAAGTCCTCTAACCAGAACTAGAACAGAAATAAAATGACCACAACGCAGCATGCAAAATGTTCTGATTAGTTAGCAGTATCCACAGAAGTTGTATTGGGGTAAAAAGTGCCTATAATACACATTTTTCACTTGGATTCTTATCCTCAACAAAAGTATCAACATCACCCTCTCTATGACCCTCCCCGGAGCATACATCAGCAACCTCTGGCCAGCATCTCCAGGCAACACCCCTTTCCTAACAGATGAGTCTTGCTGCAAGCATTTTTTAAGTCTTTATCAGCATTTCCACAGCTAAAAGCCCATGCTGTCCACAGGAAGAATCAAGTAATGGGTTTCTCCTAGACTACTTCACAGCAGACAATTCAGTATAAACTATAAATATGCCATTTGAAGGAGTCTACATTTTCTACAAATAGAAAATTTTAATGAGAGATTTTGAGAAGGAGCTAAGCCACAAATTCCTTCTACTGAATTCTGTAGCAAAGGTTCCAGGATGCTTTGGATATACAAGATATTGAGGAACATTTCAGGAAATATAAATTGTGAATATTAAAATCCAGATATCTAGGGCTCACCTGATCCCAATCATCTATATTACACTTTCCTTGTGTATTTTCTGACGGTAGAAGGAGTCATTTCATTGTGCATTGGAAACTCATGATATATATCTAACTATATGTATGTACATATAATAAAAATCCACATCCACACTCAGCCTAAAACATAACATATTTCAGACTTCTGAAACTTCTATGCATTTCTTCCTCATGTTCTCCTGTTAATTTGACCCTGAGGGAACATTGTCTCAAATCTGGTATTCATCATTCCCATGCAGGACTTTACCTATGACTATTCACGTGTGTATTTAGAAACATCATTTAGAAGGGTCATTCCTGTTTTCCAAATTTACTCAAATAGCATAGCCTGTACATCATTGGGAAACTTGGTTTTCCTTCTGTTAGATTTTTTAGGTATTTAACGATGCAACTCTAGTTCATCTCTTTGGACTATATATAATGTTCTGTGACTTATCTGTTCTCTTTTTCAATGGACAATTAGGTCACTCTCAGCCTTCACCTTAACAGGTAATGTTGCCATGGACATCTTGTTTGTTATCTTAGTTTATCAAAACTTTCTTGAGGATGTATAAACAGTGTGAAGATTGTGGTTATGACTGACATTGCTCAACTGTGCTGAATTCCACCTGCAAGTCATCAGTGAACATTCCTACCAACATGAGGGGGAATTTTCTTCATTCCACATCTTCATCAATTTGCTCAACTGTCAACTTGGATATTAATTTTTCAAATTTGATGGATAGAATATGAAAATGGAATTTCAGTTCTTGATTCATTTTTCCCAAATAATCAGTGAGTTCAGAATACTGACTCAGGTGTAGATAAGGTTTCCCTTTGTGTTCCCTCTTTCTCTCCTTTGCTCATTTGCCTGTCAGATTATGTTTTTCTTTCTCAGTTTTAAGAAGTCTTTATTAATTATAGATCTTAATTTTTATTAGATATTTTAGGTATTTCCTATTTTTCTCAACCTGTGGCTGATCTTTTAATTTTATTTAAAGTGTCTTTTGAAGGCCAGCAACTTTGAACTATAATATGTGAGTTGTCCTCCTGTACTAAAACAGGAGCATTTTCCTTTAATTATTTATGCTGTTTTGTATCTTGATAAATCATTCCATTCACCATGAATATAAAAATATTTTCTCACAATTTATGTAGAAAATGTTAAAGGTCTGCCTTTCTCTTTTTAACTCTTCATCCACCCTGGTTTTTTGTTTTGTTTTGTTTACTTTTGTTTTTATGTAGGATGAAATAGGAATCCAATTTCTTTTTATGATAAATAATCTTAATACAACTATACAATATATGAATTTCACAATCTTTTCCCAGTAATCTAAATGGTACTTCTGAATCATAGTATGTTTCCACCAAAGTGCTTCTGTTTCCTTAAAATTCCCCATTTTTCTATTTGCTTACCCTCAAGCAACTACTCTACTATCATCATAATTAATATTTTATTAAATAAGCTTGACAAATTTTTTTTCTCTTGTTCTTGTTTCTCAATTTTGTCTGAACTATTCTTGGCCCTTTGTGTCTTCACTTGAGTTTTATAAGTAGCTGTTAAGACTCTGAATAAATCCATTTAGGTTTTGAATTGAACTTGCATTAAAAATATAGATGAATTTGAGGTAAATTGATGCCTCGTTAAGATAATGATTGCTTAATTCCTAAACTTGTATAGTTCTCTTTTCATTCAACTCTTATACACTTCTTTTTATTCAAGTCTTATAAGCTTCAGTACATTTTGTAATCATTCCCTTGAAAGTATTAACAAGCTCTGACACAGCCATTCCTAAACATGATTCATTGTTATGAAATCTTACTATATAAATCAAATTAGTTTTACTAGTGAATAGCAGTTGTGTAATCTTTTTCCATTTACCTTGAATTCAGCAAACTTTCAAAATGCTCTAGTTCAATTAGTTTATCTATATGTGTTTTCCAGTTTCCTATGAAAGCAATCACGTTGTTGGCAAATGAAAGATTTTTTTTTATTTTACTTTCTAAATTTTTGTAATTTTATTTCTCTATTAATAGCCTGATTGAACCTGTAATTATACAATGAAGAAGTTATAAGTGGCTGTTATGATTTGGATGTGGTATCACCCAAATGCTCCTCTTTTTTTGGTACAGGAATATTCAGAGGTAAAGTGATTGAATTGGACTGTGACAGCTATAACCTAATCAGTCCATCTCAGTTTGAATGGACTGGGTGGTAACTGTACGCAGTTAGGGCATGGTTGGAGGAGGTGGGTTACTGGGAATGTGCCCTGGATGGGTGCATCTTCTCTGCAGCCTCTTCACCCGTCTCTCTTTTCTTCCTGACCTCACATAAGCTGAGCAGCTTTCCTCTGCTGGGCCCTTCCCCCTTGATGTGCTGCCTCATCTTGGGCCTAGAGCAATGGAGTGGACCATCTATGGACTGAGTCCTCTAGAGTGAGCCCCGAATAAGCTTTCCCACCTCTAAGTTGTTTTTGTCAGGTCTCTCAGTCACAGTGATGCAAAGCTGACCAAAACAGTGGCATATTTTCATTTCTAAATTTAACAGGAGATTTCTAACATTTTATCAATAAATATGATCCTTGTAATAGAATTTGAAGAGACACCCTTTCCCAGATTAAGAGATTTCCTTTTGTAACAGTTAGAAATGCAATTGACCAAAAGTAAGAACATCTAACATTGATGTTTGCAAAAAAGATATTTAATCATACAGCAATATATCCATAGGTAGGATGGTCCAGATTTGTAGTTTAGAAATGTCAGTATAGTGGATCAGGACCTCTGGGACTTATTTGTGATGTATTTCTAAGCATTATCTACAAACAATTGTGGTCATAAGGAAGAAACATGACAGTGAGGACACATGATAAAGAATCTTACATTTCTTCTTTCATTTGGGAAGGAAATCATTTCCAGAAGCTTCTCATTAGAATTCTTCTTACACCTCACTGTCCAGAGCTAGGTTATCATTAATAGCCTGATTGAACCTGTAATTACACAATGAGGAAGTTATAAGAGAGGCTGGGAAAGTTTGAGTAGTTGACTTTTGCAGTCTTGAGAGTGGGAAATAGGGAAGAAAAAGTGAATTTAGGAAAACATTTTGGATAGACATCGAAACCAATAGATGTAGCATATTTTATTTCCTATTAAATCTTCCAAGAGCTTTCATTTTCTAATCTGTGAAACAGCAGTGAATTATGTTTATATTTGCTGCATCTACTAAGCTACTTATACAGATTTACTTATTTGGTCTATTTATTAGATATTATTTTAATTTTTTTAATATTGAAACATTCTCTTTTTTCCTGGGATCAACTATACATGGGTACAATGTATCTTTATTTTTTAATTGACCTTTTTACAATATTGGGTATTCCAATCTATAAACACACATAATCTCTGTATTTATATTTTTTTATTTCCTTTAGAATACTGACCTTTAAACAATACTAATGGATCTTTTTTAATGTAGAGTTGAGTTAAATTTATTAATGTTTTCAGTGGGGTTTTATTTGCATCCAAATTCTTAAGTGATATGCATTTATAATTTTTTTTGTACTTAAACCTTTATTACTTAGTTTTGGTGTTAATATTACACTAAATTTATTAGAATGAATATGGTCATTTCTGCCTTCTGTTCTCTAGAGGATAATTCACATAAAGATTGTTGATTTCATCCGCTACTTGGTGTTATGTGACTTCCTATATGTTGAAATTGAGGCCATATGGTAGTCAAGGAAGCCTCAAAACAGTGGTATCCCTATCAAGCCTGGCTTTGGATGACCTCAGCCCCAGGACCCCAGGAACAGAAGCACCCTCTTTAGTGTGCTGCTACACATACCAGAAAACATGGCTTAATCTTCATCCAATATTTTGTGTTTTCCTTTTGTTTTTGGTCTTCAGAAATAATCAGTTTATTTTGGAATCCAATGATATACTTTTGTTTTTTGTTACTGTTTTTATAGTTTATGCATCATTACTATGTGTTTGTACAATCTTGAAGAGAATTCAAAAAACACTATTTGAATGTGTGATCTAGCATAGACTATAAGAGTGAGCTGTTATCTCTCTCTCCATCCTAACCTTCTATCCCTTTCCCTTTTATTTTTCATGTGTCATTCACATGGACCTACATCTGGTACATTTGAAAGTCTATCCAGACTCAGGATTTCTGAGTATTTTCTTACCTACCCTGGAATTCTTCCCATCATTCATACACTTGTGTCTATCAACAAGCCATATAATCCTACTAAACATTTCTAAACTTCAAGTTTAATTTACATGCCAATGGTCAAAGAAGACTTCCTTTCTAACCCCACTATGGATTATCAGATTAAACCCGCTATGGATTATCTCCATTAAATGCCCTTACAACATTGTGCTTTTCCTCTATAGAATTTGTCCAAAGTGTAATTAAATAAATATTTTTAAAATTAATACCTACTTCTAGAACTTGGCCAAAAACCTAATACAGGCAAGAATCTTATCTGTCCTGTTCATTATATTTCTACCAGTTATCACATTGTCTAACCCTTAATGAGAATATAAAAGACTTTATTAAATTATTGAATGGCTTAGTCCTATTTTCATTCATAAGTTTTATTATAAAATGTAGATTAAATTGTTCAGATAAAATCAGTCTATGCAATGGAGGCTCAAATAGATTTATGATTAAAAATCACATAATAGAAGAGGAATGCTGATAATAAATGGAAAATATGATTGTTGTTTTCATGCACATAATTAAAAGTTAAGGAGACAGCCTTGTTTACTCACTGTGATTATGGCACTGTAATTCTAAACCATCATCTATAGTTCTTATCAGATAATATTTGCTAGAGGTAGTTTGCAAACTATTTATTGCTAATGATGGACAAATTGTTAAAGTTGTTAATGATTAAAAGTGAATTAGAACAAATTCATAGCTTGACTTATAAAATCATTCTCATTAACATACATTTTCACATGTATTCTAAAGTGGAAGAGAAAGTGGAGCTCAATTTGGGAAATAGGGAGTTGTTTAGTAGGTTTGCAGAATAATTTTTGCGAATTAAAAAAATGTTTTAGAGATTGGTAAGTCAAGTATGGCTCTCCACATCTTTTGCAAATAAAGTTTTATTGGAACACCACTACATTCACTTATTTACTTATTGAATATTGCTTACTTCTTGCTCTAGCAGCAGAGTGAGTAATTGTGAGTAATGGCTTTTCACAGCTTAAAATATTTCAGAAAATGTTCATTGGCCCTTGTTCTAGATTACACCTATTATAATAAACATGATAAGGCAACCATGCAATTTTCAGTTTCACCTCTGAACAAACTTTTCCTGTCCCTTTTCTCCTCTTAGTTTCTGGCTCCATATTTCTGTTTATAAAAGCTAATCTAGAACTAAAACCATTTATTGTACCTTTCCATAAGTGGGCCTGAGATGTAAGTCTATGACCAAAATACGCAGTTCAAACCCTTCCCAAGAATTTTATGAAGTTATAGGAAAAAGCCCTGTTTTTCTCTGGTTGTGTAGTTCACAGCAGGCAGCCATATTCTCGTTCACAGCTTACTGCTGGCATGTGGAGACGTCAATATGCAGAAATAATCAGTTAAACGTTGAGAAAATCCTGATAGCATCTGGATTGCAGCCATCACTATTCTGCCTCCAACACTGATCTTGAGATTTGGCTCCCATGATTTGTTGCAAGTAGTTCCATTTTAGTTTCTGTTACTTGCAAACAGAGAGCCCTGATAAATATACATCCTTACAACAATGATACTCTTTAATCAACTTTGTCTCAATTGAACTTATAACATATGGCCTGAATCAGATATAGTATTTCTGAGAATCATAACTTCCCCTCCTCTTTGTAGTGACAAGGATGAAATGTAGTGGGACAAAAACATCCCCACAAAAGAGACAATAGGAAGTGTCTCCTTCTAACCTCTAAACCTGATGTAACACATTGCTACACCCCACCCTCGAGAATTATTAAAGTCATTAATGTGTGGCAATAAAAATGCTTTATGTTTGTGGTTCAGTTAACATATTTTAAAACATATTTCATATTTAATACCCAAAGATCTTTACAGTAATCCTGTAAACACCTAAAACAGATTAGCAAGCAGAGAAACCAGAGTCTGGCTTAAAACCCATCCACCACCACCATTCATTTCAACATTTTTTCCATAGAATGATGCTCTGATAACTGTTCTCATAAGATTCAGAGAACTAACAGTATAGTAAATTATCTTTAGGTCCATAGATGGAAGTATTTCATTTCCTTCATTTCATTTCAAATATCAATAACTTGCTTTTAAATTTATTCTTTTTGGTTGTCTAGATATTTATGTTAGTATCTCCCTATTCTGATACATATTACAGATAATTTTAAATAGTAATATAACTTTGGTTCTTCTCAAAAGATGGAACTAAAAGCTGAAACAAATGTAACCCAGTAGGTACTTGAAATTTAGATAGTGGCCCAGCTTTTAAACCTTTCATAGAAATTAATCCCTTGGTTACATTTATAGCACAAGTAATTAATTTGGCTAAAACAAATATGCTTTGATGATCATCAAGAATAAAGCACAGTGGTTTTAATATGATAGAGTTATTATTGACTGGGGAATAACATGCAAAATTAGTATAACCAAGCAAAGATCAAAAAGGCTCTCTGATTATAAAACATCAAAGGTTTCAGGCAAGTCCTTCCTCAGAGACAAGACTACAGTACTAGAGAACCCATTTATACCATGACATTAAGGAATTATTTTAATGAGTATCCCCTTGATGATAGACTGAGGTAAAATTTCAGAATTGCAGTGTATGAATTCCATGGACTACTTAATGAGAGAATCATTTCTCTCACTAAGCAACTGTCACTCAAACATGTTCAGATTATTTTAAAATATGTGGTGTCAGGGAAAGTATTATTTATAGATAGTTCCATTTTGGCCAATTATTAGCCACTTGACCCCAGTTTATTCTCAACATTTTTGAACATTTATCTCCCTTTAAAATACATTTTTATGAGAAATAAAAAGGCACAGGGTTTTAGTCCATTTTCTGTTACTATAACAAAATACCTGAAATTGGATAATTTATAAGGAATTGAAGTTTTACTTGGCTCATAATTCTGGACATGGGGAAGTCCAAGAACATAGCACTGGCATCTTTATGGCCTCTGGCAATGGTTTTCTTGCTGCACCACAATGTAGCAAGTCTTCTCAAGGTGAGACAAAACTGACTGGCTAGATCAGTTCTCTTTTCCTCTTTTTGTAAAAACGATGTCATCATGGGACACCAGCATCATGTTCTCATCTAATCATGATTATTTACCAAGTTTTCACTTCCAAATGCCATTAACATGTGACTTTGGGGATTAAGTTTCCAATACATTAATTCTGGAGGACATATTCATGCTGTAGCCGGCAATATGTACAGAAACCATACCAATTTATATTCATAGATTAATACATCATGAATTATCAGTGTCAGTCACTGTTATTATCTAAGCTGTTTTTCTGAAGTTAATTCATTGGGATATCTTTCCAAAACTTTCTTTGGGAATTATACAAATTGAAACAACAATCAGAAACTTTTTAGAAGTTAATATCTGCTTAAAAGACAAAAACAGCTGGGCACAGTGATGCATGCCTGTAATCCTAGTGGCTTGGGAGGCTGAGGCAGGAGGATCTTGAATTCAAAGCCAGTCTCAGCAAAGGCGAAGTGCTAAACAACTCAGTGAGACTCTGTCTCTAAATAAAATACAAAATAGGACTGGGGATGTGGCACAGTGGTTGAGTGCCCCTGAGTTCAATCCCTGGTAGCCCCTCCAAAATAGATGAAAACAACACCAGCTATGGTGGCACATGCCTATGATCTCAGTTTACTCAGGAGGCTAAGTCAGAATAATTGTTAACTTTGAAACAAAACTCAACAAAGTAATAAGACCCTGCTTAAAAAGAAAAAAAAAAAAAAAAAAAAAAAAAAAAAAACCCTGGGGAATGCATCTTATAGGTAGTGTCACTGGGTTCATTCTCCATCTCTGTGTACAAATACAGAAGATTATATTTTGCCAGATTCTTGAAGTCAATGCACACCACCCACATGGTTCTCCTACTCTAATTGAGGCTACCATATGTGACAATCAATATTGCTGGGGAAGAACCTTGAGAGAAGAGGGAAGCACATTTAGTATCTGTTAGTATATAATATTCTGTAGCTAAAAGGGTACTAACTGACTCCCCCAGTACTGCTTCAGTCTTGGCAAGGAGATCAGATAATGATGAGTAGAGTCAAATAGGATTTAACTCCCTCTGATGTAATAACACGTGACAAATAAGTTCTATTTCCAATTATTAAGCAAGAAAAAGAGATCAAGGCATGGAGTATCATGTAGATGATGTTTCTTTTTAATTTTGTAACATATACATAAAGTGTTAAAATATTAATAATTTATGATGTTAGATTTTTCACTCATAGATATTCAATAGTATTATTTATTTAAAAGGGGAATTGCTCATCCCCTTTAGAATTAGAATATTCTTCAGAGTAAGCAAGTCCAAAAGTTCATTCTTCCATAAAACCAATAAAATCATTGGCATTATCTGGCATAATCAACTTTTTTGGAATCCTAGAAATTATCCGGAAGTATATAACAACTAAGGGAATATTTAAGAAAAAAAAAAAAAAAAACTGGTCAATCTTGGTGAAAAGAGAGAATTTTGTGGTATTATAACATATCCTGATCCCATTACCAATATAAGACTCAAATGTAGCACTCCAAGTGGAGGTATGCTGGTAATCCCAGCAGCTCAGGAGGCTGAAACAGGAGGATCACACAAGTTCAAAGCCAGCCTCAGCAATTTAGCAAGACCCTAAGCAACTCAGTGAGATCCTGTCTCTAATTTTTTTTTTTTTTTAAGCTGGGAATGTTGCTCAGTGTTTAAGCTAAAATTGCCATTCTGACTGGAATACAATAAAATCTCAGTATGATTTTCATTTCCATTTCCCTGATTAAGGATGTTGGAGGATTTTTTTCATAAACTCACTTGTGATTTGTATTTATTTTTTGGGAAATGTCTGTTTAGATTGCCCATTTATTGATTGGGTTATTTGTTTTATTTGTGGGGAGGGTTAAGTGTTTTGAGCTTTTATGAATAGCTAGCAATGTTTTTTCTCATTCTGTAGGCTCTTTCTTCACTCTCTTGATAATTTCCTTTGCTGTGCAGAATTTTTTTTTTTGCCTTTTTCAATGTTTTATTCACTCAAATCACTTAATACAATTTCACTCTATAGGTTATTTTTTAAATTTTTATTTATAGTAGTATGTATTACAGTTCATACTATACATATATAGTATCTTTTTACACAAAACAGTTTGTATACAAAGTATATTCGCAGCATTCAAGTCTTCAATCATGCATTTAGAATAATGATATCCATCTTATTCAACCACTTTTTTCCCCCTTCTCTCTTTCCTCCCTCCCTTGCCCTCCCTTCCCTTTGACCATTATAGTGTTCCTCTAATCCTCCTATGTACCTGACCCAACAATACTGTGAACCGGCTTCCTTATATCAGAGGAAACATTCGGTATTTAGATTTTTTAGATTGACTGATTTTACTTAGCATTATATTCTCCATCTTCATCCATTTACCTGCGAATGTCATTATTTTATTCTCTTTTATTGCTGAGTAAAATTCCATTGTGTATATATACCACATTTTCTTTATCCATTCATCTACTGAGGGATATCTAGGTTGGTTCCACAACCTAGCTATTGTGAATTGTGCTGCTATAAACATTGAGGTAGCTGTGTCACTGTAATATGATGTTTTTAAGTCCTTTGGGAATAGAACCAGGAGTGGGATGGCTGGGTAATAGGGTGGTTCCATTCCCGTTTTCCCAAGAAATCTCTATACTGCTTTCCATAACGTTTGTACCATATTGCAGTCCCACCAGCATTGTATGAGTGTGCCTTTTTCCCCACATCCTCTCCAACATTTATTGTTGTTTGTGTTCTTGATAGCTGCCATTCTGACTGGGGTGAAATGAAATCTTAGAGTAGTTTTGATTTGCATTTCTCTAATTGCCAGCGATGTTGAGCATTTTTTCATGTATTTGTTGATTAATCGTGTATCTTCTTCTGAGAAGTGTCTTTTCAATTCCTTAGCCCATTTATCGATTGGATTATTTGTTTTTTTTGGTGTCAAGATTTTTGAGTTCTTTATATATTCTAGAAATTAGTGCTCTATCCAATGTGCATGTACTAAGTATTTGTTCCCAGTTTGTTGGCTCTCTATTCACCTCATTGATTGTTTCTTTTGCTGAGAAGAAGCTTTTTAGCTTAAATCTATCCCATTCATTAGTTCTTGGAATTAATTCTTGCACTACAGGATTCTTGTTAAGAAACTTGGAGCCTAATCCAACATGTTGGAAATTGTAGTTTACTTTTTCTTCTATTAGATGTATTGTCTCTGGTCTAATTCCTAAGTCCTTGATCCACTTTGAATTGAATTTTGTGCATGGTGAGAGATACAGGTTTAATTTCATTTTGTTGCATATGGCTTTCCAGTTTTCCCAGCACCATTTGTTGAAGAGGCTATCCTTTCTCCAATATCACATTAATTCCAAAGCCAGGCAAAGACACAGCCAAAAAAGAAAACTTCAGGCCAATATCTTTAATGAACATAGATGCAAAAATCCTCAACAAAATTCTGGCAAATCAGATTCAAAAACATATCAAAAAGATAGTGCACCACGATCAAGTGGGGTTTATCCCAGGGATGCAAGGCTGGTTCAACATTCGGAAATCAATAAACATAATACATCACATCAATAGACTTAAAGATAAAAAACATATGATCATCTCAATAGACGTAGAAAAAGCATTTGACAAAATATAACACCCCTTTATGTTCAAAGCTCTAGAAAAATTAGGAATAATAGGAACATATCTCAACATTATAAAAGCTATCTATGCAAAACCTCAAGCTAACATTATTCTAAATGGAGAAAAATAGAAAGCAATCCCTCTAAAAACTGGAACAAGACAGGGATGCCCCCTCTTACCACTGCTATTTAACATAGTACTTGAAACTCTGTAGACAACCAAAGAAATTAAAGGGATCCCGATAGGAAAAGAAGAGCTCAAATTAGCACTATTTGCTGATGACATGATAATATACCTAGAAGACCCAAAAAACTCTACCAGAAAACTTTTACAACTTGTAAATGAATTTGGCTTTTGCCGCCTGCAGCTATTGCCACCTGCAGCAATCATATTGTGGAAAAGAAATCGGAGGCAGACTGGAAATGAGTAGGTTCTTTATTCTTGCTTCTTCTCTGCTTTCTCCTCTGTATTTTCCTCCTGATTCTGCCCCCATTCCTCTCTACCATCTGTTTAAATACTCTTTACCTTAACAAGTATACATGTGTCACAAGCTCAACTTACAGGTGCGTCACACAGTGTTCACGGGCACAGAAAGATTCTTAGTTAATTGCATTAATGTCAGGTGTAAACAATTAAACATCTCCTCTTGGCTCTCAGCCAGCCACCATCGTAGCTACTTCCTCATTCAAGGTTACATTTGGCAAAGTTGCAGGATACATAATCAATACACATAAGTCAAAGGCATTTTTGTACATCAGTGACAAAGCCTCTAAGGGAAATGATGAAAACTACCCCATTTACAATAGCATCAAAAAAAAAAAAAAAAAAAAAAAAAAAAAAAAAAAAAAAAAACCTAGGAATCAACTTAACGAAAGAGGTGAAAGACCTCTATAATGAAAATTATAGAACACTAAAGAAAGTAATCATAGAAGAACTCAGAAGATGGAAAGACCTACCTTACTCTTGGATAGGTAGAATTAATATTGTCAAAATGTCCATACTACCAAAAGCATTATACAGATTTAATGCAATTCCAATCAAATCCCAAAGAAATAGAAAAAGCAGTCATGAAATTCATCTGGAAAAATAAGAGACCCAGAACAGCCAAAGCAATCCTGAGCAAGAAAAGTGAAACAGGTGGTATCACCATACCAGACTTTAAATTATACTATAGAGCAACAGTAACAAAAACAGCATGGTATTGGCACCAAAACAGACTGGTGGACCAATGGTACAGAATTGAGGACACAGAGACTAATACATATAATTTCAGCTATCTTGTATTAGACAAAGGTGCCAAAAATGTACAGTGGAGAAAGGATAGCCTCTTCAACAAATGGTGCTGGGAAAACTGGAAATCCATATGCTACAAAATGAAATTAAATGCTTATCTCTCACCATGCACAAAACTCAATTCAAAGTGGATCAAGGACTTAGAACTCAAAAAACTTAACACCAAAAAAACAAATAACCCAATCAATAAATGGGCTAAGGAATTGAGAAGACACCTCTCAGAAGAAGATACACGATTAATCAACAAATACATGAAAAAATGCTCAACATCGCTGGCAATTAGAGAAATGCAAATCAAAACTACTCTAAGATTTTATTTCACTCCAGTCAGAATGGCAGCTATCAAGAACAGAAACAATAAATGATGGAGAGGATGTGGGGAAAAAGGCACACTCATATATTGCTGGTGGGACTGCAAAATGGTGCAACCGTTATGGAAAGCAGTATGGAGATTTCTTGGAAAACTGGGAATGGAACCACCCTATGACCCAGCCATCCCACTCCTGGGTCTATTCCCAAAGGACTTAAATACAGTATATTACAGTGACACAGCTATCTCAATGTTTGTAGCTATGCAATTCACAATAGCTAGGTTGTGGAACCAACCTAGATGTCCCTCAGTAAATGAGTGGATTAAGAAAATGTGGTATATATGCACAATGGAACTTTACTCCGCAATAAAAGAAAATAAAACATAATGCTAAGTGAAGTTAGTCAGCCTCAAAAATCCAAGCACCAAATGTTTTCTCTGATATAAGGAGGCTAGTTCACAGTATTGTTTGATGGGGGTACATAGGCGGATTAGAGGAACACTAGAATGGTCAAAGGGAAGGGAGGGGAAGGGAGGGAGCAAGGGGAGAGGGAGGGCGAGAAAAGAAAAAAGAAGGTGGTTGAATGAGACAGATATCATTTTCCTAAATGCATGATTGAAGACCTGAATTGTACGAATATACTTTGTATACAAACAGTTGTATGTAAAAAGATGCTATATATGGGCACTAAGAATTGTAATTATTATAAATTAAAAAAATAAATTTAAAAAAATTCTGAACTTTTAGAGTCTTGGCAGAGAGATTACAAGAAAGTGGTAATTGGCTTATCACTAAATGTGAACTGCTATTTTTCTCTTGCTGCTTTAAAAATCACATTCTTGTTCTATGTTAGAACTTTTATTTTTAATGTGTCTTGAGACAATCATTTTTGACCTTGTCTATTTGAGGTTCTAAATGCATCTTCTATCTGGATTTTCATCACATTCCTAAGATTTGAAAATATTTGTGATATGATTTCATTGAAAATTTTGTTCACTTTAGTTTGTGTCTTCATGACTTCTTTTATACCAATGATTCTTATATTAGGGCTTTTATTGTTATCCCATATTTCTTGAATATTCTGTTCATGGTTTCTTAACATCTTTATGGCTGACTATTTTCAATATGTTCTTTTCAAGGTCTGAAAGATCTGTCTTCTACGTGGTCTAATCTATTGGTGAGACCTTCAACTGAGTCTTTAATTTTTTTTTTTTTAAGATTTCATTTGCAGTAAGAGATTCTTACTGATAGAAATTATTTTTCAGAATCGCATATCTTTATTGAAATGTTCTTTAACTTCTTGTATTTCTCTGAGTTCATGTCTTATATCTTCTTCTGTTTCATTGAACATGCTAACTGTGTACTTTCTAAATCCTTTATTTATCCTACATTTCCCCCAATAAGGTGTCAATAGGATAAGTTGTTCAAGTGTTGTGGGGTACTTGGGGTGACTAGTTCCCTTGTTTTTTTAAATTGTTTGTATTTCTAGCCATCTTCTAGAATGATTATCTCTGATTATACTTTTATGCAAGGATTATTTAGTGAGCTTCTTTCTTTTAAGTGCTCCAGCCTGGGTGGATATGTATTAATACTTCCACTCAATGTGTACACACTGCTATGGACAGTATTCAACACCTCAGAGTAAATCATGTACTAATAAACATTAGCAAAATGTTTTTGAAAAATTTCTCCACAATTCCTCTAATCCAAATATAAAATTGGAGTAATATTCTTGAATAAGTTGAGAAATTAGTTAGTAAAGATAGTAAAATTACTATTAAACTCTATGGGAAAAAAGAAAAGTGGGCACAGTGAAAAAGGAGGGGGAGGAAGGGGAGGAGAAGAAGAAGAGACAAAGTAAGACAAAGACAGGGGAAAATGTGGAGTTTTGGACAGGAGCAGTTAATAAGAGTGAAAAAGAGACTAAGAGGAACAAGTATAAACCTGAGCTAAAAAAGGAAAGATAGAATGCTTCCAATTAATGCTTTGAAATATTAGAAGACATATAATGAATTTGGTTGAGAACTGCAATATCAAATAATAAGGAACATCTATTGATTCATTACAAAAAGTAATATCTGTAAGATCAAATGTGGCACTAGAGCTATTTTTTGATATTTCATGCTTAGCTATTTGAAATGGGGAGCTTTTTTATTGAGCTTTTCTGATTTGGATTTCTTTAGGATTTGGGACCTTAATAAGATACCCACCATTCCTCAGCTTTACCTCATAGTTTCCCTACATGGAGAAGCAGTGATCACACCAGATCCCCTCTGATACAATTCTAGGAGGCCCCCTCCCATCTTTGGTGTGTCCAGCCATCTACAAGCTTCCTGATGGTCAGAGGAGAAGGTCCTTAATTGTTTGTGACTTACAAACTGTACCCTGTTAGAGGGTACAGTCTCATGTGCCCTTCTGAAAATAAGCTCCATGTATGCCTTGCTGTCAAGTCCATTACGGACTCCCCTGTGCATATTTTGGAACATTCATGGTGTGTTATTCTAAGATAGAAGTACTGTGGTCTGATTGAAGTAGTGCTGGATGGCTCATGAGAGGTATAGTGTAGTTGCCCTCTCTGGAGTGTATAGGTCACAGACTGGTGGGCTTGTATCTGGGTACAGTGGGTGGTGTCTCATGTCTGTGTATGCTCCACTGTAAGACCCTTTGTGGGTTGTACTATATTGCATATGCATGAGGTTCATCATTGGTTCTTGGAGTTGTCCTTAGGAAATTCTTTCTGTGGGTTTATGTGCCTGAATGAGAATGGAGTTAATTGGCATCTATGGGACTCAAAGCTGTGGATCCTCTGAGAGGTTCCAGGACTCAGGCACTACTTCTCTGGTTGCTATGGTTCTCTCACCAGCCACTGATTTTTGTTAGTCAGGCCAGAAGTCCATATCTGAATGGTTGGAGGGTGCTGCATCTGCTGGCTGCTATTGTTAGGTGTAGAAATGGATGCATGGCTACCTATTACCCTCTGCTGGAACTTGTTTGTAAAGATCCAAAGCACTTAGTGGCTTTCTGCAAATCTTAGGCCTGTGGATGCAGGCTGTCTATGGGTGGTCTGTGGCACAGAAGCCTCCAGACTTTCTGCTCTACAAAATTTCATACAAGGAAGCATAGATGCATATTTTCATGATGTTGGGTTAGTCATAAGTTCTTAAATGTAACAGCAAAATATAAGCAACCAAAGGAAAAATATGATACACTGGACTTCATTAAAATGAAAGATTTTTAGGGATGGGGGTGTTCATTGATAGAGTACTTGCCTGACACATGAGGGGCTCTGAGGTTTGATTCCCAGGACTGCAAAATAAATAATAAGTAAATAGATAAATACAAAATAAAACGTGTATGCATCAACAGATACCATCAATTAAGTGAAAGGAATCCATAAATTCGGAATGTTAACAAAACAAATTTCTGATAAGGATCTAGTATCCAAAAAATATAAAATCCTCTCATAGCTCAACAACAAAAAGCCAAACAACTAATTTAAATCTAGGAAAAGGTTTTGAATGAACATTTCTCCAAAGAATATACACAAATGGCTTATAAGCACATGTGAAGATGTGCAATATCATTTGTTGTTAGGGAAATGTGAATCAAACCAGATCAATGACTATTTTGTATCCACTAGGATAGCTATTTTAAAAGCACACAGAGAAAATAAAGTGTTGGGAATGGAATGCTCTCCAGCCACAAAAGGAGTGAATTTCTATCATTTGCAACAACATAAAGGTACCTGGAAGTCATAATGTTATGTGAAGTAAGCCAGACACAGAAAAACAAATACTGCAGTGTATGATTTCACTCCTGTGTGAAATCTAAAGAAGCTGATCTCATAGAAGTTGAGAGAAGAATAGTGGCTACGAGAGGTTGGGGAGGGCAAAAGGAGGAGAGAGATTAACCAAGAAGTACAAAGCTAGATTAGTATTCTTTTGTACAGCATAGTTCAAATAGCTAGAATAGAGGATTTTTAATGTTCTTACTACAAAAAAAAATGATAAATGTATGAGGTGATGAACAGGTTAAAGATCCTGATTTGATTATTACTCAGTGCATATGTATACTATAACATCATATCATGCCCCTTAAGTATATACAATTATTATGTGTCAATTACATACAAAATTTAAACAGGCTAATTAACAAGAAATAAAGTGTAAGAATAACATGGACACACTGGAATCCTCACATATTTTTAGTGAGAATGTAGAACAGTGAACCTGCTTTTGAAGACAATTTGGCAGTTCCTCAAAAGGTTAAACATAGGATTAGCATATTATCCAGTAATTATACTGCTAAGCAATAACAAAGAAAAAGAAAAATGTATTTCAGTGCAAAACTCTGTACATAAGTAACTACAGCAGCATTATTTCTAGTAGCCCAAACATGAAAACAACCCATTGGTACCTCCACAAATGAATGAATAAATAAGATGTGGCTTATTAATACAATGAGATATTATTCAGCTATAAAAAAGATTTGAAGTATTGATACATGCTATGATATGGATGAATCTTGAATGCAATATGCCAAGTAAAACAATCCAGACTTGCAATACTATATATACTATTATTTCATTTATTTGAAATATTTGGAATAAGCTAATCCATTGAGACAAAAATTAGATTAGTACTTGCTTGGGAATTGTTGGGAGGGAAGAATGGAAAAGTGATTGGTAATGAATGTATGGTTTCTTTCAGGAGTAATGAAATGTTCTGGAATTAGTGGTGGGGGTTATATAGCCTGTGACTACGCAGAAATCTAGTGAGTTGTACAGTTTGAAATTATTAAAATAAGTTTTATGTTGTGCAAAGATTATCTTGATTTTAACAATCTAATATTCAATGTATTTTTAAAAGCAAGCATTAAACTTCAATTTAAATAGCTAAATATAATATTAATGAGTGAGAAATACGTGAGTTCTGGAATATTTTTTAAAGGATGATAATAGAGATAGTATATTCTGGGTTAGAGATTTTGCAAAGTACTATTTTATACACTTTTTCATAACAGTTCTTACAAAAACTGTTATATAGGTCAATTTTTTTTTATATTATATATTTATTTTTCCCCTGCCTTATTCCAAAGGGGATTTTTAAAAAATCATAAGAAGTAGGAACTATTATTCCATTAAATTCAATTATCCATCATTTTCTCATTGCTAGAGGAAAATTTCAGTTGTAGCTCATGATTCATGTTACAGAAACCAGTCTAAGAATTTTAACAGCACCCTAATTCTGATGCAATAATAATATAATAGTAAAATTATATAGCTTCAGTAATTTTGTCACAAAACTTTATTACAACAACGGGTCATAAAATTTCTGGAAAAGAACTCTATATAGTGTGTATTAACCTAAAGCAAGAAGTACTTATTTATTTTAAACTCTCCTTTAAAGAAGCTATGGCATATTTAAACCAAATTACCAATTCCCTCCTTATGGTAATCATGTTTTCTGCCATTGTCTGAGTAAAATCTTTATTGTCTTATTTTGCTAAATTAAGCATAATCATTCAGATGAATTGAAATTTTCTTCTGAGAATAAGGCAAAGAACAACTTTTCAAAATATGAATTATCAAGTTCATTACAATTAATAATATTGATACTAGGTATCTTCTTGGACACATAGAAGTCTCTGTAGAATATGACTCTTATCTTTCAAAGAAAACCATAGAAGCAAGTCACTACAGCTGCTGCCAGATCCCTCTTTCTTCACAGTGAAACTTGTCTGAATGTACATCTGGCCTAGTTTCAGATGCTGTATACACCCAAGTAGAAGCTAAAACAGATGCTACAGTGTGTTTAATTAACCTTTGTTAAAGATCTGTGGTGTCTGTCTCTCTCTCTCTATATATACATATATATGTTTTATTTTTTCTTGGTCCTGGGGATTGAACCCAGGGTTTCTCTACTACTGAGCTACAACCCCAGCTCTTTTTATTTTTTATTTTGAGACAGGGTTGCACTAAGTTGCTTAGAGTCTTGCTAACTTGCTGAGGTTGTCCTTGGATTTGACATTCTCCTGTCTCAGCTTCCTTACTCTCTGGGATTGCAGGTGTTTGCCACTGCACCCAGCTGGCTTCTCTCTTTGGTCAGAATTCTTGCTCCTTGCCTGATTTCCTAAATATATCTAATGACTGATTGTTAGGCAACCAAGCCATACCATCCAGAGGGTTCTCCTACCCATTTCAATGTGTTGTATGTCAATTAGATGAAAAAGGGTTTAAAGCTTCAGAACTTTTTTATGTGACTCAATAAGTCTGACTTGTTGCATTTTTGATGAGTAAACCAAAAAGATTAAAGCCATTATCTTTAACCTTTATCTTTATCATTAAGAATGAGATAATTTATTATCAATGTGTCATGATTTTATGGTACCAGCAATGTTAAAGTTTGGATCTGAAGTGTTCCCAAAAGGTTCATGTGTTGGAGACTTGCTCCAAATCTGGTGGCACTATTGAGAGGTAGGAAACTTTAGAAGGTAAGGAAGTTGGGGCCTAATTTAAGGAAGTAGGTCACTGGAGGTTGTCCTTGAAGGATGTGGTTGTCTCCTGCCCCTTTCTTCCTTCTCTCCAATCCCCACCATCTTTATCTCTATCTCCCTGTCTCACTATCTTGGCCGTCATGAGGTGAGCAGCTTGTTTCTGACGTGCCCTCTCTACAATGATGCTCTTTCTCACCACAAGGCCCAGAAGCAATGGAGCTAAAATGACCACAAACTAAAACCTCTGAAATTGTAAGCCAAAATAAACCTTTCCTCCCTTTTGTTGATTTTCTTGGGTATTTTTTTCACAGTGACAGAAAGCTAACACAAGCTAATATTAAAACCAAGTTAATTCATTCCTGCCACAAAAGCTAATATCATGTAGGTTTTTGTTTGCTTGTTTAGAAAAGTTTTATTTTAGAATCAATTAATGAGTAAATTGAAAAAAAATGATAAATATTACATCCTGTTATACAACAATGTGTAGGAAAAACGTTTTTCATATATTGTATCAGCATGAGACCTTGAGATGACCATTACATTTGCATAAAATTATGATTTTTCCCAATAGCTCTTTTATCAAATTCAGCTGTTATCTTTTTTTAATATTTATTTATTTGTTTTAGTTGTAAACAATGCCTTTATTTTTACATGGTTCTGAGGATTGAACCCAGGCCGCGCATGTGCTAGGCAAGCACTCTACTGCTAAGCCACAACCCCAGCCCCAGCTGTTACCTTTGATTTGATTTTTTTTCCCAATCAGGTAATCCAGGATTAATCAACTGTTAATCAACTGTTCTATATGTATATATTTTTTGACATATCAGGTCTTTTTATAGATATCAACTGATGTTCAGATTAAGGAAAATTCAATAAAAATGTATTTTTGTGGTTTTCTCTTAGTAAATGATTTATAGCAATCCTGTACAAAAATTGTTAGTCTCTGTTAACGTATGGCAGAATATTTTACCACATCAAATAATCAACCATAAAAAATTACATGAAATGGTGGCATCTGAGTGATAGGTGACAAGATCTAATATTTAATTTTTCTTCTGACTTTGGAATTCTGTTCCAAATCTGGAAGGCAATTGTGCTCTTACAGCAGTTGGTTATATCAGACATAGGTTTCAGCTCACCTAGAAGTTACTCATGCAGATGAGTGAGCTCAAACTTTTCCAAAAAAGAGGATTAAGCAGCAGTGCCCCACTGTGAAAAGCTGATTTTTAATCTAAAAGGAATGAATTAACCAGGTCTGGGAAACTTGCTCAGGTACAAAACAAGAGAAAATCTACATGTTAAGAGGAAAGTAGAAAACACTTTCTGGTTGAATAAAGATTAAGCTCATAATTAAATATTTATTATGGAAAATGACTACAGTTCCTAACACTAGCATAATAAGGGTAATTTGTTATGCTCTTTGACATGATTTTTTTTTTTTTTAATTTAACTCTCAAAACAGCCATGCTAGATTAATTTGTTTTCCTATTTTATAAAAGGAGAACCTAAAGTTCAAAGCAGCAAAGACGACAGAATTAGAGATAGGTCTATGTGACTCACAATTTAGTGGTTTTGCTACTATACTTAAAAGGTGAGGACACATATTTTAGAAATTCCTATGGCTAACTCTTTCTTCTTTCTTTTAAAACAGGAATAGTATGACACTTTAAAGTGTTTCATATAATCTGAGCTGCTAGTGAAGCTAAATTGCATATTACAGTGGATTTTGGAATCAATCAGGCAATCACCACCATATCAAAAATGTACTAAGATATTTTGGAAAGTAACAAATTGGCCACATAAAGAGTTTCTTACTTCTCTGTAAATAGAATCACAAAGAGAAACTCAAATTCAGTAGGTTCAAAATAAACTCCAATAGTCAAGCAGTTTCATAAGATCATAAAATTGTGCTTGGGTATTAATGCTACCCCTGTTCAAGCTTGCTGCAAACAAAAGTCACTTTCTGAGTCTGGGACTTAATCTTCTGCCTTGTTCCCAATATATGTTACAACTGTTATGAAACCATTATGTAAAACCATCAAAATTTAGTTTCTTCTGAATAGATCTACCTGGAATTAAAAGAATTAACACTGAGCATAAATATTTATCAAATTACCATATCTATATTTGAAGGCTATTATATTTGAAAATCACTACTTCTTTGTGAAAGCTGGGGTTAAAATTATCTCTACTGAGATTGTTCTTTCAGTAAATAACCACTGAAAGGACTCCCTAACAACGCTTTCTATTTTTCTCTTTCTCTACAAATCAGGATATAAGGTATAAATGAAATAGCAATGATTTACATTGAAATGGAGAGGAAAATAATGCTCAACTAATTTTCTAAAAAGCATCTTCTTACAATTAATAAAAATCATTATCATGGGTCTTCACTTTGGTACAGTTATACAGTGCAATCTTAAATTGCTAGGGTGATATTCATTCAGGCTGACTGTAGCTACTTCTGAATTTAGCAAACCCCTAAGATACATGGACAGGAGCTTAAAAATAGAGGAAAACGGAAGATGTGATATAAGTACAGTATGGGCAGAGCCATGCCTTCATTATTACCATTTGCTTCTCTGATTGGAGGACATTTGGCACATATTTAGAATATTTTAGACTAATTCATTTTGCAAAAATTTAACAAAAGCTATAATTTTGATGTGTAAGTGAGTACACTGATTTGTTTATACGTGCAAGTGTGAGGTCAGTTTGTGAATGTATTTCAGAAAAGCAAAATTTTAATTAGTACATTTAAAAAATGACTATAGAAAAATGTATTGAAGAAATTTGCATGATACTGTGTTTTCCTATAAAATTGGAGTTATGGGGGTGGTGTTTTGTTGTAGTGGTAGTTGTTTTGTGGTCTTGGAGTATCCTAGGGTATCAAAGTAAACCTAAAGATTTTATTGTTGCCATTTCAATTGATCATATACTGCCCTTCATATTTCCATATTGCTATATTAAACTGTAATTTAATTCATGTACTTTTTAACTGTTCATGTATTTTGCTTGTGAGACATAGGGAGGAATAGGATATAGTATAAAGAAAACAAACTCTAGTGTCAGACTAGATAGTCCACATTTATTACCTAATAATTGTAATTTTGGATAAATTTGTTTAATT
Source organism: Tamias sibiricus (assembly GCA_025594165.1). NCBI lineage: Eukaryota > Metazoa > Chordata > Mammalia > Rodentia > Sciuridae > Tamias > Tamias sibiricus. Next base: position 49,344,642 of record CM046670.1, read on the forward strand.
ATCTAGTTTCCTCTGTGGTTAAATAGAGATGACATACATCTACTATGCAGTTTTTTTTTTTTATCATGACTAAATTTAATAATCTCTATGAATTTCATGGCACAGTACTTGACACATATTAATGTTTAATATGATTTTTGGTGATAGTCTCAAGAAAGAACAGTAATAATATTATTGTCTTGACACCAAGCTATAAACATATAGGAAAAGGGGATTCATTCTTTTTTTTTTTAATTTATTTGTTCTAATCAGTTTCACATGATAGCAAAATGCTCTCTGATTAATTGTACACAAATGGAGCACAATTTTTCACTTCTCTGGTTGTACACAAAGTAGGGTCACACCATTCATGCAGTACATGTAACTAGGGTAATGATGTCCATCTCATTCCACCATCTTTCCTACCTCCGTGCCCTCACCCCTCCCCACCCTCCCCTTTGCCCAATCCAAAATTCCTCCACTCATCCCATGCCCCCTCTCCATTATGGATTAGCATCCACTTATCAGAGAAAACATTTGGCCTTTGGTGTTTTGGGGATTGGCTTACTTTGCTTAACATGATATTCTCTAACTCCATCTATTTACCTGCAAATGCCATAATTTTATTCTCTTTTATTGATGAGTAATATTCCATAGCGTACATATAGCACAGTTTCTTTGTCCATTCCTCTATTGAAGGGCATCTAGGGTGGTTCCACAGTTTGGCTATTATGAATTATGCTGCTATAAACATTGTGTGGCTGCATCTCTGGAGTATGCTGTTTTTAAGTCCTGTGGGTATAGACTGAGGAGTGGGATAGTTGGGTCAAATGGTGGTTCCATTCCAAGTTTTTAAAGTGAACTCCATACTACTTTCTAGATTGGTTGCACCAATTTGCAGTCCCCACCAACAATGTATGAGTGTGCCTTTTCCCCCCACATCCTTGCCAACACTTACTGTTGTCTGTATTCTTAATAGTTGCCATTCCGACTGAAGTGAGATGAAATCATAGAGTAGTTTTAATTTGCATTTCTTTAATTACTAGAGATGTTGAACATTGTATATCTTCTTCTGAGAAGTGTATGTTCAATTCCTTAGCCCATTCATTGTTTGGGTTGTTTGTGTTGGATAAGATTCAGGCTGGCAGGCCATACCCCCAGGCGCCTTCCAGGAAGTGCCCATCTCTCTCGAGAATTCACCTTTGGTGGGCTCCAGGTCCCCGCCCTTCCTGATCCTGGGAATACTCGCCTCTTACGGGAATTCAACCCAGGGCGGGCTCTCCCTTTCTGAGCCAATCCGGACCATACAAGTCACGCTCCCACCCCTCTGTACTTAAGCCCCGGCTTGTCCAGAACTCCCTCTCTCTCTCTTTTCGCCATCATCTTCTCACTAGCTCTCCCCTTCCCTGTTCCCCTTTCTCCCTTACCCCCTTCCCCCTTTCTTCCCTTCCCTAAATAAACCCCCATTTTTCCTTTCTTTTTTCCTTCCCCCCACTCGTTTCCTTCACGGTTCACCCCCATCCCCTCCACGTGTTTCTTTGGTGAATCAATAACCCCCCCCCTTCTTCCTATATGGCGGTTTCAGAGTGTGTTCATCTATCCTTCAGTTTTTGTTTTTCTGGTGTTAAGTTTTTTGAGTTCTTTATACATCCTGGAGATTAGTGCTGTATTTGATATGCATGTGATAAAAATTTACTCCCAAAATGTAGGCTCTCGCTTCACCTATTGATTGGTTCTTTTACTGAGAAGAAGCTTTTTAGTTTGAATCTATCCCATTTATTGATTCTTAATTTTATTTTTTGTGCTTTAGGAGTCTTGTTAAGGAAGTCAGAGCCTAATCTGATATAGTGAAGATTTGGGCCTACTTTTTCTTCTATTAGACATAGGGTCTCTGGTCTAATTCCTAGGTCCTTGATCCACTTTGAGTTGAGTTTTGTGCATGGAGAGAGAGAGGGGTTTAATTTCATTTTGCTACATATGGATTTCCAGTTTTCCAAGTACAAGTACAATTTGTTGAAGACACTATCTTTTCTTTAGTGTGTATTTTTGGCACCTTTGTCTAGTATGAGATAGCTGTATTTATGTGGGTTTGTCTCTGTGTCTTCTAGTGTCTTCTGTTTTGTACCATTGGTCTACATGTCTGTTTTGGTGCCAATACAATGCTTTTTTTTTTTTTTTTTTACTATGGCTTTGTAGTATAGTTTATGAGAAGTAGGGAATCTTTCTAATTCATCCCCTTCAACTGTGTTGCATATAGCAAGTAAGAAAACATGTTGGTTGATTTATTGATTCCAATGATACTCTTATTATACCTCTTCAGAAGCAAGGATTACAAGCCCAGTTCAAGCAATGAGGGCGATAAGATATAAGCTTAAATGTTATAATTTGGTTACTACACAGTAGCTAACACTCTGGATCCAATTTTGAGAGTGTTCCTGAAAGAGATTAGTGTTTGAGTCAGTACACTGAATAAAGAAGATCTACCCTCACCAGTGCAGGTGGGCATCCCTCAATCCATTCGGGGCTTGCATAGAACAAAAAGGCAAAGGAAGGGTAAATTATCTCTTTCTCTTTGGATAGGATCATTAATCTTCTCAAACATCAGCGACATTAGAGCTTCTGATTCTTGGGACTTCAGACTCTGGAACTTAACACCAGTGGCTCCCCATCCTGGTTTTGTCCTTTGGTCTCAGACTTATATCATTGGCTCCCCTCCTTCTTGGGCCTTTCAATGCAGACTAAGTTGCACCACATGATTTGTTATTTCTTCAGCCTGCTGACAGCATATCAGAGTAATTTTGGCCTCCATAATTGCATGGACCATATTCCCATAATCTCTCTCCAGATAGATAGACAGACAGACAGATCTTTATTGATTCTTTTCCTCTGGAGAAACTTAAATAATACAAACTGTATAGCTCTTCTCCATCCTTTTTCTTTCAACCTACTCATGTCTTTGAATCTAATGTGTATCTCTTGTAGTTAGTAACATCGTTGGATCTTATTTTTGAAATGCACTCTCTTTTCAGCCTCTGAATATTTCCATTTAATATAGTCATTGATAATGGAAGATTTATATATGCATTTTCTATTTATATTCTATACATTTGGTGTCTTTCCCATTCTTTCATTATTTATTTTGTTTGTATTGTATATTTCCCTGCATATAACTTTTACTTCATTGTATTTTTAAACCATATTTAAAAAATATTTTGTTGTTGTTGTTGGGGGAGGTGGTACCAGAGATTGAACTCAGGGGCACTCGACCACTGATCCACATCCCTATCCCTATTTTATATATTATTAGAACAGGGTCTCACTGAGTTCCTTAACACCTCAACATTGCTGAGGCTGACTTTGAACTTGTGATCCTCCTGCCTCAGCCTCCTAAGCTGCCTCAGCCTCCCGAGCTGCTGGGATTACAGGCATGCACCTCTGCATCCGGCCCTAAAAATTATTTTCTTAGTGATAATTTTAAATTATTGTTTTATGCATAAAAATAAGTTAAGGGAAAATACGTTTATGCTATCTTTTATACTTAACTACATAGTTACCTTTATTGGTTATCTTTGTTTCTTCATGCTAATTCAAGGTACAGCCTGAAGGACTTCTGTGTTTCTTATAAAACAGGTTTGCTAGTGATGAATTATCTACTTTTATTTTTATTTACCTAGAAAGTCTTAATCTTTCCTTTATTGCTGTATATAGTTTTGTGGAATATAGAATCATTGGTTTGCCAGCTGTCAGCATGTTTAACATGCCATCCCCCTTCCTCTATCCTCAGTAGTTTCTGGTAAGAAATCAGCCGTTGACGAGCAGCTACTCTTGCTGCTTGTAAGATTCTTTGTCTGTGATTTTGACAGTTTGGTTGTGATGTATTTATTTGTAGTTCTTTGAGTTTATCCTGCAGGGAGTTTGTTGAGCTTCTTGGATATGTAGATTAATGTTTTTCATCAAGTTTTAAGAGTTATGTTGCCATTATTTTTTCAAGTATTGTTTCTGTCTCTTTCTCTCCCTCTCCTCTTCTTCTGAGACTTCTATTATGGACACATCTGTAAGCTTTAGGGTCTCTCAAGATATCTTCTTTTTTCTTCATCTGTTTTCCCTTCTACTTCTCAGATGGGATAATCTCAATTCACCCTCTATAAATTCAGTAACAAATTATTTACATAGTACAACTCTAGGAATCACAATGCATTTACTTGTGCAATTATTGCAGCATTAACTAAGAGTGGAAATTTTGAATTTCAGGTTTCTAGGTTATCTCCTTAATTTCATAAAAGCAAACAAAAAAACAAATCCAATTTTCTTTTCAACAGAATTAGTTATGAAGTAATGCTTCTGGGTATTGGGATCTGCTTTGTTCAAAGTAGTCACTGATTTTGTCACAATGATACTAGTAATGATAGGAGTACTTCCAATCTTTATTTTTATCCTCATTATATGACAGGGTGTGTCTAAGTCTCTCTAAAAGAGAGAACAAAGTAAATTGGAGCCAAGGCATTTAGTTCCAGTTGGGATAAGAGGAGAAATAAAGCATTTACACTGACTTTTTATTGTTATTCAGCCCAATTTGATGAGAGAAAGCCTTTCTTTCCAGAATAATAGTTGAAGAACATAGAAAGCATGATTTAAGTAGAAATTCCCCATTTTGCAACTAATAGTGAAATAATTGATACATAGGCCAATAAAGAATGGCAATAGTATAAGAGAAAGACTATTAGGGAACAAACCATTTTCAAGTAGCAAAGAAATTCAGAGTTTTTGCTAATTGCATATATACATACATATACACACATATATCTTCACAATAGATGCATCTGACTGTCATCAACCAAATAATCACACTTAACACATATTTAACACATGCTAATGCTAATAGTGGGACTACCTGATACCGCAGCTTCTCTGATGTGCTGCACTATGAAGCACCTGACACCTTGTTATGAAAATATCAAACCTGAATGTAATCAAGGCTTTAGCTCTACTTTAGGTTTTACAGGAAATATGAAAGAGAATCAAAATAAATGACTAAATGATGCATCAATAAACAACTATAGAAATCTAGACTATGGGACATTCCCATGCAAATTTACCCAGGTTCTTCTAAATTTTATTTAAAAGGAAAGAAAAAAGTCCAGTTTGGAGCTAAAAGAAACTAAAATATCAGACCAACTAAATACAAAGCATGACTTTAATTTTTTTGAAGTTCTTTTTATAATTGATGGATGATGGTTTAATTATCTATTGGTATATTTTAAAATCACTTCAAATCTCAAATACTTTGAACAATGATTTTCTTTTTTCATGATTCTGTGAGTTGGAGATGTGGTTTTTCTGCTGTCCTCATCTGGGTTCATCTTTGCGGCTGTTATTTACCTGGCATTTAGATTGGCTGGGGCCTGGGCTCAGCTAGGGCACTGGCCAGGTCATCTCAGTTCTACTCTAAGTGGATAACGAAAGTTTCCTCACAGCATGGTAGTCTTAAGAAAGCACTCACACAGGGAGCGATATATTCAAGGAGCACAAAAACAGAAATCACCAGCATTTTTACAGGCTAGCCTTGGAAACCACACAGTGTCAGTTCTGCTATGTTTTATCAACCAACAGATACCACAGTACAAACCCAGATTCGAAAGAAAGAAAAATAAACTCCATGTTTTGGTGAGAGAAGAAACAAAGTTTCATGGTGAAGAGCCTCCTGGATGGAAGATATTAGATCAGCCACTTTGGGAAATGCTCTATAATGATAAATAAAAAGTTAATTGTAGATTTTTATTAGGTATAATTACTATGTTGAGATTACTTAGGAGAATGTCTTCATTATTACTTCCCATTGTTTTACATACCTACACATGCACATGCATATATACTCATATGGAGGGATAAATCAAATGTAATGTTCATGAAAGAACAATATAGGTGATAAGTATTTTGGCAGTTATTGAAGAATTATTTATATTCTATGATGAAAACCCTCAAATTAAATATTGGGGGAAGCACCCCAAAAAAGTAATGAATAATAACCTGTTTTAGTGTTTAGAAGTTTTGTGACTCTTTAGAGTAAGAAGCACTGGAAATGTAACAGTTCATTTTTATTTGTCCCAGTGGTCGTACACACTGTGTTAACATAAGACACAAAGTTTTGACCCCATACTTCCACTTTTCCAGAGTTTGAATTATAGTTAAGCCTTGAAACAGAGTGAGGGGGCTGGTGGTTCTATACCTGCTCTGTAGGAAAGAGAACATTCTGGGAAAGTGAGGAAATGTACAATCAAGACAATGGAGAAATTGGGCTGGAAGGGCAGGCTCATGTAGCACAGTAGGAAGAGGTACTAAGTAGGTTGGTGGCAGATTTTGGCTGAACTCCTAGGACCAGATGTTTCACCAATGACTGTTAACAGTATGTGAATCTATAAGGTAGGACCTGATCTTTGTATGATATTATTGTAACATGATTCCTTTGAGTAAAAATGAGTCAACTCTGTGTAGGTGACAAATTCCTTGGATTATTAAATGTATTTTTCAGAAATTCATATTTTTTAAAAGTTGCCATTCACAGTGTGACTTGGGAAGTGACTTTGGTGGCATACAAGTTAAGAGTGCATGTGGCCAGTGATACCACTCAGCCTAGCCTTTCCCTATTGGGTGGAGGTTACCACTCATCCTCTAAATGGCTGTTCTTTGAACCCAGGGTTGATCCTGGTCCAAAGAGCTGTCGTCTTAAAACCTAAAGTGTAGAAATCCATGTTTGAAAATGTACTTGCTATTTTTTCTAAAAAGATGCCAAGAGGTTGCAGACAATTGAATTGTATTCCAATTTAATCATGATAGATTTTTTAGTTTTAGTGTATCATGTGAAGAGCATGGTACCCAGAGATATTAAGAATTTTGCTCATTACACAAAGATTTGGTATTAGAACCAAGTCTCCTGTCTTATAATTTCTCATAATTTTTACTCATTTCCAGAAGATTTAATGAAGTGACATTCTCAATTATGCAAGGACTTGGAATGGATTTTTGGAGCTCGTTATGAGAGTAGATCTCAGAAAAAGAATATTTTAATTGATTTCCCTTTCATTTCCCCTAAAATGAAAGGGAAATCAAAATCATAAGGAAAATGGTTTTACTGTAACCACCATCTCCTCATGGCTCCCTGACTGGCCTCTTGCTGTGGCCAAGAATATCTTCAGGACACCATTTTGTCCTTAACTCCTTGAGAGCCAACCTGGGGGCTCAGAGCCTGTCCTTCAGCAGCATATTCTTGTGTCTGCTACAGAGGATCCAGAGGTGAAGTTATCTTCCTCTGCATTTTTCTGCAGAATTGTCAGGAAACTTCCACAATGAGGGGAGCTGCACTTGGCAAGTTTCAAAGATAAGGACTTATGACTTGACACTGGTCCCTCATCTCAGGTTTCATGACTTTCTCTGATTTAGCCTACCTGAAGATCATAGGTCTAGACTGACATTTTAGCTTACCTGAAAGGACATGTGCTAGAGAAGAAAGAGCATGACCTGCAGTCAGTTCTGCTGCTACCTGTCTGGGTGTACTTTGGGATGTCATCCCCCACCCATGAATGTTTATAATAGGGACAACAGCACCTCTGGTATTATGAGGGTTAAATAAGATAATGCATGTAAAGGACCTAGCAAAGTATTTGGTATAGGTGTGTGACAATGTTTTCTTTCCATCCTTTTAAAACACCAATTTGTGGAAATTATTGAATTATCTAACCCACTTTCACATGCAAAGAAGCAGTTGAAATAGTTCAAACCTGCTCAAAATGGAAATGTTTTCCTTAGATCTTTGTCCTTGGTAATGACATGATAACTTGGTTGCCCTGGTTATCCGTGCAGTTTTCAGGTTGACTCCAGGGCTGATTTAAGGACAGAGAACAAGGATAGGAAGAAGGGAAGAGGAGACCAAACAACTGCAATCTGTTATATCAGTCAGGGATCCTGGTGATAAATAAGAGAAGGCTCAGGACTCAAGTCCATATACAACATTTAATCAGTAATAATTTACTGAGTACTCCTATAGGATAATCATGGGACTTGACACTGGAGCTATCCTTACAAACAAGTCCAGTTGTGGTAGATTAATTGCTAAATTGCCTCTAATTTTCACTCCCCACTACTTGTATCTATTCCTTTTGCAATGGGACCTTGAAGTTATGCCCCTAGACTACTTTCTTTCTCTTGAATATAAGCTAGCCTTGAGACTTGCTTAAGCCAACATAATGCAGTAAAGACAGCAATGTACTAGTTAGTCCCAAGCCTAGGCCTCAAAAGGATTTGCCCTCATCCACTTGCTGGAGGGTCAGAAAGCATGTGGAGAAAAGCAAGGGTTCTCAGCCCACAGCCAGTAAGCTGCTCCTCTGAGGTCAGAACTACTCAGTGACTGGCTGAATCATGAGAACTGATCCATAGATTCAGACATCAAGACTCTTAGAATCCTGTAGGTTCAGAAGCCAGACTCAGATTTTAAGATAATGGCAACTATATCATAACCTCTCAGAAGACAACAGGGAGCCAGCCATTAGTGCTTCCCACTGTAATATTCAATGGCCAGGCTATGAGGTGTGAGCAACAGGGAGGTATATGCAAATTGAGCAAAGATTTCTTTCTTTTTTTTTAATAAGAAAAAAAGAAGGCAGAAAAATGCCTAAGAAGAAGAAAACTTTAAAGCATGTAACATTATTAAATGTCCTTTAGTCAGCGCTTGGTAATATTCTTGCAATCGGGTAGTGCCCTTGGTTATAACTGCAGAACTCTTAGAGAATTCATACATCTTTTTATTTCATATATATATATATATATATATACATATATATATTCTTATATATTTCATATATATAAAAATATATTCTTACATATATATAGTTCATGATTTTTTTTTAAAATTTTCATTTTTGCAGTACTGGGGATTGAGCCCAAAGCTTTGTGTATGTTAGGCACATGCTCTATCACTGTGTCACACCACCAGCACACCAGAAGGCTGACAAAGTGAGCGCTGCTCTTTCTACTGTTAGTTGAGCTTCAAGATCTGGAGACTCTCTTTATGAGCTACATTGTACATTTTAAGTACTGTATTAAGTTTTCTGAAAGAGGACAGATCGTTTTAAGTCAAACTAATTTGTGAGGTACATATTTTGAACCCCACGATAGTTCAATACCAATATCAAATCTATTCGAAATATGGCCTATTTCCTAATAACATGCTTGCTACTGCGGCTCCTCACTAATGCATGGTTTTTTGTCAGTGAGACTTCTGGGGAATTGTTTCCAAAGCCTGTTATATGATCATAGGACCGTTGTGTTAGACACATTCAGATCATAAGCAAATGGGTCAATGAGGTTAAAAAGATTCTCATTTTATAAGGATTTTCCTTTTTAACCATGTTTGTTGTTAAAGTATTTGACCAATAAGCCAATTTAAGGCTCAAATTGCCCTTTCACCTGAATGTGAAATTGCTCTATGCTCAAATATTACTATTACTAAACTACACACACACACACACACACACACACACACACACACACACTTCAACATTATGATCTCTCTTCACCATGCTATTTACATATCATATTGTTTATCCTTATATAAATCCTTATATAAACTTTTGAGGTTATTATAGAATTGTTTTCCCCACTAGGAAGATGAGTAAACAGATATTTTTAAAAAATTAGAAGCTCAATTATAATTACATTAGATAGGAGTGTGAACCTATATGTGAATTGAAGATTTCTGGGTCCAAGTCCACTTGCTTTATTGTTTTGTTTGTTTGTTTCTTTTATTTTTGAGGGGTGCCAGGGATTGAACTCAGGGGCATTTGACCACTGAGCCACATCCCCATCCCTAGTTTTTTATTTTTTTTTAGAGACAGGGTCTCACTGAGTTGCTTAGCACCTTGATTTTGCTGAGGTTGGCTTTGAATTGGCAATCCTCCTGCCTCAGCCTCCCAGAAGGAAGAGACAAATTCTATAAATGCTTTAAAATAATATTGTGTTAAATGAGTCTGACAAGAGACTTTAAAAAGTCCATCTAGGGAAGAAAAGGGATCTAAAAATAGAAGCCAGGTGTGATGGCACACCTGTAATCCCAGCAGTTTGGGAGGCTGAGACAGGACGATTAGGAGTTCAAAGCCAACTCATCAACTTAAGGAGGTCCTAAGCAACCTAGTGAGAGACCCTATCTCTAAGTAAAATATTTTTAAGGGTTGGGGATGTGGCTCAGTGATTAAGCACCTCTGGATTCAATCCCTGGGACCCCCCCCCCCCAAATAAAAAGAGAGAGAAAATGAGATACCAAGGATGAAAATAGGAAACCCCCAAACGTATTCATTTATTTGACATGCATTTATTGAACATTTATTATGTGCCAAGCACTCTTTCAGGCACCGAAAATATAGTGGAACTAACATTATAAGTAGAAGAGCTAGACTGTAAACAATTGAATAGTACTGACCAACTATGAGAAATTATTTGTATAGAAATGAGTAGGGTAATGAGATATAGGCTGAGGGGGACCAACTTTAACAGAGATGAACTCTTATAGGAAGGGACATCTTATCCACCCAAAATATGTTGCGTTCATTATAAGCATAATGGGGACAATAGTTGTTTACAAAACTGACCTCCATCTTCTTCTGGATCCTTCTAATCTATCAATGGACACAAGTTTTTTTCTAACTCTTTACTACTATGAATAATCTGCAATGAATGTGTGCACTGGGTTAAGGCTCCAGACTCTTCAAAAATGTGGGTTCCAATTCCACTGCTGCCACCTTTATTGTAAATTGACTCAATCTGAGAACAGGATTTCTGAAGTTCCTTTGTAGCAATTACTGAAGGCAGGAAGAACACTCCCAGTACAGGGCACGAGAAAGTATTCATCTCTGTAACAGTAGGTTGTGACTATTATTCTTAAAAAAACTCACTCTTAACTTTACTGACTTATGAGTTTACAAGTGATATAGAATGTTCTGTGTGCACTCAAGAGGACTATGTATCAGGCTGCTGCTGGTTGGAATGTTCCATGTATGTCTGTTAGGTCCTTTTAAAGCCCAAATCATTCTTGTTACCTCCAATTTCCTCATGTATCCACTCCATCAGCAGGTTTTTTTTTTTCCTTTCCAACTCCTCAGTCCATCTCCATTCTCTATCTGTTCTTACCTCTTTAAATGACAGCAACCCATCTGTTATGGTTTAGATGTGGTGTCCCCCGACAGCTCACGAGTGAGACAATGCAAGAAGGTTTAGAGGAGAAATGATTGGGTTATATCCTTAGTCTGATCAGTGAATTAATCCCTAATGGGATTAACTAAAATGGTGGGGTGTGGCTGGAGGAGGTGGGAATTGAGGTGTGGTTATGAGGTATATATTTTGAATCTGGAGAGTGCAGTCTCTGTCTCTCTGCTTCCAGGTCATCATGTGAGCTGCTGCTCTTTGCCACACTTTTCTGCCATGATATCCTGCCTCCCCTCAAGCCCAGAGGAATGGAGCCAGCCTTCTGTGAACTGGGACCTCTGAAACCTTGAGCCCTCAAATAAACCATTCCTCCTCCACAGTTGTATTTGTCGAGTCCTTTAGTCATAGTAGCGAAAACAGCTGACTAAAACACCATCTCTTTCCTGAACTAGTTCAGTGGTTCTCAGAACGGTTCCCTGCTTCCTTTCTTATCCCTTTCCACTTAGCAGCCCTTAAAATGTGTTTAAAGTCTATCAAACATTTTTCTTTTCACTAAGAACAAAATCAACCCTCTCATCGTGGTTTCTAAGACCATCCTCTACCTCTGTCCATCCAGCTTCATCCTCTGCCACTTCCTCCCTTGTTGAGCATACTTCAGCCAGCGGTCTTCTTTTATTTCAAGGAAAAGTCTACATGAGTCTTGTCTTCTGCTCTTGCTTTTTACTTGTCTGTGTCCTTCTCATCCTTGAGGAGGATATCATCTACTTGAAGAAGGCTTACCTGAACACACCAGCCAATGAAGACTCCCCCTTCCTTCTGAATTCCAATACTATTCATTTCTTTCATAAATTAATTATGACTTTAATTATTTATTCAATTACTGAAAATTTAATTACTTGTACTATTACTTAGATATTGTCTTGATTCCCCATCAGGCCATAAAATTCATGAGGGAAAATACCTCCAAATTCTCCTGGTCACAGCGTCTGGCACATAGGTGTGCCCACAACTGTATGTTAAATGAATGAAAGAATAAAATATGCCAGGCACCATCTCAAACACTTCATATGATTTTTTTAATCTTCAAATTCAAATTAACATAACCAATATAACTAGTCACGTTTCTAGCAGGATGTTCCATTTTTTAATGAGGGAACACAGTTGAGGAGCTTCAGTGACTTCTTCAATAATACATGATTAGTAAATAACAGAGTTAGAATTTCCCTGGTCTTTTTTCACTCTAGAGAGCAGTATCTTAGCCATTGAATTGCTATCAGAGCCTGCCAGCTTTGGGTCATTTCTTTTTATTGGCTATATCTTTATTTACTCTTTTCTATAGATCCTGATATCCTTGAAAGTTTTGTTTCTTTATTATTGAAGGTAACATCCCCAAGCAGAATATAGGTCTGTACATGAGAGTGGGTGTGATGGTAAATGGTCTTGAAGTTTTTGCAAGTAACCATATCAGAACCATGTCCTATGAATCTGAGCTTTTTGAAGACCTCTTTCAGAATATGAGGGAAGCTAACAGACATATTTGAATTGCACAGCTAATAAGTACTAAAGCTAGATTCTACTGTAATATTTATTTTGTCAGAATTCAAAGTTGATACTCTTTTCAAAATCATTATATCGTTCCCCTTGTTTCTGTGCACTAAAGTTTTCTAAAAGATTGAGTTTTGTTATATATGTAAATGTAATTTTGTTAAATACATTTATTCCTTTTCACCTCATTTGCAAGTTGAAATATTTTCAAAGATAATTTATACACATGTTTTTATTTTCTGTTTATGTCAAACTACAAACATCAAAATTAATCAGACAGGTCAGGGACTGGCAAACATTTCTGTTAAGAGCCAGATGGTACATATTTCAGGCTTTGTGGTTCATATGGTCTCCGTCACAACTACTCAACTCTGCTATTGTGGTGGAAATGATTTCCGAGACAATATGTAAACAAATGTACACAAACTGTAAAACTATAGGCAAGGAGCCCAATTTGACATGTTGGTAATAGTTTCGGGTCCCTGAACTAGATTAATATTCTTTAGGTAACAAGATAGTTTTCATTTTTCATTTTTTAAACATCCCAAGTGCTCTTAGATGTGCATTTAACTCCCTAACTCATCAATTAAGTAGATTTTGAATTAAAAATATGATTCTTCTTGATCATAAACATTGCATTTGTCATTCAGTTATAAAAGTGAATGAAGCATTAGGGAAAATATTTTAATGATTAAAATTCAGTTAAAGTATCATTTTTAATGCTACCTCCTGCTTAGAAGAGTCAAATCCATGAATTCACAACATTTAGATAATGCCCTTCCCACAGAGTCTTTTTTACCTTTTTATTAACACCTGGAATATAAAATAAATGTCAATGAAAGTGAGTGGAATAAAAAGTGAGGTACCTATTAAAATGAAAAACATTCACAATGGGGCTGGAGGTATAACTCAGTGGTAGGGCATGTTCTTAGCATGTATAAATCCCTGGTTCAAAACCCAACACCAAGAAAAAAAAAATTTAAACACATTCCCCAATGGAACCAGGTAGCATTGATGAAATAAGTTAGGTCTCACCTGGTCTTTGCTTTCATTGCTAGCAAGAATTGGTACTGGAACTGTGGTTTTTTTCTTCAGATATTTTTATCTATATAATGGTGAATCTTTAGCTTTAAAGAGATGAATAGTTTAGCTTTTGGTGACAAAGGTCCTAACTGAGACAAATGGAGGTCAGTGTGGCTGTGTCCCATGAAGTGGAAATTTTGCAGGGGTAGGCTACTCAGCAGGTGCTGATTTGCTTGGCAGGTTTGTGGAAAGGGACCTGGCTAGGAAAATTGTCTTGTCTGGAAAGGTGGAAGGGAGTGAGCTGTTGTCCAGGAACTGCTGCCATTTAATCTGAGCTCTAATCAGAGAACATTACCTCCCATAATTGTGCAAAACACAGTATGATCCAACCTCCTGAGTTTGGAAGTAAAAAAAGCATGGTCTATCACCCAGAAGGTCATTCAACTTAGGGAGCATCAAGAGACTGTGGGCAGAACAGTGGTCCCTGGAGGGCATGGGCAGCAGTAGCAGCTGCAAGGGCTAAGCTCTGCCCTTCATTAGCTCTGAGGACAGCAGACATCTCTGGAAACACAAAAGGAAGGGAAACACAAAAGGAAGAGATGAATAATGTGAGCATACTTCAGAACCATCCCATGTTGGGACACCAGGGTCTCAGAAGTTCTCAGGTAAGACCACCCCATTTAGGTATGTAAAGATGACAAGCCAGATGCACTGGGCATAAATGCTGATGTGACTTCATTTAAACCCATAAACTAGAATCAGGGCTTGTAGTGTCAAAAGGCAGTCAAGGAAGCACACACCAGAAGCCTAGCTTTTAAGGATAAGGTAGAGAAAAACTTTTAAATAAATGCTTAACATTTTTCTGTGGGATCTGAACTTAAGAAAGGCAATGGTTGCATTTGAGCTTTTCAGAACACAGTTTCTTCATTTCTGAAATGTGGACAATAATCACACTTAGGTTATAGATTTTTAGGAAAGTAAGATTATATTGTGAAGAGTTGATCATACATAGTTCCTGGACATACAGGCTTTCAATCAAATCTAATCTTATTCTTACTATTATTAACATTGGAACTGAGATTTTTTTTTTTTTTTTTTTTTGGCCTATAGTTTTCAAATTGACTCTCAGAAGATAGCAAGACACCCTGTCAAAATCTTATCCACCAGCAGGATAGATATATCGTTTCCAGGAAAGTTAGTTAAAAGAAAAAAATTTGGCCCAGGTGGGTGTCAGAATTTCCTTAAGGGCAATTATATACAATTTGACATTTTCAATGTCATGTTTCCTCTCTACACTGGACACAGTATTTTCAAGTTATAACAAAGTTTACAAGTACGAATGCCCTGAATTCATGATATCTCTACTTTCCATGTGCTTCAAATTACTATCTTTAATTGTTATAGTAAGTCACAAGCAGAGAAGATTTGGGAGATACACAATTTTTTCAAAAGGAAAAGTTGGGAAGGGAAAAGGTAACAAGGGTAAGATGTGTCCTTAAAACAGCAAGGACAAATTCCTCCAAAGCTAATCAGCCTGTCTATTAGCAGGTCACTGATACTTTCTCTTGGACATGATGAATGTACCTGCTGCCTATGGGCAAATGCTCAGGAACAAACCTTCCTGTTATTGGTTTAGAATTTATGTCTTCCTGTCTGTCCAGTGATTTTCCTCCATTTACAATTATATTCATAATCTCAAATTTATGCCATTCTGGACATATATTTTTAATTTTTAAAATAATTTTTATTTTGACATTATGTTCATTGTAGAAAACTTGGAAAATGCTCAAAGACACCTAAGTCTTCACAAATTCCTGCCCTCGGTGTGGAAATGAAAATTATCAATGTAGAAATAAATTATTATCATTGAGTTACATTTTTATGTTCCATGTGAAACACTAGTATTACATATAAATCTATTTTTTTTTTGCAAACTGGCATCATGTGTACATACCTTTTCTCCTCTGCATGCTGCTTGTTTTCCTTCTATGATGTATAATGAACCAAAGAATCTCCACACCATTTAATATTCTTCTAGAGCATAATTTTTCAGGGCTATATTATATGAATACATAATTTATGCAGCCAATTCCCTTTTTGTAGACATTTATTTTGCTCCAAATTTTTCATTATAATGACTAATGTTTGGATGGAGGCTTTTGTAGATAAATATTTGTGCATTCTTTATTATTTCCTTACAACACATTTTTCTAAGTGAAATTTTGGGAAGAAAAAATAGGTATGCATTTAAGATTTTATTCCTAAAGTGATTTATAGGAGGATTGAATCAATGTACATTCTGCCTAGCAACACATAAGAATATTTCCTTTCTCATACTCTAGAACATAAATGGTATTTTATTGCTCACATATTTTTATGCTGGTTACTAGTGAGATGGATTTTTCACATGATTATCACTCATTTGTATTTCTTTATGTACTGCTACTCTGGTTTCTTTGATTATTTGCCATTGTTAAATTCAATTATTGATCAATATAAGCTTTCATATGTAAAACTTATCAGGTGCTTATTTGTTTAATAATAAAATTTATTAGAATTATTTGTCATATATCTTACAATAATATACATGTTTTATGTTTCCCTTAAATTCTCATTGCATTTTACTATTTTTAATGGTGGTTTTTAGCTATATAGAAGTTTTGAAATATGTGTAATAAAAGCATCATTCTTCATTTCTGATTTCTGTCTCTGGTTTTAATTTTAGAAAGGTTTTTATCAATTTGACAGAAGACAAACATTTATATTTTGTCATTTTATTATATATAGGTTCACTATTTAGTTCTTAAATCTATAAAATTATTTCATGACAGTAGATTACTTCATCTTTCTATATAAGTAGATTGTGTTTTGAGTCGGCTCTGTCTTCATATCTCTTATACACCTTTGTTCTGTCTGTCAGTGCTGTAGCAGTATGGGGGTACTGTAAGATTTTTCATATTCCTGAATTATCATGATGTCTCTTTTTGTATTGAATTGACTGGCTTCTTTACATTTCCCCAAAGTTGCAATCTTGAAAGTGTAATCCTACATTCTTTCTCCTGCATTTTTTCCTGCTTACCACAGTGTCTGTTCAATGGTTTTATTGATGCCTTTGGATTTGTCTTGTGGAGTTATAGATTTGGTGGTGATTCCAGTCTTCTTCAGGGGCACCACTGGCTGCAGCAGTCCAATCCATCACCTTGACAGTCATGTGCATAGGTCTAAAAGTATCCAATACTCCCATCTCTTTTTCAAGAGTTATGTTTCTAAGATTTTTATTACTTCATGGGCAGTTAAAACTGCCTCAATATTAGCCTAAGCATCTTTGATTCTTATGTAATTACTGTCCAGAGTCACAGAGCAAATTTCAACTTCTCATCTACATGAGGACCCAAATGCATTTAGAAAGCATGAGAGAATAATTTTGGAGGATGTTTAGGTTTGGGTATTTGTCAGAGTCAGAATTCTAAAACTGCACCATCCCCAACCACATGCACAATTTTCTCTGCCTTATCCCTATAATTATAAATTTGATATTGTGCCCATGAAAATGTTATGTTACCTAGAAAAAAGGACTATGAAGATGTAATTAATGCTAGTGAACAATTGACTTAAATAAGGAGATTATCCTTGGTTATCATTTGGGTTAATCTAATCACACAAACCCTTTCAAGACAGCACATTTTCTCTGGCTAGAAGCAGAAGAGGAAGGAAAAAGATTTGAAGAACAAATATTGCTGGCTTTCAAGATGGAGGAGACCGTGTGATAGGAACATAAATAACCTTTAGGAACCAGATACAGCTCTCCATTTGTCAACAGCTAGTAAGAAGAAGGAGACTTTATCCTGTGACTGCAAGAAATTGAATTTTGCCAATAATCTAAATGAGCCTGGAAGTGGGTTCTTCTTCCCCAAAGCCTGGAGATAAGAGCAAAGCTTGCTGACACCTTGATTCTTGCCTGTGATCCCCTAATCAGAGAACCAAACCACACTTATTATATTTCTGACCTATAGAAATAATGATATAATAGATGGTATTGTTTTAAGCTAAAGGAACATGTGATAATGTGTTATGACAGCAATAGACCTCTAATAGACCTACCTCAGGGCTCTCATTTTCTCAATAGCTAGTTGACCTACAGCAGTGATTAAGAAGGGAGTCCATTGTAAGAGCCTTTGATATATCATTATGAGGAAGTAGCTCTAAGATGGTGGCTGGCTGAGAGCCAAGAGGTGGCGCTTACTTGTTTGTCAGACAACTTACCATGACCCAATCTTTGTAGTGATTGGCTAAGAATTTTTCCGTACTCGTGGGCACTGCGTGCTGAGCTTGTGATGAGACACGTGTATGCTTATTAAGAGAACTAATGCACCTGGGATGGAAAATAAGGGTATTTAACCAGACTGTAGAGAGGAACAGGAGGAGAAGGAAAGAAAGAAGAAAAATGAACAATAAAAGAACTACTCATTCCCAGTCTGCATCTGATTTCTTTCCCGCGGTATCATTGCTGCAGGCAGCAACAGTCCATGTCCTCACCAAGGGAAAGCCAGTCAGTCCTTGAATTGAAGAGAGGTTAATGGGACCAGGGGCCCTGACTGTTATGGAAAGGTATTCCTTCTTCAGATTTTGCTTCCCTAATAGGATACCCTGTAACCTTCACAATGGCAGGCTACCTGCAGGAAGCACAAGCACCCTGCCACATGGTCACAGAAGCAATTTTCAGAGTCTGAATAAGAGTAGATAGACCACTTGCCACCAGCTTGATTGGCAATACTGAGAAATCACCTCATCTGCAGTTGGTACCAGAGAAAAAGACCCTGGGCATAAAGCAGGATGTGGCAGCCACCATGTCTGTGTCAACAAAGGGCAAAATTGAACTGTCGCTCTAAGGGTCACTCTGGGAAATCCATCACAGCTCTCATGCTAACTCATGCTTCCCATGGCTGCTCCCAGCCAGTGACAGTGCAGCAGAGGTGCTCAGGCAGGCATGTTCCTGTTTTTTCCCTCAAGGGAGAGAAGACTGGATTGAAGACTTTGAGCACAACCCTTGCCTTGAACATGACCCAGTGACCTCACTGATTTTCTATAGCATAAGACATTCTCAAACAACCTTCCTTCCTTACTTTACTCCTCCTTTGGAGTCAGACCTGCAGTGTTGTCTAATGCTATTTTCTGACTCTTCCTACTTTCCCTCCCAGACATTCCCCCCAGTACATTTCTTCACATTTAGCTCTGTGCAGATATTGTTTCATGGAGGATTCAGTAACTTGCAAGATATGAGTTACACAACACTTTGAGAATGAAACTGTAGCTTACTTAAATTCATCAAGGACCATGAGGGTCAGTCACAGATACAAACCAGCTTTCAGGTCTGGGTAGAGAGGCCCCAGCTATGATCCTTAAACTTGATAGGTTCTGAAGAACACAAACCCTGACACCATTTGTTTGTGGGTGGACCTTCATTTCTACCCTTGCCCCAGGCCCTACAAGCATCAGGAGCAGGCTTGCAATGGGGTGCGATGTCTGACACTTCCCTGCATCAGTTATACATTTTCATCATAACAAAGGAAAGTTAAAAATCATTCTTAACTGTGTAATTGGGCCCCTGACACTTTGAGTTTCCTTCAAAACAACCATAGCCTGGGGTTTAGCCTTTTGATTTCTGGGTATCAGGGAAGGTCTTGGAAACCAAGATGACTTAATGAAGATAATTAGTGTTTGTCAGTCTTTCTTAAGTGGCCAGGGAATAAATAGTTGTTTACACTGATCAGGGTAATGTTTTCCAGAAGGCATCATTGTGTGGTTTCCGATGTTGGACATTTTCAGTGGCTGTGGTGCTCAGCCAGTTTTCATTCAGGTAAAGAAGCATCTAGTAGAGAATCATACAGATGTTTTTCCTGAAGGACAACATCACAGAATCTTTGCACTGAAATGAAGATTGCTTACCAGTTGTGCAAACTGAGGTCCAGAGAGGTTAATTGACGTGGTGTAGGACACACAGCTGATTAGTGATGAGGCAGGAGCTGAAGGTCACTGTCTATCAGATGATTATTCACTGAGCGTTCTCACATGTTCTCCACTGCAGTAGTATTCTGTTAGAGACAACTCGAACAAATGAGCCGTGGGTCAGAGGCAGCGTGGAAGGGAGTGTTATTTAGAGTCTGGTGTCACTTTCCACGTGATTACTTCAGCTTTGTCACTTGGGTCACCATAAAACCATCACTGATTTACTCTGGGCTCCTGGCCCTGCCTCATAAAGGCATCTTTGTAATTCTCACCAGAGACACCATCCTCTGGGATGACAAATAACATCGATCATTAAAAATGACATCCGTAATTTTGCAGCCAGAGAAGACGATCTTTTAAAGCTGTCAGTGAAACAAAGGGGGTTTTTAGGAGATGCTGATGCAATCTCTTTAAAAATCTTTGGAAATTCTAATGCATGAAGATGAACTGTCTCTTTTGAAATTGCAGGATGAATCGTGTGTTAAAGCATGCCCCACGCATGCCCACTGTCAGTGGAGGAGAGGTGTGAGACCCTGCAGCTCAGTCATTAACTTTCTGAATAATCTGAGTCAAAGGAGTCACCACCAGGTTGCATCCAGACCCTCAGCAAGTGAGGGCAGGCAGAGAGAGATGGAAAAAAACACACTGTCAATTGTAGGAAGAGGAGGTGAAAGCAAAGCCAAAGAGGGAGACCAGGGAGACACAGACACTCAGCCAGTGCCAGCTCCACTTTGGAGTTACTAAGCAGTGGAACAATCCCTGCATTGGAAACCCATCATTTTACAGAAACTAAAGTCACCTTGATGAATAGTATTGTCTCCCTGTCCTCTTTATTTTTTTTTATAGTTTCAACATTTATTAATATTATGCCAATCTTTAACCTGAACATCTTTTTTTTTTTTTTTTTAATTTTTGTTCTGGAGTCTTTATTTTTTTAATTAATTTATTTTTTATTCCAAGTTGTTATAAATGACAGCAGAATGCATAAATTTCATATTATACTCATAGAGCACATTTTTATATATCTCTGGTCGATTCACAGTGGAGTTGGGACAGGGAGCATAGGAGGATTAGAGGAACACTAGAATGGCCAATGGGTAGGGAGGGAAAAGGAGGGGGCAAAAAAGTGAAGAAAAAATAAAAGTTGGTAGTATGAGATGGATATCCCTGTCCTCTTTATTAAGTTTTCTAGGACAGCAACATTGCTGAATCATCAGGCATGTCAATCTCCATAGCCAAAAAATAATAATAAAATGAAAAGGAGGGGAAAGAAGAGAGGAGTGAGCCTGGATCTCACACCCTTTTCTCACCAGAGGCAGGGAGCTAATTAGTCTAAACAAGCAGAAGCTCAAAGCACCAAGACTAATGAACAGATTTGCTCTGGCCAAGTGGAAAGCAGGAATCCTGAAAACAGCTGCAACTGCAAAAGGACTGGAATGAACGGGCCTAAGTTGCCTCTTCCAGAAGGTGCAAGCATTCATCCCTGGGAGAGGTCTCCACTTACAGTTCACTTAACTGACTCAAAATTCAAGGTGAGCTGGAGCGGCAGTGTGATCCATGGACTCAATGCACACAAATCCACACCGATTTTCTTTCTCCATGGCAATTTCAAATATGCTTTCTGTTTATTCCATTAGTTATATTGTAGAGAAAATTCTAACTGCAACAGTTACTGCACAAGAGTCAGAGAGACAGATGACCTACATTGTTAGCTATAGTTGGTTCCTTGAAAGCTTTCCTGCTTTGCAACCTGATTTGATGCTTTTTTTTTTTTTCCCCCCTTTTCCTTCCCTCTGTTCTTGGTATGCCATGAACTGTGGGCTTGTTGCCGACCCCTGCAGTTCCTGGGATTCCTAGGCTGGGGAGCGAGGAGATGTGTAGTCAGCATGTCAGGTTCTGGGGTGGAAGTCAGCACCAGGGGGTAGAATAATTTTCCTGTGCCATTGCTTGCTGACTGGGCATGTAGTGTAAATACCTCTTGCTTCCAAGATACCTTTTCCATAATTACCAAGCATGATTCTATTTTCACTGCAATAGCTGAGAGGGTATAATTGGAAACCACAGAGGCAGATTATTTTCTCTTTCTTTTAGGGGCTTTTTGCTACCATTGTATAATCTTCTCCTCCCACTCATTTATACCAGGTTCTTCTCAGGTCCAATTAGAACACATACTTGTGAGAGTGTTTCTTTTCAGATGTTTATATTCCTTGAAATCTGTAAAAGTGGTAAAATATGGTTGACCATGACAGAGTTAATGTTCCTTTAAGCTTCAGTAAACTTTAGACAGGTTCCAGTCTGAATACAGATCCCTTAACTCCTATTTTAGAAAACCTACTATTGTAAATTCTTTCACTGCTCCTTTGAGATGTAAACTTTTTTCAACATAAGGATGTCTTTCTTAAGGACCTGGATGCTGTCCCATTGAAATGTAATCATTGAAAGATAGTGCCCCCAGTCTTCTGATCTCAGGGATGGTAGAAACCTAACTTCAGTTAGCAAACCCTGATGTACCAATGACATTGGCCAATTTTCTTCCTAACTTTCTCTAGTCCTTTTGCACTAGTTTACCCCAGTACTTAGAAACTCTTCCAACTTTTGTATTAATAAACTTGACTTTCAATGTCTCTTCCCAATTACAGGAGACTTGGCCTTTTTCAATAATTTTAAATACACTCTTTCTTGCCTATTTAATTTGGAGTTTGCATCAGTTCTATACCAAATTATCTCTTCTCCACTGCAGTAGAACAAATAAGATCAGTCTAGACATTTTTATCTAATGTATTCTCTTTAACATGCACACCTGCAATGTTACATCTTCTTTCTGCACTATATAAAAGATACATCCTAGAAAGCATTTGCCAATTTATACAACCACCCCTTATGTAAATCATTCAAGTACGATGAGTTACAGATATTTATTTTCTGTTGAAAATTTAATTTTCTATAAAATACCTATTGAGTTCCTAATATATACTAACCCCTGGGGATAAAATGATGAGAAAAAAATAGACATGATTTCTATTCTCATCAGGCTTATTACATGGGAGGGAGAAAATATTAATTGAAGGACCACAAAACTAAGTATAAAATTGCAAATGTGAAAAGTTCTGTGAAGGAAAAGCATATGGTTCTATATGAGCATGCAATAGGGTGCGAATGATCTCATCAAGGGTTCCCTGAGGGATTTAACTGAATTTGAAAGAAGAGCAAGGCTGGGGTGCATAACATATATGCAGGTGCCCTTTGAGAGTTTTGGAAAGGAAATTTGAGGTGTCCAGTAAGGCTGGAGTGCAGAGTCTACATCCTTACCAGTGATGGTTGATATTATCTGGTCTGGTCAGTGATCAGATGTCCACCCTCTCCAATCTTCCTTCTCACTGATGTACATGCTTCCTTAGGGACTCTCTTCGGACCCTTCCTCTCCTATATTTTATCAGGTTTTGACCCAATACTTTGGATTCAGCTCTTTGTCTCTATTCATTGCTGATGATTTAATATTTACTCATGATAATTTGATATTTTGGATGATCTATTTGTTATACTCCATTTGACCTCTTACCCTATTCTTCAATTCTACTCTGTAGCTTTATTCTTTCAGTTTGGGGCCTGAGGGGGCTTACCTCCCAAATCTGTATCACCTGGGCTCCTTTGTTTTTGGCTGATTGAGGTTAGCCTAAAAGACGCACCAGCAGGAAATTGGCAAGAGGAGAGAGAAATTAGGGTTGCGTGCTTGCTTTGGGCTGAGTTTTTAGCAATGGCCTTATTCTTCCATCGTTACAGCTCCTATCAGGGAAGTTCCAGTTCCAGTGAGTTCCCATAGCACTGTTTCCCCCTCTGTTCCTTCAAGCCTGGGGTAGCAATGGCTTCCTGCTGTTGGTCGTTATCAATGTCCTTTTTGGTTTGTTTGTTTGTTTGTTGTTTTTGTTTTTTAATAGTGTTTATATGTCTATGGCTATTCTTTTCATTAAAACTCCTTGTGCCCTCTGAATTGGATTTTGTTCCCTTCTGGGATGCTGACCTATGTAGATGATCTTACTAAAGCAATATCTATTTATGATAATAAAGTTCTCTCTGGCACCATCTTCAAAGCTGGCAATTAGCCTGGATCATTCATATTCCCATCCCTGGCTATTCCAGTCTAGGTTCATCCCCAAGCCTTGCATAGCTCAGGAAGTGAGATTGGAGGTTTGTTGATGGTCTCTACAGTAACTCCTAAGACATTGCTTTAGAAGAGACTTTCCCCTATCTTGATTTTCCTCTGAAAATGCCTGGATCCATTTGCGTCTGATTCCAGAGGTCCCCAGCTCTCCTGAGGATGAATTTTAAGGTTCACTTGAACAAGTTGGTTTACCACTTTATTTGTATCCATCCAATTGGTGTCTGATATGCTTAGATGTTTTTGCTTCTATCTTTACTTAGCAAAAAGCCTACCAAGTAAAATTTACAACCCACTCTAGGGGGTGAAAAATGATTAAAAAAATAAATAAACAGCTCTTGTTGCCATTATTTGTGGATATTTTGGTATCCAGAAATCCCAGGGCTTTCATTTACTTGAGAGTTGAATATTCAAGTTAAATTCCATAATTCTGGATTGCTTTTAGGATCAGTGCCTCAGTTTTGGGTTTATTTAACTTTCCATGCCCTTCTTGCCTGTGGGCAGAAGAGAAAGCTCACCAGTCTCAAATTTCATTCCCAAAGAGGCTTGTCTTCAGCTACCTGCTTAGAAAGACTTTACTAGATGACTTCAGATGGAAATGCTGATAATTATTGTTCTCCACACACTTGTATGCAACAGATGGGAAGCTTTTATATATGGCAGATGGGGAAAAAATGCCCTAATCTCCCAGAACAATTTCCAACGTGTAAAATTTTCAGCATCGTGACAGGCTAATAGAAGTTATGACAGAATGGAAGGATAAGAGTTTATACATGAAGGCCTCCTTGGTAAAACAATTGAAATGCTTACTCTACCTGTTCAGAAAAATACCTTGTGTTAGAGAAAGGCTAGGAGGATGTTTTATTTGTGCCCTAGATTCTCTGTTGCTAAGCATTATCCATCTCATAATCCTAACTAAAAACGAAAAAAAAAAAAGGTAGAAATCTCACTTAGAAAACTGAGCACCATGGATATTTTATTCAGTACCCACCAACCATCCCAGGGATGACAGCATTACCGGTACTTTAGAAGTTTCCATGTGCTTCTCTGTCCTTTCATCTCTGCCTCCCCATCAAAAATTACTACTGCACTTTATAACTTGCATCTTTACCCCAGGGTCAGCCATTATCTAGCCCCTGTTCCTTTCCAATAGTGTTTTTTATGACCTCATTGCCCTATGATTCTTCTACCAAATGAAAATAGACGTGGTCATTTTTACAGAACTAAAGTACATATATCTAAGAATATTCTTTATCTGCTAATCTGATTGACCAACTTTGAATGTCACATTTGAAAACAAAATCCACTCTTTGGATGGTTTGAGAAGGTTTTTTGTAATCTGGCATCATTTCACCTTCTTGGGAGCAGCTTTGCTGCTTCTGTGATAAATTGTATGAGATTCACCTGACTACCCAAGTAGCCGCTGATGTTTGACCATCATGGTAGCAAAGGTCAAATAAAAGGTAACATTAAGACAAATTTTGAATCATATGTCACATATGACTCAGATATATGCAAGACATTAAAAATCATAAGTCGGGGATGGGGTTGTTGCTCAGCGGTAGAGTGCTTGCCTAGCACGTGCAAGGCCCTGGGTTCGACCTTCAGCACCACATAAAAATAAATAAAATAAAGATATTGTGTCCAACTACAACTAAAAAAATAAATATTTTTAAAAAATCATAAGTCAAAGTAATTATAACATGGGAGCACAATTAATCTGATTATTTTATACAATAGATTTTATCTGGATTAAAGAATAAAAGGGAAAATGAGGACTGTTTCTGACTTTTTGAAATGCAATACAGCATCCACTCTATCTTGTTTTCTATAACTTGAAAGCAAAAAAAAAAATAAAAATAAAAATAAAAAAGATAAAAGTAGAAAAAAGAATATATCACAGTGAACTCCAGGAGAATTAATGCTTGAACAATACAATCCTGCA
The DNA here is from genome assembly GCA_025594165.1 of Tamias sibiricus. Taxonomy (NCBI): domain Eukaryota; kingdom Metazoa; phylum Chordata; class Mammalia; order Rodentia; family Sciuridae; genus Tamias; species Tamias sibiricus. Next base: position 49,370,486 of record CM046670.1, read on the forward strand.
ATGACTTATTGTCTATTAGCCCCTCAATTTTTAATGATTATAAAGAATAAATAAAGTTCAAGAGAAAATTTCTATCTACAGAGAAATTCTCTAAGGACTCTGGTGAATTTCTAAATTATCTGGCCAGATAGAATACATTATTTAAAAAATCTCTATTTGTCATAGCTTACTATTTAATGGTCAATACATCCATATGTTTATCAACAGAGGGTCATAGTCATTGACTAACTCAGAAAGGTTGCATATTTTAGCTTCACAATCTGAATAGATTCTATGAATAAGTGCAATGTACTCTCCTTTCCCCTTATCTACATAATGTACTTATCCACACATACACTCCCCACCCCATTTTCCTGCCTTGAAAGTGAGGACAATGCTAGTGTGACTCCTGAGGATTTATCAGGGTTAAATAAATAATTGAATGATTGGATGAGACAGGCAATGAAAGTATGAAAGTGTGAAATTGGACTGTAAAGCAATACAGACGGTGAAGGCAATAGCAGATTTAAGTGCTGAATGAAATACTGCAACACAAACTGGAGCCATTAGTTCACAAAGTGCTCTGAAGATTCCACAAGAACCCAGGATTCTATGGGTTGTGATTGAGACTTCTTTTCCCAGTGAAACAATATATATTTCAGAAGCAGCACTAATGTTTATAAAGCGAAGTTTCTCTGTTCTTGAGGAGATGAGATTTTAGAGGGGAAGATGAAGTTCTTTTCATGAGTGCAGACTTGACAAAAAAGGGGAAAAATAGCATCAGCTACAATTCATTGGCATAAGGAAGAAAAAAAAGGAAAAACCTAATGTGATCAAGGACATCCTTTAGCTTAGGAGGTGTCAGAGCTAAGAGGCCAGAATTGAGGGGCCCCCAGGAGAACCCAGATGCAGACAACTTGTGCACCTATATGGAGTGTGGAAAGACCATAACCTGGAATATAGCTTCTTGAAGAAGATGCTGTTGTTCTTGCCATATAAGCCTATGGAAAGTTAACATGGCATCCATCTACTGGCTCTGGGAAGAGGAAGCGTTTGCCCAATCAGCATTGCCCAATGCTCTACAACTTTCAAAACCATGAGATTATGGTTAGTCCCTGGGTGTAGTACCAGGATGCAAAGGAATGTCATCACAGTCATTCAACTGCCCCCATCCTGTGCCTGGACACTGCTCTTTGCTGTGGTCCAAAGAAAGAAAATATAAGATGCTCCATTATATCCTTGTCCAACATGTGCTCTACCTGCCATGGGAAAGGAAGAATAACCATTCCAGTTATTTTTTTAAATTTTTTTGTAGTTGTATATGGACATCATGCCTTTATTTTATTTGTTTATTTTTATGTGGTGCTAAGGATCGAACCTGGTGCCTCCTCACACATGCAAGGCAAGCACTCTGCCACTGGGCTGCAGCCCCACCCCACATTCCAGTTATTTTAAGAAAGGAAAATGCCTGAGCTGTTCTGATCTCAATGAAGTCCACTTACCAACCTGCTTTGATTTTGTCAGCTTTGAAAGAGTGATAAACTTTTGCAGTAGATTTCATGCTTGATCTTAATCAATACGATTTTGTACATTCTCTTGCTCTTATGAATCAGAAAATAAGACAGAAAATCATTGAAATTTTTTTCATGGCTAATTTGTGCTGAAAAATCTATTATTTCACCTCTTTGGGGAGGAAGAGTGGAATTTTCAGGGAAAGTATAATAGTTCTAGAATTACTTCCCACCATAAGAAAGCAACCCAGCCATAGCCATAACTGTTAAGAGACCACCATGCTGGGCAGAGGTTCCTAACTTCATATTCTGATACTAGTTCAAGCCTTTATTATACTTTGAACTCTTAATAGAGGTGTGCTTACTTGAGAAATTTTTTTAACTGAAGAAAGCAAGCTTCAGAATGGTGCCAGGCACTCAGCCACCCAATTTTCGTGGGGTTCCATGAAGCCTGCTGGGAGAGAGACATCCCTCAAGGATTCCTACAGGTGATTATTTGCAAAATTGTTCTACAAAGTAATTGCTGCATTGTGAGGACACTCCAAAGTCACAATAGAATAATTACTAGTTTCTCCTATCTTTTCTAAGATGACATTAGAACTTTGCTTTTTTTATATTTTTCCATTAAAGAAAATAAGGACCTAAACTATAAAATATGTCTCAAAAGCCCAAGTGGCAATTTGGGTCAATGTGTTCTTATGTCAGAGCATTTGCTATTGATTCTTGGCTGCAGGACCTATTAGTCATGTGACTTTGAGCAAGTCAACTCAGGCCCACCCTCCCATTGCTCCAGCTATATTTTCACAGGTCTATATTCAGACTAGAGTCCCAATGGGAAAGCAGTTCTGATGAGCATGTTAAATCTTCATAGTGACTCTCAATTCAAGTCACTTAGGTTTGCAACAGTGCCAGTTCCCTTTTCTGAAGATACTGAGTAAGACCCTCAGTTGTTTCTACTCAGAGAAATCCCCAATTAGTTTTCTCCAGAAAAAGGGTTTTGTCCTTTTTCCTCTAAGCATTCACCCAATCTCTTTATTGGTCTAAATCAAATATTAAATTATTTGTGAGGGGAATTGTGTTATTAAAAAACTATGCATGTTAAGTTTATTACAACCAATTATTATTATCCCTTTACACGTCCCCTAGATAAGCCATTGCTTTTTTTTTTTTTTTTTATTGAAGCCTTGTATATTGAAACAGTTCATTTTTTCTTATAAATGTAAACTTACCATTTTTTCTCATGGGAACCATGTAATAATAATAATATTTAAAATAGCTAAACTTTATTGGATACTTAATGTTTAAGGGCCTTGGCAAGATACTTTTAATGTAAATAATATTAGTTGAGCTCAACAATCCTGTGACGATCCTAAAACTCCAGCTATATGGGCAAAGAAACTGAAAATCCCTTTATTTGGTTTCTGCACACTGCTTTTTACCACTAGGTAGTTCTGTCTTGTGAATAGCTTCAAGGTCTACACATCTGAGATTATTTTCTGTAGGCCAATCTCACCTGAAGGCCAAGGTTTAACGATATTCAGATGGCCTCTTAAGTAGTTGCAGTGGGTACTTATTGTTTCCCTTTTATAGAAGGGAAACAGGAAAGGAGAAAAAGGCAAGTCTTATACTTACACATTTTCTCCTAAATCCTCAAATGGATTAGTACTACATTTATAGAAAGGGTAGAGTAAAAACTTGGATTCAGCTTTAAAATTGGAAACTCCAAATAGAGCTGCAAGTACTTTTCCTAAAAATTAAAGAAACCTGGCAACCACAAAATCAAATTTATCCAATCCCAAAAATAGTACCTTCGTAATGAATGTGGTTATTCATGAAGGCCCGTAAATTAAATGGAAACCTTCCAGGCCCACACCCCCTACACAGTCCCACACACACACAGACACACAGGCACAAATTCATCTCTACAGCTACCAGCAAGTAGCCAAGTGTGTGCGTACATTACCATGCTGTAACAGCCAGCACGTGGTTACACCAAGGCAGCTCTGTCACACTCAGTGCCTCTAGAATAGCCGAGACTTCCCACCCCCTCTTGGATGCTAGTGAGAAAGGACAGGCTTTGAAACTGTCATGGGGGAAGCTCACTTTCACCTTCAACCTTCTATCCTGTGTTTATTCACCTTCATCTGTGAGATATTAAAGGCAAGAGAGGAACTTTCCTCAGGGATGCCTGAAGGAGCTGTCGGGAGGAGACAGTAAGCAACCATTCTCTCTCCTCCACCAATGGCTTCCTAGGCCTGCACTCAAGTTTCAAAAGGTTGACTCTGTCATGGAATGCGGAATGTTCACCCAACCATACTAATCATTGCGTTCTCTCACCCTAAATTAGTTTTATCACCTCAGAGGAATGATTTAGTATGAGAGTTCTGCTTTCAGCCAGCCACATGATGTTGGATAAATCACCAAACCTATTTCAATGCTTCATTATCTCCTTATAATGCAAACTGCATCAGACTTGCCACCACAGCTAAGTCCCTGTGCCTGCTTTCTACCTTCCTATCTCCCAGACATTGGGCAAAGCTCTTTTGATGCCTTCCTTTCTTACGAAGAATAAGGACCACTACTGTCCAAAGCTTTTATCATTTATATGAAGATTAAATGAGGGAGATATTCATACATGCATATACACACATACAAACATACACACATGTAAATATAACATGTATATATATTTATATATGTATATATTTATATGTACATATATATTTATATATCTACGTATAAAATATTTATATAACAAATACAACATTTAGTATATATTTACATGTGCATATGTATTTACATGACGCTCTTTGTGCACTAAGTTCCATGTAGGTATAACAGATTGATATCCTGTCTGTTGTCTACAGTCTAAGCAATGTCCAATCTGAGAAGGTGCCAGGAGCTCCCTTTTTGCTCCTACCACTTCTTTGTGACAGCACTGAACTATGTCTGATGAAGATGGATGGAGCACCAAATTCCCTGTCTGCCCATTAAGTCAACATTCACCAGGTTTTTTTTCTTTCTCAGCTGTTTCTCTTGTGGCACTCCTGTGAGACAGAGGCATTAATATGATTTAGATGGCTGTAAAAATGGCCCTCCCAGATCTACTCAAAGAACCTATGCTGGGGTCCCCATGCACACTTTGTACCCAAAGCTTAGGTCAGGACTTCTGTGCTTAACTTGTACACAGAAATGGACTTTCCCAAACAGAAAGAAGTCTGTATTGAAAGTAACCACATAGGATTAAACTGAGAAAAACTAGAAGCAAAAAATTAAATAAAAGCTCAAGCAGAAGAATTTCTTTTTCCATCATAATTTGTCATGTAAGCAACACTGACATTAAACAGTGTTTGATATTGAAGAAAGCTCATAGAAAATCCTTTTCTGTTCCTCTCCCTGCCTTTCCCATTTTACCCCTCTCTCCTTTCCTCTTTCAGATAACTATGTACTTGCTTTTTAGGAAGGGCTATTAGTGGGTCAAACTTTACAACTTTGCCAAGGCAAACAGATTTCACATTTTGGTCCTGGTTGGCATTTCCCATGTGGCATGCTTATCTAAAGAAAAAGTAGAAGCAAGGATGTCTCTGTTTTACGCAGCAGGGATCCAAGTTGCAGGAAGGCAGAACTGAAAAATACACTTCCCCTCCTCTGTTGTAATGCACTGGGTGCCAGACTAGTGGTTTATCTGCTTTGCTACTCAGGCTCAGAGTTATTTATTTATTTTTGATAACAAAGATTTAACCCAGGAGCTCTTAACCATTGAGCCACATCCCCAGGCATGTTATTATTTATTTTGAGACAGGGACTTGCTAAGTTCCTTATGGCCTTGCTGAATTGCCGAGCCAGGCTTTGAACTTGTGATCCTCCTGCCTTAACCTCCCAAGCCACTGGGATTATAGGTGTGCACAACTGTACCCAGCTAAGGGTCTTGTGTTTTAGGAGGAACTGGTCCATCTGTTCCTATTTTCTTGGGTCCATTTGCAAAGGTTTTTACCTCTGGGTTAACCAGACTACTGGAGCTGCCAATCTCCCAGATATCTTTTCTCCATCTATGAAATGAACACAAAGAGATCAACCCTTTGTGGCATTTAAAGAGGACTCTGCCTTTAAACCTATCTGGGAGCTTAGGTCAGAGGTAACTGCTAAGGTTTCTCTTGAGAAGGGAACCCATTAAAGAGACTTCTAATTAGCCTTCTCACCAATCCTCCCAATTGCCCAGGCGTAGGGTAAGGTGAAGTTAAGAAAGGGTTGTCTGACATTGAACCTCATCAGGGTCAACTTGACTAATCACAGATCTCAAGGAAAGAGGTCAGTACAGGAACTGGTATTCCAGAGGTCAGGAGAGCATCATCAGTGGTGCCAGCTCAGACCAAGAAGACACATCTGGACAGGGCAGAGTTGACTCTGACATAAGCTCCTGTGGTATGAGGTACCTGGGCTTCTCCACTGACTTTCTTGGTCCATGTAAATATGTGAACAGATGCCTGCTGGCCACACTTCCTTCTGAGCGATATGCAGGAACTGTATCACACACCCTAATAATGAAAACAACCCGTTCAGAGATGTGACAATCTCTGCCACCTTGTGCACCCCAGTCCAAATCTTACAAAATATATTGATTCATGTCTAAAACTGTGTTGCCTCCTCCTTAACCTTCAAGAGCAATATGTTGATTTGGTATATAATTTGAATATTTCAGAGAGGTACCAGTGAAGCCACTGGCAGTCAAACCGTGTAAACTCACACATAAAAGCTGCCTCACCAATATACCAACACAGTCCACTATGGTTCATTTTCAAAGAGCTGGGAAGAGACACAATTCACATATATTAATAGTATTTGGCCACTAACCCAATGGCCCCAGGTGGTTAGCATCGTTATTGTCATCACCTCCAGAATCTCTTTAGCTGAGATAGCTGATCTGCTGCTGTGACTCTGCAGCATAGGGATTTCCCACATGAAATACCTTCTGAACAGGATCTATCACTGATCAGGATCTCGGTTGATAAGGAAGAACCTAGAGGAGAAATTCAGGAAATAGGCTCAACTCAGCTTGCAGAACTTTATTTTTGCCTTTGGTGGAAAATACTATTCATTTTATAAGATCGACCAGTGAAATACAAGTAAAGCATATGTTGTCCAGTGGCAAATGGTGCTGTCCTTACGTGCCTGGTGTTTTAACATTTGCAGTGCATGTGTACTGTGTAAAGAGAGGTGAACTATGCTGTTCCACATCTCTGGGCTTGTTTTTATGTGGAAGATCTATTGATAATTTGTAATCTTCAGGGCTTAAGAGAAAAAAATGTGGTTCGTATATTTGGCTTATATATTTATATGTAAACACTCATGTTTAAAGACAGGCACAGAATCATGATGTTCTTGTATAAGAGAATCAGTGTGAGGGGTAAGAGTGCTAACACTGAGTGTTTTCCCACAACATATGATCTTTATTTGTTATTTCATTTATACCTAACTTTATAGATTGGAAACAGGCTTATAAAGATTAATGAATGTACCTAAAATCAAAGGCAATAGAAAGTAGCAGAATTAGAATTTGGAGCTAGGACCTCAGGACTCTGAAGCCCATGCCTTTTTTCCAACTCACTACTGGATTGAATGTTACTTTTTTATGTACTGAATCTGACTGATGATTTATTTGAGCAGGCAGTGGCCATGTATGCTTTCCTCACCAGTCAGCATCTCTTATGAGTGGGGGTTGAATTGTCAAAAGAGCATTAAGAGTAGTCATAGGAAGCAGGACCTAGCGTAGAGCCACTGGACTGTTTTTCTCTTGATAGGAATTTCCTAATATCCCCTCAGCAGATTCTTATTTTGCTGGCCTACGTCTTTATACAAAATATCAATTACTGTAGATTCCTTGCATCCCACCTTGTATGGTATGAGGGTAAGAGATATTATTAACCATGACTCATAATCCAGTTGAGACACAGAGTACTGGAGTCAAGGGCTCAACATAGAGCTTTGGCCCTAACCACATGGCACTGGGAAGAGTTCCCAGCCTCTACCTCCTTAGCTATTGTCTTAATCCATTCAAGCTGCTGTAACAATATCATGAACAGGGTAACTCTTAAAGAACAGAGATTTATTCCTCATTGTTATGGAGGCTATAAGTCCAAGACCAAGCTGTTGCCAGACTCAGCATCTCATGAGGTTCTGTACCCTGCTTCATAAGTGGTAAGTTCTAGACGTGTGCTCATAGGGTGGAAGTGAAAAGCAGCTCTGTGGTGACTCTTTCATAAGGGCGTTAATCTTCCTGCTCACAAGGGCTCTATTCTCATGACCTAATTGCTTTCCAAAAGGTCCCACTTCTTATATTGCGTTGGGACCTCAGACTTCAATATATGGAGTTAGGTGGGACACAAACATTCAGACCATCACATTCTACTCACCTAAAGCCTGAAAACTGGTAACTCTTATGCCCAAGGGTTGAAGATAGGTCCCAGCTCAAGAAGAATAAGCACTTCCTGCATCTTTGGGTTCCATTTAGGCCCTCAATGGACTGGAGAAGATCTACTCACATCCCTAAAAATGAATCTTCTTTACTCACTCTACTGATTCAAATGATAATCTCGTTTGGAAACACCCTCATAGACTCAGTCACAAATATGTTTTACCAGCTATCTGGTCATTCCTTACACCAATCAATTGACAAATAACATTAGGTATCACTCTTCTTCAACAAAGATGAAACAAATTTAAACTATTTTAGAGACGAGGCTATTTGGTCCCATAGATTTGAAGTTTTATTATCTGTTGATTTTCTTAAAGAATCTATGCAAGGGTAGGGGACAGAGTGCATAGATTAGAGTTTAATAAATCATAGACCAAGAATATTGTTTGAAGAAAAGTTTTATTCAAAAAATTCATAGTTGTTGCCAGGACATTTTCTTTAAGTTGATTGGAAACAATGAACTGAAAACAAAAATCAGTTTGAATTTGGACTAATGGATATAGAAACAAAGTTTAAAATGTGAAATAATTATCTTTAAAATTTTAAACATGTCCCATGAATTGTCTGTGAGTTTTTCTTATGAGATAGATATATTCTGGGATTTGATTCTTAGTATTTAGAATAAAATGTCCATTGGACATTCTTATTCACTGAGCAGGGAACTGATCATGTCTTTCTATATTCTCATTTTAGAAGAAACTTCTCTATTTAACAGGAATGACTTTTAGCTGTGTGTATAGCACCCAGAGGAGCTATGCACTCAGCAGAGAAAAGGCCTAGATGTGGTCAGGGTGTGGCCACCAGTCTGATTCACTTCCTATTGTTCACCCACTATACTCAGGGGCTGGTGTTATCACCCTATCTGGATATGAACTTCACTAGGTGATTGGAACACAGGGATCTCCCCAAGGTCAAGGCATACAGAAAATGGCAGGAAATGCCCTCTAGGGAAGGGCATTGCTCCCAGAAGAAAGCCAGGCATTTAAAAATGTGTTTACATATTTTATTCCAAGGTGGGTTTATAATCCTTCCCTCATCTAGTAGGTGAAACTCCTAGCCTCTTGTGAAGACTCCCAGGCTTATGACTCATTTTGCACTTTCTTTCCATGGATAGACTAACACCTTTGGGTTTAAGGACTCTATTTCTTTCCCTGAATCATTCTGAGGCCAAATACAGTTTCAAAGTCCTGATCTAAACCTGGGTGTAACATTATGCTACAGAAGCATACATTGGATGGAAAGAAATTTTCCCAGGAGGGGAAAGCCTTTGGAGAGTCACTTTAACATTTCTCTGCTGGCTTCATTAATTTATTTGAGGATTCAAAGCTATATTTTCAGAGCTGTGCTCTACCTCAAATTCTGATAAGGGTTGAATATATGCAGGTGAATTAGACACTGATCTTAAACTCAAAATGTTGAAAAGGGCAAACTGCCACCATGCAGTCGTCTATCAATAGAGCTGCAAAGGACAACTTCACAGTGAATGAACATGGAGTTGGACCTTTGTTGAGAGTTTATTAAAATATAAATGAAATAGATGCCATCAGATTTAGTCACAGATCATATTTTCCTTCTTTTTCTCAGTCTTCTCTCTATCAAAAGGAAATGGCCTTGAAGGACAAGTTAGAGTTAACCAAATACACCAAGTTTTCTAGTCTGAGAAGAAAGACATGGAAGCATGAGGAAGCATGGCTCATCTTAGAAATGGCACTTAGGGCAGCATGCCGATCATAGGTATGAACATGATAGAGAGGCAGGGAAGGTGAGGCTGGAGAAGCAGATGAAGATCACCCATGTTTGAGACAGTGGTGATGGACAGCCATGCGGAATCTCAAAATCATGTCTACATTTTTAAAAGATTACTTTAGTGGTTAGTGGGGAAGAAGGCGAAAGGATGCACTGTCACATTCTAGATGGACATATCAGGACAATCAATCAATGTTTCTTTATCATGGAAATATATCTGTATCACCTAGGGGTTTTTAAACATCCTGATGTTCAGCCACATGTAAGGGCACATGCCTGTAATTCCAGCTACTTGGGAGGCTGAAGCAGGAGGATCACTTGAGTTGAGAAGTTTGAGACCAGCCTGAGCAACACTGTGAGATTCTGTCTGAATGGGGTTTTTTTTGTTTGTTTTTTTGTGTTTTTTTTTTTTTTTAAATTCTGATATTCTGTCTGCGCTCCAAACCAATTTCAGAATCTCTAAGGGTGGGGCACAGCACCAGTAGTACTTAAGCTCCACAGGTGACTCTAATGTGTGGCCAAGGTTAAGAAAATAGTTTAAATTGAAATAGAGGCAATGAAAGAGAGAAGTTATATATCTAAAAAGGAATGATAAGTTAAAAAAAAAATCCCAGAAAGGGGATGACTATTAGATATAAGGGTGGGTAAAATGGAGACCTCAAAAGTTTCTGACTCAGAAGACTAATTTGGTAAATAATGAACTAAGGAAGTAGTTATAGAGGAGCATGGGTTTGAAAGAATGGAAGGGGAGTTCACTATGGCTCATGTTTGTCTTGCTGTATCTTGAGTTATCTGTTATATGGGACCACTCGACCTCATAGTCTCAAGTGGATGTTGAAAGGAGAGAGACTGTGGGTTTCAAATGCCATCCAAGAAAAGAGTGATGAAAAGAGTGCAGAGTTCACCTCCAACACCTGAAGAATGGGCTACTTGCAGGACAGGAGGAGTACACCAATGTCCTTTGGGAACTTGAAAACATTTGTCACTCAGTTGTGCCATCTACTGGTTTAACATATATTGGTTGGTTTTAAAATAGCCTAGATTTAAAATTATACCAGTATGATAAGACATATTGAATTATGAGGAGTGATTTCTCAGTGATGGCCTAAGTGGAGCAACTGGAAACAGCAAAGATGGAGAGTGAACTCTCAGAGCTCCCACTTCTGGCATAGATGAACCAATAAAATCAGTGTGGTGGGTTTGATCCACAAGGCTGAAAATGATTAAGACAAATATTAGACAGAATAAAATGAGAAGAGGGAAGAAGGAATGAAGAGAAGAAAGGAGAAAGATGATTTTTCAAAGGCTTAAGTCAAGCTTAATGGAATTTTATACAATACCAAAGTGTAATGTGCCAATTAAATACTATGATTTTGCTCATCAATTGAGAATATGTAAAGAAGGATAGAAGAACGTAGACACAGTATAAAATACCTGTAATCCTATTGACTCAGGAGGCTGAGGCAGTAGGATAACAAGTTCCAGGCCAACCTGGTCAACTTGATGACACTATATCTCAAAATCCAAAAAAGCTGGAATGTAGCTCCTTGGTAGAACACCCCTGGGTTCAACCTCCAGTGTCACAAAAATAAAAATATAAATAAAGATAGGAATCATAGATTGGTTAAGACTAAATATATTGTACACTTTTAATTTAGTGCAGTGGACATTTATTGAGAGTTGTTACTCAGTGGGAGATCCTGAAGATACTATAAGGTTCCCCCAAGGAGATTATTATGTAGAATTTAAAAAGACAATTTAGTGTTTTTAATTTGATGTTAAGTGATTTGTCCACGTGTAGTTAACATAATTTTTATTCTCTCCTATGTATAGAAATGTATTCATATTAATCTTTATCTTTAAATGTATATTTTGCACTGTTGGTTTCTCAATAGAAATTAAAATATTGATCACTCTTTCCTTATTGAAACTCTGTCTCCTCTTGCCTTCCATTATGCAATTAGGGACTATCCTCTTGGTTCTGTTTCCTTTACCATTTTGTTCTTTTTTCTCTTTTGCTATTGCTCAGTGTTCAATCTCAATAAATCTTCTTCCTTTCCTAAATAATTTCATCTGATCTTATAGACTCAGCGAGCACCTGCAGAAAAGAGAACACCCATTTTTATCCCCAATCTAGATATTTCTCACTGAGCCCCAGTTCCATGTAACCAACTCCTTATGTGGCCTCTGTACTTAGATATCTCAGTGAAGACACCTCTAACTAAAAATATCCTAAAGTTGTGAAATTTCTTCTTCCCACTCCTTCTTTCCCTTAAAAACAAAAAGAATATAAAACCCAACACACATAAATAACAACATTCCACTGAAAAAATCAACTAACAATTTAGTCTGCTTTTGATCTCTCCTACCTCAGTCAAAGAGACCACCACCATCCTTTAGGTTATATAATCCAGAAATACAGAAATTACTCATGATACCACTTTCTTCCTTATCTACCAGTCATGCTTTTAACCAAGTCCTTTGATGTTTATCCCCTAAATATCACTTGATATCCTACTCTCCATAACCAGCTCCATTGTGCTAATTCAATCCACCATCTTTTCTTATCTGTGCTAAGACATTAGACACTCAATTGTTCTACCCTTTTTCTTTGGCCCCTTTTCCATTTTTTGATCCTTTCCCATTCTGTAGCCTAAGTACTCCTTTCAAAATTCCAATTTAATCACATCATTCATCTACCTAATGCTTGCCAATAACTTCTCAGTTCTTTTAAACTGAAGAGCAAAATTTTTATCATGGTTTGTAAGGCCTTACATGGCCTGGCCCTTGCCTTTCTCTCCATCTTCATCTCCTCCCAGTCATACCTACATCCCCTGCTGTATTCATTCTCAGCTGAATTGACTTCTGGGTTTCTTCTCGACCTTTTTAAACTAACTCTTTCCCATTTCAATGTCCTTGCAATTACTTGTCTCTCAACATGAAGTATATTCCCTTCAGAGCTTTTATAGCTAAATCCATTCAATATCCAGGTTTCAGATTAAATGTTACCTGCTTAATTAGACCATTCCCCCAAAACCACCCATGTCCTGTTATCATATTACTTTATAACCATAAAGTAATTTATGTTGTGATTCTTAAAATCTGATCACAGACCAGCATTATCAACATCACTGAGGAATTTATTACAAATGCAGATATTCAAGCCCCACCCCAAACTTATCAAGGATTCAAGGTTAAAACAATCTCTGCTTTGATCAGCCTTTCAGGTGATGCTGAGGCACACTCAATTTGAAACCACTGCTCTATCTTCCCTATCGTACTGATCAGAACCATATCTTACATCTTTTGGAGCCATGAAGACAGGGACACTAAGTTTTCTTCACTACCCTTTCCTGAGCCCAAAATACTTCCTGGCACATTGTAGGCAGTTGTTAAGTATTTGACCACCTGCCACATACAACAGTTTTTATTCCCATGGAGCCATATATTTCTTCATTGTACTATCTAATATTATAGTTTTGAAATTCTTTGTGATATTTGTCTATTAACTCCTGTCTTCCACCTAAATTATAGTGTTTAATGCTGATAGTATCTCTTTATCACTAAGAAAAGAATAGCCCAGGGCTTAACAGAGTAGATGTTAAAATATTATTTGAACACAATGTCTATAAATAAGTATTTATTTTGCTAACACATATTTATTGAACACCCTCTATATGTCAGATATTGTCCTTCTCAGTGCAAGGATATACACTATTGAATATAACAGGCAACAAATTATTCTCCTCATAGTGTTTGTATTATTTAGTATGTGCATATGAATACATGCATGCAAATATATATATATGTATATATATAAACTTATTTTTAATCTTCTAACTATATCATGCCTGTTTTAAATTTTATTCATCTCTCCTGCATAAAGGGAGCTATCATGAGCTTGGTAACAGTAGTGAGAAATCATGGTCCAAATCACTGGTCCTCAGACCTTTGGTTTAACCAACAAATAAAATCAGAGAAAGATAAAGGCCAATACCTCCTAGGCCATTTTTAATATTGCCAAACACATTACTTATTTTTAGAAAGTACATTTTAATGTGAAAAACTACAAATAAGACTACCTCTGAGTACAGAATAAAACTAAGAAAGGACATGAGCAATCTTCAAAACAGAGTAGGAAAAATTTCTAAGTTATAGAACAATGATACCTTAAAATTTTAGTTTCAATAAGTTATATTGTGTATAATGATTTTATCACCAATTTGGAGGTATACATTTTAACATTTCAACATGAAGCATGGCTTACACATCCATTATTTTGTCAGAATCATTATTAGAAAGCAAGTTTCCCATGATGATCATAATAAATATAGAAGCATCACTTTCAGTGCTATTTCTTCCATTATGGAATATTGTGGGTGAGCTACATCTGCATCTGTGGACTCCTCTCTGAGGGCTGCTGGACACCAGGGCTAGTGAGGGCTGCAAGATAAACCTGTTCTCGGATACAAGTCAATCAAGCCCAGGCTGCATGTCTACCCTACAGGAATTATCTCCCAATGATGCAGACAGAGCTTTATCTGAAACAGAGGACATAGACTCCTCTGAGGAGCTGTTGATCTGTTCTTTTGAATCTTGAATCTCATATTTTAGACCATCACCAAAATCTTAAATGTAACACAAATACTCATACTCACACTAAAGCATGCACATAATTGAAAAATTATGTAACAGACTCTTGGATAAGTAAGCATTTTATATACCTAACGTGATTAAATCACCAAAATAACTCTATGAAGGAAAGTGTTTCACAGTTTTTACCAGAGCAAACGAGGTGCTGAAAGGTGAGATGATTGCCCAAGATCACACAGTTTGGGAGTCAGAAAGTGAGGATTTAAATCAGGAGTCAGACTTCAAACTGATATTTTTCTTTTGTACTATCTTTGCAAACATCGTAAGGATTCCTTTCTTTAAAATCTCAATATGTGGGGGCTGGGGTTGTGGCTCAGTGGAGAGTGCTCACCTGGTTCGATCCTCAACACAGCGTAAAAATAAACACATTGTGTACAACTTAAAAGCAAATAAATAAATATTTTAAAAAATCTCAATATGTAAGTTTGCTCCCTTTTACTACAGGTCAAAGTATTTTAATGTGCCTAAATCATGCCCCCTGGGAATTGAGCTGATCATGTTAGTCATCAGCACGGGCCTGTGGACAGCCTCACCAGCTCTGAGAGGTACTGGTTCCCTTACAGTAGCTTCATACCTTCAAAGAAGAGGCCTGAAGAAGATATAGGGAAGTCTGTTCTGTGGAACTAGAAGTGACTCAGGACCCTGAGGGGGCTGACTCTCCAAGGATACCTCACCCCATAGGAGGCTTATTTTAATCCAGAATCCAATGTTGCCAGAACTAGGGTTCTCACAACTTTAAGTGGCTTAATATCTTCTGGGCCATTTTGAAATGGCACTTGAAAAAATCTCATAGAGCCTGGTAAAACTGCAGTGAAGAGAAGCCAAGGTCAGGCTGTTGTGCTGGAATGGCCACTTCACTTGATCCCCAATTTGAGAGCCAGATAAGGAAGGAGCTATAATGCAGAGTCCAGGTCATGACAGGGTCTGCAGACCTTGCCACCACAATTTTGGCTCTTTCTTCTACCATCATTTGGGCATTCCAGTACCTCTCTCCTCCACCACTACCTCGAGCTAAGAGAGATTTCATGAAAACTGGAAATGCAAACTTGCTTAAAATAAACAGGTTTATTCACTTGGCTCATGTTTGAAATTCCTCCATCTTTTAAAAATTTTATTTAATTTAATTTGATATACATGCTTTTAGAATGCACTTCCTTTTATATTACATGTAAAGAGCACAGTTTTCCAAGTCATTGGTTTTACACAAAGTATTTTCATACCATTTGAGTTTTTATACAAGCACTTAGTATATTGATGTCCAACTCCTTCTGCCATTGTTTCTATCCCCTTGCCCCTTTCCCTCCCCTTCCCCTCCTTTTTTCTATTTTACATTCCTTCATTCCTCTCAACCCCCCTCCTTTGCCTCTATAATTCAGTTTCATCATAGCAAAGAAATCAATTGACCTTTGGTTTTCTGGGATTGGCTGAATTCACTTAGCATTATTTTCTCCAACTCCATCCATTTACCTCCTCCATCTTGAAGAAAGATGAAGTCTGAGAAGTTGTAAAGATGAGGGAAATTCAGAATGAGGACATTAGAGAGGCCAGGAGCACAGGAATGTAACATATTAACAATTCACCTCATTTGTGATTTCATGCCATTGGAAAATTTCTCTCAGATAATGAACTGTATATTGATTTTCAGTGAAGCTTTATTTTAATAACCATGATAGGAACATCTCTGAAGAAAATAAATATCACCTTGCTTTTTGAAGGAGTGAGAAAAGCTTATCTCAGTGAACTGTTTAGAGTAGAAATAAAGGTGCTTTTATTTTTATCAAAGTGAATCTATAGAACCCTGGCAGTCACACACCTTGCATTGATCTTGGCACTGAACAATGACCTAAGTGATTTGACTTCCCTCCGTACTCCTTCTGTCATCTCTCCAAGAAATAGAGGTGAAATGAAAGTGAATAAAAAGAACTACAGGCAACAATGCTGTAGCTATAAGCAACTCTCAGCCTTTGAACTTTAAGATATGGTGTATGTCACTAAGTCCCTGCCACTTCGTTAATCACTTAATGTGTATCTGAGCACATTGTAATGGCTTATCGGTGCCTATGGTGCAACTCATGAGACTGAGTTAAAAATAGCACATGATCAATTCCACAGCCTTCACTGGACTGTGCATATCATCCCTGACAGCACGTTGACCTGGAAGGATTCCAGAGGATTTGTTTCTGTGCTCCCTCTGCCATCAGTAGCATCCCAGGCATGCACAATTTCACGTTCTGGTAACATGATGCTACTACTGTTAGACAAAGTTCAGGGTTAGTGGGACTCAGAGATAAGTTGCCCAAAATAAACGCATGAAATGTACTTGGTTCACAAAAAGGTGAATCTCTCTAAAATATGCCAGGACTTTACTTTTACTTTACTCAACTTCAAGGGGGAAATATCCTAAAAACACTTATCTACATGTTATGGATGAATAATGGTGTCAAGTGATTCAAATATCTGTTTCCAATTTTATAAATTCAGAGAAGCTCTTAAGCCTCAAGTAATATGCACTGATATTCAGTCCAATTTTTCAGACCAGGGAGCTGAAGGCCACAAATAGCTCCAGATTCTCTCTGGCTCAGTGAGTTGCTTGCATTTAATAACTGTTCAGTATTAAAAGCAACCAAATGTGTGCCGATCTGAAATAAACCCAACATGACTATTTCTAATCTTTGCCTTTTGCCTCTCACAGTGGCATGGATGCTTTTCTTGGCTTTCTATCTCTGATAAAGCCTGCACTGACCAGTATCTTAAGAGAACCAGTCAACACACAAGAAACTTTCCAGGGTCTTCTTCATTTCCTTATTCTGAGAAATGAGACACAAGTTAGAGCATAGGATTTTAACTATTGAGAGCCTGAAGGGCCTACTATTCCTCTTTTCTCTACCCTTAAAAGTCTATGACTGACTTTATGCCTCATCATTTTAATCTTAAAGGAATATATTTAAAGTTAATAAGTTGATTTTTGAACACCTTTATTGAGTTATACTGCATGTATGAAAACACGAATGGTGTGACTCTACTTTGTGTACAAGAGACATGAAAAATTGTGCTCTATTTGTATAATATGAATTGAATTGCATTCTGCTGTCATGTATAACAAATTAGAATAATTTTTTAAAGACTGCAAAAAAATCAAGTTACATGTACAATTCATTGTTTTTTTAGTAAAGTTAGAGTTGTGCAACTATTTTCATAATTTTTAAATATTTTTCATTACTCCCAAAAGCTCTCTCATGCCTATTTGAAGCATCTTGCTATACTTATAAAAATGCAATTTAACATAAACAAAAATGGTTCTTTCTGGACTCCCAATTGTATTTCACAGATGTAGGTACCTGTCCTTAAGCCTGTGCCACTTAGTCTTGTTGCTTTATAGCAGATTTTGAAATGAGAAAGTGTAAATTCCCCAACTTTGTTCTTCATTTTCAAGATTGGTTTGGCTGTTGTGGGTCTCTTGCTAATCTGTATGAATGTTTGGATGAGCTTGTCAATTTTGCAAAAAGGAAAAGAAAAAAAGGCAGTTTAGATTTTGACAGGGATTGCATTTAATTTGTTGATAAGTTTAAGGAGTATGTTTATCTTAATGTTGTCTTCTATTCCATGAACATTGAACATTTTTCCATTTATTTAAGTCTTTTTCTGATATACTATACTCTTCAATTTATTAGTTTTATACTTCTTTTGTTAAATTTAATCCTAGCTGGATTTAGTGGCACACGCCTGTAATACCAGTGGCTGGGAAGGCTGAGGCAGGAGGATCTCGAGTTCAAAACCAACCTCAGCAAACACCCTGTCTCTATATAAAATACAGAATAGGGCCAGGGATGTGGCTCAGTGGCTGAGTGCCCCTGAGGTCAATGCTAGTACCCACCTGAAAAAGAAAAAAAAAAAAATTAATCCTAAATCTTTTATATTTTGATGCAATTGTAAATGGAAGGGATTTCATAATGTCATTATCAAATTGTTCATTGCTAGTATATATAAAGACAGTTGGTTTGTACATTGCTTTTCTATCTTGTAAACTTGCTGAACTAATTTTAGTTACAATTTTTATTAAATTTTTGTAGTTTTCTATATAGAAAGTCATGTTGTCTCCACATATAGGTAATTTTACTTCTTCTTTTCCAATTTTGTGTCTTTTTCTTGTGTAATTTCCCAGGTTAGAGCCTCCAGCATAATGTTGAATAGAAGTGTCAAGAGTGACATCCTTGTCTTGTTCCTGACCACAGGGAGAAAGCTTTCAGTCTTTCTCCATTAAGCATGTCAACTGTGGATGTTTTATAGATGATTTTTACTGGGTTGAGAATCTTCCCATCTATTTCTAGATTTTTGAATATTTTATATAAAAGGTGTATTGGAATTTGTCAAGTGGTTTGACAAATTTTGCATCTATAGATAAGATGATGTGTTTTTGTCCTTTTTGCTATTATGTCTTATTTCATAGACTGATTTTGATATGTTTAACCAATCTTGCATTTCTGGAATAAATCCTTTTGGTTATGTGGATAATCCTTTCTATATCACTTTACTAGTATTTTGTTGAATATTATTTTGCTGTTTTCATAAAAGTTATCAGTTCATGGTTTTCTTTTATTCTTAAATCTTTGGTTTTGGTAATTCTGTCCTCAAATGTGTTGCAAAGTATTCCTTTCTTTTCTTTCTTTTTTTTTTTTTTTTTTTTTTTTTTTTTGAGGACTTTGTCAAATATTGGTATTAGTTCTCCTTCATATGCTTCTTAGATTTTATAGGCCTGAGCTTGTCTTTGTGGTTTTAAAATTATAATATTTAATCTCTTTATTTGTTATCAGCCTAATCAGATTATTTATTCCATTTTGAGTTAGTTTTAGCAGTCTGTATCTCACTAGGAATTTGTCTATTCATTCTAAATTATCAAAATTGTTGCATACAGTTCATCCTCACAGTATGTACTTTTTTAAAAATCATTTTGATTTCTCCATGATTGGAAGTATTGCTCTCTCATTCCTGACCTTAGTAATATGGGCAACTCTCTCTCTCCTCTCGCTCCTGTCTCTCTCTCTGTCTCTCTCTCTCTCTCTCTCTCTCTCTCTCTCTCTCAGTTTAGAGACAGGTTTCTCAATGTCATTAGTCTTTACAAAGACCTATCTTTGGTTTAATTAATTTTCGATATAAGCTTTGATTCCCTATTTCATTTATGTCTGTTCTAATCTTTGTTGTTTCCTTTATCTCATTGTTTTGAGTTTTCTTTTTCGAATAAGTTAGGTGAAAGAGCAGCTTATTGATTGAGATATTTCTTTTTCCTCTGAGAATTGCTTTATTCACATCTCACAAGCTTATCATGTTGTGTTGTTATTCATCACAAAAATTTTCTGATTTTTCTCTTTATTGTGTTCTGTGGTTCATTAGTTATTTAGGTGTGTGTTGTTTAATTTCTACACCTTTTTGAATTTTCAAAATTCCCTAGTTATTGATTTCTATTTTTGTTTAATTATTGTCAAAGAACATATTTGTATGGTTATAATTTATTTTATTGACCTAGCATATGATCAATTATAAAGAATGTTCCATCTGTGCTTAATATGTACATGAATTCTGCTGTTTGGGAGTAGAAGTCTGCTAGTAGAGTTGCTTGGCTTCAGCTTGACGTGACTTGAACCACCCTAAATCATAACTGACGTGATTGCCTCTGAGTGGTCCTGATCAGTTTCCCCATATCATTTCTGAGTGAACTATAAATGGTTAAAACCATTAAAGTAATATGTGGACTTTTATGAACCCACACTGGCATCAGGAATATGCCTGATTCTTGGATATTCACTTGAGATAAACTATGTGCATCCTAGCATGAATAAAGTCACTTTTATCTTGACCCCATCTTTCTGGTCCAAATTGTGGGGATACAGGTGGTCTTGCTACAAGCCAGGACCACACTTCTTTCACTAAGTCCCCCAAATTACACTTTGTGCAATCCTTGATCCATTCACCTCTTTCTTTAGTATCTTGAGACCAGTGCTCATACACTGGGACCAGGGCATTCTGGAACAGTTATTGAAGTCCTAAATTTCCTTATTGATCTTCTAAATAGTTGCCTTGCACATTATTGAATGTGAGTTATTAGGTCTCCAACTATTATTATTGAATTGTATATCTCTTCCTTTTATTTTTTCCACTTTTGCCTTTGTATCTGATACTGTCGTTAGATGTTTTTAATTTTATAATTGTATGTCTTCTTGGTGGATTGATATCTTTATTATTACAAAATTTCTATTAACATTTTTTCAAAACTCTAATTTGTTGATATTCGTTGAGATCCTCTGGCTCTTCTTCACATGGATTACCCTTTTGGTCATTTTACTTTCAGTCTTCTTATAGTTTTGAATCTAAAGTGTTTGTTTTAGACAGCATATGGTTGGGTTTAAATAAAATAAAATAAAAAAACCTCCTGGCTAACATTTTCTGCCTTTGATTGAATTGTTTAATTCACTTATATTTAATATTATTATTTGTATGACTGCATTTATGTCTGCCATTTTTGTTTTTACTTTCTATACTTTTCATCTTATTAGCTCCTCTGTTCATCTTTTATTATCTTCTTTTGCACTAAGTGAATATTTTCTAGTGTTGTATCTTGATTTTATCAGTAATTTTTAGCTATGATAGGCAAAAATGTAACCCAAATAGTCTCCATATCTGACTGCTCAGAACCATTATATAGATTACCTTATATGGCAAGTGGTACTTTGAAAATGTGATTAAATTAAATCTTGAAAATTACCCTGGTTTTGCATGAGTCTTTATAAGGGAAAGAGAAAAGTAGGGAAGTTGGAGAAGGAAGTATGGAAAGAGAACATGGCAGAGTGGTGCAACTGCCAGCTGGAAGAGGGGAAGGAGACAGGAGCCAACACATGTAGGTTGCCCTCTGCAAGCTAGAAGTGGCAAGACAACAGTCCCCTTTCAGTCACAAGAGCACAATTTCACTTACTTCTTTTTTTGCCCAGTGGAATCCCTTTCATATTTCTGACATCCAGAACTGTAAGATAGTAAACTTGTCTTGTTTTAAGCCACTAAGTTTGTGGCAATCTGTTAAAGCAACAATGGGAGGCTAACACTTGATCTTTTTTTGAATTATTTTCTTTCTGGTTGTTTTAGGACTTACAATATGCACCTGTACTTATCAGGATCTACTTCAGACATATACCACTCAATTCTAGTGAGAGATAGAAGGCTTTTCTCCTGTAGGGCTCTGATCCCTCTCATTCCTTTCTGTAGGCTGTTGTTGTTTTGTGTCTACATATGCTGCAAACCCAAGTCTGCATTGTTACGATTATTATTTTAAAGAATT
Source organism: Tamias sibiricus (assembly GCA_025594165.1). Classification (NCBI taxonomy): domain Eukaryota; kingdom Metazoa; phylum Chordata; class Mammalia; order Rodentia; family Sciuridae; genus Tamias; species Tamias sibiricus. The sequence continues at coordinate 49,392,171 of CM046670.1, forward strand.
TTATCATCTTAAAGAGGCTGGAGGAAGATAGGAATACAGTTTTTATGATAAATACTACCCTCCCTTCCCCATCTCCTGTTCCTCTTTTCTTCTTCTTTTTCATTGTGTCTTGTTTGCTTTATTTCTTCCTGTGGATTCAAGTCACCATCTGCTGTCATTTCCTTACTCCATCAGTATTTTGTAGCAACTTTTATATTGATATCTTTTCCCACTGAAGTTTTCTGTTTTCCTCATTTGCTTATTTGTTTAGTGATTCGCCTGGAATAGGTCAGTGAAAGAATATATTCCTTATATCATGTGCCCTTGCTATACTAGTTTTAAAATACTTTGATCATCAACTCCAGGGTGGTCAAAATACAGCCTTTGGAATTACTAGCTACACAATCCTGAGTTCAGTTCTTTCTTCAGGTAATGAACAAATATTTTTGTCTTCCTGATATTTTACTTGTTTGTACAGCAAGCTTAGAAATTATTTGATTTAATCCAAAGCCATTCCTGGAATTTAATAAGCATAGCTTGCTTATAAGCCAAAGATTCTCCCCCCGCACCCTCAAAATGCTAGTTAAGAATTCCTCCACCTGCTCCCATTGTAAAGGGCAGTATAACTTCATAAGCTGCATTAACAGATCTAAACATGGTGCTGAGACCCCTCTGATGGAAGACGCTGTTAATTAATTTTTTTTTTTTTTTTTTTGGTACCGGGGATTGAACTCAGGGGCACTCGACCACTGGGTCACATCCCCAGCCCATTTTTGTATTTTATTTAGAGACAGGGTCTCACTGAGTTGCTAAGTGCCTCGCCATTGCTGAGGCTGGCTTTGAACTCGCGATCCTCCTGCCTCAGCCTCCCAAAGTGCTGGGATTACAGGCGTGCGCCACCGCGCCCGGCGCTGTTAATTAATTAACTGGATATAGAAGCAATTAATGAGGAGAAAGGGCGTAACTATTAAGTGCATGTAAGTTTCCCAAATCAAATAAATACTTCAACACTTAGGTGCATACACTTTTCATCTTTAGACATATAACATGTCCCCCTTTTAAAATGGTAAAATATATCCATATTGAGGAGATTTAATGTATAATTTCAGAGGATTCCATTCTCATTAGAAAAGTAAAGGCTTATTAGTAAATTCAGTGAAGTTGGTAAATTTAGTAAAAATTTTTCCCATAGCTTTCTCCTCTATTCTTCTTCATGCATTTTAAAGCATGTTTAAAGGAACATGTTAATATTAGATTTTCTCATTACATTTATACAAGTGTTTAATTGAATAAATCCTTGGGTTCTTGTCTTCTGAGCCAGGTCCTTCATCTAGGTGAGTCCGATTGTTCCATTTTCTAGCCATCTCGCTACTTTATTACTGAAATTCTGTGCATGGACAGCAGTGTTAACTGATTTCCTTTAATGTCTACATGCTTCTTCTCCCAAATATAAAATTCATAAAATATGCATTGTATTAATACCCCCAGGCCTTGTCAACCTGTAGAAATAATGAGTTCACATGAAAAAACTGCACTCAAATCCTGCTGACGTATTTTCCTACCTGCTTAAGCAGGAATTCAGCTCCTCAGAAAATCCCTTTACCTCTACCACTCCACTGTCCCTTAGGGTGTCCTTGGGAATTCGTAGGGAGTGTTTTCATGTGGGTTTACAGTTCATGATCACCAGTGGATCCCTCTCTCCCATTAGACTTCAGTTTTTAGGAGAGCAGACTCTAGAGCTAAACCATATGGGTACAAATTATGGTGCCACTATTTAGATGTGGATGTGTGATCTTGGGCAAGTGGCTTAATTTCTGTAAACTTCAGCTGATTATTGAATGTGGTGTTCATTTTGTGGTTAGATGAGATACTGCATTTGGAACAGTTGTAAAATGCCTGACATGTTAAGTGCTCCTTTGTGGTTTCTCATTGCCTTTATCCACAGCATCTTCTCCTTGAATGCTAGGTCAGAGTTTCAAAATCTAAAAGTCTAGGGGGCATCAGAAATGTCCTTGATTTTCCAACGCAACTGTGCATTCGTCCCAGAAATGGGGAGAAGCCCTGCTCACATTTGGCTCAAGTACTTTCCCTTATGGTTGGTTGGAGTCAAGGTGGCTATGGTCTCTCGAATTTCTAATCTCTTTTTCAGGCCCTAATGTATCAAAAGCTTCCTTTTGCAGGGATCCTTCACATATCCAAGTCAATCAGTAGGACTAGGAACCTGGGTAGGAATGAGGGCGGGAGGTAAGAATTTACTTCAGTGACTTCTCTTCGTGTCAGTTATGACCTCTTCATGCAGAGGAACTATTTTATCCTTTGCATTTTCTACCTTAATTTATCTTAATTTTAGTCATTTATACATTAAGTGAATTATTGGACAACATTCATGTAATTCAACTCAAAACCTCTTATTTTCTTTTGTGTTGATATAGATATTTCAGTGTATTTTATTTCCTCAATCATACAATTTATTCAGCTTTTGTTTGCCTTGAGAAAATGCATTTAGAAACAATTTAGCTAAGGAAAGTAATCCGATTATTTATAGAGCAAACAAAAAGTGACAATGATAGCCGGGCGCGGTGGCGCACGCCTGTAATCCCAGCACTTTGGGAGGCTGAGGCAGGAGGATCGCGAGTTCAAAGCCAGCCTCAGCCATGGTGAGGCACTTAGCAACTCAGTGAGACCCTGTCTCTAAATAAAATACAAAAAAAGGGCTGGGGATGTGACCCAGTGGTTGAGTGCCCCTGAGTTCAATCCCTGGTACCACCAAAAAAAAAAAAAAAAAAAAAAAAAAAAAAGTGACAATGAATTTAGTAAACACATTTTTAAGAAAAAGATTTAAAATGTTTAACTTCAGAATAACTACTTTTGACTGATTTAATATGTTTTGCTTTAAACCAGCTCTAGGATATATAATACCTTATTTTAATATTAAGATCATAAGGAAAAACTATTTACATGAAATCTTTTTAATAGATAGCAAGCCACAATTGAAAATACCTAGACTCTGCTTCAACATTTGATGCCTTATCCTTTCAGAAAGACAAGAGAATGTAGTTTTTTTGGGGAGAACTAGAACCAGTTTGTATGGTGGTTTGAATCCTGGCACTACTTTATAGTAACTGTGTTTCTTGGGCAAGTTTCTTAACTTCTCTGTGCTTCAAATTCCACATCTGCAAAATGGGGATAATAGCATCCCAGACATAATAGAAAATATTGGAAGGATGAAAATAGTTATTATATTTTTACACAAGTCACAGAACTTGGCACATAGCAAATATATCAGCTCTCTGTATCTCTGGATTCCACATCTATGGATTCAACCAGCTGTGGATGGAGGACACTTTAAAAGAAAATTACATCTTAACTGAATATGTACAAACTCTTTGTTTCTTGTCACTGTTTCCTAAACAATAGTATAATAACTGTATTGAGAATTTACACTGCACTGGGTATTATAAGTAATCTAGAGATGATTTAAAATCTATGAGAGGATGTGTGTAGATTATATACAAATACACCATATTTTTAAATGGATTTAAGTACCATCAGATTTTGGAATGGGGTAGGGGTCGTGGAACCAGTTCCCCACAGATATCAAAGGACAACGTACTAGGTAACTGTTGGTTAGTATTTTTAATTATGCCAAAAGTATCGCACAAAAAAGAACATTATTTTGATTAACTGATTTAACAAATATTGATTAAGCATCCAATAATATGCCAAAGAATGTGCTACTTTCTGAATGGCAAGTAAGACAAAATTACTATTCTCAAATAATAGTCTTGTGTCCTAAAATGTTCAGATGATTTCCTCAAACATTTCTCTTTAGAGAATAGCTATCTTTGTGACCTATTTTATCAAAGAGATGGTTATTTTGAAAAGAAGAAAGATTCTGAATTTAATGAAGAATTTCAAAACTTATATTCATTAATTTTTTTGTCCAAAATATATAGATCTCAGGCAAAGTCAATGTAGATGAATAGCATTAATATAATTCAAGTGACAAGAAAGAGTTAATGAAGAGGACTACAAAGAGAGCTTGATGCTTTCATCTTCCTAGAATTCATTAAAATAATTTTAAAATGAGGCTCATGAAGATAAACTAAAATAATTTCCATTTTTAATACAACATGGCACAATTAGCATTTTCCCATTTATTTAGTGTTCCTTTCCTCCAAAGAATAAGGGCTATTTAGACGTGTGTGATACAACAAAGTTATTTATAACTAGTCACAACATTTTTATTTTACAGAAAATATGTAATATTTTCTTGAAAGTCAACATCATCCACAAGAGCTCTTAAAATGACACAAATTGGGAGGTAATTTAGCTTTGCAATTATTGAGAATTTATAAGCAAGGCTGATAATCAATCTCTGGGGGTAAATGGAAGCGAGTCGGCAGCGAAAGGTGCACGTGTCAGTTTTGAAGAGAAACTGACCTTGGCGCCTATCTCTCCACCTCTCCTTAACAGATGAATGTCATTTGCTGCGTCAGTGGTTTGAAGTCAATAACCATTGTTACTCTCCTCTGGGACCTCTTGGGCTTACAAAGGCAATATTTTAGAATGAGGACACAGTCTGCTGATGAGTAAGTATCTCTAATGATGGTGGGAAGATATGTTACTTTGAAGCTCTGAAATTCAAAAGAATTATTGCTTCTTTGTTCTTTTTAGTAGTTATTGAACAATAATGCTGCATAATTCCCAAGTACACTCCAGAAGAGGAAAAAAGGTTACATCCAATATGAATTTTAAAATCCTTCTGCTCTATAATACATCACTCTTTCACTCTTTGGAGAGCAATTTCAAAATGCAGACCTTGGGAAAGGAACTTGGTGAGGTAACACCTTTTAAAATGGACTTATTCCTTATGTCTAGGTTAGGTATATAGTTTAGTTTTCAGCCCAGACACATTCCCACATTCTGTCTTGTCTTGGGAATCTATACTCCAGTACTCATTTACTTGCTTTCTTTGAGCAAATTATTAACATTGGCCTCTTAATGAGTTAAAATCTGGTGCTATAATATTTGTGTCTTTATTCTCTTGTCCTTGTGTCTTTTTTTATATGTCATGTAGTATTTAAGAAAAGTCATGGAAGAGTTGGACAGCTGCTCAGCCTTTGGCATTGTAGATCTTAGTGTCAGAGACAGGTAGACTGCAAAATTCATAGGTCTGACTCCACAAAGCAATTTTTCTTTCCTCATATGAATCCTAGATCTGAGTAGGAGTTATTAGGGATGTGGTAATCTCCATTTGGATGGCACGGAACTAGAGATATGGCCTATTGCGTGTGAGCCAGTGTGTGGAGGTCCATTTTTACCTTAGGGCTACTCTTTTGCCAGGGGGAAGAATAATCTGTAGCTGGATATAAAGTGTGTAGGTAATAGTTCTCCTGGATTCTAAAAGTACATTTTTATAATACAAGACAGAACTGGTATTTAGAGAGTTCACCCTTGTTCCTCATCTTTCTCTTCAAAAACCTCTTAGATTTAAACAAGTGGAATGAAGCTACCCCTGATGAAATGTGACAGTTACAGTATGCTTCCATAGCACCCTGTCAAAGACTTGTCACACCCTATAGTAGTTTATCAGTTTAAATGTCTGTTGTCCCCTACAGACTTTGACTTTCTTAATGCAGGGATTTTGTTTTACTGCCACTCCATGATACCCAGCATCAGTTCTGTAGTAGAGTAGGTATTTAAAGGACAATAAGTGAACACAGGTGAAAAGTAAATGAAAGAATGAGTCAACCTGGAGTAGATCACTTTGAGAAATGTTTTGGTAATGTGTACTGCAGAGATTACAGAGTTCCTAAATTCAACTAGAAAGCATGATTTTTCTTGCTTAATCAATAACAAATAAACAGTAGATAAATGGGAAAGGCACATATGAATGCCGAAAGTAGCACTTGCTTGAACCAGAGGAAACATGATATTGCTGAACATCATGAAAGTTTTTGACATTTGGCTGTTGTGCTTTTGAGATAGTTAAGAATTATCTAGTGTGAATGTATTTTCCCCCATTATCAAGTTGGTTTCTGAGTTTGGTTAATATGACTTCACAGATCAGATCCGACCACCTTCTGAGGAGCTGACAGAACTAATAGCCTCCTCTAAAAGACCTTTCTGAATAGCTAATCAGCATTACCCACAGCTTTTTTTGCATTTCAATTCAGAGTTACAAATTATGAATAATAATGTTACAAATGCCTTTTACTAGTCACTTCAACTTAATTCTGCAAATTTCCCTTTAACAGGAAATTTAGCTTAAGTTCACATAAACAGTGGCATTAATAATAATTGGAAATAAATTCCCAAGAAATATGTGTATATACCTTACTTCATTCATTATAAGATTTAGTTATCTCATTGGCTTTCTATTCTCTTAGGTAAAATGGCCAGGTAATAGAATTTGAACTGATTGATTTGACTGGCTCAGTGATTAACTTATGCATCTATTTATGAGGCTTTTTAACAGACTTCCTTAAGGTCAAAGTAAAATCTGACTAGTCAGGTAAACTACCTTTTAAATACATTCTGTATGTCCCTTCTTGAGTCCCATCTAATGGGCACAAAGACATAACATGCTCTGTTTAAAAACGGGAGCTTCTTCAGGCCAATTCCATCCATTTGATCATTAAGACAGAATCTAATACATATTAAACTGCTTTTCTTCCCAAATATTATGTGAGATGAGCAGATACAGGCCAGATTGTGCACTAATAAATTAATTCATATCTGAGAGGGTTAGCACCATATGAGAATCTTAACACAAGGTTTCTCTCTGGCTTCTCATATAATCCTAGTTTATTCATTATACAATGAAAACATAACAGCCATACATGTATACAAATATATACATAAAGATATGCAACATACACATACATATGTACTTATATACATATACACACAAAGATAATATATTGAGTATCTACAATTTATAATCAAGATTTATAATCAAAGATTATAAATATTTTTAAATAAATTTATATAATTAATGCAGTCCTTATAAAATACCAATGTCTTAAGACGTCTAACAAAATGATACCAAATTTAAGTAAAAAGTATAAATATTCAAGTTAATTCTTGAAGTTCAGTGGCATTTACATTATAGCTGGGAGTGACACAAACATATAATTAAATATATATACAACTTTTCAGATGTGAAAAATCCTCTAGAGAAAAGTTAAGCACAATGTAGAGAGAGGGCTTTCTGTGAGGTTTTAGTTTTAAATAAGCTCCACAGGTAATACCAATGAGATCGTATTTTCATTTTGTAGTAGGGAAGTTTTACATTTCCAACATAAATAAGTGACTACCTGAAATTCACTAATGGTTTAAGAATTGAGATATTTAAATCAAAACTCCAAGACAACCCTTTTGAAATGTAAAATAAAGCCAACAATGTATAAAAGTGTTTTTGATAATTATTCATGGGATATCTATCTTAAACAACTCATGAATGAAAAGAAAATAAAAACATTTATGTCAAAGGGATATGGGCATTCCTATGTTCATTGCAGCATTATTCACAGTAGCCAGATTGTGGAATCAACCTGTGCCTTTCAAGAGATATATGGATTTTTTAAAATGTGGTATTTATACACAATGGAATACTATTCAGTCTCCAAAATAAGGAAATCCTGTTGTTTTCAATAACATGGGTGAATCTGATGGACATTAGGCTAGGTAAAATAAGACAGACAGAAGGACATAAAGCCCGTGACCTTACTTCTATGTAGAATCTAATAACGTTGAACTCATAGAAGAGAGTGGAATGATGGTTACCAGAGGATGGAGGAGTGGAGATGGAAGAAATGGGGAAGTGTTCAAAACATACCAAGTTTTAGGAATATAGATTGACAGGAATAATAGGTTTAGAGATCTGTTGAACAGAAGGGTGAATATAATCAATAAAAATACATTATTCAAAATAACTAGGAGAGTAAATTTCATAGGTCTCACCATAAAAAATGATAAATAGCTGAGGTGATGTATATGTTAATTAGTTTGAATTAACCTTGTCATATTGTACAGATAGCTCAAAATTATACATTGTATCTTATATATACATGTATATGATATGATTTGCCTACAATATACAATAATAATAGGAAATAAAATTGCTTAAGAGTAATATTTATTTTTAATATGAAATTTAAAAACACTCTTAAAATGGAAATAGAAACTTCCTTAACATGAATTAAATGTACATCTTAATTAAAAAGGAAGCATCCAGCTTAATAATGAAACACTATGATATTCCTGTTATCTTCTGATAAGATAGGAGATAATTAAAAGGAAAAAAAACTAAAAATGCCCTTTTTATCATTATAATTTATTATTTTTTTGGAAGTATAGCCAGTATGATAAGATAAAAATTGAAACTAGACCTATAAATATTGGAAAGTAAGTGTCATATTTTCATTTTGTAAATGATACTATTGTAAACCTAAAATGCCTAAAACAATTAACTAAAAACTATTGTAAAATAATTTGAAGTAAAATATTAAAAATTAATAAGCAAAGCATTTCATACATATAAATTCTACCAATTCAAAAAACAATGGAATATACTACATAATTTTAATATTTAAGAATATAATTAATGATCAATACATAGAATTTACATGGAAAAAAATGTAAATCTTTTCTAAGGACAATAAAGAAGTATTAAAGAGAAAACATACATAAGAATAATCTATGGTAAACAAATGTACATTTGTTTCAGACATAAACATTTAATATCCTGCCTTCAAAATACCAACAAGATTTTTTTTGGCAAAATTTTCAAAATGTCACTAAATTGCATCTGGAAAGTAAATAGGATTAGAATGAAAGATTATAAATTAGAGTAATAAAGGAAAACAAATCCCGTCAGGTACATAAATTATAAATCTAGAGAACTTGAAAGAGTGTGTTGCCTATTCAAGAACAAAGTGAAGAGAATTAAAGTCTCAAAATGGAAGTCAGAGAATCTGAAGATTTAACACATGATAAAGGTAGAATTCAAGTAAATAGAGGAGAAAAGGGATTATTTAATAAGTGGTATTCAATTAATTAGCTAAACATTTAGATAAATAAAGTAACATCTCCACTACTTACTCTTCATTTCAGATGCCTCAAACGTTGAAAAGTAAAATGAATTCATAAAAGCAATGGAGCTAAACTTTAGGATATTGGTATAGGCAGTCCTTCTAAGCATAACATAAAATTCAGAAGTCATACAGGGAGACTGATGAATTCAAGGGCATGAAAATTAAATCCTTTAGTCAAAAAAAAATCAAAGCCAAAACATGAATGGCAACCTGGGAAAAAGTAATTGAAGTACCATGTGAAAAAGGATTAATTTTATTTCTAGTAAAAAATGTATAAGAAGCAAAAGTAATACAACCCTGTAGGAAAATATAACAAATACAAAATAAATCTAGAAACAATCTAATTATCTATCAACTATGGTTCATACTAATAGTAGAGTATATTGCACAAAATTTATCTTACAATGAGTATATGTTTTTAACATATATGGAAAAATTCCAATCTAAATGTGATATAAATAAAAGAAGTGAGCTAAAAGTATACATGGATTCATTTTACTTCTGAAAAAGTGGGATGCACATAAAAAATGTACGAAAGAATATTCAAGGTACAGTTTTTTTCCCACTTCTCTGGAAAAAAGAGCATGAAATAACACCTGAGAGATTCTTAGATTTATGCATTTTCAAACTCCATGATTAAAATATGTGTGTATGCATTATTTTACATGGATTTAAATAAAGGTGAATTTAAATCAAATAAATAAATAAATATGATGATATCTTATAATCAAAATAAATCTAGCTTTTAAAGTAAATTAAAACATTACCTCAACCAAGGACAGGAGTCCAACTTCTGCAAAGACAAGTCATCCCTCCTCCATTCTTAGATGTGTGACTTTAAAATAGTCTCCATCTTGCTGCAAGGCAGGCTCTATCAGCTGCTGTGCTACTTTGCCTGGCAAATTAACATTTTTCAAGTAAAGAATAATATTTCAAGTGAAAACATTTAAGAACTTTTAGAAATGGAGTACCATGAACTAGAATGATATTTTCAATGATCCAGAATATCTGTTCTTCAAACTAACATTTGATGCAGTTGCCTTTCATAATAAAAACACTTTCTCCAACCCCCAAAGCAAAGTGTGAGGAGAAGCAATTATGTTTGGGGAATGAGTTTTTCAAGCACAATTTCAGTTCAATACATCAAATATTTGTTTAGCACTTGCTCTATTAGGCTGTCCTAGTGAATGAACCTGCCACTAGGTTGGTTCCTGGCATCAAGGAGTCTACATTATTCTTGTAATCCAGCCCTTTGCCAGTAATGTGTTTACTGCAAGTGGTCACTGGGAATTTCTAAGAGGATAGCACTATTATTGCTCTGCAGTAATGTTTGCTTAATGCAAAGCTTAATGGGTTTATTCTATCACAGACCCATTTTGATTGTTTCAAAAGTCATAAAATTCAATAGAATTTTAAAGCAAAAGAAAAGAGAATGTGGTAATTACAATGTACGTAATTGAATGTATTATGTTTATCTCCTATAAAATTGATTGTATGTTAGTTTTTAAAAGTATTATTTGAATTTAACATTTTGTCTTGGAGATAAACATGGAATTCATTGTGCAACTTTGTAGTAGACCCATATGAAATATGTAAAAGCTAAATTATTCAGTGGAATAGTGAATGATTCTAATGGTAATGATTTTAAAGGTAAGTATAAAGAAGTTTCTTTAATTGAAAAATAGTGGTCTTTTTATAACATTTGAATTTTTTTCTTAATGATAATTTTTCTACAGCTCTTCTTTCAGAATGAAAGAGTATTTATCTTAAGTTTCTAGGTAGTTGCACCCAATTGCTTCATTTTAAAGAAAAAAATAATAAACATATCTTTTTCAATTTCTGCGAGTCCTTAGAGGGAAAAAAATGTCGTTCTTAATACTTTGCCTATTTTTTGTCTTTGCTCTCAAGGTTTGAAAAGATGTGAATAACTCCCATTCCTTCCTTCTTTATAGGAACGTTATTTTTAAGACCACCGTGCTTTCAAATGTAAACCAAGTATAAACCAGAGAAATAAAATTCACTTAGCTACCGCATTAATAACTGATTATTAAGAACTTGGAAATCAATTGGGCTAAATTTTGTCTCTTTCCCTACTTCTCATAAACCTATTTGTGTATAGATGCAGTTTAATAAGCAAATAGGAAGTTTCATGAAAAAAAATTATTGCTTATTTCTATTATTAGCAGCAAACCCCTAAAATAACTTCAGCCATTTTAAAATATATTTTAAGCATATACTATATAGAAGATGAACAATACGATAATTTGATATACATATGCACTAGGTAATGGTTATTACAGTCAACTAATTAACACATACATCACTACCCACACTCTCTGCTAGATCCCTAGAACTTATTCATCTTATAACTGAAAGTTTGCACTCTTTGATAAATGCCTACCCATTCCTCTTCCCCAGCATCTAGCAGCCCCTGTTTACTCTCTACTTCTATTTGTTGGCTTTTTTTAGATGCCACATGTAAGTGAGCTCATACAGCATTGGGCTTTCTATGCCTGGCTTACTTCACTTAGCATAAAGACCTCCATCTTCTTTCATACTATTCCCAAAGACTGTATTCCCTTCACTTTTTTGTAGTTGAATAACATTCCACTATATGTATTAATAAGTATGCCACATATTCTTTGTCCATTCATCTATTGATACTTAGGTTATTTCCATATCTTGGCTATTAAAATTGTGCTGGAACAAGCATGGGTATTTTCTAGTGTCAACCATTTTCTGTGGTTGAAATTTTCAGAAATTATCTGGATTCGTTTTCCTAAAATTTGGTAGGATGGCGATGTTCTCCCGTTTTCTACCTGAAGAAATGGGAACCCAGTTCAGGTACTAGCATTCTATGAAATGAATCAACCCTAGAGTTAAGAGTTGGGAGTCCTGAATTTCAGTTCTCTCAACTGTCTTTCTGGTTTTAGGTTACATGGGATACCTCCAACTTGAATCTACTATCATAATCCTTTATCTAAAATTATAAAACAGTTGGAAATTGAAGATTGATATTTTGAATTTGAGGGAGTAACGTTTTTGACAAAATGAAATGCATGTAGTGATCTGATACATGTAGTTATCTGAGAAGGAAAAAAAAAATTCCCTGTATTGAGTGATGCTGTATTTCCAAGTTTTCCAAATGACAGGCTTCTGGAAAATAGTGTCTCCAGATGTAAAACTTGATAAGAGATACTCGGTTGCAAATCATCTGAATTAAAAATTGAAACCTATCTTTTTTAACTAAAAATCTTCTCCAGAGCTAATTTATATCCTAAAAAGAATGACTCCTAGATGAGACTGTTTCCCAAACTCACATAATCATAATAACTCTTTTTTCCCCAGCAGAACATCTGTTTAGTAGAACACAATTTGGGCAACAATGATGAGAACATATCTTTAGACATTAAAAAAAAAAAAAAAAGAATTACCCTAACAATTTGAGTGTTAACCAACTCTACTAGATTCAGACACATTTATACTTCAGAAAGTTAATCTATAATATCACCTTTTATTGGTATGGAAACAACTAATTTTTATGGATTTGATTAGATTTCATAATTATTTGATGTAATTACACCTTGGAGGTGATTCTATCAAGTACTTCTGTAGGCCAAGTTGTTGCCATGCATTTGTTGGAATAGAGTTCTACTAATCATCAAAGATCCCGGGCACAGTGACTGAGCCTAGTTATGTTCTGTGGGGCTCTGTCCAAAATTTCAGTGATAGAGGCAATCTGATGTGATGGCTGGCTCTATAGAAACTGTGCAATTTGGCCACCCATAGGCAATGACTATTTTGGCTCTGCAATGGGCAGATGAATAAAGGCCTTTTCCTGTTTGTACACTAGGTATTATTCACTTTTGGAAAGGTCAATAGAGTATGAAGTGGTATTTGCAATAAATTTGTAGCTCTCAGTTCTTTTATCATTGCCCCTGGTATTGTTAGGGGATTTAAACTGTCACTTCTCTTATACTTTGGAATTTTCTATAAATATTCAATTTATTGATGAATATTTGGAAAAAAATTTAGAATTGTTTTCTGTCACCCCCTACCTTTATACATTTAAAGTCAACTTAAAAAATGCTAGGACTATCAGTCAGTTGGGTTATTTCATTATATCAGTAGGCATCTTAGTTTTCATTTCTTACACATCTGTTAAATCTGGTGTCTAAATGATAGATTGTCTACCAGTATTTCATTCTTTTCTCCAACAGTTCAATTTCATTATGTTCTCCATTTGTGTGGTCTACCATACTTACTATATGCCTACAGAAATCTTTTTTTATTGTGTCTTATAAGCAGCAAGTGGGCAAGTGGGTCCCATTAGTAAATTTCCTAGATTCCAAAAACATCTTTAATATAAAGGACAAAATTTTAATTATTGAAAGAATCAAAAAGTACGTAGTGATAAAAAGCTGGTTTATAAGTTTAATTGTTGACATAATTTCATGGATCTTGCAACATTAAAAAAAAAATGAAGTCTGTAAACCTTCTACTTAATGGGGTCTCACCTAGTAGTCCTAAGACCTTTGATCCAATGCTAGAGTGTGTATAGGTCTTTGGTTCTCAGATACATGAACATATTGTGTACTGAGTATTTATTTATTTATTTATTTATTTATTTATTTATTTATTTATTTATTTATTTATTTTGTGTGTGTGCTGGAGATTGAACTCAGGGACATTCAACCACTGAGCCACATCCCCAGCCCTATTTTGTATTTTATTTAGAGACAGGGTCTCACTGAGTTGCTTGCTTAGCACCTTGCTTTTGCTAAAGCTGGCTTTGAACTTGTGATCCTCAGGCCTCAGCCTTCTAGGCCACTGGGATTACAAGCATGTGCCACCATGCCCAGCCATGTACCGAGATTTTTAAGTGAACTGATTTAAGAGAAATATTTGAATAGGGAAGAGACAGAAAAGACTGCTTGAGGATTTTGAATAGCTAATATTGGGAGCAGGGAATATGGACATGGAGGAGAGAGACTGGAAACACCAAACATAAGCAATTCCATTTTGTTAAGTGCATGTTCTAAATATCTCACCAAATGTCCTGCAGGGGAAAACCCAAATAGTAGTGCTAGTATGGTTCACATTTTGTCAATTTTTTGGTTGGAAATGTGATATATGTTTTTATTTGGAGGTAGGGTTGCTAACATACCACTAAAAATCTCAGGCCTCCTTCCAAATTTTATCCCAAAGGCCCTTCCCTTAACAGTAAAGCCCCTTTTCCACTGTACATGAATCTGTGTATATTCTAACATCAGGTAACTTGAATTTCTCTTTTCATACAATCTATATTTTTTATAGACCATTACCCAAGCACATTACCTTGTGCTTGTTTTAATTGAAGCTGCTTTGAAAGTATGACCCACATGCTTCTGAGCTGTCCAAAAAGGTTTTGTTCTCCTCGGAAGCCCAAATCTCTTTGCCAATCCAGCAGACCCTCCCTGCCTTCTTTAATGTATATAACCCTTGCCAGTGAACTTCAGAGCTGTATGCGCCAGTCTGGAAGTAAGCTGAGGGAAGGAGGCAGGATGTAGTGGAAATTCAAGGACAATGAATCAGAAAGGTTTGATTTGGGGAGAGAGGCAGGGACAGGAGATGCCTGTGTTCTAACCCCAAGCATTTGAAGCATAACCGCCACCATTTGTCCTTTATTTTAAAATGATGCACTGCAGAACACCTCTATTTTCCTGAGGGGAGGTCAATATTAGCTCCAGCTGTTCTTTACTAAGCTTGTGGTTTAAAATATGTACATATCATTAATTGTCTCAAAATAATATTTCCTTAATTTTTAGCTTAGATGTTCAATATGCCATGTGTTATGTTAATTTATTTTCTTGTCAATGATCACTTCTCCTCAAAAGGAAATCATTGAGTCAGAGGTACACAAAAGTAGCTTAAGTTTTAGTTACTTTATGACATCACACCCATATTATCTTAGCTGAAGGACCCTTAGTAATCATGTGGTTCACAGATGAAAAGCCTGAGGTTTAGAAGTGGAGTGACTTGCCCAAGTATCCAGAGCTGTGCTTTCACTCATGGTGTCACATGTCCCTCAGTGCCTCTTTGGATTGACTTAATTCACCTTAAAGAAAAGAAAGAGAAAAAAAAGCTTCCCTAAAATACTTTAAAAAGTCAAGGGCTTGTCATAAATTTTGAACCTGAAACATCAAATTAAAATATAAGTAAAATCATACTTTAATAAAGATCAGCATTAGCTTATTACTAGATAAAATGCTACTGGAACTTATTTGGAATCTGAAAGAAGTTTAAAAATAACTAACAGCACGAATAAATTTTCAGATTTACAAAATGCAAGCTGGCTTGAAGAAACACACGGTAGAAATTCAAAGAGAAGACACCTGCTTATGTTAGTCCCTGCTTACTCAGCGAGCTGCCTACCCACCTGTTCCACTAATGAGCTTGTTTTTACCAAACCCCTCCCTTAACTTGACAACCTTATGAAGTGAAGAGGTTATTGTCCTGCTCAGCATGAACAAAACAGTTTTTAAATTGAACTCTGAAGTTATTCATATTTCAGAGATTATCTTTATATTTTTTCTGCCCTACCTACAATCTTCACCACTTTCAAAACTTGGGATGATTCCTGTAGATCTCTGAGTCTGAATCAAAACGTAATCATTCACCTTGAACCAGCTCACCTTGCTCTCCCTCTTCCTTTCATATTCTGCCTTGAAACGGACCTAGGGCTTGAAGTGTCCTAGGTGAGTATGTGGTGCCTATGGAGGAGGAGGACAGATAAAGCAGCATACTTTTGATATTTTAAAGATGCATTTTTCTAAACTAATACAATTACTATTAATTTGTGTTCCGGGACAGATTCCTGGGGAAGGTTTTCTTTTTAATTTTTGTACAGGAAGTTTAATGGAGTGCTCTTAAGAACCATATTTGTGAGGGAATGGAGTGAGGTGAACAGAGGGAGAAATTGAACTGCAATGTAGTCATGATGAAGATCTCTGCTGATCCCATGGAAAGTTCTGTAGTGGATGGCTCTATGGAGTTGACCAACTATGGAGTTGACCACATGGAGGCAAGAGAGCAAATACCTTTATACCCTTGTATTGACTAATATTTGGACGTGAACTGGCTCTGGAATGGGGTGTGGACAGTGTGACTTAAGACAAAGGGCTCTGGTTAGCTGGCCGGAGAAAATCCGAGAGATAAACTTAGCTGAGAGTCATCACCTTCTCAAACTTACAGAAAGCGTGGAAATGAGTGTTTCATTCTTGGAAGGTGGACCTGGGCAGAGCATTCTACATGGCATCTACAATAATCAGATCCACAGACTACAGATAATAAGCTCCTTCTGGGTCTCAGAGACCATTCTAGAAAAATTATCAAAGGACAGTTAGTGGGATAAGCTCTTGCTATATTGGCTTCAGCTGGTCTCAAGTCTATAACAATATGTCTTTTCCAGTGTCTACTCTAGATTTTTACCTTTACCTAGTGTCTGTGCTGGTCTAGATTTTATATTCATTGGGATGACTAGGACCCTCATCTCTGATGGGTCTGAGCAAGTTCTTCATAGTATACGGCTGCTGAAATTGCTCATTTACAAGCAAAATTGTTCCAAAGAGTACCCACAGAGATACTGAAAAAGTTCAGCTGAATGCCCACATGTTCTTTCATGCTTTCACTGAGTGACAGCATTCTACTTCCTCCTGCTGATCCAGTCAATTATTCCTGCTGGGCTGTGACTCCTTTCCTTTCCCATTGGTCTCTAAGCCTACAGAGTCCACTGTTGAAAGAAAGGGAACTATGGTGTTTTCATGAGGGCTACCAAGAGTGATAGTAACCACTCTTTGTTTCCTAGTCCCTTGTGTTAATATTTGTTGGGAAAACAGCACCTTTAGAAGGTCATCAATGTAGAGTGTGAGACTACACTCTGGAGGAAGATTCCTCAGTCTCTCTCTGTGTCAGTTGCAAGCTGGTGCTTCAACTATTCCTTCTTGGCCAGCATCTTCCAGGTAGCACAGTAAGTGACAGCTCCAATGGCTTGTCTTGTCATCTGACCCCTGTGTCAGTGGATCAAATACTGTGTAAACTCAAAACAGGGAATCTAGGTTAGGCCTTGCAAGCAGGGAAGCCAAAACATACACTGAATAATTCTACTCAAATTGAGTTTTTGTTGCCCCTTCTAGGGTGAAAGTAACCAAGTCCAACTGACTTGTCAACAAGAGACAAGACAGGCTTCTTGAGGAGCGGTACCCTTAAGATTGCTCAATTCATGCATCTACTGTGGCAGAGTGAAGTGGATCATAATCAGGGCTTTCCAACATCAACTGACTGGATTATTCTATGTGGTTGTTTAATGTTCTTCTGAGGTGGTTACTCTTGATGGGAGTTCATATGTAATCAAAGATCTTCACTTTCTATGTGCCTATTTCTCAGGCCTCCTTCCAAATTTTATCCCAAAGGCCCTTACCTTAACAGTAAAACTTTTTTTCCACAGTACATGAATCTGTGTATATTCTAACATCAGGGAACTTGAATTTCTCTTTTCATACAATCTATATTTTTTATAGACCATTACCCAAAGTGGTCATTCACTTTGTATAAGCAATTTATGTGCGCCTCCAGCTACAGCCATCAAACTCTCTGTACTTTATAAATACTATATTTCATATTTCATCTTGTTGATTTACAAAATTAATCTAGCAATTTCTCTATTGTAAGTTGTGTTCTCCTATGTTTTGCCAATATAGATAAAATCAGTATAAATTTAAATTGTAGGTCCCTAATCTAAATATATTGAAAAGGGTTTTCTTTTCTTGTGTGAATTGATAAGTAAATAAATCTTAATCAGAAAAAAGTGTCTCTATTTTTCCTTCTTGAAAATCTGGGCCTAGTACTTGTGATGAAAATAAATCACAGCTGGGTATCTTCTGGTTTTCATATGTCTTTATTTAATTCTGTCATTTATCAGCTCTGTGATCTTAGGTTAGTTAATTAAATTCTCTGAACCTAAGATTTTATTATTACTAAGTGCATAACTCCTGCCCTTATCCATCACATCATTATTGTGAAAAAAAAAAAAAACTTTACTAATGTAGAAGGGATCATTTTTTGGTGATGTCATGTCTGGGACAGGCTAATAGTACAATGGACAGAAATAGAGAAAAAAGCAAAACCCATTTTTCTTTCACACTGTATCCCAATTTGCCTAGTTTCAGGATCATACATATTTGCACAGAGAAATAAGAAAATAAAACTCATTAGTTTTGCTGCAAAACAGGCAGGGGCTTTTGCTTGCTTAGCAACCAGCAGCAGGATGGAGGAGAGCAGGTTTCAGCTGTTGGTCCAGATGCTTGCTGATATTCACAATGTCAACAGAGCATCTGGATGGTTGACTGAATCTCCCATCCATCACCAAGAGGCTTGATTTTGTGTGGACAAAATTGCAAGTTGATCATAGGAAGGAAAATAATGCACATCGACAGAAATGCATAAAATTATATGTGTTCCCAGTCTAGTATGCTTGAATGCGAATGATTCTCCTGGTACCCTCTTAAATGGGAATATTAGGCAGCCTATTAAAACAGCAGGGGCAGCCATAAAGACAGAAGGGATGCAAATGATAACAGGATAAATGGTCTTTCATTCTATTGCAAATAAGCCCAAGGAACCTTTTAAATCCTAGGACTCTAGGAACCATCCCAAGTCGGTATATGTTTATTTGTTTCACCTAAAGTGAAACAAATAAAACCTAAAGTGTTTTCAAACTGTGGCCTTTCCAAAAGCCAGGGATCATCCCAATTAGTAGGGGAGGAACCCACAAATCCTTGCTTCTTTTCAAAGAATTTGAGAATGATAAGATCGGAGCCTTTCTGGAAGTGATGCCAATGAATTAAAAATTTCAGGCCCTGACCTAAAACTCAAATAGTGCATCCAGATTCCAGACTGGGATGGGATGTGGGGGGATTTAGATGACTCGTTTATCCTCTACCCCCAACCATGCAAGAGAAGGGAAGTGAGCCACACATTTTTCTAAAGAAAAGTGGATGTAAGTCTGCTTGGACCTTCATTATTTTCCCCCTTTTCCTCCTCTACTTCTGTAGCTTTGTGGGAACGTTGAAAATGTGATGGATTATTTTTAATAATGAACTTCTTTTCTTTTGAGGCTTTTCACTTACTCCATATTTGTTATAAATTACCTAATACATGATAACTGGAAACACAATATAACGTTAGCATATTTCATCTAGTGTGTGCTTATATACCTATTAGGCACCCAAGAACCCACAAAATGGGCAGAGAGAGTCCTTATACTTGCCCTTTCCTTATCTCTCATTCAGTCCTCCACCCCCTAAAGTATGACTCCTAC
The DNA here is from genome assembly GCA_025594165.1 of Tamias sibiricus. Classification (NCBI taxonomy): domain Eukaryota; kingdom Metazoa; phylum Chordata; class Mammalia; order Rodentia; family Sciuridae; genus Tamias; species Tamias sibiricus. Next base: position 49,411,608 of record CM046670.1, read on the forward strand.
TCCTACAAGTTAATTGAAATGTCTTTTGCCAAAGTCAATTATGACTTCTTTGCTGATAAATTCAATAGATGGTCCTTATCTCATCTACCTCTCAGCAGCCTTCCACATGCTGAAAAGTTTCTCCTTGAAAAAGCTTCTTCCCAAGATACATGGACACCTTGCTACTTGGCTTCCCCTCTACTTCTCTCCATTGCACCTTTCTTTAGTCCTAGGCTCTGTTCCTCCACCCACCTCTTTCCTCCCCTCCCCTTCCCTGCTGTCTTTTTTTCCTTTCTGTTCTCACTCTATTCAATCTGAGTATATAGTTACACTCTGTTTACTGATAGTTCCATAATCCCTCATTCTATATTTTTCATACATCTCCTTATATATATATGATTGATTTGAAATTTATATTTTCATACCTGGAGACTACTCCATATATCAAATTGCCCCTTGGATGCCTTGATGTTATTGTCTTATTGTCCTACAGGTGCCCTGTTCCACAACAACCAAAGAAAAGTTCATCATCTTCTCCCAAGATTGGACTCTTCTGCATTTTTCCTTCCTCACTGAATGGGATCAACACTCAACAGAGTGAGTCAGAACTATGGGTGGCACGGTTACCTCTTATTTTCTCTCATACTGTGCATATACAATTAATCACCTAGTTCTATGGAATTTAACTCAAAAATATTTTAAAGTACATGCCCTGCCTTCTTTCCCCATGGATATTCTACCATTTATCCCCAGATTAGCATATAACCCCTCCTTCAAGCTTGCAAGAATTGGAAGGGAGTGCAAATTCAGTGAGTTTTTAGAAAACAAGTCTTAATGTCTGCCAAACAAGAATAAAGAAGGATCCATTGGTTAGGCCACAACAGCTCTTCACATTTTCCTTGTGGCTACCTTTCAGTTCACATAGAGTGTGCTTCAGAGGGAAAGTTAAGAGCTCCTTCTACTTCTGATCCTCTCTCCTTTTCTCTCCTAGCTGTCCCTCTTGCTCTTCCCTCACACTCTAACCTCAAGTGCCTTAAAACCCTCGAGATTCCAATGCTGTCTTCCAGCTCATTCTGCTGAACAGCTATAGGGCATCACCGGGTCATAGTCAAGGAAACCTATAGACCACGAACAAGATGGGCACACTTGTCTTTTGTTGGAATTAAATGCCTCTATCGGCACATATTTTCCTGATCTTTCTCTTTAGGATTGAGAGGAAGAGGGAAGAAGAGGGGACTGTGACATCATGTGAACTGTTCTGCTGGCTTCCTGATTGGCATCAACCAACTTCTTAGGGTGGAGGATCTTCCCACCCTTCACACCTCTTCTCCCACTGTGCCTTCCCCTCAGCCAAGCAGGATTCTTTCAAGTTCTTATACTATCTAGACCTGTTATCTCTACCATATCTTGTTTAGTTTTATTTGTTTATCAAATCTTATCAATAGCAGAGGGGAAAAAAACATACTCATTCCATCATCCTCCTACTCCCTTACCCCCTCCCCTTCCCTCACTGCCCTCTGCCCAATTCAAAGTCCCTCCATTCTTCCCTAGCCCAAGCCCCCCACCATTATGGACCAGCATCCACATATCAGAGAAAACATTTGTCCTTTGGTTTTTGGGGATTGGCTTATTTCACTTAGCATATTTTCCAACTCCATCCATTTATCTGCAAATGCCATAATTTCATTCTGCTTTAAGGCTGAGTAATATTCCATTGTGTATACATACCACATTTTATTTATCCATTCATCTGACTTCAAATTGGTGCAATCACTATGAAAAGCAGTATGTAGATTCCTTAGAAAACTTGGAATGGGGAAGCTGGAGTTGTAGCTTAGTAGTAGAGTGTTTGCCTAGCATGTGTGAGGCCCTGGGTTTGATTCTCAGCACCACATATAAGTAAATAAAATAAAGGTACATCAACTACTAAAAATATATTTTTTAAAAAAGAGAACTTGGATTGGAACCACCATTTGACCCAGCTATCACTCTCCAAATGACTTAAAATGAGCATACTACAGTGATGCAGCCACATCAATGTTTATAGCAGCTCAATTCACAATAGCTAAACTCTGTGGCTCATTATTTAAGTGTGTGTGTGTGTGTGTGTGTGTGTGTGTGTGTGTGTGTGTTTGTGTTTCTGTTAGCAAGAAGGATGTTATTCTCTGTTAGATGTGATATGCTGGAAAGCTGAAGGAAGCACAGAATATGAAATCATGAGCTCAAGCAGTAACAATATTTGGGAAAGGAAATGATCCCAGGAAAAAGAATCAGGTAAACTTGATAGGTTTTCTGATTTATCTTTTTCACAAAAATGTTCTCACATCTCTAATCAATCTTGTATGCACTCTTCCATGTTCTCCTTCTCTACAGCATACCATAAAAATCACTTTAATCCTTAAAGCAGCAGAGTTGGCATACTCATAACACAATAGCTGTTAGTACGTCAATATCTGTACCAGCTTTAGAACTGATCTTCATCATTTTTTTTTTTTTTTTTGGATCATGATGGCTCTGAAGGAAGTCAACAGTAGAAGACAAAATAAGAGGCATTGTTTTACAAGGAGAGAATGACTTGTTTAAATTTTCATCTTAAAAAAAATTATTCATTAGCTATGTTGACCTCTCTTTGAGAAAATGTTAGAGCATGCTCTAAAAAAAATATATAGAAAGAAGTTTTGTACACTTTTTCCTTTTTTTTTTTTTGGCTTGTTTGTTTTATGTTTGTTTATTTTTTGTTTTAGTTTTTGCTTACCGTTCATGTCAGAAGATTGTCACAAACTCCTATCTATCAGCAATGGACATTTTCAAACCTTATTAGACAGTACATTATTACAGGCATGGACTAACATGAGACTTTATGAGTATTTGTTTCCTAAGAAGACACAAGTGATCAGAGCTCCTGTGCACCTCCTGAGAATTTTGCAGAGGTGATATTTTATATCAAGTTCATGATTCCATTCCTCAGAGATACTGAGCTAATACGGGCAACGGAACCCAAAGGCATAAGCATATGCACTTGAGCAGTAACATCTATCTTATCTATTATCAACCTTTATTAGAGTGGTTAGAAAGTAGCTAAAATGAGACTGATTTGGGTTTAATTTTTTTCATTTCACTCATTTTCACTTACATGAAGGGCATTATCTATAATGAATTGATGGGGCTTCAGAAGAGGGGTGAAAGGAGAAAGAACGAAAGCAAATATCCACTTTCACCTGACACTGGAAAAATTGACTGGGTTAAGGCAAAGCTTTACCTTTCTGCAAGAGGCTGCAGCAATACCTGGAGCCTGCAGGAAAACACACAATAAAGAATAAATACCATATATTGTTTTCATCGCAGCTTGAGACAATCTTGGTTGTGATTCCTGGGCTTCTCAGGCTCAAGGCTGGAGGGCTGGGTATACACAGCTTGAGTGTAGGATGGAGCATCTGGGTTGTATGTACACAGCATTATGTGCAAACATCTCCTATGCCTACACTTCAGACCATTCTGACAGCTGCTGGCACAAACTATTCTTCCAGCACAATTATACAAAGCCAAAAACAGTCAGCAATTGTATTTACCATTGTGAATTGTGTTCCAAATCATATTCTCTATGAGATACTTGCTTTAATTATCCAAAGATGTTCACTTAAAAAATAAAAGATTTTGAATGTAAACATCTTCAAAAATGTTTTTATTCTGCCTGGTAATGTTATCATGTTTCTTCCTGAACATATTTTGATTCCTAAGTTAGATCCTACTATAGCAAAGCTCAGGTCTGCAATATGTTGAAATGCTCTGTTATAGTTAGTTCTCAAGATCTTGTTGTCTTGATCCACCAGGAACTGATTAAATGTTGGGAATCATGACAAATAGACAGAATCTTTTATGATATTTGTCTTCAATCTCTCTGAAGAATATAGGTTTCCAGATGAGTGAAATGATGTGACAATAAAGCAGATTTCTTTTTTAGATTAACTTTATGAAACCAAAGATAGTATAAGGCAGAGGAAGCTCAGAAAATTGAAACTTCTAGAAAATCTATCTATCCATTTCTTTTAGATTCTTTTGCTCCAATTAAATTCCTTGTTCATTCTACCACCTCACAGGAATTGCTAATACACAATGGCATAAATAACTGATGATAGGAATCAAATGAGGCATCCTTTCCCTTATATACTCATTGAGTCTGGTAGACAGGTGGGGGTACCAGCGTGTGCAGTGGAGGGAGAAGAGAGTTAAACAAGTGAAAGTGAAATAAAGTTTAAAAAGAGAATCACGCCGGGCGTGAGGGCGCACACCTGTAATCCCAGCACTTGGGAGGCTGAGGCAGGAGGATTGCGAGTTCAAAGCCAGCCTCAGCAATGGTGAGGCACTTAGCAACTCGGTGAGACCCCTATTTCTAATAAAATACAAAAAAGGGCTGGGGATGTGGTCCAGTGGTCGAGTGCCCCTGAGTTCAATCCCTGGTACCAAAAAAAAAAAAAAAAAAAAAAAAAAGAAAAAAAGAAAAAAAGAGAATCAGCAGCAGCATGGAGATGAGCCAAGTTTCTTACTGTCTTTCTAGCACTCTGCTATGTCCCTTTAGCCACATTATTTTATTGACTTCTGACAACAACCCATGAAATAGATATGTTTTTACTATCTCAACTTTCTAGGTAAAGAAACTAAAAGAGAAGTTGATTTTCAAAAACTCACCCTGCTGATATGTGTTGCTGCCAGTGTTCATGGATTCAAATCTTGGTGCCTAAACATTCTAAGTGGTTAGCAAAGAGTCAATAAGTAAAGATCTGAAAATATCTGTCCAACAGGGTTTATTAGAGCATTGATCTGAGCCAAGGTAGCCTCTGGGGCAAGGCAGTAAGGAGGGCTGCCTGACCATCTCTGGGTCAAATCTCTGGGCTCTGAATTCTCTGCTGTCCATCCTGCGTTAGGAGGGAGTAGCCGAGTACCAAGACACAAGCTCGTGCGGGGTAACGGCTGCTCATTTGTCCGGGTCAGATTCTGTGTCTTTTCTCTTGGGAATCTGATTGATTTGGATTTGGAGTGGTACTGACTGAGCCAAGGGAGCCCTAACATCTGCCAGAGCCCACAATCGGAAGCCTCAACAGCTGGTAAACGACTAAGAAATGATGCCTGCCTCAAATTGCAATAGCAACAGTTTTTTTCAAATAGTAGGTAGCAAATGTAAAGAATTCACTCACTGGAGATTAGCCTCCAAAGATGTGTTTTGTTGTTGTTGTTTGGTTTTGTTTTTGTTTTTTGAGAAAAAATTTTAGAAAACAATGGAGATGCAAGAAATATTTCAAGATCACAATCCGCTCTTAAAGGGAAATGATGTGCTTAGAAACTACCTATAATCAGTGTAGATAGTAGGGTCAACTAACTTTCTGACTGTGGCAAATACTCAGCTCCCTTATAAAATATTATTTTTTATGTAGCTAACCATATATACTAGTATGTGTGTATATATATATATATATACATATGCATACATGTACATATATACATGCATGTGCACACACATGAGATGGTTCATTAATTTGGCTAAAACATACAACTCCATTGTCAATTGTAAGTTTTTGTTTCAATTTTTAAAGTGAACTAAATTCTAATATATGAGTCTTGACCAGGAGATTGAAGTACTATCATCAAGTGATTTGATAGACTCAAATAACCTAAAGCTATTTCCAGATTGCTTATTGATTCCTATGGTTTATTTCCTGGTATTGTTATTCGTCTCTTCTTTCACTGTTTCTCTAATCAGAAAACCACCGTGGTTAGTGTGTACACTTAAAAGTAAATAAAAGAATAAACAAGAAACCTGGAAAGCTTCATTAAATTTCTAGGATATCAAGGTAAGAATCACTATGCCAATCTAGTCATTTTTGAAAAGGCAGAAACTATTTTGCTTTGGATTCTCTGGTTACCACCTCAGGGGTCCATAGAAATCTTTTGAGTCCTTTGTTGTTCTCACATGTTGTTTTTCTTGGAGGATGAATGCACTATGTTTGTTTTTATGTATAATTTTACTCAATAAACACTGAAATTACAATATAGAAAACATATAATTATGGTGGCAAGGAAAGCAATAATCATTTTGCACCAAACACCAAAGACCTACAACTGTGCAATTAGTATGGCACACCTAGCTGAGATCAAATTTGCATAGTGTTAATGCCAAAGTGATGCTTCCATGTGGCTTGCAAGAATAAAAGGTTTTCTCATCCAAGAGGATTTGCAAACAATAAGAACAGAAAGCTAGCAGAGTCTCTTCGGTGACCTTGCAAATGTATGTATCTTCCCTTCTGAAATTGCTGGATCATTTTTTTTTAATTTTTCTAATCATCAAGGAATGGTTTTAATAGTATTTCTACCATAAGTTTTTAAAGCTTTGTGCAATCTGATAAGTGCTTTATAGTTCATTTCATTCTTATAATACCCCCTTAAGGTGAACATGAAGCTGTTTTTTTTTTTTTTAATTGGTTCTTCTTAGTTATATATAACAGTAGAATCCATTTTGATAAAATTATATAAGCATGGATTATATCTTATTTTCAAATGGTTTCAGCATTCCAGATAATTCAAGTAATTGGCCTGAGAGTATCTAAATGTGTTGGTAGTACTAAGTGACACACACTCAGAATCTGACTTCAAATTTTTTCCTTAGGATAAGGAGTACCAACTTTTACCTGATCCTAGAGTCCTCTGTATTATTTATTTATTTATTTATTGTTCTAACTCTAAACAGCTACCATTTTAAAGATACTAGGTCACACTTAGTTGCACATTCACAGTCTGGGTGAAGCAAATTAAACCCTTCTTAGCTTCGATTTAATGATTTTTAGAGGAGTCATTGGAACGTAATATCTGCATATTTTGAGAACATACAAAGAATGATAGTACCCAAGTCAACATTCTGCTTTAAAGAGTAATAAATACAGATGAGTTAAGAAAAAAAAAAAAAAGAAAAGAATGATAGCACTAGTTAACACTTAAGGATATGCTAAAGACTCTACTGAACACTGTGGCTTAGGTTTTATGGATGGAGAAACGGAAGCTCAAAGTTTAAATAACTTATTTAAAGACACATAACCAGTAAGTGGTAGAGTTGAGATTCAAATGTAGGCATTCTGGATCCAGTGCCCAGACACTGAATATTGCTTTGCTATAGACTGGCAATATTTTTACATCTAGATGGATATGAATTTCTGTTTAGCTAAGTAGAGATAAACTTAGTAGACAGGTAACAGGAGCCAAAAAATGAAAGTGAGCATCATGCCTCCTAGCCAATTTGTGCAGAACTTCTACAACTTTCTACAAAGATTTTCTAACTCTTGTGGTCATTCTGTTGTCTCTTTGTAGAAAGATTTAACAAAGCAACTCTGTAACTTTTTGATGCCTCTTTTTTTTTCCTCCTTTTAAAATCCTAATTATAGGATATTATGCTTTTTAGGGGTCTTGGTCTTTGAAGTTCTTTCCTATCTCTACTTAAGTGTGTCCAATATGGTCTCTAGACTCACCTTTGTGAAGTGTATGAAATCAGACTTCAGTTATGACCAGGCCACACACGTGTCAGCAATGGTTGCATTTCTCTGAAGCTGTATAACTTACTTTTCTTGACTTTTCTGTTTTATTCTCTTTCTATACTTTCATTTTGCTCTATCATACTTCATGCATGTGTTGTGCTCAATGTCAGCAAGCACATGACAAGGATCTGCAAGGCTTCCTTAGCAACCAGGATACTTCAAGAAGTCCATTGCACAGATGCTATCCATGCTGAAGCTAGAGTAACCAACACTACTGTGATGCTCTTAGTGCCTACTAAGCATGGCTCAGTGACCACCAGCCAAGCTTCTCATACACAGAGCAAAGCACACAAGTACATAGATCTATTGTAATGACATTGGAAAAGTAAACAAAATGCTATTTTAAATTATGGGCAAAAATGCTGTTCTTAAAAAGTACCATTCAAGATGCCTCATGGTCAGGCCAAAATTCTAATAAAAAGCCTTGCTTCCAACTTCCAGGCTTGCATATCTCTTTGTAATGCTCCACTACAGCATCTTTCAATGTGTAGCAGACTCTCCTAGTAAAAATGAGACTCTGACTTCATTATGGGATTCTGTCCCAGCCCTGTAGCAATTCTATAATTACCCATTAGAAAATGCCTGTCCTGTTATGTGCTTGTACCTACCTGACTATAAATTTTTAAGAAAACATAATACACAAAATGATCATGGTTTGATATTTACAAAGATAAATATTATAATATGATATCATAATATGATATTTCTTCCAAAGACATATACATTTTTACAAATGTACTTTATCATGTATATTTATGTAACATGTACAACATTGTGTTTTTAAATATATATATAGTGCTTTTAAATATATATACATATATATGCTTTTAAATATATATATATATACATATATATATACAAACATACACACGTAGTAAAATGATTGCTGCAGGTATGCAAATTAACTTATCTCTTACCTTCCATGTCCCTCCTTTTGTTGAGGGGGATGGGATAAGAGAACCTAAATCTACTTTCCTCACAAATTTTCAATAACAGTACAATATTATTAACTATAATCCTCATGCTGTTCATTAGATGTCTAACATAGTCATCCTTTATAACTGCAAGTTTGCACCCTTTGACCTACATCCCCCATTACCTCACCACACCTGGCCTGGTAATCACCCTTCTACAGTTTCTATATAGTCACTTTTTTTTTTTTTATTTTTAAATACTACATATAAATGAGATCATGCCATATTGGTCTTTCTGTGCCTGGCTTTTTCACTTAGCATAATGCCCTCTGTTTTTTTTTTTTTTTTTTTTTTTTTTTTTTTTTTTTTTTTTTTTGCAAATAGCAGGATCTCCTTTTTTTAAGACTGAATAATACTCCATTGTGTGTCTGTATATAAATAGCACCACTCAAAGAAATACACAGTTTTGCCCCTTGAGCTGCACTAAAATTTTTGCCAATTTCAATCAATGTCAAGAAATGGAAATATTCCTAACATTTTATAGTAGTAGATGTTTTTCCCTGGAAAGTTTCATATAAAGTATTTTTGTCAACCTCTGTCAGGGGTTAAACTTTAAACTTATTTCAAAAGGTTTATATACTTTCCCACATGTTTAAACGCTATAATTAAGTCACTTTGAATTCTACAAATGAAGACTTTGTAAGGACATTTGGGTTTATTCCATACCTTGGCTTTGTGAATAGTGCCACAGTGAACATGAGGGTATAGATGTCTCTTTGACACACTGATTTAATTTCCTTTGAGTATATACCCAGTGGTGGGATTGCTGGATCATATGGTAGTTCTATCTGTACTCACTGAAAAGTCAGATCATTTATGCCCAAACCAAACCCTGCTCTTATTCAGTATGTCTCTACATGTTGGTTGTATTACTTCATATTGTGCTATTTTGAGGAGACAGTTTGGTTTCTTATCTTTCAAACTTCTGAATATCGAGTTGCGTTGAGGTAGCTGGCAGCCTAAAGTGGAGTGTCTTAACCCCTTTTGATATTTTATAACAAAAATATCATAATCTGAACGGTTTATAAACCACAGGAATTTATTTCTCACAGTTCTAGAAAGTCCAACATCAAGACACCAGGAGACTTGTTGGATAAAGGCCCTTGTTATAGATTTTCAGTGAACCTATAACTTTCCCAAACTGATTTAGTGAATGTTGTACAGTATGTCATATACTCTCAAATGTGAATAGAAGCCAACTTTACTTCTTTCTCTTTCAGAGATAATAACTTTGAAGTCTTATCTGAGTATAGAGGTCTTTGGCTTTGGCTAAGGGAATTGTGGCATTAGACAGGAGATGACTACATTGTTAGTATTAAAAGCTACAGTATCAGTTAGGTTCATAGACTCTCTGCTCTCCCAGCTGATCAGAAGCTGGAGTTAAAGGAACCTCGGGAGTGGAGCTCTCTTCTACTTGCATTTATCAGGTTGGAAAGCTGAGGCTTTCACAGCTTTTATAGTAAGAACTGTGATGATCAAATGTACAAATGACTAAAGGCATGAAAACACCAAATGCATTAGAGTTGTATTATGAAGATTTGGGTGAGGTATAAAAAAAAAGTTCTCCAATATTAAGTATAGGGAGATATTTCTAGGAAAAAAAATTATGGAGACTTATTTTAAAAGCTGCTTCTAGAAAATAATCTAGAGCCAGATGTGCCTGCATACATAGTTAGTTGTAAATCCCCTATTCAAATGGAAAAGAGTCCAGTTGAAAGTAGAGCAGGTCTTAGGCAGAATCCCACCAGCTCAGGGGACTCTTGAGTTCCCAGCAGTCAGAATGACAGACCCTGAGCCAGTTCACCTTTTGCCCAGTATCTGTTTACCTTATGGCAGAGAGTGGCCTTCTGAGAATGCTGTGTCTTTGACATTCCAAGAAGAGCTCTCTGCCGGAACATTAGAAGTAGTTTGGCAGTGTACTGATATTCAGTAGTCATTGACTCAAGCCCTTGTATTTCAACTGAATTGAACAATCACTGCTTAGCCCAAGGCCTTGCACACAGTAGGTTTTGACAAACATTTGATGAACAAATACTTTTCTTTGGTACAGTAGAAAACTCTAACTCTCTAAATGAGCTGATGAAAAGCAATTACAAATTAGTGGCACAGAGTTAATTTTGGCTTCCAGTCCTCTCTAGACAGTGTATTGGATTTCACCCCATGGATGGCTGCCAAAGATACACTTTTTCCAGCTCTGTTTGTGCTCCTAGCCTGGGCAGGAGCTGGGATGGCTGTCGCAGCAGAAACATGAGACAGATATGGGGCCAACCTGACTGGGTCAATATCTTCCCACTCAGCACTTCAGAAATGTTTCCTGTATTAGCCTCTTTGGACAGTAACAAAGGAAAAGGGTATTTTTTAAAAAGCAACTTATAAATATGAAACAGATACCCAAGTATGCTCTGGATTGTACCCAATTTTATAACTAGAATTTTCATATCTGAATTTTTTTTTTCTTAGTTTCTGCTCTGGCCTTGTATGGCTGTGGGAAGGTGACTGAGAAACATTATAGATTTTGGATGTTGCCAAGTCAGTCTACCATTGACTGAGTGGCTTTAGAGAACTGTTAGTAATTTCCTAGGTTTGCTGTCGTCTTTTTAAGGACCTGATAGATGTCTTCAGAGCTTTCAGATAAGGAAGATTGTATCTTTACAAATGGACATTTTGTACACTCCTAAAGTATATTTTTTCTGGTGCTTTCCTGAGAATTTTTCTTTCCTTAATTTTATTTATCATGCAAATAGCATAAAAATAACAAAGAAACAACAACAAAAAAAGAAGTTGCCCAAAATATCACCACTCAAATGTATAAAATATCTTAATTTTCAGTGGTTTCTTATAGGAACTATTCAAACAAATATTATATAGTATTAGTCAAGATGCAGATAGAATTATGTCTTACACTATATGTCAAATTGACATTATGAATATTTTTCATGATTTTCAGAAATCACATTAGTGACTGTTTTTTTGTCATGGTGGTAAATAAGCTACATCTTGGACTTTCTTTATTGTTTGATACTTATTTAGAGAGTTCCCAAGGTTTCCTATTATTAAAACCATCAGAATGCATAATTTCACATAATATTTTTTTCCTTCTCTTAAAAACAGTATAGTGCAGAGATGATCACTCATCTAAAGAAATTTACATTTTAGTGAAGACAGACATGAAATGAAACAGGTGGGTGGCAGTTGCTATAGCAGCTGCTTGCAGTGACACAATGACAATTGTGAATTCCTGAAGGGGCAGAATGTTTATATGTGATGTTGTTATGAAGTATTGAAAGACACACAGATTTTAAGCAGGTATATGGAAGCAGAAAGGGACTTATAGATATAGGGAAGAGCTGTGCAAGGGCATGGAGGCTGAAAACTGCCAGTATTAAAAAGAATTGCAGGAGTGTGAAGGAGGGTCAGCTCCAGGGCTAAGATGGGAATCAAATGATGAAGGGCCTTTTGTGCTCAGTGTAGGAACAAGATTATCATCATGTAGACAGTGATCATGCTATTGAAGGATTTTTAGCAGATGAGAGATTCAGTCTGATTCCTACTTTAGAAAGACTTCTGCCAACCTTAATGAGGAGAGATTTGAGAGTGACCAATTGTTGGAAGTAGAGAGACCTGCAATTATGGTAATTCAGACAGAAAGTGAAAAGAGCTTTGGGCACATTGGGTTTTACGTACTTGTGGGTACTAAAGGTTTTAAGTTTGTTTAGATGCATGACACTTGGGAATATTTAAGTGGATGGCATCATTAAGGGAAATTTACAGAATGAGGCAAGGCCAAGGGCAGAGGGTTGGGAAGTATGAGAACTGTTAGAGAGGAGAGAGGAGGGGGAAGAAAGCAAAGGCAAAGGGCCTTCACAGGATGGTAACATCGGGGTAGTCAAAATTGTTTATTGGATTCATGAATTTAGATAAAAAATAATCTCCTTGACTTTTGTCCATGGAGTTCTTTCTAGATTAAAATCATTATTATCAGTCTATGTAAGTTTTCCATGTCTGTTGTAAAACTCATATCTGACATGAATATTTCCTATACTATTTTTGTATTTTTAAATTTCCAATTTTATATATTGTTTTAGTCAGCTTTTTTATTGCTGGAAACAAGAGCTGACAAGAACAACTTTAGAGGAGGAAGTTTATTTGATGCTCATGGTTTCAGAGATCTTTGTCCATAGGTAGCTGGCTCCATTCCTCAGGGTTTGAGGTGAGGCAGAACATTGTGGTGGAAGAGTGTGGTGGAGGAAAGCAGCTCAGGAAATGGGCACCAAAAAGCAGACAGAGAATCTAAGCTCAGCTCACAAAATATATACCTCAAACACACCTCCAGTGATCCTCCTTCTCCAGCCACATCCTATCTGCCTACAATCACTATTCAGTTAATCCCTACCAGGGGATTAATGCACTGATTAGGTCAAGGCTCTCAAAACTCAATCATTTCGCCTCTAAACTTTCTTACATTGTCTTACACATGAGCTTTTGGGGGACACCTCACATCTAATCCATAATATATATCATGAGTGCAACAGCTTCAAAACAATTGAATTGTAATGCATTTCCTTCATTGGCAAAACCTGATGGAAGACTTTGAGGGGATTCTAGGAGTAGGATCACTTCAGGCTAAGGGAACAACTATAGCTAAGGTACTAACAGTGTGTCCAAGAAACAGCAAAAAGGCAGCATGACTGGAACATAGTGAGTTGGTTTATGTTAGTGGCAGGTCAGAAACAATACAAGAATTGAAGGTCATTGTTAAAAACTGTGTTTTTACTCTGAAACTGGGAGGCACTGCATTGGTATTTGCCCAAGGAGGGACATGATTGACATATTTTAACAGAATGGCTTTTGAATCCTGAGTTAAGTATAGGCTATCGGTTGGAGGCAGGGGAAACCATGGAAAAGAGGAAAACTGATTGTAGTAATCATGAGATGATGGTGTCTCTCTCTGATCCTGGCAATATCAGAGAAGGCGGTACAAATGGGGAAGAGTATGGATATACTTTGGGGATGAGACAAATGGAAGGATAAAAGATGACTTTCAAATTTGTATCTTGAGCAATTGGTAAAATAGATTTATATTACTACAGATGGAGTCAGGAGAGATCAGTTCACTTTTGGACTTGCATAATTTGAGATAACTATTTGATATCTCCAGTTAGAAATCTTAAGTAGGTAGACAGATATATGATGTGAGTGGTAAGTTGGGAGTCATTATATAAATCTGCACTGTCCTATACAGTAGTCACTGGCCACATGCACCAACTTGTTTCTTCAGTGGTCCCCTCTTGCCTTGCTGTTCCTGCATTTATCAATACAGATAGGGAAGATTTCTGTCATAGAAATAGATGGTGTGATAGATGGTGCTAATCTGGGAGGTATTTTAAATGATTTACTTTGTATGATGTCACCATGGAGTAATAAAAGAAAAGACTGAATTTGCGTTAATCCCGTATTATGTGATTAGATAGAGGAGAGAAAGGAAAGGAAGAATACAAAAGAAAAAAAAAGTGGACAACAATATACAGAGTAAACCAAAACTATCTGATGAAAGTGTATCACTTCATCCTCATGACAAAATTAAGCGATGTCCAACCTTATTTAGGTGAGGAAACTGAGTCCCAGAGGGTAAAGCACACATCTTCTCTCACATAGTTAGTGTGAGCAATCTCCTAGTATCTAGCTAGATGGATATGATGATGGAGACTCCTCTTTGACCAAGACTGCTGGTATGCCTGCACCAAAGATGCCTATTCTGGTGGATTCAGCAGTAGTTTGAAACCTCAAGAATTAATACATACATGCAGGATGTGATGTATTAATGACAGCTTTGGCCACAGCTTATGACCAAGGTTCAATTCCATTCAGCTTGCTGTGCTTACTGAAGAGATCGTGTTTGCTTTTGAATGGCCCATCCTCCCTAAATTTACCACATAAAAAGCAGAGATATTCATAGTGACTGGATTCAATAAGTCATAAGACTACTATTGTCCTAAATCTACCATTGACTCACTAAGTGCTAAGACTGCTACATAAAATGTTTAATGGATTGTCTGATTTGATATTTATTATTACAAAAGCAGTAACATCATTTATGTCTTAGTTTGAATGTCTTTGAAGGTACATCTTGAGATAAGGATTTAAGTGCAGGTAGTTTATTTGGGAGACGATTCTAGGAATCAGAAGTGAGTGGAGAGAATGAGGCAAGGAAAGCAAGAAAACTAGAAAAGTTTGGTTTGCCATATGGGTAACTGGGGTTTAATCTTTCTGGGGTTCTTCTGAATCTAATGATTCCCATCACCCTTGGGTATAAGCTGCCCTTGGGGAAATTTAATTCCCACATTTGTGATCTGTGCTTGAACATAGTTTAAGCTGTGTTCTCAGCTTCTCCCTGGGCCAAAATAATAAGAGTTTTTATTTGAGGTTGAACATGGGCACTGTACATGAAACTGTCTACTAGTCATGCAGAAATCAAGTGGGCTAGGGGTGTGGAATAGAGCATTTGTAAAGGTAACACAGTTGAAGATTAGCATACCATGACTGTAGGTAGTCATTAATGAGAATGGGATTAATTTATCCCCCCTCAACATGATTTTGCTTTGTATAAATATATTAGATGATAATATCATTTATTCCTCTCCAAATTACAAATTGAACTTAAAAAGAAAAAACCTCTACTTGTTCAAATTAGGCTTAAAAAATAGCACTAAATAGCAAAGGACACACTTTATCTTTAATACTAACCTCACTTGTCTTGTTTATTGTTACTTTGGAATTAAAGAAATCAGGTTATAGTCTTAGTTCTGGTTCTTATTGCTACCTGTGGGGGAGCTAATTAGCAATTCTGTATCAGTTTTATAATCTACACAATGGAAATAAACATATTTACTGATGTTTTAATATTGTAAAAATTATATGACACACACACATGTCAGGCTTGGATTAAGTATTTAATGACTATTAGTTTTCCCTTTTTAAAAAATATTTATTTATTTGTTTCAGTTGTACACAATGTGTTTTTACGTGGTGCTGAGGATTGAACCCGGGCCGCGCACGTGCTAGGCAAGCGCTCTACCACTGAGCCACAACCTCAGCCCGAGTTTTCCTTTTTTTAAAGCAAAAGTATCCAATTATTTAGCTACTTTCCTTCCTTAACTAAGTCTTCCTGTTTGAATGGAAGAACAATATATGTTTATTGTTATTGACAATTTAAAAAATAGTAAAGTGATGTAACATTCCATTATGTTAAATAAATATTGAACTCTCATGTAGAATTTCATCACTCATCCAATGGAAAAATGAAAAATCATACAAAAAAATGAAAAACATTAGCTTATTATCCAGATTTCACACTACAAATCCATATGCTACAGCCTAATTTTTCTTTTTATAAGATTTGAAAAGAACCATTCTGCTATTTTTACTACTGTGTACTGCAATGGACATATTGTTGATAATAAGCATTGAATTTTCTATTAACTATCCTCTTATCTCCCTTTCTTTATAGCATACTCATTCTCCATTGTTTTCTGTTTATAGCCTTGTTATCTAAAGATGAAAGGAGAGAAGAAATGCCAACAAGTCTACACACCAAAAGGTCAGGGTATTCACATGCACACTGTCTCGCTTTTCAGAATGCATTAGGTATTACAAGTCTTGTATCTCTTTCAACTTTCAGATATCAAATTGGTGTTATGCCATTTTCTCTTCCAGAGGCGACTTTTGAGATCATGAAAGTACAAGGGACATGAAAATATGGCCTGAATGATTCAGAACCGAGAGCATTTTCAGCTCATGGGTAGTAAGAGTGAGCCAAAGATGTTAATTTCACTGACTGTCTTTGTCATGGTTCAAGAAACAAAAGCATCAACATGAATTTGGGGTTGGTTTTGTTCCCTCACTAAAGTTTTGCTCTGTGAACTGATAAACCCCTTGGCACAAGTGTGTAAATACTATGCTACTAGTTGACACAAATGAGAGATTCCTCACAAAAATCTTCACTTTCAAAGGATAGAATAAAAACAAGGATTAGAATGAACATGATTGGGGCAGAAGAGAGGAACTGGAGCTTCCCAGTCAGAGATTTTCCATAACAGATACTTGCTGCCATTGGCTACCCCGCACATTTCTATTCCAGCACCTTCATTTTTCACTGGTCAAACTGTCTAGCACAGTATCCTGCCTTTTGGCTAACAGGGTAGTCTCTAATGGTCAGACAATTATTAAAACTGAGGCAATGAAAATAAATTTAACAATACAAAACTTTTTAAGCTGGTCAGGGTGTCACTTGCCTAAAATCCCAGCCACTATGGAAGCCTGAGGCAGGAAGATGACAAGTTTAAGGCCAGCCTCAGCAACTTAGCAAGACAATGTCTCAAAATAAAATAAAACATAAAATAAAAGGATGGGGGTGTAGGTCAATGATAGAGCATTCCTGGGCTTCAATCATCAGTATCACCAAAAAAAAAATTTTTAATTAAACTGAAGTTAAAAAAATCATGATCAAAGACAATTAACAAATTTGAAGAAATTATTTTATTATTTATCATATATAAAGAATAAACATTACTGAAACTGAATGAATTATTAAAATTAGAAGAGAAATAATAAAAGAAAAAACAAACAGATATTTGCAATAAAAGTAGCACTTAAACATAAAGAGATATCTAATTCTAGATACATATTAGAAAAATGAAAATAAAAATTTACTGAGAAACCACTTATCATCTTTCCCAATTTATAAATATTAAAAAGTCTGACTACATTCTACTGGGAAGACAAGGAAGAAACCAACACTCCTGTATATTATGGATGGAAATAAAATGAATGCAAATTTACTGGATAGGAATGTGGCACTATCTTACAAAACTATACATTCATTTACTTTTTGGCCTAATACTACTAGTAGGACTTTACTCTGATAGTACAACTCCAATAATGCAAAAATATATGTACATGAGGTTATTCATAATAAGAGCATTTGGAATTGCAAGCTATTAGAAGCAATATAAATGATCATATATTGGACATTGTGTTAAATGACATATTGAAGCATGTTGTACCTATAAGAATAATGAGAAAAATCTCTATAAACTGATATGTAGTAAATTCTCTGATATGTCATTATTGTTTTTAAAAGCAAATGAAATTTTGTATCTGTACAAATTAGTATGCTATATTAAATGTAAGAGAGAAAGGAAAATACTTTTTTAAATTTTATTCATTTATTCATTTTTGTGATGCTAGACATTGAACCCAGGGCCATGTGCATGTGAGGCAAGCACTCTAACAACTGAGCTATATCCTCAGCTTAAGAAAGGAAAATACAATTTCTTTGCTCATTCAAGGAAGAAGAAACACAGAAGACATAAAACAAAAACTGATAGAGGTCCTATATCATAGGAAATAGGTAGGAGAAGAAAGAAAAGACAGTTGGAATAAAGTTGGAGGACTGGGGGTAGCACTTCTCTGAGTATATCTCTTGCTTCAGTTTTGATTTTTTGGACCTTATCAATGTTTCATATAATACTCAAAAATAAATTGTTAAAATTAGCATGGATACAAGAAATTCAACAAACAGAAACAAATTAACCTAAAAGTATTACAAGTCAACAGTATTACCACAAGTCAATAGTATTACCACAGTGAGGGGGAGGAGAAGAAAGAAACATGTAACCTATAAAACTTTGAAAATCAATATTTTGACCATATATGCTAAAGATTAAAACAAAAATAACTGTATGCAAATTTTCAATTATGGTTAGTAGGTTTATTTTTTACCAGTATATAGGTTAGCAATTATGAAACTGTTTTGTATGTATTGTAGAATTAAGCAAATTAAGTAAATACATTGTGGGTAATGAGAGCCACATTCCTTACCATCCAGGAATAGAGTTATGATTAAGGAAAGGGGAAGGCTAGAATAAATCTTGTTACTTCCAGTCTGGGTCAGCTAAAAACTAATAAAACCACACAAATAATTGATAAATGGGGTTTATTACTCCTTGCAGTCAGTGGTGGAGAATACATACCATTAGAGAATCATAGGTTGTGTCTTAGCTTTCCATGACCGTTAACAAAAAACCTGAGAAAAATAATTTAAAGGAGGAAACATTTACTTTGGCTCACAGTGTCATAGGTTTCAGTCCATAGTGACTTGGACCCATAACTTTGAGTCTGTGGTGTGGCAGAGCATCTTAGCAGAAAGGCATGGCAGAAGAAAGTTGCTCACTTCATGGAACGGAAGCAAAAAGAGAACTAGAGAAAGGGGCCAAGGGAAAGATGTACCCTTCAAGGGCACACCCCCAAGAAACTACTTCCTCCAACTAGTCTCCACCACCTTCTAAAGGCCCACTAAATTGTGAATCTATCTATGGATTAATCCACTAATGAGGTCAGAGCCCTCTTGATTGAATCACTTTACAAAAGCCCCATCTCCAAATACTGCTCTATTGGGCACTAAGCCTTCAACATATGATACTTTGGGGATATTTCATATCTGAACCACAAGGTATATCTGTTAGAGAATGTTAGAACCTATTATAGGATTTGGACTTTTTGAAAAAGGTAAATTTATTGAGCATTTAGAAGAAATCACTCTAGATAGAATACTATTAGAAAGTTCAGCAATTCTGTCATTGGGTATCTCAACCATTGTGTTTATAGAAAAAACAAACCAGAATGAGAATAAGTCTGCAATGGGAAAAGTAACAGCCACTTATTTTAGACAAGAGAGGGATATTGTGTATTTAGAAGATAACACAATGATCTCTTTTATGTCTGCGTTTAGAAAAAAAAAAAATTACAAAGTGATCTTGGTTTGTTTTATTTTTTTTACCATGGTCTCAGAGTACACTTTTCTGATGTTAGTCTCCTGAGATATTATTTATGGTCAACAGAATGAGCCACCTTCAGGAAAACATGGCTGCTTTGTTTTGTCTTTCTTGTGGCATTGGATTGGAATCAGGGGAATCAATATGAACTCATAGTTTATGCACATGGATATGTATGTCTATGCTGTACACACTGAGAGGGTCTAGAAGCAATGATATTCCAATATGAATGAACACATTTCTCAAACTCATGTTGTTTTTCAAATATTCCAACAACAGAAAGAAGAGCTCCCTGAAAAATTTGGCAGTTTTGTAGGTGGAGCAGAGAAATTGTAGATGAAAGGATAACACATTGTCATGCCAGAAAGTAAGGAAGTGTTCAGGAAACAATTAGCAAAACAACAAAAAGACACAAGATCCAAAGTAAAAGGACTCTCAATGGCTAAATAATAAACCAAGTACTAAAATAAACATTTATATTAATGTGCCAACAAAGGATAAAACAGATAATCATAAAAATCACAATTCAAAAGAAGACAGAAAATGATAAAAAGTAAAACAATGAAAAAAAAAATGAAAACAAACTCCAAGATGTAAATTTAGACATAACACTATTGTTAATCAAATAAAATACACAAAGCAAAGTGGTGCACACCTGTAATCCCAGTGGCTGGGAGGCTGAGGCAGGAGGATTGCAAGTTCAAAGCTAGCCTCAGCAAATTAGCAAGGCACTTGGCAACTCAGTGAGATGTTGTCTCTAAATAAAATATAAAAATGGGCTGGGGATGTGGCTTAGTGGTAAAGCGCTCCTGGGTTGAATCACCAGTATAAAAAAAAAAATTAAATGCAAGGTTAAGAAATCCGAACTAAAAGGCAGGGTTGTCATGTGGCATGAAAAAATCAAGACCCAGTTCGAAAGCTTGTTTTTTTTTTTTTTTTAAATACTACTAAAATAATGATACACTTCTAGCCAGCCCAATGGGATACATAGAGAAAAGACACAATTGATCAATGTCAGGAATGAGTGAAGTGATGTCATTACAGAATCTACTGATCTTGAATTATACTAATGGGATATTATAAACAACTTTTTGTTAACAAATTTGATAATATACATGATGAACACATTTTCTTACAGATACATATTATGAACACTTCCTAAAGAATAAGAAAACTATATAAGTTGCTATTTATTTATTTATTTTAATACAAAAATTTTTTTTCATAGTTCTAGAGTCTAGAAGCCAAAGATCATTGTATTGCATATCTGGTTTCTCCTGAGACCTCTCTCCTTCACTTGTAAATGGCTGTCTTCTTATATCCTCATGTGGCTGTCCTTGATTTGTGTCTACTTACTTTTTATAGAAATGTCTCATTATAGAAATGAATTTGTAATAACCATCTTGTTTGTTTTAGTGTGTGAAATTTATTGTGACACTCTTGAGTTTGAACTATGAGATAAACAAATTAGATTTAGATGGCATTTCTTTTCTGACACTATTCATTCTATATTACATGATAAGGCAAATAAGCAATGATATTAATTTTGAATGCAGATATACGTATGAGATTGATAAGGTTAAGTGTGACTCTTCAGTCTTGTGTTTAAATTGAGAGCCTTTAGTGTGAATATCTGTTTTCTTTAAAAAAATAATAAAGAAAAAAAAAGTAGCTCTTTCCACTGATAATGCACAGAAAGAGAGATGAATGAGATTGCAATGAGAACCTGTAATGGCCAGATCTTGCCCTTAGCTATAAGTGAAGAAGGAATGACAGCCAGTTTGCAGCCCTGATAAAGTAATGGATCTAGGCAGTGATCAATGGATAGTAACATCACTGAAAAAGTTGCAACCAGACATCTTGGGCCTCTACCTGTTAGGTACTAGTCAGGAAGTACTGCTATAACAAAATTCCATAGACTGGGTGATTTAAACAACAAAAATTTGCTTTCTCTGGGTTCTGGCTAATTTGGTTTCTAGTAAGGGCTCTTTTCCTGGTTTGCAGAAAGCTGCCTTCCTGCTAAGCTCTCATGTGGCCTCACCTCTGTGGTGCATGAAGGAGTTGGGGGTAAAAGAGGGATAACAAGTTCTCTGATGTTGCTTCTTACAAGAACACTAATTCTATTGAATTGGCACTTCATCCTTAAGGCCTTGTTTCACTTTAATTAGTTGCTAAGAGGTCCCTTTTCCAAATATGGGCACACTTGGAGTTTTGACTTCAATATATGAATTGTCAAGGACACAACCATTCATTCCATAACTGTTAGTCACATCAGAAAAACTGAATTTAAACTGATCAAATATCTAAATCAGCTACCAATTAATGGATAGTCCAAAAGATAGTGAAATATGTTCAATGACATCAAAGAACTATTGTTAAAGTTGTATAAAACTCTACAAGGGTAATAAACCTGCAAAAAAAAAAAATAACATTGCAAAGGAGGGGGGAAGATGAGTTAATCTAGAGATCAACCAATTTAAGTATGCACTATACTTAGATACCACTTCTTTATATGTACCCCCCCACACACACACACAATATATAAATAAATATATATATGGCAATTTGTCTCAAAGAATTTTCAGGAATTCCGTAATCCCCACAGGTTCCAGATTAGAGACAATATTTCATTCTATTCTATTCTCTCTCCTATCTCAATTAATGCCAAATTCATCTTCTTATACCTTTTAGAATATTAGAATTATATTTTACTTCAGTATTTCTTAATACCATTTGTCTAAGAAATCACTAAATATTATGGTTTCTTATCATTTCAGCCTTATCACTTGTCTCTGGTTTATGATCTGCCTTTTCCTCCTGTATTAATTATTATTCAGCTGCTGTTCTTTCAGATAATTGCCATTGTCTGGTCTTCCTGTAGTATCACCTTAGTCCAGGAGGTCATGAATTACTTAAATAAAGATCTTACCATTATTCATGTATATGCAAGTTTCTGATGGTCCCCTGCTACTCAATGGATAAAGAGAACACTCCTTGCTACGGTACAGAAAGATCTGCTTGGTATGGCACCAACCATCTTTTCATCCTTTTCTCTCAGCATTGTGATCAGTGTATTTACGCCACAGTAGTACTATTTCCAAACTTCCTCTGCTCTTGGTCTTTGCATATGCTACTGCCCATGCTGTAATACTTTTTTTTTTTCTATATTGAAAATGCTTACTTCTCTTTCACAATACATCTCCAAAAAAATCACTGATATTTTTTCTCTATACCCCTGTGTTTCAATGTAGGGAGATTTAGTCCCTTTCCCTAAGATTTCACACATTTTGATATTATTATACTTTTCAAATTGCATCATGATTATTTTGTCACTTTTCTCCAGTATACACTTCATTTAATTACTGGTGCTCAATAAATGTTAAGTTGAATGAATGCATGAGAGAATAAGGATGCTGTTTTGGGTGGAGAGCAAAATATCTTCCAATATCTCTCAAATGTGCATCACTTGCAAAAGACTACTAGAGGAGTACAGATTACTGTCACAAAATAGTTTATGTGGCTTTTTATGTTGTCAATAAATTTACTTTTTTGATAATCATATATAGTGGAATATAAGATCTCATTCTTTGGTTGTACATGATGTAGAATCACACTGGTCATATAGTTATATATGTACATAGGGTAATAATGTCTGATTCATTTTACTAACCTTCCTACTTCCATATCCTCCCCTCCCTTCACTCTCCTCTACCTTATCTAAAGTAACTCTATTCTTTCCTAGCCCCCCCCCCCCCCACCATTGTGAATTAGCATCTAATTTAAGCTGACTTTTAATTCCAAGTTTATTCTTGGTATGTGTTTTTTCAGAGACACTTTGGGTTTAAAAAAAATTCTAAATGATAAAAGAAACCATAGTATTCTCATTTAGTTTATAGAAATGTTACAGTGCTGGAGCCTGCCACAAAAAAAAAAAAAAAAAAGGGAAAAACCAGTTTTCCCCTTCAAGCCCCAATTCTTACAAGCATGCCATAAAGATTTCAGACATTTTACTCAGAGTTATCAGGCATGAGTTTATTGGGACAGATGGGAAAGGAGTAAGGGCACACTCTCAAAGGAGAGAGTGGGTCCTCAGAGGGGACAGGGCTCACATGCCTCTCTCCTGCACTCCAGTTTTATTGGGAATCCCAGGGAATTTTCCAGAGTCTTACCCAGGTTCATCTCTTGACTTTTGACTGACAGCAGGGTGATATCAGAATTTCAAGTCCCCATTGTGCCTGACAACCCTATGCTACTTTGACTCATGCTGGCCGGTCCCAATCAGAACCTGTTCTTCTTAATAGATTTTATGGTTAGGGGGAATTATTCTTATTCTTATCTCCCTGAGTTCTGGGATCTGGTCTATGTTAGGGTCACAAAAGTCTCCCCACTTCAAGGTAACTTATCTTCTTCTTTTGACATTTCACAGCCTGCATTTGCTCTGCAAATAACAGGTAGTTTGCTGAGGAATGTAACATACCCTGTGGACTTAAGCTGCAGGCAAATTGCTTTCCTAAAAGAGAAAGCATGTGGGAGTCAGCACAGTGGGTCTGGTTAGTAGAATTATTTCCTTAACCTCATGTTCCCACAACTCACATCTGTCCGGCCCTGATCAGTAACCATGGGAAGAGCTGTGGAAATTGTTTTTAATCTTAAGACAGATAAGTACAAGAAACTGTCTTCTGGATTCAATTATTTTAATAAACTATTTCATTCCATCATCTACAAATTGTCATAATACTTATGGTTTTTAATAATTCATACTGTATGAAGTTTCACTCCAAACATCAGCTATGTTTTTAAGTATGTTAAACTAACTAGAAAAAAATCAGCAAAAAATTTTCAGACTCTAAATGTTGAGTATTTTTTCCTTATATAGAATCTGTATTCCTGGAATAGTACTAGAAGACACCATTTTTCAGTTTGAAATTGTAAATCAGTATACCTTCAGACATTTCTCAGTGGAAAAACTGAAAGGTAATCACATTTACACAACTTTTGGTGCTATAATCTTGACAGATTTGAGTGGACTATATTGTTTCCTAAGAAATCATTAGACTCTTGTCTTTAAAAGACAGAGCTCCTTAGTCTAAACTGTTTTTTAAAGGATTTGCATTGAAACAGCAACTGCATCTGTAAAATATACTGAGAGGAAAATGAGATTAATTTCATGTTTTACACATTTTCCAGGTACTTAAAACTGAACCTGTGATAGGGAAGAGTTGTCTGAGCTTGAAGGATTATGATGGATGCTGGTGAAGAAATGGTAAGACCACATGGTTTAAACCAAAGTTCATGGTACTTAACTCTACCTGTTCTAAATCAGTGATAAATGACACATGCTGAGAGGGTAGGAACATATTTAACCTGCCTGTCATTTCCAAGTATATTTTCCAAGTATAATTTTATCTTCACATCATCTGAATAAAAAATTGATCAACCAAATAGATAAAACCAACAAGCCAAAGTAAGCTAAGAGTTAACAAATCTGCTTTGTCAAAGACTTCTTCATGTCCCCTCTCTAAGAGGGTATGATGTCTAATTCTTTTTCATAAAGCAATAATCATTACATAGAAAAATGAAATACCCAGTCAGTTGTGAGACGCTGCAAAAAGGAGTTTTGTATGCTTCAAGTTTTATTTACATTTTAAAGACTGAATTTAAGAAAGGATCCTTTAGTGTAGTCTCACATGTAAGATCAAAAACACTTCCAGGGCTTCTAAAAGTTTTAGTGACCTGAGAAATTTTCTCACCTTTTCTTGCTGGTACTATATGTTTTCCAACAAAGCATCCAAGGCTTGGGAGTTTCACTGACCCAAATAAACAGGAGATCAGGTACACAGATTATATTTTCCATTCTTACTAATTTTTTTCCTATTCTTTCAGAGTCTATCTGAGTCTTTGTGTACTGCTCAATCTCAGCAGGATGTGTGAGGTTCTCTTTAGGGCTTCACTGAGAAAGAAGATAGTGGTGTATTTTTTTTATGCCAACCACTGTTTGAAAAGATGTTCTTTTCTTTCTGAAGCTTTAAAGTATACATCTTCTTATTTAATGTGAAAAAATGCCACCACCTCATGCCTGGTGCAGAAATTAATTTCTTATGCACACTTGCTTCTGTAATGAAGAAAGGAGGACTACATGCATGTGTCTCTGGAATGAGGAATATTTTGATTCAAATTCATACTATGATGTGAATGACCAAAAGTGAATTTTACCAAGAGATGTTTTTGATAGGAGAGGGAAAGAAAGTAAAGGACACTAGGTGGAAGGAGAAACAAAGTACCATAAAATTAGGAGAAATAGAGAGGAATGAGTTGAGAAGCTGTACTCATAAGTCCATTTAATACTAGTTTTATATTACTTGCAGCTTGGCCTTTCCACACTCTCTACATTTAAAGCAGACTATCAATTTTGCAACTGTAGCTATGACTGCTACTTTAATATTAACCTCTTAGATGGTTTGGAGTAGTTGCTCAAATAGTGCTAGACTGGGCTGATCCACATGGTCAATTTTTTTATATTTTTCTTCACACTGAATGACTTCACATTTTTTATAATCATGCTTGAGGGATCCATGTGCTTCTCTTCTTTCTGCTTCAATTTACTCCTCATAGTATAACAGTACATACAGTGCCTAGAAAATTTGTATTTCAGCTGACATGGTGATTGATTAAAAATGAAGGTGGGGATCAAAATTCCTTCTAGTTTTCAGGAACTTACCTCAACATTACAAAGGCTATATATGACAAACCCAAAGTCAACATCATACTGAAAGGAAAAAAAAAAAAACTGATAGCATTCCCTCTAAAATAAGAAAAGAAAAAAAAAAAATCTAAGATGTCACTTTCACCACTTCTGGTCAATATAGTTCTTGAAACTCTAGTCAGAGCAATTAGGCAAGTGAAGGAAATTAAAGGGATACAAATATGAAAAAAAAAAAGAAGTCAAATTATTTCTGCTGATAATATGATACTGTATTTAAAAGTTCTAAAAAAAATCTCTACCAGAAGACTTATAGTGCTGAGAAATAAATTCAGCAAAGCAGTAAGATCAATATTCATAAATAACTAGATTTTCTAAATTCCCACAATGATTCTGCCAAGAAACAAAGCAGAAAAACTATTCATTCACAATAACCTAAGAAAAAAAGAGTAGTTGAGAATTATCTAACCAAGGAGGTGGAAGATATCTGCAAAGAAAATTTTAGAACACTAAAGACAGAAATTGAAGAAGACCTTGGAAAATGGAAAAATCCCACATGTAATTATGGATAAGCAGAATTAATATTGTCAAAATGGCCATTTTTCCAAAAGCCCTGTACAGATTCAAAGCAATCCACATTAAAACACCAATGACATTTTCAAAGAACTATAAAAAAAAAAAAGTCCTAAAAATCATTTGAAAGAATAAACGACCCAGAATAGCCAAAACAATCTTGAGAAAGAAGAGCAAAGCAAGAGGCATCATAGTACCTGATCTCAAATTATACTGTAGAGCTATAGTAACAAAGACAGCATGTTGTGGCATAAAAGCAAATATGAAGACACAAATAGAAGACACAAAGACAAACCTACATACAAACAATCATCTGATACTTGACAAGGATGTCAAAAAATACATGTTGGATAAAAGATAGCCTTCTTAACAAATGGTGCTGGGAATGAAGAAGCATTAAGGAATTGGTCCAGATGACTGTCAAAAGATGAAGGTAATCTACACACACAATAAAGTTTTACTTGGCCATACAGAAGACTGAAATTATGGCATTTGCAGATAAATGGATAGAACTAGGGAACATTGTGAAATAAGTCAAACTCAGAAAATCAGAGGTCAAACATTTTCTCTCATATATGAAACCTAGAGCAAAATAAGGGGAAAGGGAGAGGGAAAAGATATCAAAGACATAGAGAAGATCAGTGGAGTAGAAGGAGATCGAAAGAGGAGGAGGAAGGATGGGAAACGGAGGAAATGTGGAATGAATTTAACAAAATCACATTATGTGCATTGCATAAATATATCACAGTGAATTTAACCTTTATGTATATCTAGAAAGCACCAATAAAATAAATAAATAAATAAACATGCATGAAGGAGCCCTAATTAGGAAGGGCTGTTGCAGCTAGCTGGAAGCCATAAGTTCCACCTGATATGTATGTGACACACCTGTAGGCACCCGCAAAGCTGAAGGTATATAACCGGGTGAAAGCGGTCCGAGTTAGGAGAACGGAAATTCAGTCAGTCGGGCAGTCACTCGGTCGGTCAGAAGAATCAGAGCGGCCAGAACGTAGGCAGAGCGGTTACAGAAGAGAAACCAGATAGAAGACAGAAGAGAAACCAGATAGAAGAAGTAATGACTGGTCAGAGTTAGGCCGAGGCTCCTGAGGAAGACAGAAGACAGAAGAAAGAAGAAGGAAGAAAGAAGAGAGAAGAAAGAAGCTCTAATCTTTCTCTAAGCTAAGCTCTATCTTTCTTTCTCTCTAAGACTCTAAGCTAAGAAGAAGCTCTATCTTTCTTTCTCTCTAAGATTCTAAGCTAAGAAGACAAGAAGAAAAGCTCGCTTTAATCTTTCTCTCTAAAAATCTTTCTTTCCCTCTCTAAGCTCTAAGAAAGTAGAAGTAAAAGTAGTAAAAGCTTTAAGACAAGAAGAAAAGCTCGCTTTAATCTTTCTCTCTAAAAATCTTTCTTTCCCTCTCTAAGCTCTAAGAAAGTAGAAGTAAAAGTAGTAAAAGCTTTACTCTGCCTCCGAGAGTTTTCATCCCGGTTTTCGGTACCAGGCAGCTTACACATACAAAAAAGTGAAAGCAAGACCAGTAGAGTAGAGGAAGGATAATGGAGGAGGGGTAGGGGAGGGAAAGCAGGGAGCACCCTTTACTGAAATGGATTAAATCAAATCCTATACATATATGATTTTGTCAAAATGGACCCAACTATAAGTATAATGCACTAATAAAAGAAAAATAAAATGAAATAAATAAAAAGAGTCTTCTAGTTTTCTGAGAGCTGCTTTGACAGAAAGGGAAAATTACAAAAATTAATTAATGCCTATGAGAAACACAGGAATAAAAACATATTTCCTAATTGTAAAATAAAATGCAGCAGGATTGGCCCTATTAGTGAGAGTCTTCATTCACAAGCAGTGCCATTTAAATGTGGTGACTTACCTAACACTACTTCCAATTCTTTCTCATAAGATATTTTCCCCAATCAATTGACTTTTTTTCCCCTAGGGGATAGAAATCATGGAACTCAAAGCCTAAGCTGGAATTTCTTACCCACTTCCTTCAAGGCTTTTGGTATTTCCCTCATTTCTTCCTCTCTTGTCTCAACAGAGAACTATCTCTATTGAGCAACTCTCTTTGAATTTGTGCACATAGTAAAGTGCACAAAACATCACTTAAGAGACTGATGGTGAAATAGAAGGAAATTACCATTCTGAAATATATTTGTGGTATTTGTTATTTCCAAGGCACTATGCTAGATGCTCAAGAATAGGATTTTTTGTCTTTAGAAAGTTAGAAGCTAGAAGGCAGGATGCATATTAACATATTCACTTGGGTACGTAAGCCATACACAGCACACAACAACAACTAGATACTTATTGAGCATCTATCATGTACTACACACTGTTCTAAGTGCTGAAGATAGTGAAGAAGTGAATGGAATACTTGAACAAACTGAAAGATGATGCATAGACAAATGAACCACAGGCTGGTAGGAAACAAAATAAGTGAGGAAATTGATAAGACATAGAGAGCTGGAGTTATAGGAAACATTTACTATGTGTTAAGAAATTGCTTTAAAAAGACTGGGATAAATGGGGAGCATGGAGTGGCCTTCACTGGTGCTTTAGCGGTGTTCTGATTGATGTAAGATAGAGTGGGAAAGGAGGAGGAGCCACTCTGGGTAAGAAAGCAACAGGAGCAAAGGTAAGCAATGTGTGGGTACTGGTGACTGGAGAGCTTGGGAAGAGGGGAAATGGCATAGGGTCAGGAAGGAGAACCAAAGATCAGGTGATTCATTCAAGGCTGTTCAGCTAAAAATAAATGGCACAGCAACGTGGCTGCATCCTGCAACAATTTATTATATATTTAAAAATAGCTAAAAGAGAAGAGTTTGAATGTTCCCAACACATTGAAACAGACTGGATGGAGCTGTCATCTCTGGACACTCAGCTAAAAATAGACACTGCATCACTGTATCCCATAAATATGTACAAATATTATCTGTCAATTAAAAATAAAATAAATTGGGATGGGATTTGAACCTAGGAAACCTGACCCTGACTCCATAAGGTAAGAAATAGAGTTACACACACATCCAAACTGTGGCAGCATTGAACTTGAACATGGAGATTTGACTTTCTTTCTTTCTTTCTTTCTTTCTTTCTTTCTTTCTTATACCTGGAAAGGTTTTGAATATTGTTTTCTCATCTCCCTTCTATGAATATTTACATCACCTTAATATTGGAATAGGGAACTCTGAATGTAGAGAGCTGTTTTCTGAAATGATGATCCTATTGGGAAGTAATTTCTTTAACTTTTGAAATTCCAGTACTTTAATACATGATAAATAACTTCCATTTTGTGCTATTATTGGGTTTCTGCTGAAGACTTCTAGGTTCATAAAAAGGCTTCTCTCTAATAGAGACAAAACTTGCTTGAGATTCTTGTTATGTAAAACACCTATTACTAGAATTTATAATAATTGTAACATGAATATGTCAGAAGGAAAAACTGAGGCAGAAGATAGACTCCCACCTCTGAAATAATATGAAAAAATTAAGAAATTCTATACACCTAAAAATATGTCATCATCCATGGAGACAGTATGAAGTCTTGGCATGGAAGGTTCATCTTTACAGGCTGTTTGGAATGACATACTGTGGGGAATCAGGACACTAGTTCATGGGCCTCCTTGAAAAGAAAACCCAAATGGAAACTAGCAGAAATGTCATTTGAGGTGACATATTTTGAAAAATAAACATAAGTGATGCCAATGAAACCTATTGTAAATAACTGGCCATTTTTTCTTTCTCTCTACAATAGTTTATTAACACAAGATTTAATTAACTCTGTTGACAACATTATTTTTCTCTTGCAGCAGCTGACTAAAAATTAGGGCAAATTCTAGCAATAATTGTGCTGAATCTCTTCAGGGAAAAAGTGAGAGTGATAATACTTATTAAACTTTCTAGCAGTTTACGTTAGCAGAATTTTTTTTTTTTCCTAAGACTGGATGTTTTTACTTTTTTGCTCTTTTGAAAGTAAGCAAACCTGAATTGTCTGAACTGGAAGAAAATGCTCACTTTTCATAGAGAGAACTTCTTCAAAAGAAAAGTTATTTTGAAAAACATGCAAATGCTTGAGTTTTCACATGTCTGAGCTTATTTAGCTGGTCATCATTGGGTGATTTGGCACCTTTACTGTTCCTGTATTCCTGGGGCCTCTGCACTGTAATAAAGACATGTTTAGAGTTTTCTGTAGGGAAATAATCTAAACCATGCCCATATTTAATAAACAGCCTTTCACATTTTTTCCAGATCCATATAAACCATTTAGACCACTGGGATTCTCTTATAAAAGTATTGAATTTCTGACTCTACAGCAAATACAACACATACATTTACCAGAATTTATTTACAAGTTTTTTGCTGACACAATCTGTTGATGTTACTAATTTCTTCTTTTATCTTTCTCCCTTTATGCTTAAGCAAAATAAAATTTCCAGTTTGGTGCAGAGATTTAAACTGAGCTTCAAATTTGATTTCTGGTACAATTGGTGGTTTGCTTATTATATCTATCCTGATTTTATATTATTAAAATTATTTATTCATATTGTCTTGGCTATTGATCTGTCTAAAACCTTTCACACTATGGTAATCAGATTGTTTTAGATTTCCTGTTTTTCTACTTTAAAACATATGTCCCTTATTTTTATTCAAGTGAATACTATCATTCAAGTAGATGCTGGGTAAAGTAACAATGAGAGCAAATTATTTCAAGAAAAATAAAAGAAAAATTGAAAAAAATTTTCAAGTATCTCAGAGAGAAAGTGAATGTTATAGTGGGATGTGAGCTTTTTGGCTTCTCAGCAACCAAGAATCCAGCCATTGTCCCTACCATGGGATATCCCTAACAATGGTGGTAAGGAGCACCATTCTTCTCTCTACAGAAGTGAAGGGAGTAGATAACTCTTTGGCTTCCTGGAAGCTAAAGAGTGGGCAGATGGTATAGTTTGGACCTTACATGTCTCCCCTAGTTCCTAGGTTGGCACTATTGGGAGGTGGTAGAAAAAAAGAGACAGGGCTTTGTGGTAGGTCTTTCCACCTGGGGACATTCCCTAAAGGAGCATGCCATCATAAGACCCTGATCTCTTTTTTTTTTTTTCTTTTATGTCCTGGACAGGAGGTGAGAAGATTTTCTCCATGTGTTCCCTGCTATGATGTGCTGCTGCACCACAGACCCAAAAGCAATGGGTCCTCAGAAAACTTGAGTCAAAATAAATGTTGTCTCTTTATAAGTAGATTACTTCAGGTATTTGTTACACTAACAGAAAGATGACTGACAACATATCATAGCTTTGGCTGACTGGACACTACCTTTAATATTAAGGAATCATTTCATAAAGGGGGCAGAGTTTATCCATGGACCCATCACAGTGAGTTTTCAGAGACAATCCTCTTTTGGGGAGCTGATTGTCCAGGGATAACAGCTCCATCCAGTCTGCTTCTATGTGTGTGTTAGCCACATTTTTTTTTTTTAATTGTACTGTGGATTGAACCCAGAGGTGCTTTACCACTAAGCTATATCCCCAGCCCTTTTTATTTTTTAGATTTTGATACAGAGTCTCACTAAGTTGCTGAGGGCCTCACTAAGTTTCTAAAGCTGGCCTCAAACTTGCAATCCTCCTGTCTTAGCTCCTGAGTAACTGGAATTAGAGAAATTTGCCACCATGCCCGGCTTTGGTTTCTTTTATTTCTCCTCATTCTTTGTCCTCCCAGTGTTACTGTGAACTATTACACTTTCAATAAATGTTTTCTGCCAGAGCAAATTTCAGATATTTGCAACCAAGAGCATGATTTCCATCATCAAATTTTTAATGCAGTTTAAACCTAATCAAAGTAGTAACTTTCATTTGTATAGTTCTTTTGAATATTTTTGAAGTTTTTTATATATTCTTAGTTAATTTTATCCTAAACATATTACTATGGAATAGTGAGAAACTATTTCTGTCTCAAAATTATGTAAGAATATAAAATGGCATGGAAACATTAAATGACTTGCTAAAGTATAGAGACAAAGTATAAAGAAGACTTTAGAAGCCAGATTGTGTGGCTCTTGATATTACATTTTCCCATACTTGTTCACATTAATTTATGTCAGGATTGTGTCAGTAAAAATCTTAATATATCTGAAAGGATAGCTAGGCCAATTTTAACTTTGCAAATATTTATTGACTAAACCTTTAATCATTTCTTTAAGCTATAAAAACAAAAGGATGAATTGACTAATAAAATTGTCCCCATTCTCAAGGAACTTCCTATCTCATGAGGGAGATAGACCTATGCACAATAGCTTTTATATAATATTAATAATGAAAATGATATGAGAGCTCTGACCTTTCTGAATTGTGGCCTCACAGTCCCTATGAAGAAGAGGGCATTTGATGTGATTTTCCAAGGATAAACAGGATTTCAGTGAGCACTAATGGGGTCAGAAAAATTTTCAAGGAGGGCCTTCTGAAATGAGCAAAGTTGCAAAGTGAGGGGTTGTGGTGGGATATCCTTAGGGGAAATCAAGACATTAGTTTTAAAGGGACTCAGGGAAGGGTCCTGAGTGAAGAGGGTGGAGATGGGACTTAGGACTAAATTATGGTGGATACTGGGAAGACCTTACTTTTACAATGTTCTTCGAAGCAGTAGTTTCAAGAACTTGCAAAGAAAACTTGATAATATGTAATTTCCTAAGTTTCATTTTCAGAGGTTCTGATTTTTTCAGTCTGGGCTAGAGCCTAGAATCTTGTCCTTTAACAATAACAAATCCAGATGCTATAACTATAAGTCTGATCCCCACAGGACTCTGAGGAACTCTGCTTTTGGTCTCAGCCTATGCCTGTGACTTCTGCTAGGTATCACTGTATGAAAAGGGGGCCATAAAATAGTTTACCACCACTATTGCCTACTAATTGTTTGCCAAATAATGTGCACTATTCACTCCTATGCGTATCAAGTTCTGTCCAGGAGTTGGAGATACAGTAAAACCAAGTGCCTCCAAGCATGGAGCTGTTCTACTTGGTGGTAGTGTAGAGACTACCCTGCTCATCCTACCTTCATAAAAGAAATAAAAATAAGAAGAGGAGACATTGGTAGAGGGAGCTGTTTCTCACAGCAGTGACCAACAATGCCATGTGAGATCTGAGTAGAGTTCTAAGGGACCCGGGAGCTGGTCAGTCTGGGGAAAAAAATCTTCCATGATGAAGTAACAGTAAGTGTCAAGGTACCTAGGAGGAACCTGTGGAGGAAGAACAAGAGTCGGATTGGTTCAAGAAGACAAGGGAGGATAGGAGCTAAGAAGAACCATTTAAAGGTTTTGACAATGATTGATCTTTTATGCCATGGTAAGGCATTCCAGAATGTTCCCATTATCTTGTGAATAGAGTTTTGAGAAGGTGATTTGTAAGGTTGTTGAGAAAGTAGGTAGTTGAGAAGGCAGCGGTAATTGTGATATAGACCAGCTTGGCTTAGATTAGAATAACTATAAGAAGGATAGTATCTTGCATGAGCCGGTGGCCAGGCTAGCTGGTGGCTTGGTCGCTCCTTCCGGCGGGTGCCTACTGCTTGTTCTGGTCGCAGCTGGGCAGGTCGCAGTTCCCCAAAGAATCAGGAGGGGAGGGAACAAAGGGGATAGGAATAATGGCAGACTCTGTTATCCATGATTACCCTAAATAGATGTATGAAGACACAATTGTTGTAAAAATACTTTATATTACACCAGCATCTCGAAAAATTGTGCTCTTTATATGTAATATGAAATGAAATGTACTCTGCAAACATGTATAACAAATTAGAATAATAAAAAAAAATTTAAAAAGGATAGTAGAATGAATCAGATATCATTACCCTATGTATATATATGATTATATGCCTGGTGTGATTCTACATACAACTAGAAGAATGAGAAGTTATATTACATTTGTATGTGATGTTGTCAAATGCATTTTACTGTCACACATAACTAATTAGAATAAGTAAAAAAATACTTCCACATACTTATTCAATATCTGTCTTCAAAATATGATTAAAGGTTACATATAGATGTGATCCACATGTTGGATACAGATCGGCCAGTTTGGGGGATACATTTCTTTAAGCAGTACTTTTTATTGTCCATAATATACATTACATATATGTATTATATATCACTATGGACTGAGGAAAAGGAAATCTTTTAATATTCCTATAGTAGAGGTCATTATAATTGCTATAATTTAAATTTTAAAATAACATCCTTCAGGAAATATATTTGCCCTAAATTCTTTCTGCTGAAATGCAATCCTGTTGTTTTCTCTAGTACCATATGCTTGTTTTACAGGATATAATAAAATGATCTTAGAGGACTTCTGTTTCTTACATGAGTTAGTTTTCCTTGTGGAACTAATGTCAATATCAATTATATTAGAGTATATGTTTCAAAATTAGGAAGATCAAATCACCAAAGGAAATGAAGACAAAGACAGCCAATAGCATTTATACAGCACGAAGGGTAAATTTAACTTAAGTATATAATAATAAACATTGATTATCAGGCTTTTTTAGTAACAGTATAGGACATAAACTTACTTATGTGTTCTTTAATGATTTCCACCAATGAGAGATTCAACAGATATGTTAGTTGTAAAAGTAGGTAGGCTTTTATTTTAAGACAGAAAGAATTGGCAGAAACAAAGTAAATAAGATGGTTCTGTGAATA
Organism: Tamias sibiricus; assembly: GCA_025594165.1. Classification (NCBI taxonomy): domain Eukaryota; kingdom Metazoa; phylum Chordata; class Mammalia; order Rodentia; family Sciuridae; genus Tamias; species Tamias sibiricus. The sequence continues at coordinate 49,446,936 of CM046670.1, forward strand.
GAAACACAGTCATTAAAGATGACAGTGACATTGAATTTGAGAAAAAGTGGTGCAATATTCACCACATCAAAAATGAAACATCTATTTGAGCAAATCTATGGCACATGTCCAGTATTATGCTGGTAAGGGAGTTTAGGAATTAGATTTTATTTTTATATTTTTATATTTTAGGAACTATGTTATTTTAAAAAAATTTTTTTTTTTTTTTTTTGAGTTACTGGTGGTTAAACCCAGGGACACTCTTTGAGTAAGCCACATCCTGAGTCTTTCTGTTTCTTATTTTGAGACAGGATCTCACTAAATTACTGATGCTGGCCTCCAACTTTCAATCTTCCTGCCTCAGACCCCAGAGTCACTGGAATTATAGGCATGTGCTACCACACACCTGGATTAGATTATAGTTGAAGCCCTTTGTGATATCTGTAGAGACTTTTGAGTGTTTGTGAAAGGAAAACCTGGAAAGTTTGAAATTGGGGAAAATAATCATAATATTGTCTCTTCCTTAGGATAATAAAGCTATAAGGAGAGGAATATAATGTGATTGTCCTAGTTCTTTTACACTACCTATGATCAGCTCTTAATCTTTTTAATGTGCATTGAAAACTTGGTTGTAAGGAGCTCAATAAAAGTTGGGTGAATATAGTTAAGATTTCAGCTTCTGGGGACTGCTGGAGTTTCAGTCTTAGTTCTGCAACTTATTAGCTGAGTAATCTTAGGGAATGTTATAGACTGAATGTTTGTGCCCCATCAAAATTTATATATTGAAGTCCTAACTTGTAGTGTGGCTGTATTTGGACATGGGACCTTGAGGTAATTAAGGTTAAATGAGTTCATGAGAGTGGGACTTTGATCTGATTAGTGTCTTTATAAATTGGGACAGCAGAGAGCATGCTGGCTGCCATGCTTCCTCTCTCTCCTCCTTCCCCAACCCCTGCCCCACCTGGGCTCTTTCTCTATATCCTTTCCATCCACCACACAGCAAAGTCAATGTGAAAACTTGGTAATAAGGCAGCTATCTACAATCAAAGAAAGCCATCACTGGAAAGAGACATCAGCTGTAACTTTAACCTTGAACTTCTAGCCTCCAGAATGGTGAGGAAACCAATTCCTGTTGTTTGCTCTGTGCCTTACTCAGTTCCCTTTCTATAAAATAGAGATAATAAATACTGGTATGCCCACCTCCTAGTGTCACTTTAATGGTTAAATGAGTTGAGAATAATAAGTTCAACTATACTTGGACTATAATTATCCAAAGTGCAATTTATTATTCTCTTTGTATATGTAGAAAAGAATAATATTTGTTGGTGAGTCTTTTTTAAATGAACTAAACACACGAGGAATAGGTATTTACGCTTATATCATATGTAGGAGAATGTATATGAGCCTGAAAGCAGTTTTAAATCTATGACATGTAAAGCTCAAAACAGACCTCTGAAAAATGTAGGAGTAAATTTTTTTAAAAATCTGAGACTTTTTTTTTTTTTTTTTTTTTTTTTTTAGCATTTTTGAAGGTATAACCAAACCATGACCAAATAGATTTGGAAAGTTGAATGGTGTTTTAAAGTTCTCCAGGCTCCTTGAACTACACTCCAAACAACTAGCTTCAAGTGGTTATTGTGAGACCTTTATCCAAACAACAACCACTACAATAACAAAAGGAGCACATAGTATATGAGCTATTCAATTGCTTCAGCCCTAAATTTTTATTTGAAGGTTTGACTGCATGTTGTCAAATAACCAATTCGATTTTTTCAATGTGTTGATATTTCAACATGGAAACACAGACCCAGTAATTTAATAAAGCAAATGTCAAATATTTGTTGTCACAGAAGAGGAAATGAGTGATTAATTATTCAACTAGTGGCCTTATCAAAACCAAGCCTCAATGAAATCAGTTTTCCCCCTTCTAGTTAATACTTCCACACAATACCATATGCCACTATACAGGCAAATTGTTTATATATACTAAGTGTCTTGATAAAGGCTTTGAAACCCAAATTTGAAAGTTGATGTGCTTATATGGTGGGGAGGAAGGTGAAAATAAAGTCAAGAGTCTTAAATTGTTCAATTTATTGAACTAAGGATGTCCCTACTCTTCCTAAAAATAGTCTTAACATTGTTCCTGATGCCTTTCAGGACAGGATGCAGATCTTGTAAGAAATCGTGAAATCTGAGGATCCATAAAGAGTATTGATCAAAAATTCAAGATGAGATGAGGAAAACCAATCTTTTGAAAAGATTTATACATATTTTAATCCTTCCTTTCTCTTTTAATTACCAAGTCTATTTATTTAGAGGTAGACAAGAAATAGAGTGAATACAGAATTTCAATGTTATCAGTAAATAAATTCTGTGTGTATGTGTGTATTTTACTATAATCCTATAAAAATAGGCTTAGTAGCAGGAAATTCCATAATGGATCCCAAATATAATAGTATTTTAATAGTAAAAATTGTATCCTTATGATGCCTATAATAGAATCATAAAATCTTTTAATAAGCACTAAAAAAATCCTAAATGTAAAACCAAGTAATGAAAACCTATTGGTTTAAAACAAACCCTTTATACTACTGTAGTTTGTTTGGTATCTTAATTAAATTATCTGAACTTAATGTTCTAAGTTCAGTGTATAATTAGATAATTCCTTTGCCTAAAAAAAAAAAGGGAATTCTTAAAATTCTTTCTCATTGAAGTTATTAAGCATAAGAAAATATTATAACCTTTCATATGCATTATATTAAATAGTGCTTATGCAGAGAGGAAAATAGAAAACTTTTAAAAATGCATACAAAAAAGTGATTCAAAAGTTGCTTTGTATTGATTTTTCCTCTTACAAAATTCTGAGAGGGATATTTAATTCTGAAGAAACTCACAATTAGAACAAAATTTACAGCATTTGCCTATAGCTGAGAAACTGTTCATAACATTAAACAAACTGTATTTATTTTTAAATCATTGATATTTGATTTATATTTTCATGAAAAGTATTCAAATTTTGAATGCTTTGAATACAATGACATTTTATATTTCAAATCAGATTGTTCTTTCAATAGAACCAAAATGACATGATAGTAACTTATAAAAAACAATTTGAGGTTTTGAGTGAATAAAAGCAAAGTGTTAGAGAACATAATTTGTAAATTTTGTGTAATTTTATTCTGACATATCCAAACAGCCAGCCCAGCAAGGGAATGCCCAGATATGCACAAGATTGATTAAATTAAATTATCTTCCATATTTTGCCTAATTTCAGTCACATAGAAAACATAATTTTATTGTTTCTGGCCTTCTGATCAACCCTGGGGTACACAGGTGACCGGCCAGTTGTTCCAGGTAGAATGTGTAGGACTGGAGTGTTCACACCTCTCCAAACCTAAGCCTGGTTCCTGGGCTACAGCAGTGCTTTATGTGGTCAAGTGCAGGGTTTAGAGTCTTAGGGAAATGGTTTCCTTGACTCCTTTCTTTTTTCTCTTGTAATTTTCCACTTCCACAAGATAAAGACAGCCAGACATCACTTAGAGGGGTGGGAACAGATTTTATTTAGTAACTACTGATGGTAGAAAGAAAAGCTGAGCTCCATTTCAATTTGTGCAGAGATCATAAAAGAAAATACCCTGCTGCTCTGTGGGTAACTAAGAAAAATTACCATAACACCAGATGCCATCGCCATAGACATTCAGACTGCAAACCAGGACATCTGTTGTATTGCCACTGTCATCCACAAGCCCCAAATTGAGAAATCTCAGCTAGCTTATTTCCAAACTTAGAAAATGAGTTTACAACTACAGGTATAACCTTTGTTTTTATTTATTTTCATAGGAATTTCTTCCCATTAAATGTTTGCTAGTACCATCCAGAAAACATCCTCTACTACTGAGTCCCAACATGATTCAGTTTGTCCCAATAAACAAAAGACAACAAAACAAGAAAATGAACTTTAATTGTTCAAAGGAGAGATGAATGTCACTTCTTTTCTTGGACAAGTAGGGGAACTGACAAAGATTCTCTGCCTGGCCAAGTTTTTTTGTGTTCCTGAACACTTTCCTAGGCCTATCTATGCCCTTGCTAGTAAAATTCAGTGCTATAAAAGAATCTCGCTAAGTTGGTTTAGCAAGAATCCCTCCTTCCCCCAATATGTGATCATTCTTCCATTTCTAATCAGGTTCCTCTGAGTGATATTTGGTAACCATGATCTGTCTTCAATAAGAATCCTATTAAGAGAGTTAGCCAGAATCAGCCTCACCCCTGATGTTTCACTATCCATCCACTGGCCAACCCCACCCCAGCTCCTTGACTATAAATTCCCACTTTCCGATTCAGTTTTTGGAATTGAGTCTTATCTCTCTCTCTCCTACCCCAAGACCTCATTGCAATGGTCTCCATACATTTAGAGAGGGCCCTGAATACAGTCTCTCTTACCATGCTTTTAAAAAACGCATAATTTTATACATATTTTTGTTTTCTATTAGTTGATCACAAATATGAATTTAATGTGGTTTTAAAATTAAAAGAGTACTAAGAACATTGTGACAAAAAGTAGCAGCATACCCTGTCTTCCCACTGTCTTGAAGTAACCACATTCATCATGTTTGGTTGTTTGAATAGATCTTTGCCTTTGTGTCTCTAATATATTTAGACATGTATATTTTGATCACAAAAATTTAGACACCGAAGGTTGATTTTTAAGATTTTATGGTAAGAAAGATCTGTTTTCTGGTTCTCGATCAAATTCTTCCTGGCAACTATTCTAATACACTGCCCTGGAGAAGGTTGTGTATAAAATTGGCTATTACTATTATTCTGGGAGCAGAACATAAAAAGTGGAATGAAAGCCTCTTGTTAGGAGGCATAGTTAATTGTAAATGACACAGTATCTCTGCTCTCATCTGCCATAGCCTCATATACACAGGTTCTTTTTTTTAATTCTAATTTGTTATATATGACAGCAGAATGCATTACACTTCATATTACACAGATAAACACAATTTTTCATATCGCTGGTTGTACACAATGTATAGTTACACCATTTGTGTCTTCATACTTGTACATAGGTAATGATGTCCATCTCATTCCACTGTCTTTTCTACAAAGGTTCTTAGTTTCAATTTTTCAAGAAATTTTATTCTAGTTTTCTGCCTGTAGAAAAATAGATTTGAGGGTCTGAATTCTCTTCATAAATACTTTCAAAAAGTTTTTCCTTTTTCAGGCCCATTTTATACTTGAAACAGACTGAATTTGGGGGATCCCTTTCTATGTAAGAGAAACTTCAAGTGTATGAAGTAGATGTTTTTTTTAAAAGCATGGTAAGAGGGAGTGTATTCAGGGCCATCCCTAAATGTCTTCAGGTTAAGACAGTAAGAATTACTCTGTGTTGACTTCATAGAACTGGTCCAGCTGGTAAGGTTTTGAACCATAAATTGTCTACAAGCATAGTGGCATTGTATATTTAATCCTCCTTTAGTCCCAACCATGATATCATATACCAACTACCTTTATCAGGGTGAATAAGTCAAATATGCAAAGATAGAAAGATGCTCATTTGATATTCTGATAAAATGTGATTTGGAGCCAATGTACTTTTGTATGCCTTCTACCCTTTTCTTCTAAACTCATTATCATATGGACCCTCACAAATAAAAATATTTGAATTATCTTATCTCATTCCTAATCTTGAGTTGAAATTCAATAAGAACCACTGGGGATCTTCCAAATACCTCTTTTAAGTGGAAAAGCTCCAGCTGAACATATTATCATATGCCACTAGCATAGCATAGCATAGCATAGCATGATTAGCAAGAGGCAGGGAGAAGCAAATCAACAGTGGTCAGAGTATATTCTGATTTTCTAGTAGTTGACCAATGTGGAGAATTCCCTATTCAAGTTACCTTTACTAATTACATTGTATGACTTGTGAGTCACTATGCAAATGCCCTCTGTCAAACACTTAGTGAAGTCTTATTATTTGAATTGTTCTGAATCTGGAGTGCATTTTACTCTGCCTCAATTTAGCTCAATAACTACCCATTATGCACAAGTCACTTCTTAGATGGAGTAAATTATAATAAGTCTTAGTTCCTGAGTAAAGGAAATTACTTCATTTCAGCTACTGTATCTTATGTGTTAAGGAAATGTTAACTCAGATTATTAAGAGGTACATCACATTATATGCCTCAGGAGTAGGCTTTTTTGTACCCTAATTAAATGGATTACATTCCTGAACTAAGCAAAAACAAAATAATGACAGCAAAGAAAAGAACAAAAGTAGAAATGCAGGGAACTTTGCAATTTTTATTTTTATTTACTTATTTTCAATAAGCAGACAATTGTTTTTTTTCTTGGAGGAAAATAGAAATTTGTTTCCTGAGTCCTTATACAGAGAACATCTAGGAAAAAAAATCTTCAAACATAAAAGAAACACTATCAAACTAATGGTTCCTGTATCGACCCTCAGCAGAGGCAAAGAACATTATACTAAGTTGTGCCTCAGTGAAAGCAATTCTTTGAAGAGCTGAGAAAATGTGGTAAATGTGCTTCACTGTCTGATGGTTTAATACAAGAATGGATCTTGGGAAATCAAACAAATGGATATGAGCACATCTATTAGGTTCTCTCTAGTACCATGAGTGCAGGAAATTTCTATTGGAAATTCAGGTCTTCCTTAGACTTTCAAAAATACAGGAGGATTATTTAACTCCGAAATGATCATGACCATGTGGTCTATTCTCTACGACTGATACTTTTTAGGATGTTTTATGCCTCAAACCCATTTCCTTGGTATGAATAAGGATACCCACTATTGCTTCGTTGCTCCTTTAGAAAATTTTGGATTTTTAAAATGCTCACAAGGAACTAAATATTCATAAAGTATATGGATGAATTGGAAACATTCTTGTATCTCTTTAAATAATTTCCCAATTAAAATATAAATTTAAATATAGATTTGTGGTTCAGAAAATTTTAACATAATTATTTCTTCCAAAATTTAATGTCAAAATATTTAGACAACATCTATTTTCTGTGATGGATAGTCTAGTTGATTCCTCTAGGTATCCCTGTAGCCAGTGCTTGCAAATCATAATGTGCGGCCATTTGTCTGTCTGAGGGTACATAGCCTGGCTCAAGTGGATTTGTGTTTCTCCCACTACAAAGAAAATGGTCAATAGAATCAATTTTGAAGAAACCCAAGAATTTTGGTTCCAATGAATCTTTGGGGGACACGCAAACCATATCCAAACCATGGCAATGACCAAAAGGCATAGCTTATGGTTAAATAAATTGGTGTTTAAAATGAACAACAAAAATGATGAGTGACTTAGTTTGTTTCAGTAACAATCATTTACATAAACCTCTCTACTAATCTAATTCCAAGTTTAAACTCTCATTTAAATGAAAATATTAATTTGGGGACTTCCTTCTTGCTATTTCACTTTCTTTTTTACTACTTACTTTTTGATGGTTACACTGAACTCACATATTTCCAACCTCATTGAAGATTCTGGATGACAAGGCTTTGATTGAAAAATGCCAATGGCAGTCAGTTTGGGTTATTTCAAATGTACTTGCAGAGCATAAGAAATCTCAGGTTTCTTTATAAAAATTTCAAGAATATTTTGTTTTCACAGCGACTCTTAAAGATAGACCAAGAGGATTGCAAAGTCAAGATTATTTTTACTAGGATAATACTCCTTGCTGAATTCTAGTTAACCTGAGGATTCTGGTCACGTGCCAAGTCAGATAATTGCTTTATGTTCTTACAAATTTCTTTCATAGGTTAGGATACATTTTTTAAATTTTATGATTCCTTCTAGGGGTGAATATTTGTGATGCTTCATTGCAGACATGGTTGCAATTTGGTTACATGGGAGGTGATATGCATATTCAAAAGTTGCAGAATTTTGTGTTTAATTTTGGGAGCTTTATGAATTGGTGACATTGTACTTTCAGTTTGGTGAAAGAAGAATTCAGAAAGAAACACCTTGATGCTTTCTTATCTTAATAAAAAAAAAAAGGCGGTAAACACTTTTAGACAAAATGTGATTATTTGTGTGAATTATTTTTAAACTAAAACAAAAACCCTCCATCTCTGCAGGTATTAGTTAAAGTGACTGAATGTCAGAAGCAACATTGCCTCCCAGTAGGAGCATAAGCTTTGGAGTTGGCATTGGTGTCGATTCTCAGTTCTCCTTCTTTCTAATTGTGTCTACTTGGATGAGTTACTTTTTAGTGTCTAGCATGCTCCACAAGAAGTCGTAGCTATTATCATTGGCTAATAAAAAACTAACATGTGTTTCTGGAATATTCACAATTTTTCAATCAGCATTATGTGTGGAGCATTGTGGATAATGCCTGAATGAATATTTTATTGGAGTTCAGTCTTTTTTTCTCTGATTTTTCCCTGCTCAACTTGCCAGATATTCTTCACTCTTGGTGTGAAAAGCAAAGACATTTAAGGGATAAAGATACCGGTATTGGTATATTATATCTCATTTTTGTTAAATGCTTTAATCACAAAGTCTTTTCCACTTTATCAATATAGGCATCACCATCCATTCTAAAATTTTGAGTATATATTCAGGAAGATAATGGTGGTAGATAATAGGTAAATTGTTACAACAAAGTCCCAGAAGTCCTTATTGGTCAATGCATCTTGGAGCAGATTTATTTTTGGCTTATGGGATATATTGCCTGATTAAATTTATATAACAGAGGCAAATAGGACTGATTATGAAGAAAAGCTAGATGCTGAAGTTTCTTATTCTCATTTATTTTAGGAATTAGGAAGATCATAGGTAATCAACCCTAAAACATATGTATGCATTATGTAGAAGCTAGAGAGGAAGAAGGAAAAGAAAAGTGGGGGAATTTCGTGAAAACCAAAGGGAGATCAATAGAGGAAAGAGGACCAGGGAGCAGAGGAGGGGAGGGAGAAGGGAAATGATGGGGAATGATATTGTCCAAATTATATTGTTAATTCCTATGCATGCATAAATATGTAACAACAAATCACATCATTAATACAACAATAATGCACCAGAGGATGTGGGGAAAAAGGCACACTCTTACATTGCTGGTGGAACTGCAGATTGGTGAAGCCAATCTGGAAAGTAGTATGGAGATTCCTAGGAAACCTTGGAATGGAACCACCATTTGACCCAGCTATCCCATTCCTTGGTCTATTCCCAAAGGACTTAAAAACAGCTTACTACAGGGACACAGCCACATCAATGTTTATAGCAGCACAATTCACAATAGCTAGAACCAACCCCGATGCCTATCAGCAGATGAATGGATAGGGAAGCTTTGGTATATATACACAATGGAACACTACTCAGCACTAAAAGAGAATAAAATCATGGCATTTGCAGGTAAATGGATGGAGTTGGGAAAAATAATGCTAAGTGAAGTTATCCAATCCCAAAAAAACAAAGGTCAAATGATCTCTTTGATATGAAGACACTCACTTATAAAAGCAAGGGAGTGAGGATGAGAGGAACAAAAGAGCTTTAAATAGAACAAAGAGGGGGGAGGGAGAGGAGGGGACAAGGGGATAGGAATAATGGTAGAATGAGTTATCCATCATTACCCTAAATACAAGTATGAAGACACAATTGTAAAAATTCTTTATATAAAACCAGCAACTTGAAAATTTGTGCTCTTTATATGTAATATGAAATGAAATGTATTCTGCAAACATGTATAACAAATTAGAATAATAAAAATGTTTTTAAAAATATGATTCATTGTTTCAATATTTACAAATTATTTTATAAGAGTAACCTAGAACATGGTAGACATAAATGTTTATTAAATATATAAACTTTAATATATATATATATATATAAAATACATACATGCTTGATCAAATCCTAAGATCATATCAAGCCTTAACTATTTGATTTTGAGGTTAAAAATTTTTGATGTTGCCATTTATTATCTCTGTGACCTTTCATGAATTACTGAACTTTTCTGAACTTCATATCTTCATCTATAAAATGTTAGCAATATGTGCCACATTTTATCTAGATCCTCATTCCCTACATTATGCATCAAACATGCTTGGTTCAATTCACAGTGCACAATATCTGTTCAGAAAATTATTGAAGGTTTATAAATAAAGTTTTTTGAGGCTTGAAACAATAGAAAGGCAATCAATAGCAGTTGAGTGGCCACCTGCTGTTTGTGGTCTAAAGCTGGACAATTATTAGACACATTTATGTCATTCAATCCACAAAGTCATTGTGTTAAGTAGGTCTCATTACTTTTATTTAACAGAGGCAGGACTAAGTCTCAAGCTGTTAAGTAACTTACTAAGTCACATAAGGAGTGCCTGATATGCTAAAAGGTTGCTTAGTGTGTCTATTATCTGACATAGAATTCTATTCTCATTGAATATACTGTGTTCCTGGGTCTTTATTCCGTTGCTGCCACCAAAATACCTTCATCATTTTTTATTGATTGGTATGTTCCTTCTTATGCTGAGTCTGTGTGCTCTGTTTTGGCTTATATACCTGCTTGATTTAGGGTTGGTAAATATGTATCTATCTATTTAACTGTCAGGAAATCTATGCTATTGATTTTCTGGTTAGCAGATATAGTAAGAAGGGATGTGATTTACACAGGTTATTTTGCAGCATTATTATTTATCTTCAAAAGAAAACACATTCATTTTATATGCATTTAATAAGCAAAAGACCAATGATTTCAGATTCCTTGATATCTTTCTGAAAAGACATCAAATATAAAGAAATTTGTTAATATTTTTCTCATTAATTCACATATGGCTTTACTCGGGACAAAGGCAAGGTCTACATATCTATGTCAGAATCAAAGACATGACTAAAAGATGAAGTCATTTATAGTTGCCAGAGAATATTAATAATATGGCTCCCAAGAGTGGAATTGTTGTTATCTCTGTGTCCACCTGCCAAAGGGCCTGCAGGAGGTCCTAGAAACCAGAAATACTGCAGCTTTACCAATATGACAACTCCAAAATGATTTGAAAGTGGAAAAAAAGGAGAGTTATTGATTTCTGAGATATTCTGATATGTCAGCTCTGGCCTTGGCCAAATCCAATATTTCATGAAAAATGGAGAACTTAGACACAGAGTAAGTTAAATTAATTTGTCATTTTCTCTCCTGTTCATGGCTAAAATCATATTTTATATTTGAAAATGGTTGGTTGGTAAAGCAAATCAAATGTTTTATAAACTTAATTAGACAAACTTTTGTGTGCAGAATACAAGTGAATTTGATATTTAAAGCCATATTTAAGCTTGAACACTTTCAAAATAATTTTATTTTAAAGCTCAAGATAAGAAACACAAAAATAAATTGCTTTTATTTTTCAGTTTATAGATAGCATGAAAATACAATTGCCAATTATTCCAGAGTTTTACTTTTAATGCATCATGGATGGTATCTAAGAACCAAATCCCTTAAAATTTTGCTTACTTCTCAGAAGAACTCAGAAGAAAACAGGCGTGGCACTTTGGATATTCCTCTTTCAAACCCCTGTCCTTTACCAGTCACACACTCTGTCCAAATCTCAGCAAATCAATCTATGTCAGCAAGAACAGAGCAACTCTTCGACATAAATTCTCTCCACTTTTGCCCAACTACTCATTAATATATCTATGTCTGTAGATTCCAGTTACCAAAGAAAAAGGTCAAGGCTGATTGACTTTCTGGTGCTCTATCTCATTTCCTTCTGCCACCTTGAGTTTCTTATTCTACCTGTGATCTAATAATCTGCTTTTTGTCACTAATCCCTCTCTCTTCACTGGCTCCTTTTTAAATTTTTATAAACATCCATTCATTCAACAAATACTTGGCACTGGAGATAGAGTATTAAATGGGATAGACAAAAATGTCTACTGCTGTTATGGAAGTGAAATTCTGGTTGGGGAAGAAGAGTAAATAGTAAATGAGTAAATAAGTAAATAGAAGAAATGCAGAGTGAATTTGAAAAAAAGTACACTATATGCATGTATAAATAAATATATCACAGTGATTTTCACCCTTATGTATATCTTTAAAGCACTAATTAAAGATAAATAAGTGAGTCTAAAGACTATTACTTTGAGTAGAGGAACGGGGAGGGAAAGAGGGCACCAGGAGTAAATTAAATTATTATTAAATGTTGTAAATTAAATTCTATGCATGTATGATTATGTCAAAATAAACCCAATTCTTATGTATAACTATTATAATGTATTAACAAAAGCATAAAAAAGAATATAAAAGTAAAATACAAAAAATAAGTGAGTAGTACATAATATAGCAGATTGTGATGGTACTAATAAGGCATTTACTTTTAAATAAGACCCCCTGGAAAGATTTCACTGAGAAGGTGATATTTGTACAAAGACTTATAAAAACATTTTTACAAAGAAAGTCTATGCAGCTCTGGAGAAAGAGCATTTGGGCAGAGGAGACATTAAGTACAAAGATCCTGAAGAGGCACTGTCTTGCAGTACATAAGGAACAAAGAGGTCAGAGTGGCTTGAACAATCAGCAAAGGAGCATAATAGAAGGTGGAATCAGGTAAAGAATGTGGTGCAGGGCATGCAGTGCTTGATAGGCAACTCTATAGATTTAGGGTATACGCCGAGTAAGATAGGAAGCCATTGGGAGGGTGTGAGCAGAGGAATGAAATGACTTGGTTTTTGTCAATATCATCCAGTTTCTGTGTTATAGCAAAGACCATGGATGGGCCAGGGCAGAAGCAGAAAGATCAGTTAGAAGACCATCACCAACCCAGAAGCAATGTGAGCAAAGCTTAGTCAAGAGTACTGATGATGGTAGACTTGATAAGAAATTAACAGAATATGGACACTTTTTACCATAGAATCAAGAAATCCATTGTATTATTATTTAGATTTGAATAGGGTACAGGAGATGAAATTGTAGATGAAGAATGATATAACCTTCCTGGAATTTCCATACACTTGGCATATGCAAAGCTACAAAAAGCATTGTTCTCATCTTCACAACCGAAAATTTACACCTTAAGTTTACACCATAAATTTACACATTTACTCAAATCCTTCAGAGAGCTGAAGTCACAAAGCAACCAATTTCTCTGAAATCTAAGTCAATGTCTTGACTGTAAAGAGATCTAGAACACAGATATTTGCTTACATGGTGAAATCCACCAGGGATAGATAAAAATCTAGGTAAGGCTGTTAAGGAATTGGCAAAGGCCCAGTGGAGGATAGAAGAGAATATAGTACCTCTGAGGCCCAAAGTTGGTAGGGAATTTTCGCTTACTTGTAAGCTTTGCTCCATGGAATTCACAAAAAGAGGGGTTGGAATCTTAAAAAGGTATTTTTCATGATGCAGTACTGTAAAGAAGCAGTTTCCTGGGAAAAGGAGCAAAATCCACCCCAGTTCTTTCACCTTCTACCCCCTTAGACTACTGGAGGCGAGGGTTGGGCAATAAACACCATCACAGGCTATTTAGTTATGGGAAGGGAAGGGCCAAAAACAAAGAGAAAAAGAAAAAGAAAAAAAAAACCTGTAACCCTGGGGGACCTAAAGAAATATGAACTTTAGTTTGTTAAAAATAATAGAAATTGAAAATGTGGTACGTATACACATGGAATATTATTCAGTCATAAAAAAGAAATCCTTTCATTTGCATCAAATGGATGAAACTGGAGGACATTATATTTAGTGAAATAAGACTCAGAAAAACAACTAGTGCATGTTCTGTCTCATAATGTGGAAGCAACAAAATGTCAACCTGAATATAGAGTAGTGATTAGGAGAGTTGGGAAAGGATGGATAAAGGAAGAATGAATTTGATCAGCACATACCATAAAACCTTCCCTACTATTGTCACTCTGTTTTTTAACGACAATACTCCACATATCCCATTTTATTTGATATTCCTTTTGATACTTAACAACTGCATTATTTTAAAAAAATCTATATGCCTAATTTCTCCAATAGAGTCTGAGCTCCTTAAATTCAGACATAGTTATCTTATTATTAGTTTGTCTCTCCAACACACTGCCCATCCCTGGACACATGGAAGAGTCAGTGCAAGAATGACTAATTGAATAGGGGGAAATAGAATAGATGGAGTTAAGTTCAGTAATTGCCCACAGAACTTTCAAGCATGATGATTCCTTAATGCATTAAAATTGAATAAAACCAATGACCAACATTTAGAATGTATTCAAATTATCCAGATTAGGTAATAAACCAATAGTATACAAATTTTTCATTCCCAAAGCATTAAACTTATCAATAAATCCTCTCCCTAGATTTGCTAGCATTATACCATTCATATTCTTAGATGTATGTGGTTTTAATTGTTACTGAAAATTGTAAATAAATGATTTATTCTGTTACTTCAAAGTAGTTGTAGATACTTAAATTGGCTATCAATCTTTAGTTATAGGAAAATGTCTTCTTGTGCATAAATGTCATTCTATACTTTAGGGTGTTGATATTTGATGTACTATAAATTTATTTGACAGAGTACTAAAAACATAGTTATGATATTTTTAAACAGGAAATCCTGGCCAAAAAAAAGACAATTAAAATAACCAAGAATCACCTGTTGCTCATAGAGGTCATTTTAGCTCTTGATTTGGTCATATTGCAGTTCAGAAATAATGCTCTATCAGCTATCTGGTCTCAGGCTAAACAAGTTGACACACAAAATCGACCATCACACCATTCAAGCATTAAACAAAAGAGAGCTTGAGTAGCTATACTAATATCAAGCAAAATATATTTTAAAGCAAAAATTTTAATAAGAAATATGGGTGAGTCTTTCTTATTAAAATTTTTGCCTAAAAACAGAACTCAAAAATACTATGGAAAACATGACAAACCTCGGGGATAAATAGAATACTTAGTAATAATAATAATTAGATACTTTAATATTCCACTTTCAATAGCCAACAAAACAACTTAAGAAGTGATAAATAAGAAAATGTAAGACTTCAATAACATCATAAAACAACTAGATAGAGCAGACATCTACAGAACACTCCACTCTCAAAACAGCAGAATCCACATTCTTTTCAAGTGGAAAATTATACAAGATAGAAAATATGTTATGCAATAAAACAAGTCTTTGCAAATTTTGAAAGCATTGATTCATCTAAAATATGTCCTATAACTACAATGAAATGAAATTACAAAGAAATATCAGAAGGAAATTTGGTAAATTCATAAATGTGTAGAAACTCAACAACATATTCTGGAATAAGTGATGGTTCAAATAAAAATCACAAATGTACTGAAAATATTTTGAGATGAATGAAAATGAAAACATGATATACTAAAACGTATGACATACAGATAAAACAATGCTTAGAGGAAAATTTACAGCTTTAAATGCTTATACTTAAAAAGTAGAAAAATATTCTGTTTTTTCTCTAAGTTTCAAGGAAAATAAGAGTGAACTATATCCAAAGCAAGCTGAAAGAAAGAAATAACAAATATTAGCTTGGAAATTAAGGAGATAGATAGTTTAAAAACCTTAAGAAGCCAAATAAAACCAAAAGTTAGCTTTATGAAAATATCAGTAAAATTGACCAGGCTTTTTGCTATGATAACAATGAAAAGAGAAGGAAGTCTGAAGAACAAAACCAAGAATGAAAGAGGGACCAAAACATTAAACTGAAAAAAATAAAAGAAGATTAGAAGGGAATACTAACTTAGACGAAATCAACAAATGTCTATAGCATCATTAATTTCCAAAACTCAAGAAGAAATAACAAGTAAAGTGAATTATTTTTTTTAAAAAAGTCTTCCACAAAAAGTTTCAGGGCCAGATGGTTTTGCTGGTGAGTTTTTACAAACTTGAAAAGAGAAAACAACACCAATAATTTGCAAAGTCTTTCAAAAATAAAAGAGGAAGGAATACTTCCCAAGTCATTCAATGATGCAAGTATTATCTTGATACCAAAACCAAAGACATCACAGGAAAATTATAGACCCATAGGTGTTTTTTTAATGAATATAGAGGCAAAAGTCTCCAACATAACACTAACAAACTATCAATATTTTTAAATGATTATACATTATGACCAAGTGAAATTTATCTAAGGATGCAAGTTTGATTTAATATTGTATTAATTAGCTTTCTATTACTGTAAAAAATGCTTCAGATAATCTTAGTTACTTTTGAAGAGAAAAGGTTTATATTGGCTCACAGTTTTGGAGTTTTGAGTCTGTAATCAGTTGTCCCTGGTGCTTTTGGACCTGTTGTAAGGCACTAACTACATCACAATTAAAGCATTCAGTGGAGGAAGTCCATTCATGGCCAGGTATGAGACAGAGGCAAGAAGAGGAGGGTACTGGGGGTCCCATAGTCCCAAGGAAATGCCCCCAATGACCAAAATCTCCTACTAGGCTCTATCTATTAAAGTTTCAACCACCTCCTAATAGCACCAACCAGATTAACTTGGAGTTTATTCACTTCTGCTGGTGGCTGGGATCTGCATGAGCTGCAAGCTTCTACAGTGGAGAAAGCCCATTTCTTCTCCTTTACCATTGAGTAATGGTAATTGTTGCAGCTTTTAATGGCAGGCCATGCCTTACAATGTTGCAGAAGACCCCAGAAGTTCATTACCAAATTCTTCTTTCTTTGTTTCTGCCTTGTGAATTCAAAGAATGAAATCCATTGATTAGAATGAGTGAGGGTAAAAGTAGAACTTATTCAAGTATGAATAGAAACAAAACACCCACACAGTGAGAGGGGACCCAAGTTGCCACTTGGTCATGCTAGTCTAGGGCTTTATATAGCACATGGGTCAACTTTTCTTCCAAATTTATGCTAATCAAGGTTTAGGAAAGTACTCATGCTATAGGGTAACACTTGAGCCTGAACTTCCATTCAGGTATGCCATACTTCCATTTTCTCATGGCTTGCCCACAGTCTCAGCTTGCCAGGAGGTTGAGGTCAGCAGATCATGGCTGTGGCACTGGATGGAATGGGCATCCACACTGGGCTATAGGCAGGTTTCTGGGGGATGACAGCTTGGTGTGCCTAGTTAGCCTCAGCCCTGCACCAGCATGGTGGCTTTCTGAGTTGCCTGCATTCCAGCCTGCCCTGGCAGCTACTCCACAGCTCTAGACAAGGACTTGGTTTCACTGGTGTCTGAGGCTTTAACACATAGATCCAAATTATAGCAGATACATAAACACCAAGCACATCATATTAATGGAATGAAAAGGGGAGAACATCGATGTATAAAAAATTGACAAAACCCAACTTCCTTTTATGAAAACCATGCAAAAACGCATAAATAGATGATAATATTTGAACCTGAGAAAAAGCCATATATGAAAAAAAAAAAAAAAAACTTACAGCTAACATTACACTTTATGGTTAAAGATTGTAGTAGTTCTCCCCACAATCAGGAAGGAGACAAAGAATGTCTATTCCACTCACTTCTACTTAACATTGTACTGGTGGTTCTACCCAAGGCAATTAGGCAAGAAAAAGATAAAAGAGGAATCTATATTGGAAAGGAAGAAGAACTACGTATATTCATAGATGGCAAGTTCTTGCATGTTGAAAATCCTAAGAAATCTAAAACACTATTATAACTAATTAGTTAAGCAAGGCTACAGGATACAAGACTAATATACAAACATCAATTGTGTTTCTATATACTATCAATGAATAAATGAAAATGAAATTGAGAAAACAGTTCCATTTATATTACCATCAAAAAATAAAATATTTAGGAATAAATTTAGCAAAAGAAGTGCAAGATTTGTGCACTGACAAACACAAATCACTTAAAGAAGTTAGAGACCTAATAAATGGAAAGACATTCCATGTTCATGGATTAGACAACAGAATCACAAGCACATCACATCACAAATTGATTTACAAAATATCTATTAAAAATTTGACAAAACCCAACTTGAGTATAGTCCTCAAAATCATAACTGCTTTTTTTTTTTTTTTTTTTTTTTTTGGCAGAAATTGACAAGTTGATCCCAAAATTTATTTAGCAATGCAAGGGAACCAAAATTGCTAAAGCAATATTGAAAAGGAAAGACAAAATAGGAAGGCTACTAAATTTTAAAAGTCACTAAAAACTATTATAATCAAGATTGTGTTGTTTTGTCATGGGATAAGCATATAGGTCATTGGAATAGACTCCAAAAATAAATCCATTTTTTTAGAGTCAGTTGAATTTTTGCAAGGATGCAGAGATAATTTCCTGGAGGAAAAATAGTCTTTTAAATAAATAGTGCTGAGACAAATGGATATCCATGCACTTTAAAATGAAATTGGACCCATATCTCACAATATACACAAAATTTAGCTGAAAGTGGCTGGCAGAAATAAATATAATGTTAAAACTATAAACCAGTTAAGAGCAAACAAAGGCTTAAGTTATCATGGACTAGGATTAGGCAATGACACCAAAAGATGATACTGAAAGCCCAAAACACAAAACAAAACAAAAGATAAATTGAACATTAACAAACTAAAAACACTTATGTTTCAAAGGAGGTTATCAAGAAGGAAAGTAAAAAAAAAAAAAAAAACCACAGAGTTGAAGGAGCCTATAATCAAGGAGATAGCTAAAGATTGCGGTTAGCTGAGAGCCATAAAAGATGTTCTAGTTTCCACCTGATATTAATACATTATTCAAAGAATCTTTGTATGCCCATGAACACTGCGTGATGCACCTGTAAGCTCGAGCTGTAAGCACGTGTCCTTGTTAAAGCTATATGTATATAACTGGGTGAGGTTCGTTCGTGTGTGTGGGAAGAAGAAGGTGGTGGTTGGAGTTAGAGCATTTGGAGTGATTGCTGGAGCTGGAGAGAGAAGAAGAATAAAAGACCTTTTTTCATTTTCATCCTGCCTCTGAATTTTCCTGTGGCGATCGCTGCTCCAAGAGACTTCCGCTTCAGGCAGCGACAGGTGGTGGCCTGTACGGGGAATTCAGCGGCCAGGTAAGAAAAAAGAAAATTTAAAAAGATGGGAGCAAATATAACAAAAAGTCGGTTTATAAAAGCCATGAATGAAATTTTTGATATTGAGAACTCAGATAGTGAGAAAAGTGAACAAGAAAGCATATCCTCTGATTCAGTTGAGACCAGCAAAGAGAGTAGGAATGTAAATTCAAAAGTAAGATCTGGAAAAGCCATCAGAAGCTTAATAAAATTAGCTGAGGAGTATGTACTCTCCTTAGAAGCTGAAACTCAGGATACTAGTGAAAGTAATAATAGTAACAAGGAGTCAAACCATGAAAGTATGGTCTCCTCCACTGAGCCGGTTAGGAATTATGAAGCTAGTAGTGAAGAGGAATCAAAAAGCGATTCGGAGAGCACAGTCTCCAATAAAAAGAACAAAAATAAATTAAAAAAGAGAAAAGACTGTCAAATAGAGGAACAACTAGTGCCCTCTGCTCCATCATGGATAGAATCCCTAACAGAAACAATAAAGAGTATTGATCAGAGTGTACGTGCCCTTGAGGTAGAAATTGGTGGCCTTTCTGAGCGCTTATATGCTCTCGAACAACATAGACCGCAGGAGCACCTAGAACTGCCAGTATTTCAAAATGAAGAGGGACAAAGGTATCACGAGTACCTAGACTTTAAAACAATAAAGAATTTTAAAGAGGTGGTAATGACTTATGGGCTTCAAGCTCCATTCACATTAAGTATGATAGAGTCACTTAACGCCCTAATCTTAGCCCCCTCAGATTGGAAAAGTCTATGCAGAGCGGTACTAAGTGGGGGACAATACCTAATCTGGAAAACTCAATTCCAGGAACTTTGTTCAGAAATAGCAAAGAGAAATGCTGCAGCAGGTTTCCCTCAACGCAATATAGATATGCTCACAGGGGAGGGTCAGTTTGCCGAACTACAAAATCAGCTACAATACGATCCTGGTGTGTATGCCCAGATACACACTGCAGCTGTGAAAGCCTGGAAGACAATATCAGGCACAGGGGATCTGCAAGGCAGCCTATCAAAAGTTATACAAGGGCCTAATGAACCTTACGCTGATTTTGTAGATAGACTCTTAAAAACAACATCTAGAGTTTTTTGGCGAAGTCGAGTAAGCTATGCCTCTAGTTATCCAATTAGCATACAAGAATGCTAATAAATATTGCCAGGATGCAATAAGGCCGTGGAGAAGTAAAAAAGACTTATCAATTTATATCAGACTGTGCAAAGACATTAACGAGGCTGTTATCACAGGCAACGTAATTGCTGCAGTGATGAAAAATTCCTCCCCTCAAAATTCCCAAAGGATTCAACCTAGAACAGGATATTCCAGACAAAATTATTATAATCAACCAAGATATGCTAAGCAATATCCCCCAAGGGTAATAAAATCAAATTCATACCACGCTCCAGGCCGATGCCCCAGGTGCAAAAAGGGTATACATTGGGCCAATCAATGCCATTCTAGATATGATATATATGGAAATGATTTATCCAGGATTTCAAAAAACGGGGCACGGGGCCCAATGCCCCGGGGCCCACAAATGTACGAGGCACTAGAGGAGGAAGGCCCTCAGATTCAAATGATTCCTCGTCACAGTCCCTCCTACCCATTAACTCCCTTATCAGAGGGACAAGAGGAAGTGCAGGATTAGATCTTTGTTCTACTGCCCGGATGGTCCTGACACCTGAAATGGGGGTTCAGCTGATTCCTACGGGAATCAGGGGACCTCTCCCTTCAGGAACTGTGGGACTAATCCTTGGGCGTAGTTCCAAAAGTTTATTAGGCTTTAATGTTATACCAGGGGTTATTGATTCAGATTATAATGGAGAGATTAAAATAATGCTAAGTACACACAGGGGCATCATCTCCGTAAATCAAGGAGACAGAATCGCACAGCTGCTCTTCATTCCCAGTCTCCATAATTCTTTTAAAAGCATGCCACAAAATAGAAATAGCAGAGCATTCGGTTCCACTGGTTCAGGACCTATGGCTTTATGGGTCCAGGACTGTTCACGGAGGCCTATGTGCAAATTAAAAATTCAAGGTATAGAGATGGAGGGGCTGATTGATACAGGAGCTGACTCTTCCATCATAAATCTACAACAATGGCCTAAGCACTGGCCTCTACAGAAAGCATAAACCAGTTTAAGAGGCTTGGGATACAGTAATACCCCAGCACAAAGTGCTGTAATCTTAAATTGGCAAGACAATGAAGGCCATACAGGAACATTCAAACCCTATGTTTTAAACAGCTTGCCAGTTACCCTATGGGGAAGAGATATCTTACATCAAATGGGGCTACACCTAGCGACCAAGCCTGCAGGTGTTAAGAATAAAAATCCTAATCATAATAAAAAAGGCAAAGGACATTTTTTCTAGGGGCCACTGAGAAAACAATTTTAAAAATACCATGGCTCTCTAATAAGCCAGTTTGGGTCCCTCAGTGGCCCCTATCCAAAGAAAAATTGCAAGCGGCCCATCAATTAGTTAAAGAACAATTAGAAGCAGGACACATAGAGCCTTCCACCTCTCCCTGGAATTCTCCCATATTTGTAATTAAGAAAAAATCAGGAAAATGGAGACTATTACAAGATCTAAGACAAATTAACAAAACAATGCAAATTATGGGCCCTACTCAACCTGGACTTCCTAATCCTGTAGCTATTCCAAAAAACTATTACCTTATAACCCTTGATATAAAGGACTGTTTCTTTTCCATTCCCCTACATCCTCTGGATGCCCCCAGGTTTGCTTTTTCAATTCCTTCTATTAATAATAATGGCCCTGATAAAAGATATCAATGGAAAGTATTGCCGCAGGGAATGGCAAATAGCCCTACACTGTGCCAACTATATGTGGACAGAGCTATACAGCCCATTAAAAACAAATATCAAGACCTCATGTGTCTACACTACATGGACGATGTTTTATTAGCTCACCCTAATCAACAAATCTTATTTAATATATTTAGTGAAATAACAAAAAATCTAAAAAAATATGGATTATATATAGCAGAAGAAAAATTCAAAGCAGATCACCTATACTATATTTAGGCTTTAAAATCATGGATACTTTTGTTAAACCCCCCAAAATTCTAATAAGTAAAGAACATTTGACCACCCTCAATGATTTCCAAAAATTACTGGGTGACATTAATTGGCTTCTCCCTACACTAAGCCTCACTACTGGACAATTAAAACCCTTATTTGACATCCTTCGTGGGAACCCTGACCCATCCTCACCTCGAACATTAACTCCTGAGGCCAGGAGAGCTCTAAAATTAGTAGAACAGGCCATTGAAAGATCCCATTGTGATAGATTTGATTTTGCACAACCACTAATATTGATTATTATTCCTTCACAATATACTCCAACAGGAGTATTTTGGCAACAGGGACCTATATTATGGATACATTTGCCTGTCTCTCCTAAAAGTACAATTGAGTCTTATACCTCCATGGTGGCTAAACTTATTCTTCAAGGACTTAAAACCTCTACTAAAATATTTGGAATTCATCCCGCTACTATTATTACTCCTTATTCATCGTCACAGGTTGAATATTTGTGCTTCAATGATAATGATTGGGCTATAGCTAGATGCTCTACTTCTGCAAATTTTGACAATCATATTCCTAAATCTCCTATACTGTCCTTTTGTATCAATCATCCTATCATATTCCCACAGGTAATAAAAAATCAACCCATTCCTAAAGCATTTAATGTATTTACAGATGGATCCTCTAATGGTACTGCTGCAGTAGTCACTCAAAATGAAAAAATGATTCATATCACTAATCAAAAATCAGCTCAATTAGTGGAACTCGAAGCTATAATAATAGCTCTGGAAAATTTTAAAGAGCAGCCTATGAATATTTTTTCAGACAGCCATTATATTGTACATGCTGTCCCAAAATTGGAGCTAGCAGGTCCAATAGCACCACATACTCCAGCTTTTAAATTGTTTTCTCAAATCCAAAATCTCCTATGGCAATGAAAAGAACCTTTATTTATAGGTCACATAAGAGCTCACACTAATCTGCCTGGTCCTCTACATGAAAGTAATCAAAAAGCTGATGCCCTCACTAAAACAATATTTATATTTACTACAGTACAACAAGCTACTTTATTTCATTCCCAGTTCCACGTTAACAGCACTACCTTAAGACAAAAATTTAAAATCACAAAAGAACAAGCTCGTAGAATTGTAAAAGAATGTCCATCTTGTGTAACACTTTTGCCCAATCCACATTATGGGGTTAACCCACGAGGTTTGATGCCCAATCATTTGTGGCAGATGGATGTCACACATGAGCCAAGTTTTGGAAAATTACGATTTATTCATGTCACCATAGATACATGCTCAGGCATGATTTTTGCTTCTTTACATTCCGGAAAAAAGTTAAAGATACTATATCTCATTGTCTGCAAGCTTTTGCTGCATTGGGCATCCCCAAAATGCTTAAAACAGATAATGGCCCTGCATATACATCCACATCCTTCAAACAATTTTGTACAAAGTTCAATATTATCCACAAAACAGGTATCGCTTATAATCCTCAGGGACAAGGAATAATTGAAAGAGCAAATGGACACTTAAAAATATGTTACTAAAGCAAAAAGATGGAAACTGGAAAAATCTTAAGGACAGATTGGCAGTTGCCCTGTTTACCCTAAATTTCTTAACTTTAGATTCTAATGGACATTCGGCTGGAGATAGACACTGGAACCCACACCAACAACATAAACCTTTGGTTTACTGGAAGGATGTTCTCTCAGGTACATGGAAGGGTCCAGACCCAGTATTAATTTGGGGGAGAGGATCTGTTTGTGTTTTTCCAAAGCACGAATCCTCTCCAATATGGATACCATCTAGATTGATAAAGCAGGTACAAAGTCAAAAGGATCAAGATGAAGTTATTGAGGAGTCTAGATTGAATAAACAAGTACAAAATCAAGAGGACCAAAATGAAGGTATGGAGTGATTCCCTTAAAAGAGTCCTCCATTAAATTTACAACTTAAATTTCATTCTTCCCGGCCGGACAAGAAGATCTCTCTTCAGTGTATACACAATTGTACTTTTTTTTTTCTCTTTTATATATGTCTTTATGTCTGTGCATTTGTCTAAATTTCATGTTAATGTGATGTCACAAATATATGTTTATATGTGCGTCTGTCTAGTGTGACGTCACAAATTAAGCACTTAAAAAAAATAGGTAGATAGATATAGATCCAAATAACGTTAATTCATTTAAGCTTAGAATATTCTAATTAGATAATCAATAGATAGATAGATAGATAAATAGATATTCATATAAGTTCAGAATATTTTAATTAGATAATCAATTATAATGATAATCAATTTTGATTTATAGTTGTCTCCGGGACTTCTCTTCAGCTGTGAATATGTTTAATGTTGTATAACCTGATATTTTGGTGTTCCGACAGAGGATCATTTATTTGTTATTAACTTCATTTGTTTAATAGCTGATTAATTTGAATTATTTCAACAGGTATAGGATTGCTGTGTATATAGAGACTCGAGGATTCCAGCTAACAAATTATTTTTCCAAAGTGCCTTTAGCTTTTCTTTATCTTTAATGCAGTAAACACCCTCAGTTTCTCTTTGATTATTTCTGAATGTGATATTTTGCCAGCTTATGTTTGTGGGAGCTTAAGCAGCAATGTGTGTGAGCAGAGATCAACTTTTATTTTCTACTCTAATAATTCTTTTTTTAGTTTGACAGCTCACCTTTTGATCTCAGTGCTGGAATAGCACTGCCTTTCCCTTAATAATGGATGCTTGAGTT
The DNA here is from genome assembly GCA_025594165.1 of Tamias sibiricus. NCBI lineage: Eukaryota > Metazoa > Chordata > Mammalia > Rodentia > Sciuridae > Tamias > Tamias sibiricus. Next base: position 49,471,690 of record CM046670.1, read on the forward strand.
TTTAGGTAGCGGGCCCTGAAGATTTGCCGGTGGAAATGTCTAGACATAAAAAAGACGGCTGCTACTACAACTGCAGGGACCGCGGTCGCTGCAAGCATCCCTGCTGCTCAAGCATCAAACAACCTAACCAGCAGTGTGGCCTCTGCTCTGCATGCATGGGGCCTCCTGAATCTATGTGTTATAACTTATGGACATTTTGATTTTCCATTATTTTGGGACAATGCCTTGCGGGTATTTGTCTAAGAGAACTCAGTGCGTTACTTGATGAAACTAAGGCAGCTGATTCGCTTAAAGAACTTGATACGATATGGAAACTTGGCTCGTCAGCAGTAGGCTTACCGCCTTAAAGCCACAGCATCTCCTAAAAATTGGACGGCTGTTAGTCAACACACAGTCGATCCTGAAGGGCTCTATTGGATGGCTGGTTAGCCTATGACGGGTAAGATCCCCAGAAGGGGACAACCTAAGACACGGCACAGTCGCACGGGACAGTCTAATGTGGCCGGCATGTCAACCTAAGCCAGGAGTCAGGACAGCCTAGACTCCCATGACGGGTAAGAATGTCGGTTGCACATGGACGTCCTAGAACATCCCCTCTTTTAAAACTAAAAGGGGGAAATGAAGGAGCCTATAATCAAGGAGATAGCTAAAGATTGCGGTTAGCTGAGAGCCATAAAAGATGTTCTAGTTTCCACCTGATAGTAACACATTATCCAAAGAATCTTTGTATGCCCGTGAACACTGCGTGACACACCTGTAAGCCCGAGCTGTAAGCACGTGTCCTTGTTAAAGCTATATGTATATAACTGGGTGAGGTTCGTTAGTGTGTGTGGGAAGAAGAAGGTGGTGGTTGGAGTTAGAGCATTTGGAGTGATTGCTGGAGCTGGAGAGAGAAGAAGAATAAAAGACCTTTTTTCATTTTCATCCTGCCTCCGAATTTTCCTGTGGCGTTCGCTGCTCCAAGCGACTTCCGCTTCAGGCAGCGACACAGAGTGACAGAAATATTTATAAAATGTATATCTGATACAGGACTAGTATCTAGAACATGTACATAGAATGCTACTACTCAAAAACAAAAATACTTGAATAGTTGTAAGCTGCCTGGTACCGAAAACCAGGAGGAAATCTCTCGGAGGCAGAGTATAGCTTTTACTGCTTTCACTTTTACTTTCTTAGAGAGAGCTTAGAGAGGGAAAGAAAGATTTTTAGAGAGAAAGATTAAAGAGAGCTTTTCTTCTTGTCTTCTTAGCTTAGAGTCTTAGAGAGAAAGAAAGAAAGATAGAGCTTCTTGTCTTCTTAGCTTAGAGTAGAGTAGAGTCTTAGCTTAGAGTCTTGTCTTCTTAGCTTAGAGTAGAGTAGAGTCTTAGCTTAGAGTCTTAGAGAGAAAGAAAGATAGAGCTTAGCTTAGAGAAAGATTAGAGATTCTTTCTTCTTGCTTCTTTCTTCCTTCTTCTTTCTTCTGTCTTCTGTCTTCCTTGGGAGCCTCGGCCTAACGGACCAGTCATTACTTCTTCTATCTGGTTTCTCTTCTGTAACCGCTCTGCCTACGTTCTGGCCGCTCTGATTCTACGACCCGAACTCTTCTTCTGACCGACCGAGCTACTACGCGACTAACTGAATGAATTCTCCGTTCTCCTAACTCGGACCGCTTTCACCCGGTTATATACCTTCAGCTTTGCGGGTGCCTACAGGTGCGTCACATACATATCAGGTGAAACTTATGGCTTCCAGCTAGCTGCAACAGCCCTTCCTAATTAGGGCTCCTTCATATTCCTTCCCTTTAGTTTAAAAAGGTGCTTTAATTCTATTTTCTCTATTTTATTTTCTCTATTTTCTTTTAAATAGTCAAATGATATGAGTAGACATTTCTCCAAAACTGATAAACAAGTACACAAAAAGATGCTCAACATCATTATTCATTAAGGAAATGCAAATCAAAACCACAAGAAGATACCTCTAGTATGGCAATAATCAAGAAGATGAACAATGTGAAGAAATTGGAATCCTCATATGTTGCTGCTGGGAATGTAAAATGGTACAGCTACTTTGGAAAACAGTTTGCAGTTGTTCAAAATGTTAAATATGGAGTTACTCATGATCCAGCAGTTCCACTCCTAGGTAGATACCAAAAAGTAAAGGAAAATATATATCCACACAAAAACTTGTATACAAACAACTCAGATCCACGAATTCATAATAGCCAAGAAAGAAAAATAATCCAGATGTCCATCAACTGATGAAAATATAAACAAAATGTAGTATATGCACACAAAAAACTATTATTTATCCATAAAAAAGAATAAATTTCTGATACATTTTACAATGTAAGTGGACCTTGAAAAAAGCAAGAAACCAAAGGCCACAAACAATATTATATGATTCCTTTTATATTAAATGTCCAAAATACAGAAATCCATAGAGACAGGAGATGGGTTAGTGGGTTTCTAAGGGAAGAGGAATGGAGGGTTGGGACCCATTAATCACTATTAATGGGTGCACATTTCTTTAGAGGCAATAAAAATCTACTTAAATTAGTGGTAATTGTGGCAAAATTTTGCAGATATATTAAAAGTCACTAAAGGGTACCTTTTAAAAGGTACATTTATGTTATATAATTACAATCTCAATTTTTAAAAAGGAAAAGAGTTTATAAGATCATTATTAGTATTACCTTTTTCAGGATTTTTTAAGGAAAGTAAGATTATAACGTGTAAGTAACTTGCACGTTTTCTTAGATTTTATGCCTCCAAAGTATGTGTGCTTTATACTGTGTGTGTGTGTGTGTGTGTGTGTGTGTGTAGATAGGTAGAGAGAGAGAGAGAGATTCTTATATGTAAAAAAATGTGTGGATGTCCCAGAAGACATCAACAGCATTCCATTCATTTCCATTTAATTGATAGTCACTTATTGAATTTATTCTGTGCCAGGCACTGAGAAACACACACACACACACACACACACACACACACACACACGAATAAATAAATAAAATTAAATTAATAAAAAGTGCCTCCTGGTCTAAACATTAATTTATTAACTGTGAATGAAAAACTGAAACAAAATCTACTCTACGTCTTTAAATGAGCTCAACCTTCCCATGCAAAAATAATCAATACAAGTGCCTGCCTCACTGCCCTATCGCCAAATTTCTCTGTTCTTGACCTGTGCTCCTTTTAACGCTTTCTTGCCTTCATTGCAAACTCTTGCTTGCTTTTGGTAATGATCCATTTTGGCAGGAGTATCTGTCCTTGATCTCCCCAGGTCTCCCAGGTATCACTAATGGACTTAGCCCAATTTCTTAACTGCAGCACTGTTGACAATTTGGACCACATAATTTTCGGGGCTGTCCTGTGCACTGTAGGATGTTTAGCTGCCTCTCTGCCTCTACTCATGGACAGCAGTAGCAACCTCCTCCCCAGCTGTGACAACTAAAATATCTCCAGACATTGCATAGGTCCCCTGGGGAGGTAAATCACTCCTGGATAAGAATCACTTCTCGGCCTGACATTTTCTCATGACTCTTTCCAGCTCATGTTGCTTGGAAAGTTATGGCTCCTAAATCTTACCTTTCCAAATTGATCTCCCAAAACAGTTCACACCCACCCCAGCACCTCAGTGTGTGTGAAGAGGTGAGTTAAATTCCTTGACCCTGTTTTCTGTGTTCTTCCTCAAGAGCATCCAATTAACAGTACCCAGTCCCAATAATCTATAGTATATCTCTTTCTCAAGACTCCTCTCTACCTCAAGAGAAATGACTCTCATGGATTATTTTAGTTTCTGGATCTAAAAAATGTCATCCCTGCCTTGCTGTGAGGAGGAAGTAGGACAAGTCAAGGAGGACTTCTGATCATTAGACGCAGTGACTCCTCCAGTCCTCATCCCTCCCTCCTCTAACTTTCATATGTGCTGAAGATCCCAGGCAGCATTTAACTGAGGGATTTGCCTCAGCTGGAAAGGTTGAAACTGGGTAGGAACAAGACCTACATCAGTCTCTGTTCTGGGTCTAAATCTGTAATGCAACTGAAGAGATTTTAGCCTGACAGGAGCAGGATAAATGTGAGAAATAGACTATAGACAAATGCCTACAAAGGAAATGGTTCTCAATGAGCTGTACCATTCAAGGATTTTTCTGTTAGTACCAGAAACTTATCTCTCAGGGAGAAAATACTGTTGTTACTGCCAATAGGGGACCAATTCTTCTAAAAATTGTGAAATGGGTTGTACTAGAACTTTCTGTAACAGTAACCCTATTCACCTAGCTTCAGCAAAAGAGAGCACTGCCAGTCTTACATTACTGAGAAGATCATAGTGTGGGTTGGGGTCAGGCACAGCAGAATCACCAGGTTTTTCCTCCCTGTCTGTCCTCTTAACCTCCATGTTTCATTCTAAGGCACACTCTCTCCTTGAAATGATAGGTATTTTCCATATCTTGTTTTCTTTGTTAATATCAATCCCCAGAGAGGGCTCTGACAGACGCTATATGGATTACATCTGCCTATTAACCCATCATGATATCATAAGTCAGGGATGAGGTAGGGCAGGCCCAAGGTGGCTATGGTTAGGCTCCCTCACTAAGGCTTCTAGAGGACTGTTTTTATTATGCAGCCAAGGTCATGAACACCCTGATTCAGTGTATTACTAAAGATCATAAGCATTTGCTTGTGAGCATGTGCCCACCTATGTAACCTGTTGACAACATGCCTTTTTTGACCTGCATATCAAAAAGGTCTAAGGAAGGACTCAGGGAGGGGAAAAACTGGGGCGCTAACCAGGGGATACTGCTGCCTCCAAATACAGCATGTCTACTAATTCAACTGCACCGGGCATCTTCTTCCACCTGCTGAGATTTGGAGTCTGTTTCCCAGGGTCTGAGTCCCACCCCAGTAACTGGAATACTTCTTAGTGGGATACAGTGAATGGATTCTCTGTGAGCAGAGAGAAGGTTTTACAAGCAGTTGGCGTCCACCTACAAGACAGTGCCACTCAAAAGGCAACAGAGCAAGTGGGTTGCATTTTTCTGATTGCCCTGTGGGTGAACATGGACCCAGCAGAGCAGACTGGGACCAGAGCAGCAGATCCCAGACACCAGCCCATAGCTGTTGCCGCCTACAGCAACGATACCGCGGGAAAGAAATCGGAGGCAGACTGGGAATGACTGGTTCCTTTATTCTTGCTTCTTCTTCTCTGCTTTCTCTTCTGTATTCTCCATCCCATCTCTGACGCCCCCATCCTGGTTAAATACTCTACACCCATCAAGCATACACGTGTTACAAGCTCAAATTACAGATACGGCACGCAGTGTCCACGGGTACAGAAAGATTCTTAGTTACTTACATTAAGGTCAGGTGTAAACAATTAAAACACCTCCTCTTTGGCTCTCAGCCAGCTGCCATCTTAGCTACTTCCTCATACAAGGCTCTTACACACAGCCAAGGAGAAAGGTAGCATCAATGGTGTGGATGAGACAGAGAAACAGCCTGAGAAGCAGCTCATGCAGCCTCTGGGGCCAAGGGATGGGTGTTTCTTACAGCTCTGACAGCAAAAAACTGATGCAGTTTTATGAGAGACTCCCAAGATGAGGGAGTTGCAAAATAAGGGAAAAGCCTTGGAGCCAGAGTACTGCCACTGGAAGAGGATCTCTGAACCTTGAATATACCCCTAGGTCTCTCCCATAGTACTGATGGAATTAGAGGAAGAGAAAGAGGGAGATCAACACCTGCAAACCCAGCCAATGATAATGCAGAATGTGAAACAACAGCAACTAATAACTGTGGTGGGCAGCTGGCAGGGCCAGCCCAGGTGACCAAGTTGAACACAATTCTGTCAAATAGAGTTGGTGGACTTAGGAAAATAATATAGACATGGGCCAGAAGAGTCCCTGGCTACATTGTTGTTATGCCTGTAAGATTTATGGGTAGATGGCATTGTAAGTAGTGGCCTAAAAATGGAGAGGTTAGCATCCCTTCTTACAGCAGAGGATAATAGTTAATGCCATGGAGGCATTTAGAGGGCCAAGAGAGCCCAAGTATGGTAGGAGTCAGCAGGGACCAAGAGAGCCCAGCTGTGTTAAGACCCAGCAGGATTCAAGAGAGCCCAGATGTGCCAGGAATCAGCAGAGACAAGAGGTTTCAAGAGGTTCTAAGGCCTGTTACCTAGGTAGGTGAACTAGAAGTAAGCCCATACATTAGAGGTAAGGCACCTATACTGTCTAATGCTTGATACACTGATGGCCTCAGCCTGTGTGGAAGGCAGTGGTTGTGGAACCAGAAATAGACACTGTCTGGTTTGATACTGGTCCAGGACAAAATAGCCAGTGAGTTGAGCTAGAAGACGGTAGTAAATGATGTATCCCCTGTAGTGATATGTACTGACAATTGTGCTATATAATGAAGGCAAATTCTGTGGAAAGAGCTCTTGGAGATAGACCACCAGGAACAAGTGACTACAGAGCATGTTACTGGCCATGCGCCCCTGACTAGCCCAAGGAATGATGAAGCAGATGCTTTGGCTAGGGTGTAGTATTTGAGAGCCCGTGCCTTCAATAGACCTGGTGGCTTGGTTGCACCATTAGCTATCACATGCAGTTATGAAAACTATGTGGAATGTAGTCAAACAATGAGGCTTGTCTTTAACATGGAGTGCCCTGGTAGAGTCCTGCCAAGCCTATGTGGTTTGTGTTTAGGAATATCCATACCCTTGATGCCTTAGAGCCACAAATGGACAGGCAATGTGTGGACACCAACCCCTTAACACAATGGCAGATTGATTACATTGGCACTTTAATATATTCAGAGAGAACCATGTTTGCCTTGATGGCAGTTGATAAAACTATATAGGCTTATTGTTTGCCTGTCTCAGTGGTGGTTAAGTCAATCAGCGGGCCACAATTCACACCCTGACAGTGTTAATGGCCATGTACAGCCAGCCCATCACAAGAGAGTGATCAAGGCATCCATTTCACAGTTCAGGATGTGCAGCTATGGGCGACTAAGATTCAATGGAAGCTTCATGTCTAATATCACCCACAAGCTACAGGCATGATAGAAAGACATAATGGCCTACTTAAGCAAGGACTTAAGATTACAGTCAACCCACCTTCCATGAAGGGATGTGTTGCCGCCTACAGCAACGATACTGCGGGAAAGAAATCGGAGGCAGACTGGGAATGAGTGGTTTCTTTATTCTTCTTCTTCTCTCCTTTCTCTCTCTCTCTCTCTCTCTCTCTCTCTCTCTGATGCCCCCCGGCCTGGTTAAATACTCTTCACCCATTAAGCATACACGTGTACAGGTGCAGCACAGAAAGATTCTTAGTCAAATTCATTAAGGTCAGGTGTAAACAAGTAAACGCCTCCTTATGGCTCTCAGTCAGCCGCCATCTTAGCTACTTCCTCATTAAAGGCTCTTACAGGGATGGGCACAGCATCTGTGGGCAGTAGTGACAACTCTGAATGCATGTCCCCTAAGAGGGGAAAAAAGCTCCTATGATGGCTTTGCTGCATCACATAGTAGCACCATTATAGGTCCAGATAAATACAAAGGATGGTGTACTTAAGCCTGGGTTTGGGAAGCAAATGTTCTTTTCCCTGCTCCCACTGGATAGAATCAGGGGCAAATTGTGGATTGGACATGGCTCTGAACAATAAAGTCCCCCCATCTTCATTGGGTAGCCTCGTTAGACCATGGTTAAGAGGTTTAGTGTGTGATCTCCTGTAACACCATGGATGACTAGCGACTGCTTCCCCACCCGCCAACAGGCACATGTGACTTGGCCAAGTCCCGTAGATGGGACATGGATTTTAAAGGGCACATTTGTTATTTCCCTTTGGCCAGATATGAGTTCCCTGGTGCTGGTACACACAGAGCCTGCTGAAGTTCAGGACCAAGCTGTACAAGGACCCACCCAGGGAAGCTGCCACAGGAGGTCACTGCTCTTCTGGGACTCAAAGCTGGCATGCATTCTCCTGGATGGATGTGATTAACTGCACTAGTGCCTATAACTGCTTTGTCCTTTTGTCCATAGATGCATCCTCATCCACACCAATGTGAACTGGGCCAACATCTACGCCAGAGTAGCAAACACCTCTACCTGCTGAGTATGCACTGAAATGCCCCTGAGCTCTGCTGCTGGACTACTCTCGCAAATTTAGATCATGTCCCCAGACAACTGGATGTGACAACTGGATTCTCTTCAATATGAGATGAAACTGGCAATGGTTTTTGGTAATTCTCGGCAATGCAGCTTGTCTTGTGATTGTATATTGTTGCAGCTTGCATTATTGTTGTGGCCTATGGATGCAGGGCTCTGCCTGCCTCCCTAGGAGATAATTGCAGAAGACCTCAATCATTTGGTTTGTACAGCAAGGAATCCTAAAATGGTGGATTATAGCGCAGGCCCTATAGATGGCTATTGTTAGGCTTCTTTGCCTAGGCTTCCTATGGTCTATGTTTTTATTATGTAGCCAAGGTCATGACTACCCTGATTCAGTGTATGTACTCAGGGTCATAAACATTTTGCTTGTGAGCATGCTCCCATTTATGGCAAAATACCTTCTTTGTCTAGCCTGCATATAAAAAAAGGCCTATGGAAGGACTCAGGGGCAGGAAAGCTGGGGGCACTAGCTGGGACTGCTGCTGCCTCTGAATATACAGCATGTCTACTATCCCAACTGCACCTTGCATCTTCCAACTGCCAGAATCCAGAATCTGTTTCCCAGGGTCTGAGGCCTATCATGACAGGTCTACCTGGAATCTCTGATTTTAGACGCTAGAGGAGGGATAGAATATCTGTCAAGGTAAAAACAACAGAGGTCCCACTAGACACAGTTTAAGGTTTCCCACTTCTGTCTTTCCATACCCTGCTCTCTAAAGTAATTCATTTTCCTCTTGCTGCCCACCTACTGTCCAATATTCACTTTTACTCTTCTTTTATCCATAAGTAGTTCCCTCTGCCCTGACCTTTCACCATAACCTCCAAAGTCCACTTCCCATTTAGGATAGGCTGCACATTTTGGATCCTGTGATAGAAATACTGGGAACCTCTTTCAGTGAAAAGTGAGGACAGGTGAGTGTGATTGCACACACCAGTAATCCCAGTGACTTGGGAGGCTGAGGCAGGAGATTCAAAAATTCAAAGCCAGCTTCAGCAATTTGGCAAGGCCCTAAGCAATTTAGCAATACCCTGTCTCAAAATAAAAAAAATAAAAGGTACTGGAGATGTGTCTCACTGGTTAAGCATTCCTGGGTTCAATCCCTGGCTCCTCCCCACACCCCCCCCCACACACACACACAAGGGAAAAAAGTGAGGACAGAGCTTATCAGAAAAGAATATGTAGGCAGTTGTCTTACTTCAGTGAGTATGTGCTATTTTAGCCCATTTCCACAAGAAATGTGATTTCTATTATTTGAATTAACATCAGAGCTTCAAGAACAAATCCTTTCCGGGGTGAGCCCTGGCAAAGAATAATCACAAATCTTATAAAGCTTTTAAAAAAGTATAGCATTATCCATTCAGACAACACTAAGTTTAAAAATCAATTAGGATCATAACAGTAGAGGTCATAACCCATAACAGGATTTCCCCCAGGGTTATGACCATCAAAGTGGCCCCTCACTTGGGAGAAAATCCCCCAGAATTTAATCTACATTGCTGGGCCTGTTCTTGCTCAGAGATTGATTGAGAAGCCAGCAACCAGTGAAAACTTATAATGAAACCTCAGGAGGGCCAAACCCATCTTCCTTCAGGAAAATGTCACCTTCCTTAAATGTCACTCACAGCTTCAATAGGTTACTTAATGTTGTGTTGTACTTTTGAACATCAATGCTTCAGTAGGATTAGGACAAGTCTTCTCTCATTCAGAGATCACTAATTCAGAATGATATTTTGGACTTTACAGGTTAGAATAGACTCCCCAACACATGTCTCATTTTCTTGCTACCCTATATTGACTGTGGCCACTGAAGTACCAGCCGGTGATTAGTTAATGATTAATACAGTAGTGATTACTGAAGACCTCTCTCCTGTGTCTTTGGAGAAATTGCTATCAGCTGCATTGATTGTTCCTAATAATCATACAAACATGAGAGGCCAAAAGAATCCTCTGATTTACATATTAAACTTGGCAAATATCTCAACCACTGACACACATAGGACTACTTGAGAAACATATGAAATATACATCTGTCTTACTTCATACTCAGAATGCTGATTTAATTAGCATTAGTTGGACCATGGACATTGGAATTCCCCATGATCCTGTGTACAAAGTTGAGGACCACTAGCATGAGCTCTTGCCATATTTCAACCATTTTTATCAGGTTCTTTACAAACTAGGCATGGTGATACATGCTTGTTATCTCAGCTACTTGGGAGTCTGAGGCAGGAAGACTGTATGTTTGCAGCCATCTTTGTTAAATTAGTGAGACCCTGTCTCAAAATAAAATAAAGGACTAGAGATACAACTCAGGGGTAAAGTGCCCCTAAATTCAATCCCCGGAGACCCCCACCCCAAACTCAAACATTACCTCATTCAGTCCTCATAACAACTGTACTAGGTAGTTACTGATATTTTATGCATTTTATAAATGAGGTACTTGAAACTAGAGGGGTTAAAACATTTTCCCAAGATCAAATAGCCATTAAGTTTCAAAAACAGGAATCTGTATCTGGTCTTTATGGTTAAAGAGTCTACATGTTGATCAATTATGTTGTATCCTCCCTATTATGCTATTTTCTGTAAAGATATGATTATGATAATCAATTCCAAAGCACAAACAAAATACATGTTATCAAATTGGAACAAAGGTTGAAAATATCTAATAGGTGATGGGGACATGCTGACCCTAAAACAAGTAAAGGTTTTTCTACAGCTGGGGTAGGGTGTCAATTTCTTGACCTCATACTCACATTATACTTTCTTCTTTGGAGTAGGAAAGATGACAATGAAATAATGAAAAAATATCAGTACACTTACACTTCATTTTAGGTACTCAGAAAAATTCATTAAACAACAAAATATACACAATGCAAAACCAAACTTTCAAGGAAACCTAAAAAAATTATCTGCACCAATCTTTTAAATTTACATGAGGAAATTAGGAAATAGTCAAGAGGAATGGCTTGTTCAATTTCATACATATTTGAAGAAACTGACACAAAGTCTCATGAATACTTTTTCAGAATTTGTTTATATCAAATAATGGAGAGCAATGCAGGAAGAGGGGTCAGCACCAAAAATGTGCAACATGCTAACATTCTTTCAACCTGTGCCCATGGCATTACCAACTGAGTCATACACATCAGGAGAGTCAGCAAATGTTTCTAAGTAGATAGTCTATTGGGAATTGTCTCAAAACTTATGTCCTCCATAATCTGCATCTAAAAAAGTACCTTTTCCAGAATTACTACCTAATCCATGAGAAATGAGGCCACTGAAGCCAATAAAGGTTTCGGGTTCTGTTTTCTCAATGTTTTCCAAACTGATTCTAGATTCAGATCAGAGTCATCCAAGATGCATCTTCAAAGCGCATATTTATGGGTCAGGAACCAAGGCTACCACATGTGAACTTCTGGATGGGAGGGCCATTTTGACAAACTACTCCAGTGATTCTGTTGCACATAAACATTTAAGAAACACTGATCTTAGACAGCAGCCTTTCCTGCTCCAGGTGGGTTCCCAGAAGACTCTATATAAAATAAGCAACTTCATGTTTGTCAGTTTTGATTCTGATTGCCTGCTGAGGGCCATGACTTTCCTTGAGGACATTCCCCTAGGCTCTCTGCATATGTCACAAACCAGGTTGGAAGGCCTAAACAAAGCATTATGATCCCTCTCACCTTTTCATCTTGGGTGTCAGACCAGGAAAACATGGAAACTTCTGCACTCTGACTCCCTAAAATCCCTTAACTCACTAATGACTTATCTGCCATCAAGAGTAGCATCAGAAGAGGGAAATGGCAACACAGAAGTTCCTCTCCTTCCCTGCTCTGCAGTGCTGCTGGCACTCTGTGGCTTCCCAGCAAGTGATGCATGGAAGCTCCGGTAGTCACTTTCCACATCTATGCTTTTGATTGTGTCTCTTGGGACATGCAGCTTTTCAATTTATGTCAGTAAAGGAAGTATCATCAGAGCCCTTTGAATAGCAGACAAAGGTCTTACCTCTTTTTATTGTAATGGTTAACCAAAAAAGCAAAAATTCACGAAGAACACCAGATACTCACTCTTTGAAAGAGAGGAACCCCTCTATATGAAAGGCATCTATTTCTTTTTATTCTGTGACTGATCTTTTAAGACATCAATGTGCCATCTGTGATTTTATAACCTCATAATAATAGGCCTGTCTAATCAAGAAGGTGAATGATCCTGACAATTTAATATCCTGTATCTCTGATGTAGATAGAAAGAAACTGGAGAACAAGGAAGGACAGAAAGAGCTGCCTATAACATATGTATAAAAATTTCCACCTATGTATTTGAACTATTCTGAACCATGTATCATTATACATGGACCATTTTATATTATTTAATTCAAACTAGTGAATCTGCTCAAACAGAATTGACCCCATGTATAAAAGTAAATTTACTAAACTAGAAGGAAACTGGAAATTTCTTATTCTCCAATCTTCTGAAAAAACAAAATCTGAAGTTAAATTGAATTTATATCCCTAGTCCAAATATAATCCAGCATTATCAAAATTTCTACAGCATACTATCAAAATGGATTACAGTAGAAATTTATCTTGGGTGAATTGTTTTACTAGAATCTGATCATCAATTATAGCTTCCAATTATTTTTTTTAATTTTTTTTAACTTTCAATTCATAAGAGAGACATGGTAGCATAGATGAGAAATCTAAACCAAAGTTTGGCCCTATGGATTATGTCCAAAGGCATGTATGCCTCTGTGTCATGAAACCTTGGGTCCAATGGATGTAAAGTTGCATGTGTTGAGTTGTTGAATAGTTATCCTGAGTGAGACAGGGCTGATGTCTTTTCTCCCTCTGTCAGGAACTGGACCTAGGATTGAACCCATATTTGGGGATGTCCATAGAAACAACTATGAAGATCTAGAAAAAACAAAGGCATAGACTAGGAAGGAAGTTGACAATAACAAGGTAGGCAACTGTATATAGCACATCAGTACAATCAGCCAAGGAGATGAAAAGTTCCCATCAGTCATATTGAAAAATAACTTTCTTTCTTAATCACAAGACTTGATTTCCTCTGAGGTAACTCTGCAAACAAGAACTGAAGGTGTAGTGGAATTTTGTGCCTATTCTGAGATACCTGCCCCTAACACCAGCACAAGGCTATTTGTGCTTGGTCAAAAGAGCCTCCCATTAAATAGTTGATTATTCAAGCCAAGACCATCCACCTGGAAGGCTTCATCTCTTTCCAATTTTCTTAAACACAAAGACTTGTGGGCTCCCCAATAATGCTGAAATTTAAAGATGCTGTTTCGAAAAGGCAATGATCATCAACCCCCAAGTTTCTCTCATTTGCTTTTTTGCAAGAAATATTTTAACACTTAGTAATACTTGTTATTTAATACATGTGTCTCTTCTAATATCAGAACTCATAGGTACTATTTAAATTTTAATAAATTTATATGTATATGATTGTATTAATTAAAATTTGTCCATCACCCAGTCTCGTACATGCTCTTAGTTTCAAATTTCCTTTTGCTGTCTTTGTGTTGTCTCTGTGTAATACAAAGCATTTAATTTAATTAAAGCAGGTGAATATAATTGACAGTTGTAATCAGGAGCTTGGAACTAGACAACAGCAAAAAGATGCCTTAACAGGGATAATTCATATCTATACTGAAAGTTACAAATTCACTCAAACTTTTAGCACATTTTAGGGCAATGTATTGTGACTAATACAAAAATCAATTAACCATGGGCTCTGCCATCAAGGACCCAGCAATCTAAGACAAGAATTACAATAATAACTATAGTAAGAGAGTACATTAAGCACCATATGCAAGGCAAGGAAAAATGATCCATAAAAATGAGTTTCAGTTATTACAGCCACGTAACAAGTTATCCCAAGACTCACTGGTGCTTAATACCCACTTCTTATTGCTTGGTTTAGGATTGAGGACAGGAACTAGCAGAAACAGTTCGTCTCTGTTTATAATGTCTGGACCTCATTTAAACAACTCAAAGTCCGAGGGCTGGAATCATCTGCAGCCTCATTTGTTTGCATGTCTGACAGGTGATGCCAACTAGACTCAAAGAGCTGGAAGGCTGGAATACAGGGCTCCTCGGGCATCTCACTCTTCCTCATGGCCTCTCCACCTGGTCACTCCAGCTTGCCACATTACTTGAAAAAGAGTGCCAGGTGGAAACTGTATGCTCTTTTCTAACCTATCCTTAAAGTTACTTCTGGCATATTTTGTTCACCGATCAATTCACTAAGGCAAGGCAATATTGAAAGGGAAGGGAAATGGACTCTACCTATGATGGGAGTAGTATCAAAGAATATCTAGGTGTGCTTAAAGGCATCACACTGGGGAATCAGGGAAAACTTTAAGGAAGTATTACCTTTGAGTTGGATTTTGGAAAACTAATGTAATTTGAATAAGCAGAGGTGAGATAAATGAAAGTTAGCACAAGGATCTGCATTATCAGCCAGTGAACATGCAGAAACAGGACCAGTTAGGAGAGGGCATTGAAAATACAGGAAATAAGGCTATAAATAGTTGGAGGTCATGGTAAGGCAAACAGTTAAATGGCACACTAAGATCTTGGATTTGATCCAGCTGGAAGGGGAAAGTAGTGGTTTTCTTTAAGTAGTGGTTTTCCACCTTTGCTGCCATTGGAATCATCTGGGAAGCTGTAAAAATGCTGATAACTGAGTCGCACCCCCAATAATTCTAATTTAGTTGTTCCCAAGTGTGTCCAAACGTCAGAACTCTTGAAAGTTTCCTAGGCAGTTCCAATGTCAGCCACAGTTGAGAACCAGTGCACTAAAGGATTTTGAGAAGATCATATCAGGACTCATTTGGCACCCTCTCTGGGATACCAGTAAGTTGTTTATAGCATATCTCCTTTATTTGTTTGTTTATAAAGCCAGACTCTTTAAGACATTTATGGCTGCTTGAATGGAAAACCACAGGGGTCAATAACTCTAAATTCTTTAAAATCTTAACTTCTCCTTTTGACCATTTTATATTGTAGTTTTATAGTAATCTTTAAGAAAAAAAAAAAAATACTGGTGTGTGGTGTTTCAGGAAGACAGGACTTCTACGCAGCTCCTTTGGTCACCAGGATTCTGGAAGATCTGCTTTAGCCCTAAAAAGGAACTGCTTATTTCACCAAGTTCTATACTACCCCTTTTATCTGTTTATGTTAGGATCCATTACTGGGTCATAGCTTTCTAATTTACATTTTTGTTTGTGTTGTTTTTTCAGTACTGGGGATTGAACCCGGGGCACTGAACCACTGAGCCACATCCCCAACCCTATTTTTTATTTTGAGATAGTGTTCAACTAAGTTGCTTAGGGCTTCACTAATTTGCTTTGAACTTGGGATCCTCCTGCCTCCCAAGCTGCTGGAGTACTGGTGTGTGCCACTGTGCCTAGCTAATTTAAGTTTTTTTTGAGGAACCTCAGACTATTTTTCAAAATGGCTGCACTAATTTACATTCCCTCCTACAATATAAAAATTTCCCTTTTCTCCACACTGTCTCCAACATTCATTAGCTCTCATCTTTTTGATAAAGCTTTCCAGTAGATGTAAAGTAATATCTTGCTGTGACTCTAATTTGTATTTAACTAAGAATTAGTGGTCCTGAGAATTTTTTTCATATACTTATCAGCCAGTTGTATGTCTTCTTTTGAGAAATGTTTCTTAGGGTCCTTTGCCAATTTTAAATCAGGTTACTTTCTTGCTTGAGTTATTTAAATTCCACATATAGTTTTGATATTAACCCCTTACTTGGTGTATGGCTTGCAAATATTTTCTTCCATCCTGTAAATTGTCTCTTTTCTCTGTTGATTGTTTCCCTTGCTGTGCAGACACCAACCCGTCTATTTTTGCATTTATTGCCTATACTTTCAGAGTCATGTTCAAAAATCCATTGCTGAGACTAATGTTGTAGAGCTTGTCTCCTATGTTTTTTCCACTAGTTTTACAGTTTATGTTCTTATATTTTAAATCTGTAATCCATTTTAAGTTGATTTTTGTATATGGTATAAGGTTCTGGTTGCATTCTTCTGGATATGAATACCCAGTTTTCCCAACACAATATTGAGAAATTCTTTCCCCAAGGTTTGTTCTTGGCAGCTTTGTCAAAAATCAGATTTATTTCTGAAATTTTGAAAACTATTGAATTGATAGCTGCGTTGGTTTTATGCAGTACTATGCTGGGTTTTGTTTTGTTTTTTAATTTTGTTGTGGTTGTTCGTTTATACTAGGGATTGAACCCAGAGGTGCTTAACCACTTAGCCACATCCCCAGTGCTTTTTTTTTTTTTTTTTTTTTTTTTTTTTTTTTGAGATAGGGCCTGGCTAAGTGGCTGTACCATGCTGTTTTGATCACATTGTTATGTTTAGAAATCAGGAAGTGTGATGCCTCCAGCTTTGGTCTTTCTTCTCGAGGTTGTTTTGGCTACTTAGGTATTTTTTTATTCTATACGAGTATAACAATTTTTTCAATTTCTGTGAAAATTTATGATCAGATTTGGTTATGATAACCTTGAATTTGTAGATCACTCTGGATAGTGTGAACATTTTCATGGTATTAATTCTTCAAATGCATGAGCACAGGATGTTTCCATTTATTTGTGTTTTCTTTTACTCATCAGTGTTTTATAATTTTCAGTATATAGGTTTTTAATCTCCTTAGTTACATTTATATCTCAATATTTATGTTTTTTGGCTATTATAAGTGAATTATTATTTCCTTTTCAGATAGTTCATTATTAACATACATAAGAGTATTAATAGTTTTTTAGTTATTTTTTAAATCAACACTATACTATATGTATTTACAGGGTACAATATGATGTTTTGAAAGATGTTTGCATTGTGTAATAATCCAATCAAGGTAATTACTATATCCATCACCTCAAATATTTATAGTTTCTTTGTAGCAAGAAATATTCAAAATTATTTCTTCTAGCTACTTTGAAGCACAATATTATTAACTATGGTTGCCCTCGTATGCATAAATTATTGTTCCTAACTGTAACTTGGTACTCACTGAACCACCTCTCCTCTTTGCTCTCTTTGTCCTCCCTGGGGCAAAGGACCCTGTCTCTAGTAACCACTACTCTACCATCTCCTTCTGAGATAAATTTCTTAGACTCTAAATACAGTAAGATCCTGCAGTATTTGTCTGTATCTGGTTTATTTCACTTGATGTAAGGTCCTCCAGGTTCATCATTTTGTCCCAAATGACAAAAATTCCATCATTTTTACAGCTGAATAGTGTTCCACTGTGTATATGTGCCACATTTTCCTTTTTCATTCATCAGTTGTTGGGTGTTTAGGTTGTTTCTGTTTCTTAGCTCTTGTGAATACTGCTGCAATGAACATGGGGGTTTAGATGTCTCTTCAATATACTAATTTTATTTCCTTTGTATATATACCCAGTAGTGGAATTGCTGAATTGGATGGTAGTCTTATTTCAGTTTTCTCCTTACACTGCTTTCCATAATGATTTCACTAATTTATATTTCCACCGACAGTGTGCAAGTGTTCTCTTTTCTCTACATACTCACCAGCACTTGTTATCTTTTTTTTCTTTTTGGGAATAGCTCTTCTAACTGAAGTAAGGTAATATCTCATTGTGATTTTGATTTGCATTTCCCTGACAATTAGTGATGTTGAATATTTTTCCATATACCTGTTGGCCATTTTTGTATCTTCTTTTGCCTTCGTTTATTTATTTTAACAATGTTAAAAGGGATTGCACGTAGGCCCTTGCACATGCAAACTGTGTTCTACCTCTCAGCTACAACCTCAGAACCAACCCATTTTTAAATTTGATTTTGATACTGCCTTGATTTCATATACATATCAGACATTAACCTCTTGTCAGATATATACTTGGCAAATATTTTTTTTCCCATTCTGTAGGTTGTCACTGCACTCTTGTTTCCTTTGCTGTGCAGAAGCTTTTCTTTTTTGTACCTTCCCATTTGTCTATTTTTGGTTTTGTTGTCTGTGCTTTTAAGATCTAATCCAAAAAAAAAAAAAAAAAAAAAAAATTTCCCCCCAAACCTCTGCCATGAAGCAGTTACCCATGCTTCCTTCTAGTGGTTTCATAGTTTCAAATCTTACATTTAAATCTTTAATGTATTTTGAGATGATTTTTGAATTGTGTTAGATAAGGGTCTAATTTCTTCCTTCTGTGTGTGGATATCAGATTTCTCAGAACCATTTATTGAAAAGGCTGTCATTTCCAAATGTATTTTCTTGGCACCTTTGTCAAAAATTATTTGGATTTAGGTACATAGATTTGTTTATGGGCCATACCATAAACAAACACTTGCACACTGTTGGTGGAAATACTGTTTTTATGCCTGTACCAGACTGTTTTGTTTACTATAGTTTTATAATATATTTTGAAGTCAGAGGGTGTGATACCTCTAGCTTTGTTCTTTTTACTCAAGATTGCTTTAGCTATTCAGAATTTTTTGTGTTTTTATACAAACTTGAGAATTGCTTCTTCTAATTCTGTGAAGTATGTGATTAGTATTTTAACAGGGATTGCATTGAGTTTATAGATTGTTTTGGCTGGTATTGACATAATAATAACATTCTTCCAATTCATGAAGAGAGAATATCTTTCCATTTATTTGTGTCTTCTTCAATTTCTTTCATCGATGTTTTAAGTGTAAACATCTTTCACCTCCTTGATTATTTCTATTTATTTTTTGATGGCTATTATAAATGGGATTGTTTTCTGAACTTATTTTTCAGATGGTTCACTATTAACATATGGAAATGCTGCTCATTTTTATATGTTGATTTATGTATCCTGCAACTTTATTACATTTGTTCATTTTTTTAAGCAGTTTTATGGTGAAGTCCTTAAAGATTTTCATGTATAAGATCCCTATCATTAGCAAACAGAAATGGTTTTACATTTTCCTTTCCAATTCAAATGACTTTCTTTCTCTTGCTCAAACACTCTACCTAGGACATCCAGTGTTATATTAAATAGAAGTGATGAAAATGGGAAACATTGTCCTCCAGATTTTAGAGAAAAAGCATCTCACTCCTCTCTGTTCAGAAAGATTTAGCTCTGGGTTTGCCATATATGACTTATTATGTCTTGAGGTACATACTCTCATTCCAATAATGAATTTTTTTTAATTTCATTATGTTATCTGTATTTTCTTGTATCTCACTAACTTTTCTTGTGATCATTACTTCCAATTCATTTTCAGACATATGCAACTTTCCCTTTCATTTGGATTAGTTACTAGAGAGCTATTGTGTTCCTTTTATGATGTCATGCTTCTTTGCTTTTTCATTTATCTTGTGTTCCTTCCTTGATGCCTGTGCAGCTGATGAAACTATTACCTCTTCCAAACTTTACAGAGTAGCTTTCATAGAGAAATACTTTCACCTGCAGATTGGGCTTATTGTGCCTATTGGGAAGGGTGTGGTGGCTCTGATTGCAAACAGATAATGTGGTTTGGCTTCTGCACAGCTTCTTCAGCTGTGACCAGTGCCAGCAATGACCATGGGTGCCTCAGTGGCACAGGCTACAGGAACTTGTGGCAGTGACCATAACAGCATAGATTCTCAGGGTCCTCAGTACCAAGAGTCTTGGTCATTTTCTCCACAATGGGAAAACTTAACAAGAGGATGCCACTTGGTGATGATTTGGACAGCAAGCAGACATAGCAGCGCTGAGTTCTAGGACACAGGTGGTCTGAGCAGTGTCCTGGTCTCATAGAACTATTGTTGCACCTGAGTCTTGGGGTGTAGTTTTAGTCTGTGAGATGAGGTTAAATGCAGATTGTGAACAGAGATAATGTCTGAGACTCTGAGACACTACCAAGCAGCTTAGCATCCCTACCAGGGAGGAAGGAATGGTAGCGTGACTGCCCTGACAGGCAGGGAACAACACTGACCTGACTTTGGAGAAGAAGGGATTCTCTGGAGGTTTGGGCTCAGAGACCAGGTTACAGATGCAATGTGAGAATCAAACTCAGTAGGGCACAGTAGCAACTAGGTCTTGGGTGATAAGGCACTGTGTATTGGTGACTGTGAACCTTGGGATGGTAGGACACAGAAGTATCCCAGACTCTGAGACTAGACAAAGCAGCAGCAAGGACACCAGAATGGCAGACTCATTGGTTGGTTGGGCAGAGGGAGCAGGAAGCACCAAAGCAATAATTCCAGTTGTCAGGGAGGCACATATCTAAGCAGCTCAAATTCTAGATAGTCCAGCTTAAGGGGCAGGTACCAGCCTATAGGGAAGGGTATCTCAGCTTAACCAATGCTCTGTTTTCTGAGAACATAGGGCATCATGTCACCTCACTCCTGTGTTGTATAGTTGCTCAAATCAGCCAAGGCACCAGGAGATGATGCACTGCTATAGCTCAGGCCCACGGAGTGTGACTACTCTGAGAAGCCAATGCACCATTTCTTTGGAAGCAGGAGGCTGCTTTAACTCATGCAAACAGCATGACTGTACTGGGCAGCCAAAGTACTATTTACCCATGTCAATTCACAAAAGGTGGAGAGGGGAGTATGATTATTGCCATAGTCAAGGCATTATTTTTCCCAAAAGAAGTGTATAAATTTAGTTCAGTCCCAGGGGACAGGTTGCAGCAGTAACTGAGAGGAGTAGATGGAGCAGTTCCATAGGCAGCATGGTTCCTTGGGGTGAGGGATAGCCAGAAATTGGCTTGGGAAGGATGGGCCATGAGGCAGGGATAATTCAGTGGTGGCTTAAAGGCCTCCGGGACGGAATGCTATGGCCATTCACCCCTAAAGCAGGAAAATTCCAGCAGTGTCTCCAATTCCAAGATGGCATAGCACAGGAATCATGAAGGTTGTTGGGGGTGAGGCTCATTGTTGACCTCTTCTCTGAGGCAAACATAATTGTATGGACTTCACACCTCCCTCAGCTGGGCTCAGTGCCTGTGAGGACTACAGAGGTCCTCACTGGTGAGGACTCAGTGTCTGAAATTTTCACGGGAGCTGCTGGGGTCCTCTTGCTAACCTGTTCTTCAAGGGAAACACCCCTCCTATTTCCAGGGTTCCTAGCTCAGGATAGCTGATGGGGGCCAAATGTTTCCTTCTGTCCTCCATGGAGCCATTCTGAGTTTTTCTACTCTACAGGGTTTCTGTTACTACTTTGATACACTCTAGTACTCTTAGTTATTTTCATCAAAATGTAATTGTTTATTTGTGGGTTTTTCCACCCTTGGGTGACTTTGTGGAGTGAAGAGTGCAAAGGGCTTCTAGTTGAGCCTCTTGCTGATGTCACCCTAAATTATTGATATTTGTATATTGATTTTTGTATTCTACAATTATTTTTCTGAATTTATTTATCAGGTCTAACAGGTTTTGGTAGAGCCTTTAGGATTTTGTGTATGTTAACATTCAGTCACCAGATAGCAGAGATGATTTTCACAGTTTCCTTCCCTATTCACATACCTTTTATTTTCTTCTCTTGTCTAAAGGCTCTGGCTAGAACTTTCAGTATAGTATTTAAAAGGATTAGTGAAAGTGGGCATCCTTGTTCTATACCTAATGTTGAAGAAAAGCTTTCAACTTTTCTGTTGGGAATGATGTTAAGTTTGGGTTTGTCATTTATGCCTCATACTGTATTGCAGGACATCCCCTCTGCTAGAGTTCCAATGTGGTTTCCCTTCAAAAATTCATGTATTGAAAGCTTAATCCCCAGAATGGCCATGTTAGTAGGTGGTGGGACCTGTAAGAGATGAGTGTAGTGAAAAGTTGTTTGGCGATTGGAGTACTGTTCTTGTTTTTATTTTCATGTTTTGTTGGTTCATATTATGTGGCATCTCCTAGCCAGGAATCATATATAACATTAGGATTCATCTTGACATAATTATAATTCCATGGACTATAATTTGCTCCAATTCAGATCCCAGCACTTCCCCTTCCCCTTTTCCCCTCTCCCTGTTCCCTTTCCTCTACTGATCTTTCTGCCATTTATTTATAGCTTTTTTTTTTTTCTTTTTTAAGTTAGTGTCTTGGGAATATAAGTAATAGTGAGATTCACTGTAGTATATTCATATATGGACATAGGAAAGTTAGGTCAGATTCATTCCACCATTTTTCCCTATCCCATCACTCTTCCCTTCCCCTCAATCCCCTTCTTCTTTGGACTACCCTGATCTTCCTTTTCTTTTGATGGAATACCCCCTCCATTTCTCCCCTTCCTCCCTTCCTCCCTCCCCCTCCTTTCCATCCTCTCCCTCCCTTCTCCCCCTCTTCTCCCCTTCTTCACCCTCCCCCTCTCCCCTCTCTCTCCTCCACTCTCCTCTCTCTCTCTCTCTCTCTCTCTCTCTCTCTCTCTCTCTCTCTCTCTCTCTCTCCCCCCCCTCTCCATACTATGACTCTGTAGTATGTTTTGAAAGCAGGTGTCAATGACTGCAACTTCGTTCTTTTTGCTCAAGATTGTTTTGGCTAATACATGTCTTTTGTGGTCTGATATAATTTTCCATCTAGTTTTGTAAAGAATGTCATTGATATTTTGATGGGTATTGCATTGAATCTGAACATTGTTTTGGGTAGTATGGACATTTAAACAGTATTGCTTCTTCAACCCATGAACATACTTAAGCCATTGGTTTATCAAAAATACCTTTTTCAGTTTCCATGTATTATTCCATGAATTATTGTTTCATTTCCAAAGTTTTCCTTATTGATTTCTAGTGTGATTACATTGTACTCAGAAAAGATACTTGTTATGATTTCAATTTTTAAAAACTTGTTGAGACTTGTTTTGTAGTTTGTTGTGTAATCTATTTTGGAGAATATTCATATGCTGATGAGAAAAATGTATATTCTGCAGCTTTTCAATGGAATGTTCTATAGATAATCTGTTAGCTCCACATCTGTTAGGTACAATTTAACTCTACTGTTTCTTGGTTGATTTTTCTGTCTGGATGATTTGATTTTCATTGCTGAAAGTGGAATAAATGAAGTGTTAAAAACCTTAAATTACTTGGGAAGTTTTATTTTTTCTTTGAATTAACTTTCTACATCTTTGGCATTCTTGAGTTCTTGAATTCCATTAACCACAATATTTACTATTTTAGTGCTGCTTCAAAGTTCCTATAAGCTTTCTTCATTCCTCTTTATTCGTTTCTCTCCTCCAATGATGTATTTTCAAAGAGCCTGCCTTTAAGCTCACTAATTATTTCTATTGATGCCTCCCATTATATTTTTAATTTTGTTAGGTGTATCTTTTAGCTCAAGAATTTATTTATTTTTTTAAAAATACTTCCATCCCTTTAAGTTTCACTATTAGAGTACTAAAACATTTTATGTTTTCATCAGATTCATTGAGTTTCATTAAAACAACATGGAGTTTTTTATTCTCTTGAGAGTTCTCCCATACTGATTGTTGTCTGTATGTACTACTTGGTTAGTTTCTGGGACTTTTTTTTTTGTATATTATGATTTCCTGAAAGCTTTAATGTTGGCATGTAACATCATCTGGGCATTGAAAAATTAGGTATTTACTCTAGTCTTCACAATCTGGCTTTTTGCCTGTCTTTCCAGGAATTCTAATCAGGCTGCTTATTTTCTCTGAGCCTGTAGTCACTTCCACAATTTCAGTAATGGATGACACCCAGGTCGGGATTTACAGGAATCAGCCTTTGGTGTGGTATCACTGTTTCAATACTAAGAAGGCAATCCAATTTCAGTTTTGTCTAAAATATACTGTTAGTGTTTTCAGAAATAATCATGAGAGTACATAGAGGGATCAGTCTGCACCCACAAGTCTCTCCCAGGGACCACAGAAGGCCTAGATGCCAGACACAGCACTGGGTTAGGACAAAGGTCTGCACAGATGTGGGCTACCTATTGGTGAGGTGAACCCATGGCCTAAGACCGTTGCAACCAGCCTCAGATGATGCTAGCTGGAATATAGGTCTGACTGCCTGGGGCCATGTATCTTCCCCTAGCACTAGAGCTGCTGCAGAGGCCATGGAAATTAGGCATTAGGATCTTCCCAGTGTTAAGATTCACCATGCCAGCACTAAGTTCCAGGACAAGTCTCATGCTTACTATCCAGCAAATAGTCTTTTACCATACTATGCTGCCTAAGGTGAGGGAAGTGTGGATAAAGGCAATGCCTTCATCATCTAGGCTAATGCTAAGCTGGATTGTGCCTGAGTCTCACAAATGCAAGGACATGCACACTGTCAAGGTTGCACCAAGGATCATGCCACAGCTGCTCATGAGGCAAGCCAAGATTCAGTCTATCTCACTGGGGTGCAAGTCTCTGAAGGTCTTTAGGCAGTTCTAGAACCCCATCTTCTAGCAGTAGCCTGGTGATAGTTGTCATGTCCAAAGTTGGAGTATAAGTGGTGGAGATCATCCTTTGGCCACCAAGACTTGTGCCTGAATCTCACAATCAAAGGGGCCGGCACAGGCTCAGAAGGAGGAAGACAGTTTTTGTCTGGACCACTCCAAGGCTAGAAATGATGCGGGCCCAAATTGAGTCCATCCCACTGGGCATATGTCTCTGCCTGATGCCAAACCTGATAGAGAGGCTCCATCTCTTTGTTCTGGCCTGCAGATGGGGCCCATTTCTACTAGTGACCATGATGTCAAGGCTCTGGGCTGTAAAACAGAGCCCTACCATAGTTGTCATGCCCTGCTCCCAGCAGGTTGAGTCTTGCTCCCCACTCAGCTGCCTGAGGTTGATGGAGAGGTAGGAGAGTCAGTCACCTGTCCTAATGCAATGCTAACAGCTCAGTCCATGGATGTTTCCTGTCAGTAAGGGTTGTACAGCTTTGCCCAGCACTGGGTTTCAGGTCCAAGAACTGGAGTTAATTTCTCTCTCCCTTCCCCAAGCAAGTACTCCCCTGCACACTGGGCTTCTTAGAGTTGGGGGAAGGGTGATGTGAGCAATCCTTTCTTTCCCATCTTCTTCAATACATCTTTTCATCTTGTTATGTTTAAAGCAAACATTATGAAATCTTACCTGATTTTCTTCACTCTTATGAAGGTAGTTTGGTGTATGAATAGTCATTCAACTCTGTGTCTTTAGGGAGGTGATCACTAAAGTATCAACTGCCATCTTGCTTTGCTTCCCTATAATTTGTATTTTGTAACAATTTTGTAGCAACGATTGTTTTTTTTTAAATAGTTTACTTTCAACCCTATTCATGAGGATGAAACCACTTTCTTTACACACTGCCCTTATAATATTAGAATTTTGAGTATGTCCATGTATTAGTAATACCATTGAGTATTTTACTTTTTTATTCTTGTTGTTCTTATTAACAACCTTTTTTTTTTTTCATCTTAAAGAATACCCTATTACAATTTCTGTAAAGCATGCCTAGTATTGATGAACTCCCTTAGCTTTTGTTTGGGAAATTTTTATTTCTCATTCGTTGCTGAAGGCTTTAGCGGGTACAGGATTCTGTTTGTCTTTTTTTCTTTTTTTTTTTTTTCCACTTCATCACTGTTAGTCACTTTCCTGGTACTATTTAAAAATAACTTAGATAATCAACTTTTAAAGGGGACAGGTTTATTTTGTCTCATTGTTTTGGAGGTTTAAGTCCACGACTGATTGTCTCCACTGCCTTTTGGTTTCTGGTGAGGTGGCACAACATGGTAGGAGATTGTGGTGGAGCACAGTGTGCAGGTCAGGAAACTAAGATAAAGAGGACGAGACCACGGTGCTACAGTCCCTTTCAAGGGAATACTATCTAATTGCTTAAAACCTCTCACTAATATCCACTAAGTTTCTGCCACTGTCCAATAGCATCAAGATGAGCCCCATGTCCAAACTGTACCAAGAATTTTTAATATATCATCCCATTGTCTCCTGGCCTGTGGAGCATCTGCTGAAAACTACACTGAGATATCTGTTGTCCTCCCTTGAATGCAATACACTTCCTACCTCTTTGTGCTTTCCACAATGCCCTTGAATTTAGATAATAATTTTAGATAATTTGATTATAATGTGTCTTGGTGAACTTCTCTTTGGGTTAAATTTTATTAATGGTCTAGACATTGTCATCTTTGCCCAGCTTTAAGAAAATTTGTCACTATTTTTTACATATGTTTTCTATGCTTTTTTTCTTCTTTTCCAAGTACTCCTATTATATAAGTTAATTCTCTTGATAATGCCCCATACTTCCAATAGGGTTTCTTTATTCTTTTTCATTCTCTTTTATTTTTGTTCCTGTTTGCATAATTTCAAATGTCTTATCTTCAAACTCACTGATTTCTTTCTTCTGTTTGATCAAGTCTGCTAAAGAAGCTCTGTATTAAATTTTTCATTTCAGTTAATTTATTTTATCTCTAGGGATTCTTTCTTATTGTTTTATTTCTTTGTCAAACTTCTCATTTTTATTGTTTTCCGAATGTCATTTAATTTGCTATTTGTATTTCCTATTCATTCTATGAACTTCTTTAAGGGGATTATTCTGATTTACTTGTCATTCATTTCATAGATCTCCATTTCTTCCAGGTCTATTATTGGTGCTTTCTTAGTCTATTATAGTGGAGTCCTTTCTTTCCTGATTTTTCATAATCCTTGCCTCCTTGGACTGATACCTGCATTTGGGGAAATAGCCATCTCTTGTGGCCTTACCAGGTATTCTTTGGGGTTGGTAAACATTTACTCATTACTGTTAGAATTTAGGCAAAGTTCCTTACACTGGGAATGCCATTTTAATAAAAGGGAAGTTTATTAGGGGCCACACGTGGAAGGGGGAGAAGAAGGGAAAACAGGGATGAACAGGGACAGGCACGAACAGAGAGAGGTTTCAGTCCGGGGCTGGCTTAAATAGCAAAGTGGTGGTCAGAGACCCCCCCTGGAGTGGGTTCTTGCCCTATAGGCTGCCGGAGGTCAGGAGGTAGTGGCCAGGGCACCTGCTAGCCAGGTTCACTGGCCAGGCTGAGGCACCTGGGAAATGTAGTCTTTTCACAAAGTACCTGGGAGGTGTGGCCTTCCACCTAGGAGGCGCAGCCTCTTGCCCGGAACCCAACACCCCCCCCTTTTTGTTTTCTTAGGAAGCGGGGCGTCATGTTTCAATCTGGCTGCTTTGAGCTAAAGTGGGGCGACGTGGGATGCTATGAGGGGAGGAGATGTGGGCAGGCAGGTCCAGCTGGACGGTGGAAAAATTCCCAGGAGGTAGGCATGGAAAAGATGAATCTGTCCAGGTATGGGATGGATGAAGTTTCCTTGAAGCCATAGATCGGTGAGGGTGTCAAACCAGGCTTCTGCAGAAAGTCACTGAGGGAGTCAGCCAGCTATCCTCTCGAAGAGCATGTAGAAATTGTGGGCCTTGTGAGTTTGCAGGTAACACTATTATGGAAGCAACAAAGGGAAAGAAGGTGAGAAGGATTATTGTCCATAGGCCTATGTTCCACCAGGTGGGACTTACAGTGAAGAGGCCAATGGAGAATGTGAAGCGCATCATAACGAGCATCAGGTGGCAGCATAAGGGCAGGACTCGGCAGAGCTCTCTGGTTGGAAAGTCATTTGTTGGTTTTTTAACAGTTGATAGTCCCTGAGAAAAACTGGTTAAAGGTTCAAAATGAGAAAAACAGAAAAGATTATTTTGAGTTGGTATCAGGAACACGAGAGAAATGAATTTTTAAGGGATCAGTGGGACTTGAAGAGCAAGTATACTGAGGTAGTTGTTTGTCATCCTTTTGTGGATCTTCAGTTGGTTGAGCAGCTGGTTTCAGTCAGCTGGTTTCAGGAAATATGAATCCAAGAAGTCAAATTCCCTGAGGTTTCACGAAGCTTAGCAGCTATGGGTGTGCACAGCACAACCTGGAAGGGGCCTGTCCACTTTGGGAGAAGGGAGATTGATCTTGTGTCCTGGGAAGGGAGGAAATATACCCAAGAACTGGGTGCCAATGGAAATGAAGCAGTGAGTCTACTTGGGTCAGGCAGGATGTAATCTTGGCATGTCCATAGCTGATGTCTGATGAAGGATAGATTTTACTTTGAAGTCTGGGGAAGGTTGTAAAGTCAACAGGGATGGGAGCTTTTATGAGAGAACACAAAAAACATGAGTACTGAATAAATGTTGCAGCATCTGGAACATGTCAATGTATACCATGAAGATGATAATTTAAATTTTTAACATGCACAGAGTTATGAGGACTGTAAATACAACATTTAATGTTACAGATGTCTATCTAGATAAGATGGTAGTTAAGCTGCTTAATGTCATCTGATCTTATGACCTATGTGTCTAGTGGAGAACTCTTTATCTCTGTCACTTAGGGCTATATAATCATACTACTGAATATTAAGCCTACCTGTGTATGTTAGGAAGATCTGCGGGCCTTAAACTGACTAAAAACTTTTGCCTTGGCAGTTACTTAGTTGTTAAACTGTTTCTTTTATACAACTGTATATCTGAAGTTACCTTTACTTCTAAAATGCCCAGGAGTGGTTGTGTATTTGTTTCAACTGTTTACTAGATGTTTAGGATGAAGTCAGTCAAACTGACTTTTGCTTTTAACTATTGCTAAGAGTCAGCTGATTTCTGATGGGAATATTGGGGAAACTTGAGAGCAGCTTTTCTGCTCAGTGCCTTCTGCAAGGATGGGTCCAGGTCTTGCTTGACCTTGTAGCTTCCCTTAGAAGCATTAGGGATGTCTCTCCCTTTTTATGGACCCTCCTTTCAGCAAGTGCACTGATTGGCTTTCTTTTCTCTATTTCTTTTCTCATTTTATCTCCCTTATTGGGAAATCATGTGGCCCAGAGATGCAAATCTCTTTAGAGAAGTTCCCTGTTCCTTGAACAGACTGACTCTGGGACAAGAACCAAATATTGGTTTTCTTGGCCCTTTTTGATTAATTTAAGGTCTTGATCTTAGACATCCAGTAAGCTAATCTTAAATTGAGAACACTGGTCTGGTCTTTAACTTCAATGCTTATAAACTTATAGTAGCTGGGGTCTGGGGTACCTATCTGTCTTGATGGTTCTTGAAGGTCAGGTGTTTTAGTTCTGAAGTTGATCTCTGTTTACATATATTGCTGCTTGAGCACCCATGAACATTAGCTGACAAAATATCACATTTAGAACGGATTAGAGAAAGGCTGAGAGCATTTAGCTGACAAAATATTACATTTAGAATGGATTAAAGAAAGGCTGAGAGCATTTAACTTTTTGTGGAAAAGTACTCTTAATTAGAGCAGTTGGAACTTTTGAGCTTCTGCATACACAGCGATCTTTTATGAACCCTTATATAGAATCACACACATCTGTTTATTCCTGTTGGAACTTTAACCTGTTTCACTAATGACAAAGACCAATTTATGAAAACAATCAATACCTGATGGCATATTTAACAGTGAGCAATTTAACCTCGTAAATTAATCAGCTGTTTAACAAAGTTAGTTACAAATGAATAATCCCATGTCAAATACCAAAATATGAGGCTGAACAGTATTAGTCATTTTCCTTGCTGAAGAGAAGTCCTGGAGAAACTTGAGAATTAAGTTTGAAGGTACCTTCACTTATTTGTTTACCCAATTTGAACTGAACACTTTTGACTTAAATGAATTAAAGGTATTTGGATCCATTTTTTTAAAAATTAATTTTCATGAGCGCTCGGTTTGTTATTTGTGACATCACATTTACGTGAAATTTGGACAGATGCACAGACATAAAAACATTAAAAAAAAATTGTGCACACTTTGGGAGGGGAAGTGAGGAGGGGTTTGTGAGTTTGTTAAAGGTAAAGCATGCAGCTTTTGAGGTACTGATGCAGCGCGCACTAGAGAGAGACCCTCTTGTCCCGGACGGGAGGAATGAGACATAAGTTGTGAGTTTGTTGAAGGAAAAAGCACGCAGCTTAAAAGTTTCTTAGCTGAAGAGGCAAAGGTGAAGTCAGCAGGGGAGTATTAAAAAGTTTCCATTAGCTGAAAAGAGACAGACTTGCACAGGTGCGCAGATTGACTGATTTTCCCATTCTGAATGGGAACTGACTGAGGGATTGTGTCCCACATGAATGAGAAAGAGAGAGCCAAAGGCCTGAAGGGGTTCAGGGGAGGGGACTGCTATCAGAGGAGAAACTTTGAAACAAAGGAAGAAGTGGGTGAGAGATTTGAAACAAAGGAAGAAGTGGGTGAGAGATTAAGAGAGCAGAGGACAGAGGGAGTTCGCACAGGAAGGACAGAAGAGTGAGGCAGGGCACAGTGACTGCTAAGAACGAAGACCTTTAGTCTCCCCGGCTGTGGCGGGGCCTGGCTCACCGGAGCCAGGTAGACACGAAGTCCTAATGGGAGGACAGAGGGGCCCTTCGCATCGTGTCCCGTGTCCTGTGTGAACGGGAAAAGAGACCCAAGTCCGGACTAGGCACAAGGCCTAAAGAGATTTGAGGGAGAACTGAGCAGAAGCTACCCACGTCCGCAGGTGGCGCTGGAAGGCAGGGGATCTGCCACCAGTGCAGGCAGAAGGGATGGAAGAGTCCCGCGGCTGCCGCCACTGCTGCTGCCATAAGGAAGAGCACGGGCTGGCCCTGCCAGGCGCAGCAGCAGAGGCGCGCGGTAAGGCCATGCTTGGCAGGCAGTCGTCGGAGGGAACCACGTGGGTTGGGATAGAAGATGGCGGATCCTGGAAGGGCGGAAGTGGGGACAGAAGTGGAGACAGATTTGGGCGGAAGAACATGGCCCATCTGAGAAAGGGGGAGGGAGCTAAACGGCAGAGCCGACTGATGGGAATGGGAGAAAGAGAGTGGCCAATAGCAAGTGACCGCGAAGCTAAGAAGTAAAATAGGTTGGCTTAAGTCCTCTAGGAAAGATGAAGGGGTTTGGGTTTGAGATGCTGATGAAAGAAGTGGGCCTATATTGTTGTTCGCAGGGGGATCTGTCCTGTGTGTGCAGAGACGCTAGGCTAAAAAATCGGAGGAGGCAGGGCGGAATGGGCTACTGGGTGCCAGATGCCTAGCGCGCGGGCAAGTAGCGTGCTGCCATGGTAGCGGCAGCAGGCAGGGAGCATGAGCTGCTGCCACGGCTGCAGTAGCAGCGGAAGGGAAAAGAGATGAACCTGGGAGTAGGGCGCAGAGTTGAGGATGGACTGAGGCGCTCGGGGCACGCACGCACGGCGGTACAGATGGACTGGAGAACTGCAGGTTTCAGATCTAATTCTGAATGCTGAGGTTCCCAGAGAAGGGAGAGGAAGAGAAAAAGAGAGTGGGAGAGAGAGAGAGAAAACTTCGCAACTCTTACCCATCAGAATGGTGACCAGCGGTGTCCGAGAGCACAGCGTCAGCAGAGAAAGAAAAAGGCAGTTCCCAAGGAACTTTGTCTTTTGAATGTAGACCTGCCCCACATTGGACGCCAAATGTTAGAATTTAGGCAAAGTTCCTTACACCAGGAATGCCATTTTAATAAAAGGGAAGTTTATTAGGGGCCACACGTGGAAGGGGGAGAAGAAGGGAAAACAGGGACGAACGGGAACAGGGACAGGCACGAACAGAGAGAGGTTTCAGTCCGGGGCTGGCTTAAATAGCAAAGTGGTGGTCAGAGACCCCCTGGAGTGGGTCCTTGCCCTATAGGCTGCCGGAAGTCAGGAGGTAGTGGCCAGGGCACCTGCTAGCCAGGTTCGCTGGCCAGGCTGAGGCACCTGGGAAATGTAGTCTTTTCACAAAGTACCTGGGAGGTGTGGCCTTCCACCTAGGAGGCGCAGCCTCCTGCCCGGAACCCAACAATTACATTTACCTGAGATTCTGAATCAGGTAGCCCTTGATGTCATGTTCCCTAATTTGACCAGGTTGCTGTGTTATATAGTCAGACAATATTGCTGGCCATGTTCCCTCATCTGGTGAGAACACTATCAGGACTCTGCTGTCAGGAAGAGTAGTTGGCTGGGCTTTGTAAACATTTCTGATTGGGAAGTGTTACAGGCTGTCTTCCTTGGCTGGGCAGTAATGTGCAATATCTATAATTGGGTAGGCCATACAAAGGGCTTCAAGTGTGGTTGGGATATCTGGAATTGCTACTCCAACACATGGGACAGACAGAGCCAGAGGCTATGCACTTCAGATTCTCAGACTTGACTTGCCTCCTAGCCCAGGAGTGGCTTAATCAGAGCATAGGTTTGGGGGAGGTATATTCCTACAGTTGGGATTATGCTGGGCCAGATGCTCCTTTCCTAAGTGATTGTTAACCTACAGTTTCTTTCTGGTGTGAAAAAGACTCAATGAAAACACCACAACTTAGTTTAAGCACCTTTCCACCACTATAGTTGTACAGGGACAAATGCTCCTTCCATGGGTAATCACTAACCTGCAGTTGCTTCCAGGTCTGGGGAAAACTAATGTGAACACTGACATTTAATTTGATTGCCCTCCCAACACTAGGGACAGGCAATGCCTGAAGATGCTTCTCAACCTGAGAGAGAATTAATGAGAGGTCCTGACCTGTGTGGAGAAGCTGGCTGTGATTTCCAGCCTGGAAGACCCGTAAACAATGTTTCCTGCAGCATGATGCTGTTGACTAGTTTCTCTGAGACTCCTCCCTTGGTCAGAATGCAGAGTGACCAAGATTCATGTATAAATTATTGTGAACCCCACCCCTGTTCTTTGTTCCAAACTGACCCCAGATGGACTATCCCTGATAATATTCTCAAAGATTTTGGTGGAAAAAGACAGGAGTGGGCCTCCTTTAAAGGGACTCATAAGGGAAACTGAATGTTTGCCTCCAGATCACTTTTCCCCCTGTAGAAACCATGGGTACAGGAAAATTCTGTGTATAGAGCTGTGCTAGCTTGGAAAAGGAGTGATGTGGTCATAGAAAACCACTGCTCTTATTGTGTAATCATGGATTTCATCAGTTCTGTGATGCAACAGGGTGTCTCAGCTCCACTATCAAATTCCAAGATATTCAGCATGGTATTATTTGCATGTAAATATTGTTAGTTTGAGTTATAGGGTATGGGGAAAGAAATCAGAGAACAGCTGCCATCCTTCTAATATCACTCTCTGGGTCTTAATATTAGACAATGTGTTTCGAATCTTTTGTGGGTTTTGTTGTTTGTTTTTGTGGTGCTGAGGATTGTACCCAGGCCTTTGCAGTGCTACACAAGTGCTCTACCATTGAACTACATCCCTAGCCAATAGTCTATTTTAATAGTATTTTATACAAACAACTTGTAAAATAAAAAATGAGCCCAGTGTAGGGGAATCTGTAGTTGTTAAAGATAGTTAATGCACAAGTATATATTTCTAGATATTTAGTGCTAAACTCTCAGAGTATTTCTTTTTCTGCTTTATGTGGGAGGACTGGAGAAGCTTTGTAGGGATAGGGAATATTTTCTCTCTGGATCCAGTCCTCAGCTATTCTTTCCTTCCTGCCTTTTGAGTGTTACTAAGGAAATATGAAAGGTAGGGAAGTAAATCAAATTATCTGTGTACATTTAAGAAGTTAATTTATTTTGAAGCATAAAGCTCACCATGAATTTCAAGCATGTACTTTCACCATGTATTTTTCACATTCTTCACAACCACCATGTTAGATGGGTATACTTCTCATACACATTTATGATTTAGGCTTAGATATGCAATGCAACTTGCCAGAGGCTAGTTAGAAATTGTTAGAACTGGGTCTTGGGTCTTGTTCTGACTAGTTCCAAAGCAGAACTCCTAACTACTATCACATATTACCTCCTTCTGTAAACAACAACTTATGTAGTTAATTATATTTATGTGGTATTGGGATTGAGAATAGAAGTAAAGAATGATCCAAGTTTGAACCAAAACATGAAGAATTCAAATATTTCCCAATGTGTTCCCAAAACTGATGGGATGATATTGGGATTTTTATTTTGCTGGATATAAAATTCTTGGTTGGCATCCCTTATCTTTTAGAGCCTGGTATATGTTGTTCCAGGCTCTCTTGGCTTTGAGGGTCTGGGTTGAAAAATCTGCTGAGATGCGAATTGGTTTTCCCTTATAGGTAATCTGACTTTTCTCTCTTGTAGCCTTTAAAATTCTGTCTTTCTTTTGTATGCTAGGCATTTTCATTACACTGTGTCTTGGTGTGGATCCATTGTAATTTTGTACATTTGGTGTCCTATAGGCCTCTTGTATTTAATTTTCAAATTCATTCTTGCTGCTCAGAAAATTTTCTGATATTATTTCATTAAAGAGATTGTGCATTCCTTTGGTTTGAATCTCTGCACGTTCCTCTATTCCAGTAAACCTTAAATTTGGTCTTTTGATGGTATCCCATAATTCTTGGATATTCTGTTCATGGTTTCTTACCATCTTCACTGTGAGGTCAACTTTATTTTCAAGATTATATATTTTGTCCTCATTGTCTGAGGTCCTATCTTCCAAGTGGTCCAATCTATTGGTGATGCTATCTATTGAATTTTTTAAGTGGCTTACTGTTTCTTTCATTTCAAGGATTTCTGTTTGTTTGTTTTTTTTTTTTGTTTGTTTGTTTGTTTGTTTTCCAAACTCTCTATCTCTTTCTTGAAGTAATCTTTTGCTACCTGGATTTGTTCTCTTATCTCTTTGTTGGTTTGATTGATGGTTGCATGTATTTGATCTCTTATCTCTTTGTTGGAAAGATCAATTTTTGCCTGTATCTGCTCACTTAGGTCGTTTTTTTAAATCTTTTATCATTTTAATTATGTATATCTGGAACTCCTTCTCTGACATTTCACCTACTGGCTTTCTATGGCTTCTATTGTTGTAGTATCTTGGGTTTTTTTGGACATTTTCCTCCCTTTTTTTTCCATGGAATAATGTTAAAATGAGTTAGCCATCATTACCCTAAATACATGTATGAAGACACAATTGTTATAAAAAAATACTTTATGTAAAATCAGCAACTTGGAAAATTGTGCTCTTTATATGTAATATGAAATGAATTGCATTCTGCAAACATGTAAAAAAAATTAGAATAAAAATAAATAAATAAAATAAAAAAACAAGTAAAAAAAAAACTGATGGGATGGACTAGACACATGTTCTCGTGAGGTGAAAAGAACTTGGGAAAACAACCCAGTTAAATTCACATATCCACAAAATATTTATAAAAATTCACAAGGTTTATGTATTATTATTGCCCATTCAGACCTAGTCAGGGCTTGGTTTGTAAGGAAAGAAGGACCCGGTTACAGTAAGCTTATAAATTTAACAAGGTCTTAATCATAATATGAGGTTATGTACCCACCTTTACCTATTTGTCCACTACTATCAATTCTAATTTTATGGTATTATAATTTGAGGGGGAAAGACTAAATACTTATGAGAAATTGGAATATAATGCAGGTAGTGCTTGTGGAATAGGTAAAGTCACAAACACACAAAAGAGAGTATCAACTCCTACTCATTCTGTCCTAAAACTCCCATGAAGCTTTGACATGTTGAGTGAGGGTTGAGAAATTATAGTAGGATTTCTCAGAAGTATATAGCTGCCATCATGGAGTAACTGATGTGACCAGTGAGGAATTTCTATGAAAAATTTTAAAGTAGGTTTTACATGAGGAGAGGGATAAGAAAACTTTTGGGGAGATATTAAAAGTGAAGAAAGCTTTTTCTTGGTTAAAAATAAAATGGGGAAGACTAGAACGTGAAGAGTGAGGTCTCCAGGGTAACTCAAAGAACAAAGGCATGGCTTTAAAAATGAAATGACTTTTTTTCTTTAATCTCCTATTAGCTTCCCTTCTTATTTCTTTTATGTAGTGACCCCACTGAATTCTGCTGAAGCTGTACAAAAGGCTTTTCTCAACAGATTGATTTTCCAAAACCATAAATGTATTGTGTAAGAGCCTCTTATTATTTACTATAATTCAAATAACTGTCAAAATAAAATGTTAGTTGTTTCTCCAGTCAGAAGAATCCCTTTAGCCTGTGAAATAAAATAGTAATTAAAGAGCATCCCCACTGGATTTTTTGATCTTTCATTCAGGATTAAAATATTTTCTTTAAGAAATCAGAACCAACCTAATAAGTTAGCAGTTGCATATGAGGCATCAATATGCTATGAATATTTAATTGTAATCACTGACTGCAAAAAAAGTAAAATATTAGATTGCAGTCCTTCATAAGGCATGAAAGATTTGTACCTGCCTTGCTGTAAATTGCTTAATTTTAGAAGGAGAAAAATGTTCAGGTTCACATGTGCAACTTTTTAATTTGTAGTCAGTGTATGTAAATTCTCTGTGTGCCATGATGTTGTCTAGTTTCTATTTTCTGTTTTTCTATGGTTTTGGTGATCTTAATTGTTTTTTATGTTCATATTACAAAGTAGATATTAGACATGTAATGGAGATATATATATACATATACAAATATATTTTTCTGTAGAAGTGATTGCAAAGTAAAATCAATACTTGAAAAAATAAAGCACACATGGCAGCACTAGGGTGGATTTTTATTGTCAGTCAATGCCTCTGTTTATAGATTTTCTGGGGTTGTCATTGTTATTCATCAGCTTAATTTCTTTGCTTCTGGTACTGGAAAGGTTTAATCTCATTACAAACCCATTGAGTTTCTTTAGAAATACCACACTTATACATCTGCTACACCTAAAATATGATTTTGTAGTTAAGATCTTTTTATAACTGCATAAAGAGCATAATAATCAATCCATTCACCCATACTCCTTTGCGGGCACTATTCTGAGTACTCAGAACAAATTGTTGAACAAAACCAAAAAAATATCACTATCCCCTTGAGCTTTGGTTCTACTAAAAGAAAGGCATACATCTTAATAATTTAAAAAAATTGTATGCTAGTATGTAAAAGGGTGGTTAGTGTCATGGAAAAAGAAAGTGAAGCAGAGCAAGAGGAGGTAAGAGAAGGGGTCGGATTAGGATTCCCTTTGTACAGAGCGTGGTAAGGGCAGGCCTCACTGAGATTACAAATGAAGAAAGCTTAATGACCTTGAGAAGGTTAGCTAGGATATCTGGGAAAACAGGATTCCCAGAGAAGACAGCCAGAGCTGACATAAGAATCATGTTCAGTAAGCCAAAGAATAGCTAAAAGAAAATTGTGCCTGTAATGGAGAAAGCCAGGGAAAGAACAGTAGAAGAAGAGAATCCAAGATAGGAAGACTTGTTTAGCTGAAGCAACTAGGAGGATGGGAGTGTCAGTATTTGGAAAACATATAGCCCAAGAGTAAACTCGAATAGAACAAAATGTCTAATTTAAAAGTTTGGATTAGATTTCCAGGGTTTTTTGGTCCAGCATGTAAGTAGCTTAACAGTTGCCATCCCATTGCAAAAAGTAAAATACCCAAATAAAGTGGTGTTGTTGGTTGAAGCAATCTATAAATGTCAACTATATCCTGTTGTGATTAATGGTGCTGTTGAATTGAACTATGTCCTTGTTTAATTATACCAAATATTTAGGGAATAAATTATACTAAATCTCTACAATCTCTTCCAGAAAACAGATCAATAGAACAGAGAACCCAGAAATAGACCCACATAAATACATAAAGTTAACTGATCTTTGATAAAACTGATCTTTGACAATATAAGGAAACAGTGTTTTCAACAACTGCACCTAGAACAACTGGATATCCATATGCAAAAAAAAAAAGAATCTAGATAGATAATCTACTGCTTTCCTAAAAGTTAACTCAAAATGGATCATAGACCTAAGTATAAAATGCAAAATTATAAAACTCCTAGATTACATAAGAGAAAATTTACATAACATAACCTTGGGTTGGAAGATGCCTTTCTGGCTATGACACCAGAAGCAGGACTCATTAAAGAAAGAATAAGTTTGGCTAAAATTACAAATGTCTGTTGTGGAAAAGACAGTATAAAGAGAAAGAAGATACAAGCCATGACTGGAAGAAAATATATTCAAACAATACATCTTGTAAAGGACTCAACCAAAAGAAAATTATATAATGTAGGTATAAATATGTGTGTATGTATATATTGGAGTCTTAATACTCGGAAGTAAAAATATGAGCATTCGATTTTAATAATGGGAAAAAGGCCTGAATGGATATCTCATCAAAGAAGATTTGCAGATGTCATGTAAGCACATAAAAAGACATTCAATAGCACGTCATCATGAAATTGAAAATTAATTAACATTATATATCACTAGGGAATTGCAAATTAGCAGCAATGAGAAGCCACTACATAGCAATTAGAATGACCAAAATTAAAAGCACTGACAAACCAAATGCCAGCAAGGACATGAAGCAATAGGAACTCTCATTTGTTGTTTGTGGTAATACAAAATGGCACAGCCACCTTCAAAAACAAGGTGACAGTTTCTTATAAAACTAAACATATTCTTACCATACAATTGAGCAATTGCACTCCTTATTTTACCAAGTTGAAAACTTATGTCTAGACAAAAAGATGCCCACAGATGTTTAGAACAGCTTCGTTCATAATCACAAAATTGGAAGCAACCAAGATGTCTTTCAGTAGGTAAAGGGATAAAGTGTGACATATCCAGACAACGGAATATTACTCAGTGATAAAAAGAAATAAGCTGTCAAGTCATGAAAAGACTAGAGGAAACCTATATGCATATCACTATGTGAAAGAAGCCAATCTGAAAATGCTACACATTGTGATTCTAACTATATGACACTCTAGAAAAGGCAAAAGTATGAAGATAGTAAATCAAATGTCAGTGGATTCCAGGTAAGGAAGGAAAGCTGACTAAGCAGAATATGGTAAGTTTTTTAGGGCAGTGAAATTATTCTGTGTGTAGCATCTATTTTAAATTCCTGTCACTCTTAGGTAGATCACCAGAGTAGATATAGAAAAATATTTGCCAAAATTCATGCTCCTATACCTAGTTTCAACTGTAAAAGGACAATTACAAGAATCACAGCCTGATAAGAGCAGGATGACCACATGATGACTCTCATAGATGAAAATCTATTTCTAGGTGGCCCCACTAGCCATGCTACCTAGACCAGCAGAAGTGCTACCTAAGAATGATGGGAATTTAAGTGATAGAGTACTCTAGAAATCATGATAACCACCATCCCATAGAAGTTGGGACAGACAGAGTAACTTAATATGAGGTGCAAATGGTCAGAGCAGGACCCAACATGGAACAGTAATGTCAGGCGTTTGTTATGCCCAGATTTTCTCCAATCCCTTCATCACTTCTGCCTACCCTGCTCCCAGATCCTTTGGAGACAAAACCTACATAGTCACTTCTGTGTGACACCTGTGTCTCTTTGTCCTACTAACTCAGGTTACTAGAGCCACTTGTGCAGAGACTGGAGTGTCTGGAATTTACAGTCTCACAATCACCACGCCCACACCTTTTCCCTGCATTGTGTCTTTTGTGAGCTGTGAATGGTGTGGCTTCATAAAAGCCCAGCTAAGGTCACAGGGGCTCAGGACAAACTTTAGGATGCAATTTACACTCCATAGTTCTCTTGCAGCAATAGGGCTGCAGCAACTCTGCAGAAACTTTGGCTTGGCTTTTTGCCCTTTCCTCTCCTCCTCCCATTTCCTTCTGGTTTCTCTGGGGAGTAATTTTCTTGCACAAGAATCCTTGTCTTGCAGTCTGCTTCTTGGAAGCTCAAGCTAAAACATTTTGTTTGAGCTTCCATAACACCGTGTGTTTTTACTTTATATTACTAAACTCGTGGGCAATTATTTGTTCAAAGACTGTCTTCCCTGCTGGTATATAACTGCATACGTGCCAGGACCAGGCTGTCCGTGCACAGCTTCATCATTAGTATCTAGCCCAGTTTGTGGCACACAGATTCAATTACATGTTGGTTGATACACAAATAAGCAAATCAAGAAGGTCAAGAGTAATTAGCAAATTAGTGAAACTGTTTGTAATTAAAAAAAAAAAAAGCTTTATTGCTTTCAAGTAGATTTAATAAATTGACTTTGGATAGATAGATACACAAGCTCTGTTATTAAAAAATAAAAGTCCTTAAGAATCTCTTTGACAGTTTTCAACCCATCTGGACCTCTTTCCTCTTAATTTGTTGTTTAGTCTGTATTTTCCAGTTTGGGGGTCACTATCTTTATAAAAACAGGGGAGAAAAAGCACAGCAAGAATGGAGTAGGTACCCAATTACACTGAGTACCAAAGTTATCCTTTGCCTTCTTCCCCTAAGGCTCTATCCTTATAGTTACGATAAATTGAAAGAAGTTCAGAATATCTGATTTTTTTTTTAATAATATCAGTAAAGTACAGCACATGGTGTGAACTCCAAATCACTACTGTTGCTGCTAAGCAGGGTGTCAGCAAATGGCTCAGGTTGTTAGAGTAGTAAATACAAGAGAGGAAATGTGCATGCTAGTCTACACACTGGGGGCTCTTCAATGGAGAAGGAACCGACTGGTGAGTACTCCCAGTCACTTAAGGACACCAATTTGCTACAAATAGATTCCTGAATAATTTTAGGGCAAAGAACACTGAAGAGGAGAATAGATGAAAAAAAAAAATCTGTTTTCTATGCTAGCTTGCCTAGAATTTTAACTACCAAACTGAACTGATTTGAATTCTTTGCTTTTAAAATGCTTTTTTTTTTTTTTCTAAGTCCTTGTCTTCCTCTGTGAGTTGAATACACTTGACCCAATATAAATGCCAATTTGGGGTTGTAACATGGAAAAGAGACATGTTCAGTAACCCTGAGATCTTGCCTCCAACTTGTGCCACCTTCCCTTTGGGAGCTAAAGAAACTTTGCTCCAGATGAAAGAAATTAGGCTCTGTGAGTTGAATAGAGTCCAGGGGAGGAAAAAGTCAACGTACATGGCCTGCAAAAGATGTCTTCTTTATAACAGCCTCCTGCTAAAATATTAGAAGTTTTACCATCTGAAAGAATGAAAACTATATGTTTGACTTAACCCACTATAGGAAGAGACATTTTAACTTCAATTACTAAATCTCTATCGAACTGCATATTCCAATTATCTTAAAATATATGTAATTTATTTATTCCAAAATTTAGACAAAAGGTTTAGTCTCATCAGCAAATGTACAAAAAAAAAAAAAAAAAAAAAGAAGAAGAAGAAGGGAAAAAGCATCATTCATGGTAGTATTGTTTTATTTTTGTATTGTTTCATTGTGGTTCATTTGAAATTTTCTTAATACTCTTTCTACAGCTTGATAGTTATTTTTAATTATTAAATGTGTCTGTTCTCCAGGTCTTTCAAAATGTTTAATAAGCTTACAAAAGAATATACTGCTATGGTTAATAGAGATTAACAAATTACAAACAGAGCAATTCAAAGAAAAAATAGGAATTCAAGAGATATTTAAGTGACTAAACTAATGTGGCTCTAGCTTTCTGACAGCCAGCCACACCAATGAAAGAAGAGAAAACCCTACTACTTCCTTATAAGACATTTCCCAATTATAAATTACAGACTGAATTTTTCATTTGAAGATTTTATGTATGAGAACTGTTTGGTCCGTGAACATTATTCCTGGCAAAAATCTCACAGAAAATGCATGAGCCTTTCATGAAACATATTTGGTTCAATATACAGTGTGAATGATGGTGATTCTTTAAGTCAGGTTTATGTGGTAGACTCATCAAATGTGTTTTAATAACTTAAATTACCAAAAGAAATGAGTACCTTGTTTTTCCTAAGTGGAACAAAAATACTGAATCAATGGGATTAGAGTCATGTGTAACCACACTAGACTTAAAGACTAAAAGCTTCTGTATTATAAATATCATTTAAAAATTGGAAAAGATATTTGCAATGCATGTTACCCACCATTACATAATAAGCCGAATATATAACACTCTATAAGCACACACATACACAAATACACATATATGCACAAAACCTGGTAGAAATAGTTAAAGGACATGAACTTCAAAAAGAAAATCCATGGACTGAGGATATAGCTTAGTTGGTAGAGTGTTTGCCTCGCATGCTCAAGGCCCTGGGTTCAATCCCCAGCACCACAAAGAAAGAAAAAAAAGAGAAAAAAAAACCTCACATAACCATAATTATTAAATATGAATCAAAAAGAAACATACCAACTTGAGAGTAGATTAAGCTTTTAGGATGGAAGGAGATGAATTAGGAAGAATGTTCCCAGGAGACTTTGGTTTTTGTTAAAACTGAATCAAATATAGCAAAATGTCAGCATTTGTTAAAATATCTTCTATTTTCATTATAATTTGGAAACATAACACAATAATCATAAAAATTAGGAAACCCCCAAATTCAGGGTTCTATTAACATCTCCGGTCTACCTTTAATGTTGGAAACTCTAGTACTCAAGTATTCTTTCATTGTCTTCCCTTTGACAATCTTTC
The DNA here is from genome assembly GCA_025594165.1 of Tamias sibiricus. Classification (NCBI taxonomy): domain Eukaryota; kingdom Metazoa; phylum Chordata; class Mammalia; order Rodentia; family Sciuridae; genus Tamias; species Tamias sibiricus. The sequence goes on from CM046670.1 coordinate 49,514,096, forward strand.
ATCTACATCTGCCTAGACCTGCCATCCTGGTTCTTCTAGTGCCTGCTCCCTTTCCAGCACTCTGTGTAGCTGGTGCTGAGATATTTGCTCTTCGCCCTTCCCATTGTATTACAACATGCATCTTCCTTTATTATTGAGACTCAGCCCCAGAACCATTTCATACATTTTCTCCTAAAAGGATTAGAAAAATGGAGGGGTCAGGAGAGGAGAAGCAAAATAGATGAAAAGTAAAATCAAGCAAAAGGAATGCAGAATCTTGTGAAGCACCTACTGTTCCAGCCCCATTATATAAAGTAATGTAGAACCTCTCTTTTGTGACAATAAAGAGATCACTTGTTAAAACCCTTCCCTGCTTTTCATAATAAAATTAAGCTATCATCAGAATATTTATCCTCCCCTTGCTCTATCAGAAGACCATTTACCCAATAGATATTATTTGGCAGAATGTGGGGGGTATACCAGGGATTGAACTCAGGGGCACTATTCAACCATTGAGCCACATCCCCAGCCCTGTTTTGTTTTTGTTTTTGTTTTTTGGGGGGTAGTTCTTTTTTTTTTTCTTTGAAGTCGTTTTATATATAACAGTAGCATGCATTACAATTCATAGTGTATATATAGAGCAACTATTTACATAACACTATTTGTATACAAAGTATATTCATACTATTCATGTCTTCAATCATGCATTTAGGATAATGATGTCCATCTTATTCTATCACCTTCTTTTTTTTCCCCCTCCATACCCTCTTGCTCCCTCCCTTCCCCTCCCTCCCCTTTGACCTTTCTAGTGTTCCTCTAACCTTTCTATGTTCCCTCAACCCAACCCCACTGTGAACCAGCCTCCTTATGTCAGAGAAAACATTCTACATTTGGATTTTTGATATTGACTAACTTCACTTAGCATTATATTCTCCAACTTAATCCATTTACCTGAAAATGCCATTATTTTATTCTCTTTTATTGCTGAGTAATATTCCATTGTGTATATATACCACATTTTATTTATCCATTCATCTACTGAGGGGCATCTAGGTTGGTTCCACAACCTAGCTAATGTGAACTGTGCAGCTGTAAGCATTGATGTGGCTGTGTCGCTGTAATATGCTGCTTTTAAGTCCTTTGGGAATATACCCAGCAGTGGGATGGCTGAGTCATAAAGTGATTCCATTCCTAGTTTTCCAAGGAATCTCCATACTTTCTCTCCATACTTTTCATAACAGCTGCATCATTTTGCAGTCCCACCAGCAATATATGAGTGTTGCTTTTCCACCCACATCCTCTCCAACATTTATTGTTGTTTATGTCCTTAACAGCTGCCATTCTGACTGGAATGAAATGAAATCTTAGAGAAGTTTTGATTTGCATTTCTATAATTGCCAGCGATGTTGAACATTTTTTTCATGTATTTGTTGATTGATTGTGTATCTTCTTCATAGAAGTGTCTTCAATCCTTAGCCCATTTATTGATTGGGTTATGTGTTTTTTTGCTGCCAAGATTTTTGAGTTCTTTATATACTCTAGAGATTAGTGCTCTATCTGATGTGCATGTGGTAAAAATTTGTTCCCAATTAGTTGGTTCTCTATTCACCTCCCTGATTGTTTATTTTGCTGAGAAAAAGCTTTTCAGATTGAATCTATCCTATTTATTAATTCTTGATATAAATTCTTGCACTACAGGGCCTAATCTGACATGTTGGAGATTAGAGCTTACTTTTTCTTCTATTAGGCATATTGTCTCTGGTCTAATTCCTAGGTCCTTGATCCACTTTGAGTTGAGTTTTGTGCATGGTGAGAAATAAGGATTTAATTTCATTTTGTTGCACATGGATTTCCAGTTTTCCCAGCACCATTTGTTGAAGAGGCTATCCTTTCTCCAATGTACATTTTTGGTGACTTTGTCAAATATAAGATAGCTGAAATTATATGTATTAGTCTCTGTGTCCTCATTCTGTACCATTGGACTACCAGTCTATTTTGATGCCTATACCATGCTGTTTTTGTTACTATTGCTCTGTAGTATAATTTAAAGTCTGGTATAGTGATACCACCTGTTTTTCTTTTCTTGCTAAGAATTGCTTTAGCTTTTCTGGGTCTATTATTTTTCCAGATGAATTTCATGACTGCTTTTTCTATTTCTTTGAGGAATGTCATTGGTATTTTGATTGGAATTTTATTAAATCTGTATAGTGCTTTTGGTAGTATGGACATTTTGACAATATTAATTCTGCCTATCCAAGAACAAGGTAGGTCTTTCCATCTTCTAAGGTCTTCTATAATTTCTTTCTTTAGTGTTCTATAGTTTTCATTATAGAAGTCTTTCACCTCTTTCATTAAGTTGATTCCAATTTTTTTTTTTGATGCTATTGTCAATGGGGTAGTTTTCATCATTTCCCTTTCAGAGGCTTTGTCAATGATGTATAAAAATGCCTGTGACTTATGGGTATTGATTTTGTATCCTGCTACTTTGCCAAAGTCATTTACTAGTTGTAAAAGTTTTCTGGTGGAGTTTTTTGGGTCTTCTAGGTATATTATCATATCATCAGCAAATAGTGCTAGTTTGAGCTCTTCTTTTCCTATCCGGATCCCTTTAATTTCTTTCGTCTGTCTAATTGCTCTGGCCAGAGTTTCAAGTACTATGTTAAATAGCAGTGGTGAGAGGGGGCATCCCTGTCTTGTTCCTGTTTTTAGAGGGAATGCTTTCAATTTTTCTCCTTTTAAGATGATGTTAGCCTGGGGCTTGGCATAAATAGGTTTTATAATTTTGAGATATGTTCCTGTAATCCCTAGTTTTTCTAGTGTTTTGAACATAAAGGGGTGTTTTATTTTGTCAAATACTTTTTCTGTATCTGTTGAGATGATCATATGGTTTTTAATCTTTAAGTCTATTGATGTGATATATTACATTTATTGATTTCCGTATGTTGAACCAACCTGGCATCCCTGGGATAAACCCCACTTGATCATGGTGCACTATCTTTTTGATATGTTTTTGTATTCGATTTGCCAGAAGTTTGTTGAGGATTTTTGCGTCTATGTTCATTAAAGATATTGGCCTGAAGTTTTCTTTTTTTTTGCTGTGTCTTTGCCTGGCTTTGGAATTAGTGTAATACTGGCCTCATAGAAAGAGTCTGGAAGAACTCCCTCTTTTTCCATTTCCTGAAATAAGTTAAAGAGTATTGGTATCAGTTCTTCTTTGAAGGTCTTGTAGAACTCAGCTGTAAACCTGTCCAGTCCTGGGCTTTTGGTTTGTAGTTTTTTGATGGCATCCTCTATTTCCTCACTTGAAATTGATCTGTTTAAATTGTATATAGCCTCCAGATCCAGTTTGGGCAATTCATATGACTTTAAAAATCTGCCGATGCCTTCAATATTTTCTATTTTATTAGAGTACAAGTTTTCAAAGTAATTTCTAATTATCTTCTGTATTTCTGAGGTGTTTATTGTGATATTTCCTTTTTCATCATGGATGCTAGTAATTTAAATTTTTTCTCTCCCTTTTTTTTTGTTAGCATCGCTAAGGGTCTGTCAATTTTGTTTATTTTTTCAAAGAACCAACTTTTAGTTTTGTCAATTCTTTAAATTGTTTCTTTAGTCTCAATTTCATTAATTTCAGCTCTGATTTTAATTATTTCCTGTCTTCTACTGCTGTTAATGTTGATCTGTTCTTCCTTTTCTAGAGCTTTGAGATGTGATGTTAAGTCATTTTTTTTTCTTTTAAGGAATGAACTCAATGCAATGAATTTTCCTCTTAATACTGCCTTCATAGTGTCCCAGAGATGTCTTTTTTTTAATATTTATTTATTTGCTTTAGTTGTACACAATGCATTCATTTTTAAGTAGTGCTGGGGATCGAACGCAGGCTGCACACGAGCTAGGCCAGCACTCTACCTCTGAGCCACAACCCCAGCTCCAGTGCCTTAACCTTTTAAAAGCCCCCTGCCCATGCCACAGTGGAACAGACCACCAAGCCCTCCCCTCGGTTTCCCTGGCAACATTTGGTCAATTGTGGGGAAGGGGTATTCTACATCAGACGGCCAGAGGAAATGCTGCTTTCTGCAGGTGCTCAATTATGGGGAATTGGTTTACTCCTGGTCAACCAGAGCGGAACTACTCCTTCCTTCAGGTTTTCCTGCAAGGCTTGTTTGTGTGTAGGTCTTTCTCACATACTCCAGATGTTCACAGCTGCCAGCCAAGAACTGGGAGTTTCTCCTAGTGAGACATAGGAGGTGAATTTATAGGTGGGGTGTCCCCCAATCTCTAGTATCACCTAGTTGAGAGGACACTTACACTGATGGAGTCGTCACCACCACTAGGTGAGCATCACAGCAGGAGTCTGGTGCCCAGCCATGACTACATAGTAGGGGCAGAAGCCCATAGAAGAGACAAAGCCTGTAAAGATTAACCCAAGGTGGTGAGGTAGTCTCACCAGGAACAACTTCCAATCATCCTCAGTAGTTTTGTCTCAAAACCGAGGACCCAAACAAAAGACCACCTATAGACTTAGTGGACAGTAGGGATGAGCCTTACCTGTGAAAGCTGTGGAGGGGCTACCCCTGACCACATGGTAACCCTGGGAATGCAGGACATTCAACGGTCATTTCCCTGGGAACTGTAGATCATTTAGGTCAACTAGAGACAGGGGTCTTGCCTGGAATGTCTGCTGGTGGGTGTGGAGAGGGTGTTCGGCAGAATGGAGGGGAAAGCGAGGAACAAGAGACAGGTAAGCTAGAAATAAAAGGCAGACACCAGGCAGAGATACACACTACAGTTGATTTGTAAGAGTTGACAAATAAAGGCCACCTCTCTATACAGCGGAGAGAGGAAAAACAGGCTTGGATTCCGTGTCCCAGAGGTTTCTATACGACGTATTTGTGTTCTCATTCACCTCTAGGAATTTTTTAATCGCCTCCTTGATGTCTTCTGCAACCTCTTATTCATTCAGTAGTATGTTGTTTAGTTTCCAGTTGTTGGAGTAGCTTTTTTATTTTTTGTTTTATCATTGATTTCCAACTTCATTCCATTATGGTCTGATAGAATGCAGGGTAGATCTCTACTTTTTTATATTTGCTGAGATTTGCTTTGCGGCATAATATATGGTCTATTTTAGAGAAGGAGCCATGTGCTGCTGAGAAGAAAGTGTATTCATTCACTGAGGGATGGAATGTTCTATATATGTTCATTAGGTCTAAGTTATTAATTGTTTTAATGAGGTCTAAAATTTCTTTATTTAGCTTTTGTTTGGATGATCTATCCAGTGCTGAAAGAGGTGTGTTGAAGTGCCCTAGAATAATTGTGTTGTGGTCTACTTTACTCCAGAACTTGAGAAGGGTTTGTTTGATGAACGTAGGTGCCCCATTATTTGGGGCATATAGATTTATAATTGTTATATCTTGTTGATGAATGGTTCCCTTAATCAGTAAAAAATATTCATTTTTGTCCCTTTTGATTAAATTTGGCTTGAAGTCTACCTTATTTGATATGAGAATGGAAACCTCTGCTTGCTTCCATAGCCCTTTTAAGTGGTCAGATTTTTCCCAGTCTTTCACCTTCAGTCTGTTGATGTCTTTGTCTATGAGGTGGGTGTCTTGGAGACAGCATATTGTTGGATCATTTCTTTTAATCCAGTCTGACGGTCTGTGTCTTTTGAATGGTGAGTTTAGGCCATTAACATTCAGGGTTATTATTGAGACATGATTCGTATTCCCATCCATTTTTATTTATTTATGGTATTTAACTTGATTTGATTTCTCCTCTGGTTGGTGTTTACTTTAGTGTAATAATTCCCTTTGCTGATTTTCATTGTTAGTTTTCTTTTCTTCTTCATGGAATATTTTGCTCAGGATGCTCTGAAATGCAGGCTTTCGAATTGTGTAATCTTTAAAATTTTGTTTGTTGTGGAAGGTTTTTTTTTTTTTTTTTTTCATCTTCAAATCTAAAGCTTAATTTTGCTGTACATAGATTCTTGGTTTACATCCATTTTCTTTCAAAGCTTGAAATATGTTGTTCCAGGATCTTCTAGCTTTTAAGGTCTTGGTTGAAAAATCTGCACATAATCTAATTGGTTTCCCCCTGTATGTAATCTGATTCCTTTCTCTTGTGGCTTTTAATATTCTCTCCTTGTTCAGTATATTAGGCATTTTCATTATAATGTGACTTGGTGTGGATCTGTTGTGATTTTGTACATTTGGTGTTTGGTAAGCCTCTTGAACTTGGTTTTTCCATTCATTCCTCATATCTGGAAAATTTTCTGCTATTATTTCATTGAATAAGTTACTCATTCCTTTGGTTTGGAACTCTGCACCTTCCTCTATCCCAATCACTCTTAAATTTGGTCTTTATATGCTATCCCATATTTCTTGAATGTTCTGCTCATGATTTCTTACCATTTTCACTGTGTAGTCTACATTTTTCTCCAGATTATATTTTGTCTTCATTATCTGAGGTCCCTTCTTCCAAGTGGTCTAATCTGTAAGTGATGCTTTCAATTGAACATTTAATTTTGGTTTATTGCTTCTTTCATCTCCATAATTTGTTTGGTTTCTCTTTAGAACCTCTATCTCCCTATTGAAGTAATCTTTTGCTTCTTGTATTTGTTTATGGAGTTCTTTTTCAAAGTGATCTTTTACTACCTGTATTTTCTCCCTCATTTCCTTCTTGAGTTCATTCTTGAGTTTCATGAACATTTGGATTATGTATTTTCTGAATTCCTTCTCTGACATTTCATCTACTGTTCTTGCCAGGGAATCTGCTAAGGAGGTATGTTGATTTGTTTGGGACACTTTCTTCCCTTGTTTTTTTATATTGCTTGTGTGACTTTTCTTCAAGCGCTGTGGAACCTTGACTTTTTCTTTTTACCTTAAAGCCTTATGATGCTCCTGTAGTACAATGCTATCAGATCCCCTTATAAATACTTTACACTTTAAAACCAAACATTTTCTATTCAGATAATCACAATTTGGTCACAATGTACAGAAATAGTGAATTCAGATATTGTCTCCAATTTACTCAATATGTTTGTAATGGGGTTTATAATTTCAAATATTGGACACAGAGGTGATATGCTTAGGAGGAAGGAAGTGAGGATATTGCATCATTTTTTTCTTAGGAAGTGTGAAAAGAGAAATCTATGGAAGTAGTTTAATATCAGCAGAAGAGAGAGGAAAGGAATGAGTGAACAATTTAGTGGGAAGACCGATGTATATATAAAACCAAACTTATGCAAATGTTGAGAGAAATAAAAAATGTGAAAGTAGTAGAAATTAGTGAAAAAGAGGAGAAAGAGAAAGTGAGTCAAAAAAACAGAGAAGAAACTATATATAACACTGCTTTGATGTATTGTTTCATTACCCCAGTTCTAAAAATCCTAATTCCTGTATAAAACCTGTTTTCATCTCTGTTGAGAATGCAAGAACAGGGTGTAAATAGGAAAGATAAGGGAAGAAGAAAAGACAAAAAAGGTAGAAAGATAAAAAAAAAAAAAAAAAAAAAACAAAGTTGAACCCACAAGTAAGTTTCAGTCACACAGCCTTTAGGGAAGCTTTTCTGTTTCACCCTCAGGCTGTTAAGTTAGTTGTCCCATGGATCACTCCCTGGCTGTTGTAGAGTATTTGTGGGTAGAGTCAAGTCTGCATACCTGGTTAACCGCTGAATGGTGCTGGGAGTTGGGGCATTAGGTGAATGGCACCGAAAGACGGTCTGTCCAGAAGGTGTCTACTCTCCAGCTCCTCCACAGTTGCAGAGTCATGGGGGCCATCCCGCTGGACTCAGATATGCGTTCTCCCGCTGGCTGATCATGGCCCACCCAGCTGTATGTAGGATCATACACTGGCAGATTCCTCCTTGTCTGCCCTCTGGTTTCCACGCAGCTGTCTCTCCCTTCTTCTTTCCTTCTTTCTGCATCTACTTCAGCCATAGTAAAAAATGGCAGCAATCATTCTCCACATCTAATTTTCTGCCTATCCTTCCGCGCTGCTCCAGGGACTTTGCCCTACCACACTGTTTCCGCTGGCTCCACTGCTGCTGGTCTGCTGGTTGTGCTGGGGACGGGTGTGGATTCGATCTGGGGCCACTGTCCCTTCCACCTCACAGCTCTGGCTCCATCCTGCAGCACCTGTGCTCTGGGCAATGCTGCTGAAGCTGTGCGGCTCAGCTCTGCTCTCAGTGTTCCCTGCTCACTCCCCAACCACCAGTATCCTTGCACAGACTATTTTTTTAGGAAAGTTCTTCAAACCATCAAGGAGTTGAACATTTTTATTTTATATGAACTTGCTGAAAAGCTATCTGTCTGCTTTCTTGGTTTCATTCCACGAAGCAGCCCTAAAAGTGACCTTCTCTATTCCACCATCTTTTCTTCCCCCTATTTTGTATTTTATTTAGAGACAGGGTCTCACTGAGTTGCTTAGCGCCTCCCCATTGCTGATGCTGGCTTTAAACTTGCGATCCTCCTGCCTCAGGCTTCCGAGATGCTGAGATTACAGGCATGCACACTACACCTGGCTATCCAACAGATTTTAAGTATACTTTCAATGATTATAATTTTGGGCAGTCATTAACCAGTTTGATTTGGGATTCTGTTTTCAAACAATAAGGCAGCTCTAAAACTCTTAGGTTTCTTTCATTGTCTTCCTATTGGCAATCTTTCATTTACATCTGCCTAGATCTGCCACCTTTTAATATTTTAATCTCTTTCTTTTACTCTATTTTGAAGTCTCAAAGTTTAAGACTCTAAGCAAGATATAATCAATTTTTTCAGTTCACTGTCTTCATGGTTGTCTTGACTCTATCCTTTTCCATGTATATATTTTCTTTTTGGGATGATTTCTCTATGATAGCCAATGTGGGTAGTTGCTGCTGGCAACAGACATCTCTTTCTTGACACTTCTAACAAGAGAGAGCAAAATAACCTCTCTCTCACCCATGAGATAAAAATACTTCCTCAAGAATTTAAATAAGCCATGTTAGATTGTGTAGCCACCATTGTACCAGAGGACCGCCATGTGCTGCTTGGCTTCAGATTGGGTGTTTTAACCAATTGTTAGCAAATAGGTTGATTATTAGCAAACCAGTAAGTTGATTATTTCTGTGAATATGGTTGGTCATTTCCAAAACATATGCTGAAATTTGGTCCCTAGTGCAACAGTGTTGAGAGTTGGTGGGGACTTTAAGAGGTGTTTGGGTCATGAGTGCTACTCTTGTGAGATTGCGTTGACTCACATGGGGTTGGATTAGTTACCTTGAAAGAGGGTTGTTACAGTGAGACTGCCCTTTGTTTCTTCTGTATGTGTCTGCTTACTCTTCTGTTTTCTGCCATGAATTGAAGCAGTAGTATGAGACCCTCATCAGTACCATGTTCTTTGACTTTCCAGTCTCCAGAGCCATAATTCAAAACAAACTGATTTTCTTTGTAAACTACCTGGTCTCAGGTATTTTGTTATATACAATTACCAAGGAAAGCTTTGAGTTGAGGCTTTAGACCAATCTATTTGGCTCTGGAATTGGAAATTGTTTTTCCTGATCCTCTTGGGCTCTGTGGAAGAGGAGTAGATCTCTCAAGCACATAAAGACTTGCTTAGGAAGGACTTTCTTTCTCTTCCTCCTAGGTAGCGAGCCAATATGTTTACAGTCTGCACTGACCAGACTAAGTCTAAGAAATGGTGATAGTATGGTGGGAAATTACTTTAGAGACTATTATCTGGCTTGTCAAAAATCCATTTCTACTTAACCCAAATTATTGAAGAGGGAAAGACCACTTTCTAAAAGACTTTTCTTAAATATTATATTAAGCTCATGCAAGTTGGCCCATACCCAACATTAGACCATAGAATCAAAAGCCAAAGAAACTCACATGCTTTGTGCTGCTATAAAATTGTATCCTCATTAGCATATGAATTTATTGCCATGGTAATTATGATGCCATAGGTTGAATGCTATCACTTCAGAACAGGATCAGCAAACTAAAGGTCTTGGGACCTGAAAAGAAAGCCTTCTTGCTAATAAGAACAAATACAATTATAAGTTGGGCATCAAAACAATGAGATATACTAAGCAAAATGAGAAGATCTTGTACTTCAAAGGGACACACTTGAAATTCAAGGAAATGAGATTGTATTTCACTTATGATTTATCCTACTTCTAAGTGAGGTATCCTTTAACATGAAATCTCATAAAACATAGGGCAGCTAAAAACAACTTGAAAAGAAAAGAATGAAAGAAAGGGATACGGAGAGAAAGCACTCTGGGGGCTTTGGGATGGAGACTACATTTCCCTTTTCCAACTTTTTAAATCTACATTCTGGAAAATTTCTCAACCTCAAGCTCACTAGCTTGCTTTTCAGCTGTTTACTTTCTACTATACAGCCAGTGTGTTCAGCTGGTGTATACTAACATTTCACTTCCAACATATAAAATTATTATTTTATTAATACATACCAGTTGTACATATTAATGGTGTTCATTGTATCCATTGTGATATTTCCATATGTGTATACAGCATGCACTGATCAAATTCAACTACCCCTTTTTCACCTTCCCTGCCCCCAACAACACACACTTCTCAATCTCTTGTCAGCACTATTCTATTTTTCCGGTTGACTAATTTTTGCATCCAAGTGTAAGAGAGACCACCTAAGATTTGTCTTTCTGTGCCTGGTTTATTTTGCTTAACACATTTTCTAGTTCCACCTATTCTGGCAATGACAGGATTTTATTCTTCTTTATGGCTTAGTAATAACTCATTGTATATGTATATACCACATTTTCTTTATTCATTCATTTGTTGATAGTGCCACAATAAACATGGGTGTGCTGGTATGTCTTTAGTATGCTGGTTTTAGTTCCTTTGGATATATACCTAGAAGTGGGATAGCCAGATCATATGATAGATTGGTTTTTAGTTTTTGAGAATCCATACTGTTCTCCAAAATGGCTGTGCTAATTTACATTCCCACCAACAGTGAATTATTTCCTTTCTTTATATCCTTGCCAGCATTTTTTTTTGCTTGTTTGCTAATAGCAATTCTAAATGAAATAATATAGTATCTCTTTGTGGATTTAAAATATATATGCATATATTTTATTTGTGGATTTAATTTGCATTTCCCTAATGGCTAATGATAGTGAACACTTTTTCATATTGGCATTTGTATTTCTTCCTTTGAAATTTTCTTTTAATAACATTTGCCCATTTTTTTAAAGAAGTTCTTTTTTTTATACCTATATTTTTGTTTATTTATTTTTTATGTGGTTTCTGAGGATTGAACCCAGTGCCTCACACATGTAAGACAAACGCTCTACCACTGAGCCACAACCCCAGCCCCCCATTTGCCCATTTTTAAATTGGATTACTTGGTTTTTCTTGTTGAGGTTTTTTCAGTTTCTTATATATTCTGGGTATTAACACTCTGTCAAAAGAATAGCTGGCAAATATTTTCTCCTGTTCTGTAGGTTTTTTTCTTCAATGTTGTTTCCTTTGCTGTGTGGAAGCTTCCTAGTTCTATGTAATCCCATTTGTCAACTTTTGTTTCCTATGCTTTTGGGATTCTTTGCAGAAAATCATTACCTGTTGCCGGGTATGGTAGCTCACGCCTGTAATTTCAGCACTTGGAGGCTGAGGCAGGAGGATCACAAGTTCAAAGCCAGCCTCAGCAATGACAAGGCACTTAGCAACTCAGTGAGACCCTGTCTCTAATAAAATGCAAAAAGGGATGGGGATGTGGCCCAGTGGTCGAGTGACCCTGAATTCAATCCCTGGTACAAGAAAAAAAAAAAAAAAAATCATTACCTGTACCCATGTCTTGATATGCCTCCACTATGTTTTCTTCTTGTAGTTTGAGTTTCAGGTCCTATGTTTAGGTCTTTGATCCAATTTGAGTTGATTTTGTACAGGATGAGAAATACAGATCAAGTTTCAGTCTTCCCTATGTGGATATCCAGTTTTCTCAAAACCATTTGTCAAAGAGGCTATTGTTTTTCCAATATGACTTTGTGAAAAGCAGTTGGCTGTAGATGTGTGGGACTATTTCTGGGCTCTCCATTCTATTCCAGTAGTCGGTGTTTGTTTTTATGCTAGTATCATGCTGGTTTGGGTTACTGTGGCTCTGTAGTATGTCTTCAAACCAGGAATTATAATGCCTATAGCTTTGTTCTTTTGGGTCAGGATTGCTTTGGCTATTCTGGGACTTCTGTGTTTCCATATGAATTTTAGGATTGTTTTTCCTAGTTCTGTGAAGAATGTCATTAGTAATATAATCTACAGATTATATTGAATTGGTAGATTGTTTTCAGTAGTATGAGCATTTTAACATTTTAATTAACATTAAACATTAGCATTTTAATATTAATTTAAATTTATTATAATTTATTATTTATAATTTACTTATAATTTATTATTTTAATATTAATTCTTCCAATCTATGAACCTGGAAGGTCTTGCCATATTTTTTTTAGATGTATCTTCTTCAGTTTCTTTGTCCAATCAGTGTTTTGTAATTTTGTATACATCTTTCACATATTTAGTTTACTTTATGCCTAGATATTTGTGTGTATGTGTGTATGTGTGTGTGTAGCTATTGTAAATGGGATTACTTTCATGATTTATTTCTCAGAAAATTAATACTTGGTGTATAGAAGAGATGTTGGGTTTTGTATGCTCATTTTTATGTTCTGCTACTTTTTGAATTATTTTATCAGTCTAAGTCTTTTGGTAGAGTCTTTGAATTTTTATATGTACAGAATTGTATCTTTCTCCTTTCCTACTTTTGTGCCTTATATTTATTTTTCTTGCCTAACTGCTCTGACTAAAATGTCTATTATTACATTGAATAAGAGCAATGAGAGTGCACACATTTGCCTTATTATCTTTCAGTTTTTCCCCTTTCACTATTGTATTGGCTACAGTTTGTCTCATAAAGCCTTTATTATGCTGAGGCATGAACCCTATATACTAATTTATGAAGGAACTTTTACCATGAAGGGATGGTGAATTTTTATCAAAGGATTTTTGTGCATCTGTTGAGATGATCATATGATTTTTAGCCTTCATTATGCTGATGTGGAGTATTATGCTTATTGATTTGCATATGTTGATTCATCCTTGCATTTCTAAGATGAAAGCACCTTGATCATTGTGAACATCTCTTTAATGTGGCATTGAATTTGATTTGCTAGAATTTGGCGGTGAATTTTCCCATCTAGTTTCATCAGGGATATTGGTATAGAGTTTTTCTTTTTTTTTTTTTTTTAATTATTTATTTACTTATTCATAATGCACAAGTATAGTATCTTTTTACATACAACTGCTTGTATAAAAAGTATATAAGTACCATTCAGATCTTCAATCATGCATTTAGGATAATTATATCCATCTCATTCAACCACTAATTTTTTTTCCTCCTCCCCCCCAGCCCCTCTTGCTCCCTCCCTTCCCCTCCCTTTCCATTGACCATTCTAGTGTTTCTCTGATTCTATGTACTCCCTTCCAACAACACTGTGAACTAGCCTCCTTATATCAGAGAAAACATTTGGTATTTGGATTTTTGAGATTGACTAATTTCACTTAGCATTATATTCTCCAACTTCATCCATTTACCTGCAAATGCCATTATTTTATTCTCTCTTATTGCTGAGTAAAATTCCATTTTGTATATATACCACATTTTCTTTATCCACTCATCTACTGAGGGACATTTAGGTTGGTTCCACAACCTACCTATTGTGAATTGTGCTGCTATAAACATTGAAGTGGCTGTGTCAGTGTAATATGCTGTTTTTAAGTCTTTTGGGAATAGACCCAGGAGTGGGATGGCTGGGTCGTAGGGTGGTTCCATTCCCATTTTCCCAAGAAATCTCCATACTGCTTTCCATAGTGGTTGCACCATTTTACAGTACCACCAGCAATGTATGAGTGTGCCTTTTTCCCCACATCCTCTCCAACATTTATTGTTGTTTGTGTTCTTGATAGCTGCCATTCTGACTGGAGTGAAATGAAATCTTAGAGTAGATTTGATTTGCATTTCTCTAATTGCCAGCGATGTTGAGCATTTTTTCATGTATTTGTTAAATGTGTATCTTCTTCTGAGAAGTGTCTTTTCAATTCCTTAGCCCATTTATTGATTGGGTTATTTGATTTTTTGGTGTTAAATTTTTTAGTTCTTTATATATTCTAGAAATTAGTGCTCTATCTGATGTGCATGAATAGTATGTATATTATTGAAATGTGAAAGAACCAAAGTAACGCCATTTTCTTCTGACATGACTCCATTTTATGCTTGCTTAAAATGTTTTCTTTTCAGCCTTCTGACAGCTGTATCTATGTTGACAGTACAGTAGGACCTTCCCACAGCCCTAAGGCCTTGATGTATAACAAAAATGACTCTGAAATGTATAATCAAAATAATTCTCTCATGTAATCAAAATATCTGTCTCAACAGGTCTCTCAGACCTACATTTGGCTCAATTGTCCTTGTGGTTTTTGCCTTTATAAACTGAGAAATCCTACTACTCTAATGGGATTTCCTTTAATGTAATGTCATACTTTACTCATGCAGATTTTAAAATTCTTTGTCTTGTACTTTTTACAGTTTGACTATCATATGCCATGGTAGAGATCTTTTCTGCTCATGTCTATTTGGGGTCCTGTAAGTCTTCTATACATGGATGCCTATATGTTTCCCAAGATTTGGAAAATTTTTGCTATTATTTCACTGGACAGGATTCTCTGCCCTTAGCCTTAGTCTCATTGCTTTTGGGTATTCCAAAACGTGTATATTAGTTTAGTCAGGGATGTCCCTAAGGTTTTGACTACTCTCAACATTGCTTTTTCTTCCTTTCTTTCCTCCCTTATTTCCTCTCCCCCTCCCTACTCTTCTTTCTCTTCCCCTTCTTCTTCCTCCTCCTTCTTTTTTTGTGGGTATTTCAAAAGACCAGATATTCATTATTTCACTTGATTTAAGCTGTTTTGGGGGGCTTTTAACTGTATTTTCATTTGACCTATTGAGCTCTTCATTTTTAATATTTCAGTTCAGTTCTTTTTTCAATATCTCTCTTTGCTGAATTTCTCATTCATATCCTGACTTGTCTTCCAGATGTCATTTAACTGTATTTTTAGATCCCACTGAGATTTTTTATAATCATTCTTTTAAATTCTTTATTAAGAATTTCTTTCACTTTGTTTTCTTTGGAATATGTGAAACAGCATTATTATATTATTTTGAAGGCATTATATTACCTTACGTATACATATTTATTTTGCTCCTATGTTGAGCTTTGGGCAATTGGTAGATACATCTACCACTTTTATGAGGTGGCTTTTTTTTTTTTTTTTTTTTTTGGTACTGGGGATTGAACTCAGGGGCACTCAACCACTGGGCCACATCCCCAGCCCTTTTTTGTATTTTATTTAGAGACAGGGTCTTACTGAGTTGCTAAGTGCCTCGCCATTGCTGAGGCTAGCTTTGAACTTGCCATCCTCCTGCCTCAGCCTCCCAAAGTGCTGGGATTACAGGCGTGCGCCACCGCTCCCGGCAAGGTGGCCTTCTTAATAAGTGGTTATCTCCCAAAGCTGTGCCTTGGGGTGTTGGTTTGTTATACAATGTTTGCTTTGATTCTAGATGTGCACCAAAGAATAGTCTCCCTGTAGCTTCTGTGGCTGTAATAATGACTTGGAGCCAGAATGTACCATGGCAGAATTAGAGAGACCCACTGTCTCTGTAGTCTCCATGAGAATGGGGACTTTAACAGGTAGTTGTGGTATAGACAGAATGGGTACAGGGTGCTCACTGTGTGGCTACCTCCATAATGGGAATGGTAGCCCCCAATGCAAGGAGGATTGGAGTTTTCTCAGTCACTATGGATACTAGCCCTGGTACTAGAAAGGGGCTCTGGTACTGGAAATCCCTGCAATGGTGAGAGGCCTGAAGAATTTGACTGACCAGAGAGGTAAGCCCAGATGTTCCATAGGGAGAGGCCATAGTGGAAACCACAGTACTCCCTCTGTGCTTCTCCCACCTGATAGCAGTGTTAGCTAGGATGAGGTAATGGGATGAGGTAACTGCTTCTTTGGTGACAATTCCTGCCCAGGCTACAGCTGGGAAATTTTTCTTTTGGGGCCTCCTTTGGCTGTGCACACACATGGACAGGGTAATTGCTGTGATTTTCTCCCTCCAACTCCTTCAGTTGTAGTGACTTCCCAGGAGCAAGAAGGAGTGGGACATAGCTAGAGCCAATTAAAGTTGCTTTGCAGTATACCCAGGGTCAGGGTGACAGCTAGAGCCATGGAGTTGATCAAGGCTCCCTCAATATGCCCCAGTGTAGAGGGCAACAGTGAGAACTTTGGTGTTCCTTACCTACCTTGTCAGTAATAGGAGCTTGAGAGTGGTACAGGGGCAGGGATGGCAGGAATCAGGTGTCTGCCTTCAGTCCCAGCACTGGATGAATCCACCTGTGGGTAGTACCCTCTGTTTCCCTCCATGTCACAATACACATAGTCTTCCTACAGTGCAGAACACCCAGCACAATTAGTCTCATGGGTCTGGACCAAGTTGAGTTTGTGAAATAGATGCCCTCCAAGCCAATGCAGTGGAATGTCTGTGGAACCATGGAGATGGGAATGTACAGGAATTTCTGATCCATAAAGCAATACAAATTCAGACAATTGCTCCCTTTTCTAGTTGACTCCTGGCTATAGCACACTTGAGAGTTTGTTGCTAGGCGATGTGAAATTCTTTCCCAAAGCAACGCTACTGTGCAGATTATAGATTACTTATCTAAATGGACTGAAAGCTTAAAAGGATCATGAAACTTTCCAGAAGCAAGAACTGCCAGCACCTGCACTGACAAGAGTTTGCTTGAATTCTTTCATCCTTATTCCTGCAAAGGGGAGACTACCTCTTCTGACTATACAGCCATGGTGGCAGATACCAGGGGATTTTGTTTCTTTTACTGTGCTGTTGTCCATAGTCTCTGAATCTTATGAGGTTTCAGACTCTGATATCCAGTGTTCTTCCATGGTTACTCACCTCAAAATGCAGCTATATATCTGCTACTTTGGTTCTTCCTTTTGGAGGAGGTATTAAGTGTTGGCCATTTCTTTTCAGCTACCTTGAATCTCAAAATTAAACCATTTTAATAGGGTGATATTTGCATCTTTATTGAGATTATCAGCTATGCTTCTGAAGTTCTCTTATTTTTTTTCCTCCCTTGGTACATTCTTTTCTTTGCTTAGTTTTGTTTTTCTGATTCATAATTGTGGCTTCCCGCTAATGCTGGGTGAATCTTGATTGTATACACATTTTTGTACTAAAATTTTCATATTAGCCTGTTATATTTATTCTATAATTTGTACATTGGAGAAGTGGGGCAGGCTGTTAGGTCTATGAGATACACAAGCCTCTCTAAGTGTAGAAGAGATGGTGGGAGAAACTTCTAGGTAGGTTGTGCTCATTCCTCATAATCTGAATACAGATTTATCCAATTCAAATATCCCGCTCTCTGTTCCAGCCTGGAAGAAATCATCTCTATTGCTCTGTGTTACCCAAGCACAGAGTGGTTGTATACAGAAGTCAAAATGCCCAGTTAAGCCAGGCATGGTGTCACATGCCTGTAATACCAGCAGCTTGAGATGCTGAGGCAGGAGGATCACAAGTTCAAAGCCAGCCTCAGCAAAAGTGAGGTGCTAAACAACTCAATGAGACCCTGTCTCTAAATAAAATACAAAATAGGGCTAGGAATGTGGCTCAGTAGTCGAGCACCCATAAGTTCAATCCCCAGTTACCTGACCCCCCCCCCAAAAAAAGTGCCCAGCTATTGCCAGTCACTCTAGGATCCCAAGACACATGTATCAAACTTCCTTGTTTGGAGCACCCTTGCAGCTGTCGTTTTCAACAGTACCTTCTTTCATGTACCTTGAACTATGGGTTTGCTCTTCACTCTGCTCCATTTGTCTGTCTCTCAAGAATGCATCATAATCACTGGCCCATGCAGTACACTGTTTCTCATAGTCTAGTGTAATCACAGATTTATGAAAACATGTTTTAAGTCATTTTCAGGGCTTGAGGCAAGAAGAGGGACATTGTAGCAGGTACCCATTCTGCCATTTTTAAGTAAAAGTCTATAATGTTTTCCCAGTGATATGTAAAATACAGAATTAGCCAGTAGTGGAAAAATTTTTTTTTTAAAACACACTGCTTATATATGAGAATCAGGCCAATGTATATTTTTACTCCATTCACACAGTCTCCACCTGTAATTGGTCATAACAAGGCCCATAGTAGGCTGAATTATGTATAAAGAACTTGATGATATGTAACTGCACAGCTAGAATGTTTATGTAGCAGTAGATAGTCCCTTCAGCATTGATTTCTCTGTAACCCCTCCCCTTACCCACCCATTCTAGACAAATGGTATAAATGGCCACTGCCCAAGGGTATTGACTCTTATGTTTTGATGGACTTACTTTTATTCCTCATGCACTGTCAAGACCATTGAATTTCAGAATTGAGGAGGAACCTTACAACTCAGCAATGTAGATGTTATCTTTATTTGTCATGTGAGGAAACTGAGGCTCAGTGAAGCCATTCAAACTCAGCTAATTACGGTTGAATGCCGAGCTTGCATATATCTGCCTGCCTAAAGTCAAATATTATTGATTGAATGCTGCTCTTAAGTCAGCATACTTTAATATAGCTCCATCTCAAAGTGGTGATTCTCTAACTTCTGTTGTATTTACTCAAATTCCCACCCCACCCCCAAAACAAACTCTTATCATGGGGTTGAACCGTATGTATTTGTTTTTATAGTCCAAAGATAGTCAACATTGGCTGTTTGTTTCAACCTAATATACTCTAACAGAGTGGAGAAGGTTTTACTTTTTAGTAGCCAACATATGCATTCCTCAGAGGTACCTTGAGCCTGCTGGGAATCCACCTTGATAAGCCAAACTAAGGCAGGCAGACCTTTCCAGGAATGGATACCAAAGTTTCTCATGGAGAAAACAGTTTGTCCCTGAAGTGGATGGAGGAGGAAGCATCAGGAAAGTTATGGCAGAGTGCAAATTCTGGTAATTAGTGGAAATGATTAGGTTTATTACTTCCTTAGATCAAGAAAATGGATGTTTGAAGCAATCCTATCTGGATCTCAAGGATAAAGGAATCTTTCACTAGATCCAAGACACTACTCTTCATGTGTGTCTTGAGCAACCAGCACCATGAATCAGGAACCAAAGCTGTGTTTACACATATGGCAGTGGTAGGCATTCATTAAATGTTCATTGAACTAAGGAACAATCATCCCAATTAAACTGTCAGTATTTTACTGAATGTCATATAAGATAATCTACATTTTCTACAGTGCCTTTACTGAATGTCATATAAGATAATCTACATTTTCTACAGTGCCTTAAGCATGTGTTAAAAATGTGAAAGGCATTTATTAAAAGCTAGATTCTGATTGTCAGTCTCTCAGCTTTAAGACTGGTGAAAATACTCTGCCAAGATATGGAAATTAACCTTTGTCCCATGGAAGAGAAGATCATAAACTTATAAAATGATCACATAAGAGAAGAGTGCCACTCATTTTGATTGATATGTCATTTAAAGTTGAGGCTAATGCTCAGTGTAGGAAGCCTTATTCCACCATCTTATTTCTGATTTCCATGTAGTATATGAGTTTTCCTATTTATGTATTGATTATGTGTATATTGTATATTTTTCCAGTGGTGTGTAAGCTTCTTAAATACAGTTTTACTATTTAGGCAATATGCTAGAAGGGAACTACTAATGACTAATGTTCTAATAATTTGGTAACTAAATTAAGTTTAATTTTAATCCATCTGAATTAAAAGAAGACTTTATAACAAACTAATTTAAAAAAATCTCTAAAGATCATTCTAAAATTTTAACTACATTATAATAGCAAATGGTGCAAATTAAGAAATCTCTGAATATTAAATCCTTCATTGTAAGTATATTTTAAAACATGACTTGTTTTATAGTTAAGATAATTATCTATATTGCCACCATCCCATGGGAGCATTAAGATATTTAACAGACATCTACTCAAATTAAGGAACAACATTCTGAGTAAGACAAAAACACTGAGATTAAATAATTTATTACCATTGCTAAGATGAACACATACTTAATACTCAATTTTATGTGGTACTTTAAAAAAATAGTTTTAATACAGTATCAAAATTTACACAAGTATTTTGCAAAAGACCAGCGTCCCTTGTATTAGCTTCTGCAGGCTCTGCTGCAGGCACAAAAACTTGTTTTAAACATTTTCAGAGTGTAGGAATACAACAATTTAAGGATGAAAGCACTTCTATGAGAGAAGGTGTAAATATAGCAAGCAATTTAATAGAGTAATAATATTTTTAAAATATGAGATTTTAAAAGAAAGAGACTTAAACTGTAACCCAATTATTATATAGAGATAATTCTATAGTAAATCAATTCAAATATTTTCTGAAAATAGAGAGCGGTTTTTCATCAGTTACACTTTTTCAAAGTATAATGAAATTCCTTCACATTCTCTCACCAATGAACATTTATACACTGTATAATGAGCCCACTTTAAAATAATGAATATTTGCTATGAACCAAATCTGAGTAATTTAGAAGATGCTTGAAAACTGTTGCATCCCTACTTTTGTAATCTTAAACTACAGTAAAAACGTAGCATTCTGTCACAGGCCTCTTGCACATTCATACAAGAAACTATCATTGTATTTAGATAAACACAAAATACCTATCGTAGCATTTCCAATACACACATTCTAATATTATATGTATATATACCAAAAATAGGAAAAAAAAAACTAAGCAAAGCTAATACACCTCTTTTTCAAACCTCAAGCAATCTGAACAAGAGCTTTTAGCCTTAATAATGAAGGACATGCGTTAGTTTCAGAAAATGCTAGATAGCTGCGGTAGGCAAAGAAAGCTTTTTTTCATAAATGCAGTGCAATATTGGAAAGTTTACATAAAGTTTATTAAATATACAGCATGTCTAGAAACTAAACTGTAGAAATTGACATCTCACAGCTCAAAACACTTAGAAAAATTATGTTTGTTTTTTAGTTGAAATTGATATACTGAATGAATATGGAAGTTGGTCTGTCCCCAGAATGTGCTTTTATGAGCAACTCATCAAGATTAAAAGGTATTTTTGATCAATTGAAATAAGTGGTATTCTGATAGGCACTCTACAAACTCTTGCTACACTTCTAGCCAGCTAAGAGAAATGATGTGGTCTTTGTAGCACCTCAAAAATTAAAACAAAACCCCAGAGATCAAATCTATTTGCATCCAAATAAATTATACATCAAGAACTTTTCTCAAGGGAAGTATATAGAAGTAGGTGCCCAACTTTTAACTTTGGGAAGCTGGCAAACACCTCTTCATATCTTCAGTACAGCTTGGTAGACAGTTCCCACCATTGGATGCTATGAGTCAACTCTATCAAAACCACTGAGGCTCTACTGGACTTTTCCAACCATGCAGATTTCCCAATTAAAATCTCAGAGTTCTGGGGAGTTAAAAATTCTTTAGATCTAATGAAAATATTGGTACCAAAATGATTTTTTTTTCCCCAAAGCTAACTTGTTTGAGATTGACTATCGTGAACACTAAAATGAGACACAGAATATCAGCTTGATGGAGGAAGTTGTACTGAGGGTTTCAGAGGGGAGATATGTGCAATGTACAATCACTCCATATTATTCCATGAGTCCAGGTTTGTGGAAATCCACTCTTCTCTTCCTTTATCTCCATCTGGCAGTGGTGATCTCATGTTTGAAAAAAAGAGTACTTCTCACATGGGTCCTTTGTACTGGTTTCCTGATAAATGTTGCCTAATTCCAGGACACGAACCTGCAGCATCTCCAAGTTTCCTCCACACAACCTTAAAAAAGAAAGGTAAAGAGTAAGCATCTTCCTTGTCCTTTCACAGGAATTTGTAGGTTTTAAGGGAAAACTCTGGGGGGGGGGGGCAAAGATGGATGTGGAGACAAGAGACAAAATATCCACATGAATGAGTTCAAACACAAGATGTGATGATGAGCTTCTGAAGCACAAGAATTGCTCTATAGCTGGAACTGTTCTACCTTGCTGGTCATGGTCAAAGTTAAAGAACGGTGTGCCAACTTACTCAACTCTGGCTGCATGCTAAGCACTTGGGGAACTCTTCAACAGTAACTTCCACCTTCAGAAATTCTTATTTCACTGGAGGTGAGGCACTGGCATCTGTATTTTTTCCAAGTGATTCTAATCCCAGGATTAAAAACCCTTTAGCAAAATCATCCTGTTTACTAAAGTATATATGAAATGTCCAATTCACTTAGAAAAATGAAGGAGCTTTTATTGTTGAGCTGGTCTTAGTAATTTCGATGGTCCTCTCTACAAGCAGGAGCCTTGGTTGTCCCAAACCTTAGCTACTAAACAATTCTTTCAGATTTCTAAAACAAAACATCCAAATATAGGGAAGAGATGAGAATAGCTTCAAGAATCTTTGTAAGACAGAGTCATAACCTGTTAGAAATTGGGCCACTTTAGAGGGATGTTTGCGAAAGTGAGATCAAAAATAAGTATAGCCAGGCACAGTGGCACATGCCTGTAATCCCAGCAGCTCAGGAGGTTGAGACAGGAGGATCCCGAGTTCAAAGCCAGCCTCAGCAAAGGCAAGGCACTAAGCAGCTCAGTGAGACCATGTCTCTAAATAAAAATACAAAAAAGGGCTGGGGATGTGGCTCAGTGGTTGAGTAGCCCTGAATTCAATGCCCAGTACCAAAGGAAAAAAAAAGTATAAAAGAAAACCAATGGAATTCACCAGTATTCTGTCATTATATTAATTGGAGTAATCCCCACCCACGTGCATACACACACATAACAGCCATAACCTTCCTAAAGTTTTTTAACCATCAGGATTATGTCAGATTAATTCCACAAAAATTGACGATGTTCTAACAAGAACACAAAACTGGTTTCTTCATTAGTTACTCAAACTCTTTTTTATTTTGCTTTATAAATAGAAGTGGATTTTCCAAGGAAACCCAATACCATTCATAGCAATAACAACAAAGGACTATCTTCATTTCCAGGCCAACTATTAGTGTCTGTTTCAGCAGATACCACTATTGTAAGAAATGTCCTGTCGTACTCAAGGGGAATTACAGCTATGGTCCTTAAATATTAGGAAAGTAATTATACAGCAACAGGAAGCAAGCTAAAAGATACTATGAAGTTGGCCTTTTTATCCCCTAAATGTAAGTCCACTTCCCAGAATGTTTTGAATGTCTGGACTGGAAGTTGAAGGCCTTATAAGGATCAGAGATGCAATGCATCATCTGGTCACTCTCAAGTGCAATTCCTCATCAATTGTCCAAATGTAGAGCACAATGGACCTTCACCCAGATGGCATGTAGAGAAAGGAAACACAGAAATCTGTATTAAACCAGTGATGTTAAGGGGGACGGACACAGGAGTAGTGACTGGGTAACTGAAAAAGTAGACTAGGTGTACATTTGAGAGCATGACTGAGATCACTGGTCAAGTATTTCATCTGTCAGTGAGTTTACAAGAGCTAAACAGACAAAATAAAAGCATTACTATAAACATTATCTCTGAAAGAGAATAACCAAGTAAATGTTTACTAACCCATATCATGGTTCCAATGTACAGAAGGCAATGATTTATTTCTAGGAAGAATATCACAAATGATGGCAAAACCTCTTTTCCCAACTTCTCACAACTCACCTTGTGTAAAACTGTTTATCATGTTACTATAAAAGCATATAGTTCCTCCAATAGGAGCCCAAGCCTCATAATCCTTATTAGTTTATCTATGAAACTTCCCTGTAATCTGTGTTTTTCTCCAGTATTTACTGTGTTTTTATGTTGATAAAATATTTGTGTCACCATTATAAGTTAACACTTCTTGTCTCTTAAATCATTTCCAAATATGAGTGCTTAAGAATTGGATATGGTTAGAATTGTAGTTTTTCCCCTCAAGTTCTAGGAATCAAAGATAAAAGTGGACAGTAAGAAAAGATACCCTAAAGAACTTTTAGCATAAATAAGGAAGGCAAGCTTTTGATTTTTCTGAAAGGATCTTATATAGTGAAAAACAACAGCAGCACTGCATGGTGCTAGTTGAAGCATTTCTGGAAATACAGGCAAACCAAAACATCAACACAAATTTATTCAAGATCCAGTGCTACGGTTGCTTTTTTTCTGAGACAAAAGAAATTAATTTTCTCATGTCCAGAAGTCCTTCATGAGGAAGGGAGGGAGGGAGAGAGATATTAGTGCTTTTCATTCTTTAGAAAATAAAATGGAAATTCCATGATTTCTGAACTTGGGAAAGAGCTGGTCCTTGGAAGAGATCTGGGTCTGCTCCTGACTTCATTATTCGAGTACTCTCATGTATGGATCTTGGTTCATTCAAACATAAAATGTGAGAGTTGGCATTCTTATTCAAATCACCCGTGGTATATTAAACTCAGTCTTTATCTGATAACCCAGGAGCTCCACACTCTCTTTAGAGACCACAAGAGGATGACTTCTGAGGTTCCTTCTAGCTCTATAATTCATATTGTCTGAACATTATTTCCCATTACATAGTCAATAGATGAGAAGTAACGGGCACTCTTAGGCATGTAGCTCAATGTTTTAATTTATCTAAGGAAAATATTCAAGTTGAAAACCAGAAGCACAAAGCTACAGAAGGTGAAAAATGGGTATTTTAGGAAATTATGACATCTATAACTAATTATATTTTAAAAACAGACAACAGATATGCAAGAAAGAAATACATACAACTTGGAAAAAGGTTGCAAAATAACAAGCAGCCACAACACAGGCAAGCAGGAGCTAAAAAAAAAAAAAAAAAAATCTCACCATAGCACGTATAAAATGCCCATGGGACTTGTGTTAACATTTACTGGATTCCAGAAACATCTCAAGGAGGACAATAAAGGTTTGAACATATCTGGTTCTAATAGACCTGAAGCTAAAGGGTATTTCTAAGCAAGCTTGCTATCCTAATGGAGAAAAGAATATGAGGATAAAAGTACAATATAAAGCCAATTAAAATTAGTTGTTTAATATGATCAGTGCTTAACCATGATTTTTGCATTTAACAAATGGCTTCCACTACCATATTTCAATTAGCTCTTTAAAGTTTCACAAATGTGTTCTTAAAAATTTAGTCAGCAATTAAAATCCGAACCACATTAATAATTACAATGGATATATATTATGAAAATAGCTTTTTGTGTGTTCCTCTCTTAACACATAGATCAACTTCCCCATTATTCTGTCTCACCTTTCTATATTCTGAGTTCATGTCAACTAGTGAAAGGTAAAGACAATATTTTTCATGACATGAAGCACACACATGTATGAAAAACTAAGCAACATTACCAAAAAGTTCATTATTTCCAAGAATAGCTACAAATAAATCTGAAGAGGTTGTGTCTTGTTTAAAAACATATGATAAACACTGATCTTAAAAGTGACAAAAATTCATTTATTTTTAGACAATAAATTTTAGAAAATGTTCGTAGATCATTCTGGAATACAGAATTGGCAGATCATTTCTGATCTGATTTTTGTTATTGTTTTGTTGCAGTGCTGGGGATTGAACCCAGGGCTGTGCACATGGTAGGCAGAACTCTATCACTGACTAACATGCCCAGCCCTCTCATCTGAATATTTTGTAACATGATTATTGTTAATAAACCTGCAATAAAACATATTGAAGATAAAAACAAAGGAAATTGTTTTGTAAAAGTGTAAAGACATTTGGTCAGCACTTTAAAAGGAAAGTATTCATAAAGCAATAACTAAGCTATGATGAGGCTTTCAACACAGAATACACAATAAAGCACATTAAACTTACATTGCACATTTCTCTGACTATAGCTTTTTCTGTCTCACTAAGGTCATGTTCATACTCTTTACCCTGTTGACGATCTATAGTTTCCTGAACATCCAAGACCTGGATTTGTTGAAAAAGAAAAGCAAATTTCACATGGGAAATTGTTAGTTATGATAAAACCATCAAAGAGCTCCATTTTGTAAAACCTTTAGTTTTCTCCGTGTCTGCATATCAGAGTGGATTAGTATGTGGCAAAACTTTTTAAAAATAGGTAATTGTTCCAAAATATATCTGGAATAAATTCAACTTGATTTTCAAGTGGTCATTAAAAGTAAACCATTGTATCATTGTCAACTGAATTCATTAATGTCTAAAATAATTAGGTGCATTTAATTCGGTCATTAAGATAACCTAATAGTGTGTACTATTTGGAGACAGTCAATGCCTCTTGGTTCATTGTGACTGTGAGTAATGTAATTATATGCCAAACAGTCCAAATGATATGTAGACATGGCCTATAGAAAAGACATCTAAAAAAGAATATGCATATAAGAACTAGTGATCTCACAGTTCTTGCCTGGACATGTTCCTAGTACATAAGAAAGAAGGTGGAAATGGCTCTTTGATGGTAGGAAAGAAAAAACACTAGCTTCTTATAATGAAAATATTTGACCAACACTGAAAATATTTTTCATTAGAATGAAATGCCTGGGGATGAAGTGCTTTGAAACAATTTTACAGGCCTATCTTTCTACTCCTCTAAATTAATTGAAAATAATGCTCCTTTAATAATATCTAAATTTTTCACATAGACACTTTCTGTAATCTAAAAGGAGACAAAACTGCTGGCCATTCTTCTCCCTATCAGTCAACTTTTAAACCAAAGCTGTAATGTAGCATTAAAAATAAAAGCTAATAATTTTCCCAAAGGCTCCTGCTAACCTACCTGGTTCTGTTGTCATCATGGTCCATACTGATGGCTACATCTAAAAGTGCCTCCAAAGAATTTGCAACAATGAACAGTAGGGACCTTTATATCAAGTTCATCAATACTGAGACTAATTATAGAGTTTAATCCTGTAAATATATCATCAAATTCATAAACTGCCATCTTGTTAATTCAAAAATCCTAGCCATTTTTATATAGATACCATTTCCATAAAGTCCTGACACTTACTTCTTGTTAAATTTACATTCTTTACATACCTAAGGGAAATCATTGACTTTGCTCAGTGAATATTCATAGAAAACTTAAAAAGCCCCTTGAACAAGCAGCTCATTTCCCTGCAAATTTGATTTGTAATACACCTCATAGAAATGTACTTCAAAACAGTTGATTTCTACTAAATGAAGTGAAGGTCCAATGAATAGCAATCATGAATTTGAAAGCCAAAGAAATACGGTCTTATTACAAATGGGCTAATTTCTCATACTGACTTACAACACACCCCCTACAAACCATGATCATAGTTTATTAAAGCCCAGAGTTTTCTTTGAAATCCATCAGAAAGTGAGAAACTGAGCCATTGTTCTAATTATTCCTTCCAAACAGAAACTTCATGATATAAATAAAATTTTTAATATTGAGATCTTAAGATGCCTTTGCAAAAGACAATGTCTGCACTGTTAACTGTATTGTTTTGCAATACAGTTAACTCAGAGAACCAAACATCTCATATTCAAGGGCCTGTAGTTATCCAATAAAGAAGCTTCAGTTGCTCAGTATCACCCATCTGCCAACCAAGGACACTTAAGTGCTCTGATTAATACATAATTTCTCCTTCTTTTGAGATGAAATTTGACATGAAAATTAGAGAATGAGTTCAGAGAAAATTGAGAAGCCCTTCCTTGCCCTCCCTTTCCTTTGAGGCCACACTAACAGCTGCATTGAAAAATAAGGAGAAGATTTCAATGTGACCCACTATACTGATGAGATTCAAAGAGTACTTGCCATTTAGGAAGGCAACAGACTGAGACAGTTTGATTAGGAGGGTGAGGTGCTGCTTTTGGAGTTTGTCTAGGCACTACAATGCTACACAACTGACACGAATCTCTGGCCCATTTTCCATTTCTAAAATGCTCTTCAGATGGCTTGTGCCTGATTCATGTTAAAGTTCATCCAAATACTACTACAGAGAGCAAAATGTTCAGTCAGTAAGCCAAAACCCCTCATGATGGCTGTACTGTCCCTTGAATTCCTCTCAGTTGCTCACTTTGTAAATTATTCCAGCCAAGACAGAAAATGACAAATGCATTGCCAGTGGTCACCAGCCTGATTCTCCTACCTTCCCTCATCAACAATTGGTGTATGTTTGGAAAAATCAAGCTCATATAAGCTAAAGCAAAATACATGGAGAGCACCAAACCTTCTGCTAAAACTAAATAACCATAAGAACTGAACATTTTGAAGGTCTCATTTGCTTTACACAGGTTGTGAAAAGTGTGGCACACTCCAAAAGAGGGCATCTTCAGTCTGAGGATTAATCATTCCAAAATTGAAACAATTTTAAGAAAAAATTGTAAAACATATGTAGCAAAACAGAACTAAAGCACTCTACCTACTTTGAGGCTCAGAAAGGTTTGATTAAGGACACCTGTTAGGAATTATAGGTACATTTGGTAGACAGTCTTTCAAACTATGGAACTGATAAAATTTCAAGGATGTGCTTCAGTTTTTAAGATTTTTTATTACCTATATCAGTTTCTGTTGTCATTATTTATATTGTTTATGAATTTAATTTATTAGAAAACTCATTATTAGTTAAAAAATAAATGATAAATTTTACCCAAAATTTTGTGAAGTCATCACAGAATCTAAAGTAAAAGCCAAAAATAAGTTAGCTTTACATATAAGACCATACAACTGTTTTTTAATGCTCTATAATATAGCATTAATTGGAGTTTGAGGACCTAATTTTTACTCAGCAGAAGAGTAGGTTGTTATTTCTATACTAATAGTTGCACAATGTACTTCAATGCATAAAGAGAAATATAGTAGCCTTCCTCATTTTGACCAACTATTAACTCCCTACCTCTGAAGACATCCATGCTGCAAACATTGCACACATACCTATAACAATATTTCACACATATGGATATACATGCACAGACTTCAACTTTAATGCATATAAGTATGAATCACATTACTCAAAACAAAATGATAAAACTAGAGATTCAACCACAAAGTACTTAAACCCATTGTTAGTTTAAAAAAATTAAAATCATACTTCAAAAATGAAGATAAAAAGTTATAGCATAAGAGATCAAAAAAATAAAGTATCTATGGTTAAAGCAAGACTGTGAGGATTACCAGAATACAGCAAACAAGCCACGACACAACTGAGGTTCTGGATAAATGGTTGCACACAGTTGGTTACCTTAAGAGAATGTACCACAGGTTCAGGCTGCTGAGAAGGTGTGGTATGTCCACTGAAGCTAGCTGGAGAGTTGGGTGAACTGTTACTCCCATCAGCCCCTGATGACAACCTAAAAGAACCCTTAGTAGAAAATCAACAACTTTGTTATTAAAACAAAAGTCGTTTATAACTACATAGATGTCATTCAATATTCAATTTCACTACCAAATGAGAATTAGTCACTTTTTTCCTATCCTATCCTAAGATGCTATCAACCTGCTAATTAGAATTTGACCTGCAAGAAAACTAGGAGACATCCAACAGGTCCAGATGTCATCCCTGATTTACCAAAGAAAGCAATGCCCCCCAAGGAATGGCCATTAAAAAAATTTCAAGAATAATATTTGAATCTTAAAGATTCTCAAGAGCAGGGGAATTCATGAGTTACTCCGTGGCTGAGTTCAATGTGCTCATTCAGCAGGTCAAATGCCACCTTCCATATGTCTCAGAAGATACAGACACATCACATTCTTAGACTGAAGAAACTGTCTCTAATAAACCCTTCTTTGAGGGAAGACCTATAGTAGAGCATTTTTGAAAGAGACTGAACCAAATTCAGCATTTTCTTCAAGGAATTATTCTCTCGTTTTCTAGACTTTTTAGAAAATGTAAACCAAAATAGATACAAATTAAATAATTTTAGTTTACTAATTCTTCAACTCAAATCAGAACTGGGCACCATCAGTTAGACCTGTGTGAGCCACAGTCATCTGTACATGAACTGGGAATCTCTCCCAGAGGTCAGCCCTTTTACTAAAGATTGCATGCAGAAGGACTAATGGATCAGTGAAGGAACAACAGCAGCAGTATCTACTCTTAAAAAAAAAAAAAAAAAAAAAAAAGGAGCAGGAATGGAAATTTGGGGATTTTCCAAACGTGTTTTTTTGCAAATCATTATAATGTTTAGAGGACATGAGAAATTTTAATTTCTAACTATCAATAAATTACATATTTTGCCATGTATAACAGATTAATCACTGTTCCATTTGATCTTATCAACCTAATCCCCTCAATAGGAGCCACTGAAGGTGTGACATGTATGAATTCATGAAGGGAAAGACAACAGTGGTTTGTGATATTAAATTGCAACATCTCCAGGTAAGCTTTTTGGGGTACATTTTATGGATGGGAAGGGAAATTTGCACAGAGCAACCAGTAGAGGTATGTGCTGTATGCATCCAATGCTATTTACAGAGAAATGAGCAACCCCTAGTGATTTTTACAATGAATCCTATTTGTGCATTTTGGAATATTTTCTCTCCTTGTTGCTGTCATGTCTTCGTGTATCCCTAAAGGATCCCTTTGCCTACTTGCAAGCCTACTAAGGCCATGTTAATTTCCCTGCTCAGAGTTGTGCAATCTAGTCAGGTCTTCCTCCACCCCCACTAGCCAACAAGTAGGGGGAACAGTGGAATATGACATTTTGGTGACTTCTCCAGCTTCTGTCTTCTATTGCTACTAACTTCAAGTGAAAACAGTTGATGAAACACGTGAGTCAATTATAAAAGGCCAACTCCCTATGGAAAATGAAATTATAAAATTTGTTTTCCTGTATTTGTAACTCAGATCAAATAAGACATAATAATTCCTGATAAACATCATAGAAGGGAAATTATTTGAAGTTTGAAGATGGTTAAGAGACATTACCCTCCCCCAACCTCCACCACCAAATTTCAGAACAGCTTCTTTTTCTGTCTAGACCAAATAATTCCCAAACTATGGAGTATAAACAAAGGTCCTCTTCCATGAAAAACATGGGTCCTCTGCTGTTGTGCTTGTTTGCTTCCCCTCGTAGCACTCGCCTTGGTAACTCTTCAGAAAAGACTTTTTGAAATCATACAGAGTTCATGAGTTCACTTCACCTCACAGTGCCATTTTTCCTCTGGTAACCTGATTTCTGAGTCTGGGCTATCCTCTTGCCAATTCTTCCATTCAAACATTTTCCGCACAGTCTTTCTTTTTCAAAGGTTCTCTTTCCAGAATTGGCAAAAGGGTAGGCATGTCAATCCTAGCATGATCTTGTTTGGGTATGGGCCTCTATCTTTCTTTCTTTCTTTTTTTTTTTTTAATTTATTTTTTATTCTAGGTTGTTAGAAATGACAGCAGAATGTATTTATTACATTTCATATTGTACTTGTAGAGCACATTTTTACACATCGCTGGTTGTATCTCAAAATCAATGTTAATAGCATCCTAATACTAAATAATCCAGGCCAGTTAGCTTTGTTTCAACTTAAGGGGAGTGCTGTTCTGGTCATATATATTCAGAGACATAAAAATAAACATTTTTTATTAAAGTGGTTTCCTTAAAAAGGGTGGGGGCAGTTGTTCTACAAAAAGCTACAATAGAATCTTTTGAGGGGGTGGGGGTTATTTAGTGGGGGAAAACATCTTCCAAAAATTTGTTTTATAGCTTTGAGAGCCATGAACTAGTAATCAACTACAAAGATCAAGGTTTATATTTTGTATTATTTTTGTGATTCCAGAAGGTAATAAAATATCTGGTAATATTTAGTGCCAATGGGTACTTAATAGTTTTCTAGGTTATAACAGAGTCAAGCATCTCATTCTACCTTTATTTTGTACTGTAAAATAAAAGGTTAGCTTTCTCCATGATTAACAGAGTAGAGCCAATCCTTAGAAAATTATTGAGGTTCAATCAGTATGTACTCTCAGCTAACATTTTTTTCACCAAATTATTTTTTTCTAAGTATGATACTGAATGAAATGCCAGTACACCAAATGATGTTAAATATTCTCTTGAAGCTTATTTCAGTGAAATTATTTAAATTGTACATGCCTGGTTCAGGAGACAGGGGATTTAAAAAGTGGAAAATCTGAATAAATTTGGAAATGTGATTCCCAGCTTGAGTTGCTTGTTTTCAAGCTCCACATGAATACACAGTGTGCACCCTTCATAGCCAGTAGTTAATGGCAAAGGACCAGGAATAATTTCCAGGGCAGATGAGACACAACTGATGCTGTTCACTCATTCTCACAGCCCCAGATCTTTTTCACTTCTCTTCATAAAAGGTCCAGGGTAAGTTTGTTCTCTCTTGCTAGGGGTTGTTCAACTTTAACCTCCAGGTTCAAGAAGAACACTGGCGACAACTGTGTAGGAGGTGAAAGACTATTCCCATCCTCCCTCCCAGTTTTAGAGGTTTTACACACACAGCCACCTTCTCCCATGTGTATGAACTCATTCTTTTCCCCCAAGTATAACTTTTCCTCAAACAACAGAAGCCATCTGGTTATGCACAAGCAAATGCAGCCAGCTGACTCATCTTCACTCACCGGGGAGAGTGGGCAGGCATCGTCCTATTCCTCGGCACCCTTGCCACCACTGCAAGACCCGCCGGGCTCTGGGCCCCCAGCCTTTCTCCATATTTGAGCTGTTTCTAGTTGGAGGTTGCCTTCTATTCTGGGTGGCCTTATATTTGGAACAATATGGTACAATCACTCAGAAAAATACTGTTTCCCAAGTCTCAAAAAAGCAGTTAGAACAAGATGCTTAATGAAATGAACCACAATGACCACAATGGCAAGCTGTAACATGCACCTGCAGCTAGGGGAAAAATACAAATATCAGCAATCTGAAGTTCTGTGTATTAGAGCTAAAATTGATTTCTTGCATATGTTTAGCAAAAGTATAACTACATTCTTAAGCTTTCAAAAAAGAGTAGGTGGTAAGGGTAAAATGGCAGAAAAATCTTGAAGCCATTTAAACAACATGATTTCATGGGTTTTACCTGTGAGAAGCAGAATTACCATACATCTTCCAGGTATCTAAACTGCAAAACTTCAGAACTTCATAGAAGCTACTTTTTTTCTCTTTAAGTTATAATCAGAAACAATATGCCCTTCTGTTCAGAAACTCAAGGTGGGAATATTTAATTTCAACAATATGCAGAAAAACTGACACTAATCAAAGTTTCAACAAAATTGCTGCGCACTGAAGAGTATGCAATCAACTAAGAAGCCTTCACTGCATTAAAGTAACTCTTTTACACAGAGAATCTACATAATTACTAAAAATTCTATTAATCACTTTAATTCCCAAATTTCCGTGTTTATTGGGACTAGAGATCACATAACTAAAAAAAAGAAACAAACAATGTGTTTCCTAAATTTCAGCTTTTTTTCCATGATCAAATGGTATAACCCTATTAAAATAATCAGAAGCAAAATGAATTTATTTGAACATGGTTTCCTCTCACTGCCAATTTTTACAAACTTTTGACAAGGGATGCTGTCCCAAAGAATAAGGAGAAAATATTATGGAAAATTTACAAACTATTCCAAAAATTCCAGTAGCTATATGTTGAGGTTAATTTGGGGAAACAAACAAAACAAGAACACAATATTTTCATTGATTCATTTTTCTGGAAGTTAGTATGTATTTCTAAATGGTGCTGGTCTAATTTTCACTTGTTTTGAACTTTTGGAGGCTCAACAACAAAAATGCATCATGATCTTAAATGAAGTTAAAAAGGGGGGGGGTAATGTCTAGCAATTGCTACTCAAACTCTTTTCTCAATCTATGAATTCAGCCCTAGTTTCTACCAAATAAGTCATGCATATTCTATCCTTCACATATAACAGGGATAATTATATACTTACACTTGGGCCATAATGATGATTTCAACACTGATATGAATATTGCCTTTTTTGATAGTATTTCATATGTAAGTGTGTAATTTCCATCATCAAGAGAATCATATCCAACAGTTTACAATACAGTTGTTAGACTGAACTTCTACATCTTTCTGTTTCTGTGATGATCATTAATGAGTACTGCAAATTTTATAGTTACTTTTACAAATAAGGTGATCTATCATCTGGATTTGGTTCTTTCCGTGGCTTATGCATCTCTTAGATCTCATGTGTCGAATTTAACAACTAAGTAAAACATTCAGGAATTCTACTTTCATTCTTTCCTAGCATTTAGCAAGGCTAAATCCTAATGCTTCTCCACTGTGACAAAACTTATTGACAAACCCATGAAATCTAAGGTTGCATCTATAACCATGCCTCCTAAATAGTCCAGCCATTCAGATACTCCACAGAGAATGCACAATATTTACCCATTTTCAGAAAGATACTATATAAAATAACAGCTACACTGGTAAATCTTATAAAAGCTTCTTTTAATACTTATTAAATATGTATTTATAATATAATCTAATAAAAAGGAAGGAAATGTATATGGACCAGACTTTTGTGGAAGAATAAAATATTTGATGATATAACTCTTAAAGGAAAAAGTACTCTTATGAAATCAGGAAAATTGATTTTTTATTCATATAAACAACTTTTTAAAAAATCTAGGCACAAAGAAAAATGTGTTCTGGGCAACCATCATCTTTGACCTTCAAATAAACTATATCTGAATGGCATTTCTAGACTAATGAAGGCTTAGCTCTTTGCCAGGATTGCAATCGTCAATCACGGTATTTTCTGAAGACAGCTTTGTAAACCTCAGCAGGTCAGTTGTTGGAGTTATTTCTGTAATATTTGGGGCTTAAAAGTGGGGAAGCTAATTCTGGTCATCAGTGGGGAAAACAATTTCAAATCACCTTAAGAAAGTGCCTTCCTATTTTCTGTGGAATTTTGTTTTCACTTGGTCTTATTTTCAGTGATTTTCCAAAATTTAAAAGTTATCAAAAGGAATGCCTGAATGACCCCAACAATTCCACAAGTCTGTGTATTGGTCAACTACTTTATATATAGATATATAGCGTAACCAACAAATTATTTTAGATTCTAGGATGATAACACCCTAAATAATGAGAAAAAGTAATGCTTTGTATCAAGATTGTGTGGGAGGTAAATTACAGATTACTTACCATGTGGTAAATGCCCATTATAGAAATCATGAATTCTAATGCTGTAAACAAGCACTCTTGTTCAAGAAATAAAAGTATCCCTTCACATCAAAGAAAATAAGAGTACTTCTATGGCTCTTACCAAGTATCTGGAAGACCTTCCATGACAGGAGAAATTTTGGACATCCTTTATTATTGCCCTTAAAATAATTAACGTATCCTTCAGAGTCAATGAAGACTAAGCCCAAATTTTAAAAGATCCTCTAAACAATAGAAAATATATTATTTATTATCTTGCTGAGCAAAATTATTATAATTTGTAATATTACTTTAAAGAGAAGTAGCAAAATGAAACTATTGTGATTAAGTTGTCATTTTGCTATTTTGTTATGATGTTTTGGTTATAGTTATTTTTAGTAAGATTATTTTAATTAGTACTCTGAAAGTTCCCATTTTTTTGTCTTACAGAGAACACATTAAAAGATTGAGCAAGAATATTGTCTTTTTTTTCCCTTTCACATATGCAGTAAAATAAAAGCAAAAGTAGGAGTCTGAAGTATTTATTTTAAGATTATTATTTTCAAAGCAAAAAATGTATGCACTTTGAGTACTGTAGCAAAATGGATCTTCCTCACAGCAAGATTCCATTTTGATAATTGCATCACTATTTTAAATTCTAATGCGGTCCACATGAGTTTCCTTTCAAATAAGAAAATAATACTAATCACTAACATGATGCAGTGGTTCTCTTCAGAAGGGTGGGCACAGATGGATCTCATCCTGTCTAGTCTGTTTCTACTCAGCTTTATCCACCTTATAAGCAAGAATAACCATTAATAGAACATTTTTCAGAAAAGAGCAAAACAATACAGGAAATGCAGAGATTTGAACCATCCACCTCTCAGATAGATTATTTCATTAGTTAAGTAACTACCCAAATTAAAGGGTTATGCAATTTTATGAAGAAACAGCTGTGTACAACTCAGTCCTTTTTTTTTTTTTTTCATGAAATACAATGATTTTCCAATAAGCCTATTGCTAAATGTAAATAACTTTTGAAATTTAAAACATTATTCTAATTTTACACATATTTCTTTATATAATTCCTGTATATAATTATGCAACATGACTCAATAAGAAAAAATGTAACTTATAGATAAACAAGCAAATGGGTGAAAGACAAGAATTAAAAATCAAGTTTCTTTCAAAAGTTTCTATACAAGTGTACCATAGTCTATGTTTTATTACTCTAAAATTCTAAAAACCTCTGTAAGGGGGATATTATGAGATCTTGTGGAAAAAAATAAGTGCTTCTGAAATTTGTGATGAAGGAGGAGAAGTGAAAATTAAGTCCTAAAAAAAAGGAAAAGGGAGCTATCCAGGATGCATCCTTTAATCACCAGCCACCTCAGCAAACTGCAGAAATATACACTGACAGGAAAAAAAGTCACCAAGAACAAACCTCAGTAATAAAGAATTGTCAAGCAAAAAGTGATCTTTTTTTTTAAGGTAATGGAAGTAGATAAGAGTCAGTCTGACTTGGCAACTTTTGCATCGCTGACTTTGAAAGACAGAAGAGATGGGGAAATAAATTCAACATGGACAAATGTGTGGCTTTTGCCTAGGGACTCGGGACATCCAGGGGTCAGATGTTGAATGTTCTCCAAACTCCTCTGTATTGAAACATGAATTCAATATGGCATCTTCAACCACTATCTGTAACATTATTCCTTCAAATTATGACCATTCTAACAATAAATAGTTTTCATCTATTTATTTAAAGATGTACAAGTTTCTCTAAGACATAGTAGTTTCTCTTTTCCTTCTTGCTCTCATAGGGTTTTGGGTTCTATATGTAAATGAAGAAAATAACTTGCAAAACAATAGACAATTTTTGAATAAAATATTTTCTCAAATTTGTGGGAATCTGTAAAGTGTTATTCCTCATGGAAATAATGAAATATACTTTAAAATGTCCATTATTATGTTATATAAAACACACAAATCACAAAAGATGTTCACTTGGAATTTGATTTGTGGTCTCAGCAATTACCTAAAAATTAAAACTTCTAGAAAAATGTTTATGATATTTCTTTGTAGTCAAGGAAAAAGAACTTTTTTAAAAAACTGAAAATGCTGAGATAAATTTTGTTTTCTACTCTAGAGTAATGAAAGATAAATGCACTGGGCTGTTTATTGAATATCTACATCTATATGTATATGTGCATATACATATGTTTATAAACATTTCATTGATTAAAATCACAATATAATAATATTGTAGTATCTATAAAATACAGGCTTTTCACTTGATATAAATCAGATGTAATGCACCGAAAGCAAATTTTAGATCCCAGCCTTCTTATCTATGATAGGAAACCAACAATGAAAGCCTGAAGATTGATTGGCTTAAAGTAGTTTCCTGTTACTTAAAGTTGTTTAATTTTTTATAAGTCCTGAAGCTTGGTCAAACAGTGTCTTGTTCCTCATCAGAACATGTGCCTAGTTTAGAATGGGGGACAAATCCAGTTTCTCCTTATTATAGGTCAAGGACAGATGCTTTGCCTAATTGCATCAGGAAAATAGTGTTTTGCTGAAATTGGCTAGCCTTCATTCTGACACACTATAAAACTGCACTAACACACAAATAAATAGAAGCTCAGATTAGATAAGAGATTTTAAAGGTCACCTTGGCAAAAGCTAAGAGATGCCTATGCATACGCTTAAAGATGCTGAGATCCTCAATTTTGTTCTCATAATATTTAGTTGTTTGTATTCAAAGAAAAGTACATCTAAAGAACCTATTCAATACTGATTTACAAAATTTAAAGGTTTCCAGAATTTGTAGATATTCATTTATTCACTTCATATCTATTAAGCATCTATCAGAGACGATATCGTATTTTGATAATTTTTTGTTGAAAGAGAAACGGTTCCAATTACAGCCTATAGAATCATGTAGCCTCAATTTAAATATTGGATCTGACACTTAGGAGCTGTGTGACTTTGGACAAGCTATGTGACCTCTCTGTACCTCAGTTTCCTCATCTATAAAATGTGGGGAATAATGGTACATTGCTATGTAACTGTATAGTCTCAGTAAATCATAAGAAAACAGTTCCTGGCTCGTGTAAGTGCTCTATAAGTATTTGCTGTCATTATCATGAATGTTTTGGCTTTGGTTGTCAACACATTTTATAATGTGTCAATTTACTTTCACATATTTATTATACATAGCAGTAGTTCTCAACCAGGGGCAATTTGCTCCCCCAGAGGGTACATTTGGTAAAAACGTGTACCAACATTTTTAGTTTTCAAAACTGGGTAGTTTCTACTAGCATTTAGTGTGCAGACACCAAGATGCTACTAAATACCATGCAATGCATAGCATGGGCCTCTCCCAACAAAGAATTATCCAGCCCCCAAATGTCAATATTGCTGATGTTGAAAAAGCCTGATTTAGAGAAAGAACTATATTGGAAAACTGCAATGGAAAAATGCAAAATCTCTGGTGACAGCTTTGTATCAGATTCTGCATGTTAGGAGAGGATGCCTGCAAGATTTGGAGTTCAAGCAGGCTAGAGCTGTGGCTCAGTGGTAGCATACTTGCCCAGCATGTGTGAGGCACTGGGTTCGATTCTCAGCGTCACATATAAATAAATAAAATAAAGGTCTATCAACAACTAAAAAAATAAAAAAGATTTGGAGCTGAAAACAACTAAAAAGGAAACTCCCTAAGCTTCAGTCTTGAAGTATTCTACACATGAAGGCATACATATTCCCATCACCAAATAGGAAATGACTTCATAACAAATGGATAGAATCTAAAATACCCACAACACCCTACTGTAATATAAACAATACAAAAAAAAAAAAAATACAAAATTGGGCCAGCACAGGGCAGTGGTCAAAAGAACAGAGTCCTAGAGTAAAGAGATACAGCAAGCTGTAGCACCTTGAAAATCAAGACAGCCTATGGAGAATGAAATTGGCAGAAGGTGCTTTGTGGAAATTACAGAAGAAAATAAAACTTCCTTAACAATACACCAGGCAAATATTCCTCACTTAACTTTAAGCAGTCACTTTAGGAAAGAATAAAAAATGCCAGCAAATAGAAGGGCCCTGACATCCAAAACAACATCCTTTTGCTGATAACATTATGCAACATGCAGAGAGAAATCAGTGCAAATTGGAGCAACTGTTCCCTCCTTCACCCATGGCTAAGGCGTGTAGTCTGTTTACATGTTTGTATCCTCAGTAGGTAGGAGAGACTTGGAGGGCAGGCCTTTGTCACAATGGCTCCCCATCACTAAGGCCCTACTACCTATTAGGACTATCCTAAGTGTTGACAAAAGATTAAGACAGACCTACTACACCTTAGAAGACACTAACTGTGAATAAAAAATATACAAAGCATACAAATGACTCCACAGCAGGAAACAAGCCAATTTTTAAAACAAGAGAAGAGACCCAAATCGACATTTTTCCAAAGAAGACACACAAATGGCCAAGAGGCAGATGAAAAAACCCTCAACATCACTAATCAGGCAAATTAAAATCAAGACTGTAATGAGATACAATCTCACCTGAGTTAGAATGACTGTTAATAAAAAGAAAAAAGATAACAAGTGCTTAAAAAGGACATAGAGAAAGGGGAAATCTTATATGCTACTGGTGATAATGTAAATTAATAAAGTCATTATGGAAATCAATATGGAGGCTCTTCAGAAATCTAAAAATAGAACTACTCTGCAAACCAGCAATGTCACCTCTAGGTATATGTCCAAAGGAGATGAAATCAGTTATGTGGAAGAGACACATGCATTCCTGTTCACTGCAGCACTATTCACAAACCAGGATATTCTAACAACCAAGTGTCCATCAATTCATGAAGAAAACGTTGGAAATATACATACAAAATAGAAGACTACTCAGACATGAAAGACGACTACTTGGGATGAAATTCTGTCATTTGTGACATGGATGAACCTGAAGGACATTAAGTAAAATAAACCACACATAGACATTGGGAGATCTCAATCATACATGGAATCCAAGTTGCTCTCCTACAAGTTGAGTGTACAATAGTGATTACAAAAGGTGGCTGGAAGTGAGAGGATTGGGGAGATGTTGGTCATAGGATACAAAATTTCTGTTAGGAATCAGTTCAAGAGATCTACTGTACAACATGCTGACAATAATTAACAATGTGTTCTTAAAAATGCTGAGAGTGGATATGAAGTGTTCTCACCACAAAAATGATTACCACGTGAGGAAAGGCTATCTTTAGTCATCCCACAATGTATATATATTTCAAAATATCATGTACTTGGCAATATAATTTTATCTGCCAGTATTTTTTTAGAAGATACTGTGTGCTTGGTGCTGTTCTCAATAATTTACACTTCAATGATTTTTTTGTTTGGGGACCTAGAGATCTCTTTCCAGTCTATGCATCAATGTTATAGTTCTTGGGCTAGAGGGAGATCCTGGTTGGAATGACTCACGGGCATGTGGATGGTTAGATTAGGAGTGTGTGATTATTATTAATAATAAAGTAATGACTGATCCAGATGAATCAGTATACACAGCCTGGACATGACCTCTGTGCCCATGTGACTTACTCTACTCCAGACACAAAGCTGGGGCCACAATAATTACATAGAGTCTATATCTAAAATATTAATGAAATGATTTTTGAAACAGTTTTCTGAAGTTACCAAAAGAATTAGTTGAAAATTACTGACAACTCATTTTGAAGTACTATATAGGTCATGCTATAAATGAAGTATAATAGGGATCCAGCTAAATACAGTGATCTCATCAAGAGAATAGACTAATCTCCTGTTCCAACTTTCCTGTCTGAATTTGGATTCTAGTCACACTCTTCCGAATTCCTTGCTTTTCTTGTCCCATATCAGTGTGATCAAGGATGTCACTTTTTTATTCTGGTTCCATATTTAGCATCTCTCTTCTCCTTCTCTCCCTTGCCCCAGTCTGAAAAACTTGTTTCAATCCTAGCTCTGCTAATAAGCAAGTCATATTCCTGTGAATTTTGCTTCTATTGCCTGACAGATGGGTATAATTACCACACTAGCCACCCCACTTTAAGGTGAACTGACAAGAATTTTGTTCACGGGTTAGTTTTAAGGCCACTCACATTTTACAGTAATACTTCACACATCTTAGAATACTGATACTATTAGGTATCTGTAGGGACAATCAAGATCTATGTATGAAACTCTTCGTCTCAAAAATAGTTGTGTATATGCTTTGTGTGCCTATGCACTTGGTAATTAAGAAGCATCAACTATTAAGTGACTGAAATACACTTCTGGAGTGCTAAAATGGCCTGAAATAAGTGAAATTTACATTGCTTTTGATGGCCCATATTTGGCAAATCTACACTTTAAACACATTCTAAATTCCCACTATTTTCTCTCAATCGCCACTTATTAATTGAGCAAAATTAAACTTATCCTCAAAATCTTGAATCAACCCCATCAATTTCATTA
The DNA here is from genome assembly GCA_025594165.1 of Tamias sibiricus. Lineage (NCBI taxonomy): Eukaryota > Metazoa > Chordata > Mammalia > Rodentia > Sciuridae > Tamias > Tamias sibiricus. Next base: position 49,555,724 of record CM046670.1, read on the forward strand.
TTTAGAGAAGCTAACCCATGTTAAAACAGTAACTGAAAAGATCACAACACATGAATAGCAGACCAAAAATAAAATAGACTATCACTGCAACATCCAAAGTATCTGCTCATCAAAATCTCTATGTAATCTCATAATCAACTGGAAATTTTTAAAAAATCTTCTGATGTGATATTGCTCTCAAATTCATTAAGTACAGACCATTCTAAGTTTCCAGGAGATCCTAGCTGAGGAAACTGGAAAGGAACTTTTACTCATTTATTATGTCAAACAGTGGTTAAGACTGATGTCTGTGGAGTTGGCTAGGAACTTTGACTCAGAGAAATGAAAATTGTAGAAGGACAACACAGACCTGGAAACAAATTCAGATGGATCTGCGCCTAGGATGTGAGGCACGGAGCAGTCAAAGCTGAGGCTGCTGTGATGTGAAAGACCTGGGTCAAGGAAAATCTTGTAGGCTGTAAGAAGAATTTGAAATTCATTCTTCATGGAGCTGCATATGGAACTGATTTGTGTATTATAGACTGATTTGGTTGAGGAAGGACTGGCTGGGATGAAGTTTCAATTACAAGATTAACAAAGAAGTTCAAGTAAAAATAATTATTTATTGCCTATGCTGGGCAATAGCAGAAGGAATGAAAAGCATGGTATTGACAGATTAGAGGGCAGGACACTATGAGTCTTAATGTTTGTTTGAATGTAGACAGTGAGGTTGAAAAGAATCCAGGATGGCTCCTGGTTTTTCAACTAGGTGCCTTCTAAATGGTCCTGCCATTAACCAGGATAGAAAATACCAAGGGAAGTAGCATATCTAACTCCTTCCTCAGAATTTTAAAGTCAAGATCAAAGAGGTGATTAACAATATAAAGCCCTGAAACATTTTTTATCAGAGATACCCTCCAAATGGCTTTCTTCTGATGTGGGACATAAAAGATGGTATACAAAATATTAAAGTTCTAAATGATTTTAACTACATGCAATGATCAACTGGTAAAAATATCTGACTAAACAATGCAATGTTCTTGGAAGGAAAAGAAAATTCTGAAACATCTAATATTCCAGGTGAAATTTGCAGACATATAAATGTAGTTCCCAAGAAAATAAATAAATAAATGAAAGTAATTACAGAAGGTTAGCAGGATGCCTTTTTTCCAAGAATTACAGAGGTCAAACCTGAGGAAGAAAAGCATTAGTATTTTGAAAGGGCGAAGACAGCAAACACCCTGTATCTCTGGAGCCAGAGTGAGAATAGACAAAGAATAACAATGAAGGTCTGATTTTAAAAAAAAGCAAGCTGTTAAACAATAGGTAGGAAATGTGGACAACTATATTTGCATGCATTCAGCTAAGATAATGAGTTTATGTGCTTAATTTTTACTTTTAGTAACCATACAACTCCCAATGAGAATCAATCAAATTTCTAGGGGAAAAAAGAATAAATCAAAATTGCTTTCTCATCAGGTTAATGCTAAATAGTGAAGACTTTAGGACTTGGACTTATAAGAAAATTCAACAGGGGGGCATGAGTGGGACACAGAGAGCAAGGGCATGCAACTGAATTGCCTGTGTGGAGGCAACAGCAAAAACTGTAATGCTAATTAATATTGTATTTGACTTGCAGAGCGCAGCCCATTAAGAACAGCGTTAACCATCTCAGCACGCGATTGGAGCCCCCGTTGGAATACGTGTACACAGCTACAGTCCCAGAAATTAAATAGCTATTGAAAATAAATGTTTGTTGAGTTGACTAATAAATGTTACATTTTTAAAGTGGAGTTTGCTACCCTGACTTTGGCACAAAGAACTGTAAGCTTATTCAAGGAGTCTTCCAAGTACAAGAAGCTGCAACACAAAGTAGAAGGTCAAGAATAGAGAGGCCAGCAGAGTCAACTTCATACAAGGGCAGCTACCTTCAGAGGATATGTATCAGTGAAACAAATAAGGACTGATGCTATTAGAATACAGTCCACCCATGTCATTTGTTGAAACCTCTATCTTGAAGCATTAACAAGAATCCTATGCTTAAAGGCTTGCAAAAATAAGAGCAGCCAACATGAATTTAGGCAGTGTAGCTTCTGCCTAATTGGTAGTAATAAAATTGCCAGCAGGGAGAAATAAAATCTGCCATTAGAAAGATCATCATCACAGCACAAAAGAAGCTTCATGGAAGCAAGAACTCTGATTGTCACAAACAGTGCTTACTAGGAAAAAAAATAGTGATTTCAAAAATGTTTGCATTCTGCCTCCTTACAAAAATAATTTATGATAGAAAATAAGGTTTTCCGATTTACACTATTTATTCACAAGGGAGAATAATATTCCATTTAGCTCCATAAAGTAAGTCCTCTAAATTATCCATAATTCTGGGCGTCTGAAAGAGCTAAACGAGTTTCTGCTTCTAGTCTGCATTGTCACAGACTCCTCCCTTGTTTCCTACCTTTAAATCTTGGGGTGTCCCCAGAACACAGTCTACAAGCCTCTTTTCTCAACACTCATGCACAAGTTTTCATTTGGTCCCATGGCTTTAAAATAAGTGTGTGGGGTGTGTATATTCACACATAGAAGTATGCATATTTCATTCTTCCATCTCCAGCTTTGACCTCTCACCCAAGTTCCAGGTGAGTATCCAACTCCAAATATAGCATCTCCTCATTATGTCTCCTCAAATTAACCATGTCCAAAATAGAAGTTGATTCCCCTGCGTCTCCTAACCTGTTCCTCACAGTCACCCCCATCTCTGCTAATAGTCCATCATGCTACTGTTTGGTGGTAACAAATACTGGTCTTTTCCTGTTTCCTCAACCATGCCTTGCTGATTCCAATCCAAGGCTTTTGTTCTTGTTGTTCCTGTTTTTTATAATATTCTTTGGCAAGCCATGCTCCTTCACTCAGGTTTCTCCAGTTGTCACTTGCTAGAGAGAGGTCTTCTCAAACTCAATGTTTCATCCCCTCTCACCCAAGTCACTCTCGGACTCTATGACCTGCTTTTGTTTTCTTCATCGTGATTACCACTTCCAGGTACATATATAATATGTATAATATATTAATGGTCATAAAAGTAATGACCCATCTATTAAACTTTAAGCTACATGAGGTCAGAAATTAACTTTCTTATTCAAGACTATATTCCCATTGCCTAAAACAGTGTCTGTGTTTAACAGATGATAAAAAATATTCAAAACAGGTGGGAGATGGAATGATGGCCTTCCATGATTTATAGAAATTATATTCCCTATTTATTAAGGATTGTTTGGTTATAATAAGAAATGCAGTGGAAGCCCAGTAAGCAACTACCCTTGAATGAACAGCCCTGTACCAATCCAATGATAAATGTCAATTTTTTTTCGTTTCAAATAGCAGGGTCTATATGAGATTCTGGGGGTAAAAGACATCATAGATAGCTAGAATAAAAAATAGTTTCATCTCATCCTTCCACAGAAGTTCTAAATATAGCTAATGCCACAAACCAAAACTGCCTAGTTAAAAAAAAATTATTCTTCTAAAATCTCTTGGTAAAAAAGCAAAAGGAATGAAAATGGACAAAATTCTGAGGGAATTACCAAAATAAAGTAAAGGTAATGCTTAACATAGGCACACACACAAAATTTTCTGAAAAGTAGCATCATGAAGCTTCAGGAAAGGCAAAATTTTTAAAGAAATTAAAAATTGGAGTTTGGCAATTAAATTAAAATGTACAATTAAAAACTTAAGAGTTTTAGCCTAGCAAAGAGGTTAACCAGAAGTAGGTTTTCAAAGTTTGGTTAAAAAAAAATTAAAAATAAAAACAGAAAACTTAAAATTATTTTTCTAACTCAAAAGAGAAATGACCCAGAGACTAATGAGCTCCATAAGCCACCCTCTGCCTGATCCTCAGCAAATCACTACTCCTTGGGACTAAAACAAAAAGACCCATTGCTGGCACGGTGGCACATGCCTATAATCCCAGAAGCTTGGGAGGCTGAGACAGAAGGATCGGGAGTTGAAAGCCAGCCTCAGAAACTGGAAGGCACTAAGCAACTCAGTGAGTCTCTAAGGGTCTCTAAATAGGGATGGGGTTGTGGTCCAGTGGTCGAGTACGCCCAAATTCAATCCCAGGTACAAAAAAAAAAGGGCAAGGCTTATCAATTAGGTTCATGGGCTGGCTAGGAAGGGTGACTAATAAGGGTGACCTGACTGCAAAGCACTCTGGAAGCAGTGAATGCTATAGAGAGGCTTCATGACTGCCGGGTTGCCATCAGTCACCATGCCAGTACTGTGACTGTATCTGGCTAATTTTTTTAAGCTTTATTTTTTAATTGACAAATTGTAATCTTGTCTATGAGTTACAATGTGAATACCACATTGGCTCATCTTTGCAAGCTCCCTTCCACCACATGGCTCTTCTTATGTCCATCAGTCCTGGTGACAAAGACAAGAAATGAAGATTCCTCTCACTTTCCTGTTCAAGTCTCTTTCAGACCCACAGAAAACACGTCAGAGTACACTGCAAATCCTGGATGGATAGATGCTATACAAATGGGCAACAAACAGTCTTTTCCTTTCCTTTCCAAGAACATAGATTTAGAAACAACACATGTGAACAAGATCATGGGAGGAGAAAATATGGATATAAAAGGCCCTAAGTTTGTAGAATTTATTTCTTACCAATGGTCTGCCAATTGCTCATTTTCCCATGAAACACCCTCACTTAAGGAAAATAGATAAATTGATTGCAGACCTCTTTCTTAGCCATAAATTGCTTTTCTCACTCATTGATAAATACAGTTTTAGAATTTCACTTGTCTATAAAGGACTACTCAGAAATTAATGTTTTTTCCAAGCTACCACTATGTGGTATCTAATTTAAAGACAAACCTATCCCATGTTATTTTCCTAGCAATCTAAGATATTCAAGAATAGCCAGGACACAAAATTAACATAATCACTCATGAAAGTGTAGCCTCAGTAACCATGACAAGTACTTCAGAAAAATATTCTAGCCAATAGCACCACAACTGTTTCTCCCAAAGAAGAGGGCCTGTCAAGTCAAATGCAAGCAAGCATCCTAACATCTAATTTTTTTTTTTTTTTTTTTATCCTATGGTTTCTTAGGAAAGCATAATGGTTTACCTCTTGCTCAACTACTCTGCTGATTTAATCACAGCACATTTCAAATTCCAATACTGATAACAGACTAATAAAAAAAAAAAAGCAAACACTAGGGAGAGCATTTGTGTATAATAAAGTCTATGTACAGATGAAAATTTAAATAATGCTATACAGCCCAACTCTTTTAACAAAGAATGATATAAGAGATAATGCAATTTAATTGGTGAATGTTATGGTTTGGATATGAGGTCTTTCCCAAAAGCTCCTGTGTTGATGCAGGAATATTCAGAGGCAAAATGATCAGATTCTGAGAGCTATTGCCTAATCAAACCATCATTGTTTAATTAGACTAACTGGGTGGTTAACTGTAGGCAGGTGGGTGTGGTTGGAGCAGGTGGGTAACTGGGGGTATGCCCTGGAAGGGTACATCTTTCCTGTGGCCCCTCCCAACTCTGCCTCCTGACCATCATGAGGTGAGCACTGCTCCTAGCCCTGCCCTTCTGCCATGATGTTTTGGGCTTCACCTTGGGGCCAGAACAATGGACTCTGTTGACCATGGAATAGATCTCTAAAAACCATGAGCCAAAATATGCTTTTCCTTCTCTAAGTTGTTTTTCTTGGGTATTTTGGTCATAGCAGGGGAAAAAAATGGCTAATATACTGAATAAATGAGTTTAGTTTTAATATCATCTGACAGGGTCAGCAAACTATAGCCAAAGTTAAATCCAGTCCATTGCCTATTTTGTAAACAAAGTTTTGTTTGAATATAGGCACGTGCATTCATTTATATATTCTCTGGCTGTTAGCTGATCTTGTGTTACAATATCAAACATGAATAGTTGCAACATGGCACATGCCTACAAGTTTGAAAATATTCTTGGACCAAAAAGGTTGCCAACCCCTGTAATAATGGTTATTGAAGAATAGAATAGTCTGGGAAGTTTCTGGAGAAGGAGGAAAGGTCTTACAATCTGTAACTGAACCAAAAAATGAGAAAAAGACAAATGTTCTCCTATTTGGTAATTAGAAACACCCTAAGAATGCTGAGAGAATAAGCTCTTCCCATTCTAGATAAATTATTAGAGCAATGAAATCTCACTAGTGAATATGAAAGCTGATGAAGTAGAAACTAAGCTAGGTTTCTTGACTAATGCCCAATTCATATCCCAGTGATATCACCAACTGTTTAGATGTGGTGATGGAGAGATGGAGATAGTGGTAATATTGTTACTTTTATAGCTATCTTGCTTAAAGAGAAATGCATTTGCCAAGGGACAGGTTTGCACAAAATGGGAAGAACATTTGACTAGCAGTAACAAAAAATCTGGACACAGAAAAATCTTGCCTCTGCTCATTAATGGATATTTTCCTACCTGCAAAATAGAATCACCAGGGTCAAGGTCAGAATGTAAATAGTAAAGATGGACTCAAGGCTAGCACTATCCTGGACCCCAGCTGATACTTAGAACATGGTTATGACACACGATAGAATATATGCCTCCATTGTCTCCATCCTGTTCACTGTCTATAACCTGAGATAGACCTAACCACAAGGGTTGCAGATTCTTGTAAAACACCCACTGTGCTGTGGCCCATGCTGGAAGGAAGGAAGGAAGGAAGGAAGGAAGGAAGGAAGGAAGGAAGGAAGAAGAAGGAAAGGAAGGAAGGAAGGGAGGGAGGGAAGGGAGGGAGGGAGGGAGGGAGGGGAGGGAGGGAGGAAGGGAGGAAGGGAGGAAGGAAAGTTCATTCATTGCATGATGAAAAGTAAAGGAAATGGACACTGCTTTTCTTGACCTATGATGTCTCTCCTTGGGCTCTAAAGAGTTATGATATTGAACCCATACTTAAAGCCAACTAGTATTTATGCTTCAAACTTTTAACATGAAAGATACAACTACAAAAGCATAATCAAATAAAGCAATAAAGTATTTAAAACCAATGTGATAATACTGAACATTTTCTATAAGTAAAGTACTTTTGATTCACAAATCATTATAGCATCATCTATAGCCATGAGAAACCAATGAGAAATACTTTTTATCTAGAATTGAAAGATGACTTATCACATTCTTGTGCCTGATTCTGATGAAGTTTGTCAATATCAAGATCCCGAGCAATGCGCATGTTTAGGTGAATATCATTTGAGGGGCAACAGACTTCACCTGTTCTCATACCTATTTTGATCTCACATGTAAATGTCAAAAGCTCAGCACAACTGGTTTTCCTAACCAAGAGAATCCTCTCCAATGCAAACCAACTCCTATGAGGCCACATGAGCCACTTTCTTCATGTGACCATTTGGAAGGACTAGTCTTCAAGAGAATTCTTCAGAGTCCTTTTCAATTGCCAAAGAACCTAAGTTTCCATCAACAACTATCTCACTATTTGTAGAATGTGAGTTTTACTAGTCAAGGAATTGTGTATTAAAATAGGATTAGGGTGAAAACAAGAGTAGAAAGTGACTGCAACTCACCCCAAACAAAATAACTTTCAAAATACAAAGACACAAAGTTGCTAAAACCTCCCTTTATCTAAAACTGTCAGATAGATGACATCCAAATTCTAACTGAAACTTCTGCTAACTTTTGGCACTCAATACTTGGGAAGTGCCAACAGGATAAGAACCCATCATTCCCATGCAATTTGTGATCAAGTATACCTGGTTATGTTTTATTTCTGAATGAGCATTTTGTATTTTCCACTTATGAGGTTTCTATAGTTGTAGATATGAAATTCTTAGCAAATAAAATGTTTAAATAAAAAAATTATCTCTGACATTAAAACACACCTGCCTTTGGTGTCAAAACAGTTGATGTATCTTGGCTATTAAAAAGCCTCCCTTCTTAGAGCCAGTTTTTATATCAGACCAAAATGGCTCCCATCTGGTCCTGAGTTTATTAGTTATTTGTTAACTGTCAAACATTAGAACTCCTGCCTTGCATGCTGTACTGTAGTAAATGAGAGGCATTTTAGGTCATGAGAAGACAATACCAAATTCCTCTATTTGCTATACTACATTTGAGTCTGAATTTTATTTCTTTTGTAATCTGCATATTTCTCTGTACAATCATTTTTGGATTCTAACTGCTAAGAATAATTAGATCAATAAAACAAAACTAGTTCACAAGTTTTAAGTGTGGAGGTTAGCTGTTTCCTTATGTTTTGTTTTTACCTTTTTAAAAAATAATTCAAACATTGCTTCTATACTACTAACCTATATGATAGATGTTACAAAAATCTTCAACATAATAAAAGTTCTGAACATCTCAACTAAGCACTCCAAAAATCACACATACCTCTAAGTTGATTTTCATGAGGCACTATAAAATTTGGGGACAAGGAATTCTCCTAGAGGGAAGAACTAGACCAGGTAGACACATGTGAATCAAGGTTAATGGAATGATTTCAAAGGGACACACAATTAAGGAAGCTGCCTCTCAACTGGTAATTTTAATTCCCATCTCTATTCCCTAGGGTTCCCTCTAGAACCCTGGGGTAAGAAACTACTTTTTCAATGGGTTTGAGGGCCATAACAGGATAGAACCCAAGTAAGGATAATGGAACTGTCTCAGCCCCAAGAATATTAGAACACTTGGGATCTCCAATTGTAGGAGCTGTGGGAAAGGCCAGGAAACCACCATAGCAGGAGGACAACGGCCAAGATCAGGGTCAGAGGGGTGAAGCTCAGAAACCCACAGGGCTAGACTTAAGATAGTGGGTGAAACTTGTAAACTTCAGAGGCATGCAGCTCTCAAAGGCAGGCTCTCAGGGGCTGAGCGAACAGAGAATGCTTACCATCTCTGTGACCCCCAATTTGGGATGATTTGACCTGAATAAACTGTCTATCATTCAATAATGCCACACTTACAAATGTGGGTGGGCAGGGTTTTAAAATAATCCATTACTTATTGATGTAGAAATACTTTTTAGAATTTCTACAATTAACTCTAAATTAACTAAATATTCTCCTGCTAAGAATTATTTACCAAGCCACCACCAAAGAACCTCAAGTAGTAAAACTATTAAGTTAAAAACCTGTCATTTATTCAATATGCTCTATTTCTTTATCTTGTTCCCTATGCAAGCACACTTAACCATACTTTAATTAGTGTCATATGCTAACATGGTACCAGGTTGTACAGGCTCAATGTTCATCAATGTAAAAGATAATGTAGAACAAGAGTTCACCGTAAAATGTAAGCACTACACTGATCATTACTTCACAGTGTACTTTCCAAATTTTTCCTTCATTCTCTGTGTCAACAAAAAAACCTAATGGCCCCATCCACTTGTCTTTGGCTGTTTATAGGATGAATTCAACAAATCAGATATCCTTTGAAAAAAGATTTTCTTCCTTTACACATTGTTCCTTATGTGTATGACAAGTATAGCTGACTTTTATTTATACACTGGTTCTCTTCTGCTATAATACACAGTCTAGCAACACTGCAAAAATGAATGTGTGCTATTTCATGTCTTTGTCATTTCTTTTTCATAGTAATTTATTTTGGAATTGAATTCCTGAAAAGCATGATATATATATAGCTGTTTATTATTTTTTTAATTTATTTTTTATCCTAAGTTGTTAGAAATGACAGCAGAATGTATTACATTTCATATTATACTTGTAGAGCACATTTTTACATATTTCTGGTTGTATGCAAAGTATATTCACACCATTCGTGACTTCATACATGCACTTAGGGTAATGATATCCATCTCATTCTACCGTCTTTTTTTTTTTTTTCACCTTTCCCCCCTCCCATCCCCTCCCTCCCCATTGGCCATTCTAGTGTTCCTCTAACCCTCCTATGCTCCCCATCCCAACCCCACTGTGAATAGGCCTCCTTATATCAGAAAAAACATTTGGCATTTGGATTTTGGGGATTGGCTAGCTTCACTTAGCATTATATTCTCCAATTTCATCCATTTACCTGCGAATGTCATGATTTTATTCTCTCTTATTGCTGAGTAATACTCCATTGTGTATATATACCACATTTTCCTTATCCATTCATCTTCTGAAGGGCATCTAGGTTGGTTCCACAGTTTAGCTATTGTGAACTGTGCTGTTATAAACATTGATGTGGCTGTGTCCCTGTAGTATGCTGTTTTTAGTCCTTTGGGTATAGACGGAGGAGTGGGATAGCTGGGTCATAAGGTGGTTCCATTCCAAGTTTTCCAAGGAATCTCCACACTGCTTTCCATATTAGCTGCACCATTTTTCAGTCCCACCAACAATGTATGAGCGTGCCTTTTTCTCCACATCCTCTCCAACATTTATTGTTGTTTGTGTTCTTAATAGCTGCCATTCTGACTGCTGTGAGATGAAATCTTAGAGTGGTTTTGATTTGCATTTCTCTAATTGCCAGAGATGTTGAACATTTTTTCAAGTATTTGCTGATTGTGTATCTTCTTCTGAGAAGTGTCTGTTCAATTCCTTGGCCCATTTATTGATTGGGTTATTTGTTTTTTTGGTGTTAAGATTTTTAAGTTCTTTATATATTCCAGAGATTAGTGCTGTATCTGACGTGCGTGTGGTAAAGATTTGTTCCCAATTACTAGGCTCTCTATTCACCTCACTGATTGTTTCTTTTGCTGAGAAGAAGCTTTGTAATTTGAATCTATCCCATTTATTGATTCTTGATATTAATTCTTGTAGCATGCTATATTTTTAAGAATTTATATTGTTTGGGTATAAATTAGAGGTAAGTAGAAAATAATTACATTTTCTATACTGGTACTCTCTTTCATCATAATTTTTTAAATTTCCTCTGTGAAATATCACATCCCCATTTATTATATTCAATCTTGGAATATTTTAAATGTGATCATTTAAAAACATTCATATTAGTTTAGATGCTCAAGAGAAAATATTGTAAGTTCAGGTGATCTTTGGCATTTGTGCCAACTTTTAAAGGGATGCCCCCCAAACAATGCTTAGTAAATAAAAAGTAATAAGATTGTTCATACGTGTGGGCTATCTTTGAAATATTGCATTCACAAAACAGATTTAGATCACATCTCAGCAATCCTTGTAGGATACCGCAGTCACCATGGCAGTGCTTGGAGAGCTGCATTCACTGGGAAGACCTGCCATGGCAGTGGTACTGACCTTCCACTTCACTTCCTGTGGCTCCTTTTCACCACTGGATCAAACCAACTAAATTTTTAATGTAATTATCTATTCTTAAATAAAGAGTCCTTCTTTCTGAGATGTGGTAACTTTGTAAGGGTGTAAGACATCTTCCCAAGCTTTTATGTATACTTAGGCTCAGGATGTTTAGGATTATAAGGAACCACACTTATATATGAAGAAAGCAAGGCTTGTACCTAACCAGAGGGGATCCACCAGCGTTTATCATATTTATTTCATTTAAAAATATGTATACTGTTCGGGAATACTGGCATCTTCACATTCATTATATATGATTTTATATAAGAATAATCATCAAGGGAATTATATATTATCCCTCAAAATACATGTAAGTGAACACCACTCAGACAAGCACATGAAGCCATTTTATGTGTATGTGAGGTGTGATGTGCCTCAAACAGATATACCTATCACTGTGTTAAACAGAATTAGTAGCTATCTGATGAATGCTTTTTTAACTTTAGAATCCAGTGAGGTCAAATAACCCACAATGACATAAACAGGCATTTGAAAATAGAATACTCGGTATGGTAGAAAGTTATAAATTTAAGAAATTTTAGCATCAATACAAAAGGGACACACCTTTTTATGTTTACATCAGAAATAAACACTAATTTTCTCTGGATAAAGGGCTGCAGGTTTTCAAAACTGAATAGAACCTCCATATCACCTATATAAAGAAGAGGTTAGAAGTGTACTGCTGGTCAACCAGCTAACTAAGGACAGACACAAGCCAGGACCAATTCAGTGTTCTTTCTAGCATGTCCATGGTACTTCTTTTAATCATTTGATTACTGATGATTATGTCTCCACATTCTATATAAGACCCAGTTATGTTTTGCTAATTTTTCATGCAATGAATGATAGCTCTTCAATGTAAATTAACAGTCTCAGATCACTTTGAAATTTATATACTTAAACTGTCTTATTTTGTTCAAGAATATAGACATTTCCCTATACTACATATGTTATGTATGTTATGGTTATATTTAGGTGATACAGATATTATCTAGTACATTTATATTTGTCAATTTTGCATAGAAAGGATATTTATGTGAAATTATTTACCAATTATTAAGAGGCACTATCATGAATTTTTTTATGTGTTCTATTTATAAGTGTGTTTGCTTTGTTCAAAAAAACAAACTATAAGTTTATAGCAATAAATAAACTATAAGACTTCTGGATGAAAAAGGTCTATATCCCATTGTGGGAAAGGTCAGAACCAGAAGGAGGAAGGCAGCTTGGCTTAGACACGTCTTTCCCATCAGTCAGGAATGGAGTGATCTGCAACAGGAAATGGAGATCAAGGAGACTATACTATCAGGAATCATGGCCTCAGAGTGACCATGAAGCTTCATAATTTAATGCATTTTAAAAATTAAATTTCAAAATCAAAAACTGCCCAATGCTTTCCATGTTTTAAGAACCTGTTACCTTATCCTACTTAGAAGTAGGAAGACTATTAAATCTTTCACTTTTTAATTTTGGCTTTACTTTTTCAAAAAAAAGCAAAGGGTAGAAAGTCATTTCTACTAGTACAATGCACTATTTATTTCTCACATAAATCCCTCTTAAATTCTGCCCAAATATTCTCTGATATTTATTCTCACTGAAATAGCTATGATTCTTGTTAATATAAGTATACCACAATACCTGATGCTCAACAGTGTTCTGTAATTTTTTTGTCAAATTCATCCAGGACATGGTTCCAAAAATGCTGTTTTTATGGTTTTGAAAAATCAAAAATTTTAAGTGTTCCCTTAAAGAATGCCCTTAAAGAATTACAATGTGCTAGTGTAGATCTAAAACGACAACACCATTAAATATGAATTGTTGATAACACAGCCCCTGATAATTTAGTACCTGCTAAATTCAATATATATTCTATGAATTAATGTTGAGTAAGTAGCATTGCCATATTTTCTCTTTGTACTTCTAGCTCACCTATCTTCTCTCATTAGAATGAGGATTTCTTATCATGTAGAATGATATTCTCGAACAAGGATCTTTAAGCATGAGGGATCTCAGAAGAATGTCATAAATTCCTTCACTTTGAAGGCCCTTATGTTGCCTTAGACATTTTTTTCCTGCAAACTTTACTCTTCAACAGTTTTTCCAATACACATTAGCTTTTTTTTAAATCCAGTTTCTATTAATTTAGGTTTTCTAGCATGACTTTTTCTCCCATAAATTTACTTCCTGTACCTGTTTATCTCTTCTATTCCAATCTGCCCACACCTCTTGTGTAGCACCCATCTGTCCCCTAAAAGCTCTATTGAACTACAAATACTTTTTCTTTTCTTTAATTTTAAAAATTGTTCACAAGTACTAGCCATTTGATGGATTCCATTCCCCCCCCCAAAAAAATAGGAGGAGTAACCAATCTCCAGTGTTTCCTATCAGTAGCATCCAGATTATACCCAGATTGTGCAACATAATTAGTGTTGCTATTCATGAGAAAAAATAATTCTGCACAAGTTACTCCTCGGGATGCCAGAATGGTAATTTCCACACAAATAACAGTTGAAGAATACCACCACTTGATTTCAGCATCCCAAAAAACATTAGTCTGTGACTCTTTTGTGCAACAGTTACTGATGTTTTCCTTCCTGAGCAATTCCAACCCTGAAAGAATCATATATTTATGGCCTTATTACCACAAAAAATAACTTTGGCAAAACATAAAGGAAATGTGAAAAAAAAAAGAGGCAAAAACAATAAATATCTCCACTGTGGAAAGGGAAAGCACGTAAAGAGAATGTGTGCGTCAGAGAACCTCCCTTCACTGACCCCCATGCTGGACCGAGGCTGTGTTGCTATGGAAGTGAGAAGCTAAATTTCCTTAGCTCTTGTGTACCCCTCTCAGCACTTCTGGCAACGTTTAACAGGTTCTTTCCTTTGTTCAGAAACTGCTCTGGAAACAGCCTTACCTCCCTCCCAAGGCACTGAAAGACTGCATTGTGAGGCCATGCTGTAACCAAATTACATGAGAGGGAGATTTTTCATTTCCATTCCTAAAATTAGACTCTTCTGTGTGTGCTAGCACAACAGAAATAGCAACACTTGCAGAAAGGGGCCCGCTCAGTGGAGATCCCAGTTCCCTGCCTTTCAAACAGGTCTGCTGAACCCCAGCACACAGGCAGGCCTACAACACCAGGAAGTTTCAGGTGCCTTTGCTGATTCTGGAAACTGGCTCTCAAATGTTCTGAAGAGGTGGGTGGTTTGTGTCAGAAAGGGTCTCTGAGGCACAGAGCACACACAGAATTTGCCAAGCAGATGTTGATGCCAGGGCGTTTGATCAAAGGGAACAGATTTCCCACTAGGACTTTTAACAAATGTACTTAATTGACTTTGGAGTTGCAGCAAACTGCTTGCTTCATGACTTGAACCATCTTCATGATGCAAAATTCAAAATCAATATAGAGTAGATAAGAATGGTTAAAAAAAATAATGATAGTTTGCCTCAGGGTTGTATCTGAAAAGTAACTGCTGTCTTTGAAGGGCAGCTCTATTTTTTATAATAAAGTCATCAGGTAAATATATTCTACATCATGCATTTAAAGACATTCTAGTGGAATAGATTTCTTCTTTGCAAATGCAGAATATAAACATATAGCTACATCTGGATGAAAAAAAATCTATGATTGTTAAGAAAAGGACCACAGAATGAGCAGAGAGACCTAAGCAGAGTTTTGAATTTGGACTAATCACATTTCAATTTTCAAATTTCAGTTTTAAAAGTGCCACTGTCACTACCCACCTCCAGCTCACTCCAGACAAATAGGCCTCTGACCACATCTTCTTATGCATGAATTTTCCATGAAGATGTATCTATGAGTGTATAATAAAACTTTATGACTCTGGAGTATTTTGTAAATGTTTCAGGGAGAATACAAGCCTGTAAAATGCAGTTTTTTCATTTGTGACAGATAGCATTGCTTTAAGAAAAATAGAAGATTTCCCTTAGGGCAGGAATAGAAAAATGTCTAACAAACCTTTGATGACTAAACAGACCCAATGTTAGTCTTTAAGATAAATATTGGGAAAAAAACAAATTTGACAATAAGATGAAAATAGATTCAGTACACTAAACTATATTAATGGTATGAAATGATCAGAGAGGTTACTGTGCATATGCTAGAAAAGCCATGGTATCAGCCTGCTGCCTTGGCCTTGGCCTGAGCCCATTCTTAATTAGCTATCTATCCAGAATGATACCCCTGACCTTTGAGTCTGATATGCCTTGACTCAAAAAGGGAGTGATATTTAAGGTTGTTCTCAAATCTGAAAATCTATTATTATATCCAAAGATAGTTTGTGTCTATAGGTAAGTGTATACACAAAATAGGTGTATACATTTTTTTTTGTTTTCACTAAAAAAATATTTAAAACTATAACTTTACACCACAGTAGGTCTGTTATTTATAAATGCTACTTATGTTTTTGTGCGTGAACGTACTTCATTGGATTCAAAAGCTAGAAATACTTTATAGACAGCAGCTATATTTGCTTAACAGAGTCTTCATTTGGGGCTTATATCATATCAAATTTACATCAAGTGGAACTGACAGAATAGTCTGAACAGTTTTAGTATTATGTGTATAAAGAGATTTTATGCAATCCTTTGAAATATTTTTAAATTTGTTCTTTAAAAATATGGTCACATTAGTTTACATGCTTAAAGAAGAATATCCTAAGTTCAGGAAATCTTCAGCATTTGAACCAACTCTTAGAAAGGCATTTTCTTTCCAAATAATAAGACCTAAATAATAATACCGCATTTTCTAAAAATAAAACTTTTCACTTTAGGATACTGTTGAAATGTGGTATTCACAAATTGAATATAAAGTACAGTACAGCTTAATAAACCTCATAGGACATAATAGAGTCCCCATGTTGGTGCCTTGGAGCTCTGTGTTCACTGGGGTGACCTGCCATGGCAGCATACTGATGTTCCACTTCACTTCCTATGCCTCCTCTTCACCACTGGATAAAAGCAACTCAATATTTTTTTTTTTTTTTTTTTTTTTTTTTTTTGGTACCAGGGATTGAACTCAGCGGCACTAGACCACTGGGCCACATCCCCAGCCCTTTTTTGTATTTTATTAGAGACAGGGTCTCACTGAGCTGCTAAGTGCCTCGCCATTGCTGAGGCTGGCTTTGAACTCGCGATCCTCCTGCCTCAGCCTCCCAAAGTGCTGAGCAACTCAATTTTTAATGCATTTCTCTATTCTTAATAAAAGAGCCCTTCATTCTAGGACTTGGTAACTACATGGACATGGACCCAAGCCTTATTTACAGCTGGGATCACCTCTGAGAGCAGGGAAGAACTTTGTCACTTACAAATGAAGAAATTAGGCCTTTGCCCCTGACCAAAAAGAAATCACAAGCACTATGCTCATCTTGTTTATTTTTAAATATGTATATTGCTAAAGCAAAGTTTTGACTTTCTATTCACTATACACAGTTTTACATAATGGATAAAATAATCATTAAAAGATTTCTTCTTCCAGGGCAACACTTTAAATACTTTAAATAATTAGCCTAAACTCCAAAGTATCAGCAAAGGACCTGGCACAGCTACCAAGGATATCTGATATACTTGGGATTCCAATTGCCAGTTGCATCCTTATTCCTATTTATCCAAAGACAAATGGACATATTTTTATAAACTTGGGAGTTAAAAGGAATACCTTTAATCAAGGCACAGTGGAAGCTCTTATAATTGAAAATCAAGTGTTCAAATATTGAGGCTAATTTATGCAGGAATGTCAGCCTGTCGCATTGAATTGACCTTGCAAATCAGCTAGCATGCAGTCAGAAGTAATTCCTACAGGGAAATCTCATCAGACATTATTTGTAATAGTACCAATAACATCCAACAATAAGGTGCATATGCTTCCACACTCCCTGGCCCAAGTCAGCCTTCTGTGAGGACTCCCTTCACACAATTCTCACTGCTCTAACATCCATTTATGGTGTTGCATCCTACAGTCTTAACCCACTAGCTGTGCTCATGTTAGTTTCTACCTATAGAAGTAGTCAAAGCCAGTGGTTCTATCATATCTTAGCTGTAAATGAAAACACAATTTCCAATATAAAAATTGTTTTCGGACTAAGAGATTCTTTGTATTATTTGCATATGTCCAATAACATTTCAAACAATGCATTTTCTTTGCATTAAAGCACTTTGACATATAAATAGCTGTTTAAATCTGAAACATTGTTTTCTCGTTGTTAAGATCTCTGAAATCAGCAAGAATCTGACATGGTTTAATGAATATCTTTTTCTTTTTGTAATACTACATATAATAATGGTATATTCCCCATCAATAGAATTTCAGGTTCAATAAAACAATCTTCCCTAGCCATTTCTCAGAGGAAAAAAAAATAAAACCAAAAGTAACCTTCCTTAAAAGCAAAAATAGCAATGCATGAAAAAGCACATAATTGAAAACTAACTTGAGAAGTTAATCTCTCCTAGTCTTTTTATTTTTTATTTTTTTGAAGACTTAACTATGTAAGTGCTATGTATTTAAATACATACACACACATCAAGTAGAGCTGAGGACTCTTCTGATTTTCCTTCAAGAATGCTAATACTCACTTTTACGGGTTTTTAAAAATCAATCTTGTAATAATTTTTACATTTGTTGTGCTTGATTTTTTTTTTTTTTTTAATACGATGACTTTCTGGCTACCACTTCAGTGTTATATGATACTCAATTCCCACTTGAAGAGAAACTAATAAATAAATGTTATCTGTGATTTTTTTTTTCTACTCTCATCTTTTACATTCTCAGTTGTCTAAGAGATGGTATGACCAATATTTTCAGCCAAGGGTCCTAGTAAAACCATACTGTGAACCCAATATAAAAGACAAAGAAAAAAATGAGAAAAAGGAAAGGAGCAAAGAAAAACCTCTACCAGTAATATTTTATGACACAAATAATCCCTTCTGTCATCACACATTCTGTGTGTATGTGTAGTGAGAAGGGGAAGAAATAGGTTCATTAATCTCATGATTTCTAGGCAGTTAGTTGGCCAGCAGAAGAGAGAGAAAGTCATTCTTCCATGCAGTACATGATAACCCAAGTCATCATTAATGAGCAAAAAATAGTTTAAAAACTAAACAGGATTAAAAATACCTAAAGTGTCTTTCCAAAGAGTCTTTGCATTAATGTTTAAATCCCTTCTCATGAAATACAATCTTTAACTTCGTATTTAAACTATTACTTATATTTGAGGTATCATTTTCCTTCATCACTTATAAAATCACTACCAAAATGCAGAAAGAATGCTAATGACTAATTGCTTAGAGAAAACCCATTTCATACAATATTAAAATACAATTCTATCTTCATATCTGTAATGGAAACTAACCTAACATCAGTAGATTAGTTCAGCTCAACAAAATATTTTCTGACAACTCTTACCTCCAAAGACCAACATCATTCTAGCCACTTTTACAGCCCATGGAAACAATTTTATAATTGAAATATATGACAATACATTAAAGATCCCAGAAAAAGTTCCACTTTACATTCAACAGGGAAAAGAAATGAAATTCCAAAGTAAAAACTGTCAATTACTGTCATTGCTTTGTTGTACTAAAAAAGATCACTTAAATCACAAAGAATCTTAGAAAGTGCTAATTAAGATTAAAACTACCTGCAGCTTTATCCCACTCATAAACTAGCAATTTTTTAATTTAAATGAGTCCCTTCCCTATATTCACTGAGTACATGAATATGCATAAGAATAATACTAACAAAGGGTCTTTATTTTCTATTTCTCTTTATTTTTCTCTTCCTTTTAAAATTATTTCACCTTATTTCCAACATCCATATCCTTAAGTATACCACTTACACATGTGGATAACACGATGGCCCTCATAGAACATGGTCACACTCCACATGATGAATGGCTATTTACAAAATGACTTCTATCATTTAAAGGAGAACATGTAATTGAGACTTTACATTTCAAATAAAAAGCTATAACTCCAAAGACACTGACTAGCTATGAGCTTCTGGAAGTCACCCACCTGGGGCAGCATGCGATTTTCTTCCTCCAGCTGTCTTACTCTTGCCTCCAGCTGCCTAACATAGGACAAGGTTGATTCTAAAATTAAAAAGAAAGAACTCACATTATCCACACAGGTCTTGTTCAGTGCACTGTCAGGATATTTCTGGTTTGATTAAGTAGTCACTTAGTCTGTTATTAAAATAAATTTCCCAGGAAAAATACAAAAGAAGCCATGGAAACTACAAACAATTTTGAACAGTTGTATAGTAGTAAAAAGTATGAGAAGTTTCTAGGTGGTGAGACTGCCAGATTTGCACACCAACCAGTCCTTAGAACATTAAGCATCTTGAAGAAAGTTACTCCATCATTTCCCATTCTATGCATTTTGTATTATCAATATGCCCCATACACTAGACTTTTCTGTAAAATGTGATCTGTAACCAAAACAAATAAGATCATATTAAAAATAGAAAATAATAAAAATACCAAATACCCAGTTCCCTTCATTTTCCCAGTAAATATTTTAAGATCAACATTTGTTCTTTTCACAAATCTATAGATATTAACTCTAATTTGAAAACAGGCATAGCAGGGCTAAATATTTTAATTTAGGCTAAATTTTAGCTTTTATTTTGGCCATACATGGCAGAGTCCCAAATTTTCCCAAAATTTTTGGGTAAAATCTGGGCAAGTGAACTAAAATTGATTGTCTTCAATTCTTCACAAACTCAGATGATTGCTGAAAGCTCATTTCTGTTCCATACCAAAACCCTTAAGTTTATAGCTTCTTCTCAAAAAACGGATGGCAGATGGAAGAAAGTAGAGCTTCATTTTTAGGAAGAATATGACAGTAACTCTTCTTCATTAAAATGAAAATATTCAAGCATGTCATATAATAGCATAGTTGCAAGTCATTCATTACCCAAGAACAAACATTTCAGGTATAGGGCAAAGTATGTTGCCATAAAATCCCTCCAGTGCATATTTCCATAGTTAATACTAAAGCAGCAGAACCTTCTCAGTGTTCATGTTCTATGACCTCAGAATCACAAAAAAAAAAAAAAAAAAAAAAAGCAAAATCCGAAAGGGTAGTGCATTTAAGAGGCAAGTGTTTATAGTTTGAAGCACCTAATAATCTGAAGTTAGGATAAATATTCATGTATTAATGCCATGACCTTAAATTTATCATGGAAACTGTACTTTCATTTTTTGATATGGGAATGGCTTAGATGAATTCAAATCCATGTGTGTGTGTGCATGTGTATGCGTGTGTGTGTGTGTTCAAAGCAATAAGCTAACATTTTATTTTACACAGGAAGTGCCAGCCTTTAATTCACAAATATCACCATTAAGCCCATAATTGCTATAAACACAGCATGCCTGTTTCACAATGCTTTGCAGAAAGCCCCCATCATTAACATTAATATAAGTACACACTGACCTCACACGGATAGAGAAGATTAGACTTGAGTATTCTTTATATAAGAAATGGAAGGTAAAGGAAACTGAAGACATTTGCTAGAGATGTGCTCTCTCTCTCTCTCTCTCTTTTTCAGTTTAATGAAATGTTAAAACTCTGCCTAATGGACTTTTCCAAAGGCAAAAAAAAAAAAAAAAAAACAAGTATACAGCACAAATGAATTGCAAAATTATTGATTTCATGAGTCTGCTTTACTCTAGCAAATGAATAAGTGATTTGCAGATCATCAAGATGTGGATGTAGATTGCCTGATTTACACAATTTTGCAAGCCCAGCTCTCTCCTCTAGAAAAACAACCACATGCTAAGGACCATCCAAATGAAAAATTGATCAGCAATATTTTATTTAAACCATGAAAAAAATAAAATTATTTTCTTCTTTGTTCACAATTTATAGCTTATCTTAATGCCCCTATACTTCACTATCTCTAAATCTGTGACATTTAAAAGAAAAAAACTCTATATAGTGGGATTTGAGCAATATTTGAAAAATGCCACTGAATGGAATTTGTTTTAATTCAGTGACTAACTACACTTTAATACATTTCTCTTTTAAATCTTTGCAGTTTACACATTTGATGGCCTCACTCTCTACTTAAATAATAAAAGTATTCTGTTCACAATGGGGAGGGAGGGAAAGGAGGGGGCAAAAGGGTGAAGAAAAAAAATATGGTAAAATGAGATGGATATCATTACCCTAAGTGCATGTATGAAGTCACGAATGGTGTGAATATACTTTGTATACAACCAGTGATATGTAAAAATGTGCTCTACAAGTATAATATGAAATGTAATACATTCTGCTGTCATTTCTAACAAATTAGAATAAAGAATAAATTTGGGAAAAAAAGTATTCTGTTCAGAAAAAATAAATAAATAAAACCAGAGGGCAAAGACAAATTCCAGAGTTTGGAAAACATTCTCTAATTTCCATTTTTAAAGTTGAATTACTAAAGACCAAGTCCAAATCTTTGTTTCAAAGCATTCACTGAAAATATGGGCTAACACAAGAATAGATGGGAAATAGTTTATGTCCATAAAACAATGGAAAAATATTAGAAATGAAGGCAAAGGTGAAGAAAGTTTTGAGTTCATTCCTTTAAAAATTCCTGATTTGTGTCAGGCGCTGTTCTAGAGTTGGAAGAGAATGCCAGTTATTGGAAGTCTTAACACATTTCCAGAATGCAAATTCTCTTTTAGGATTACAAGCTGTGTGCTAGGTTCCAGAAGATACTGTTAATTATCCCAGGCTCTTAGCGTCTTTTGCAATTATTAGTTACCAACTAAGGGATACTCCAAATGAAAACATTGTCCTGGAAGGGAAAAGGAAGAATACCTTATTTGCATGCACAAATCAGAGTACTTATGCTGTTTGTTGTTTCATTCAATAAAAGAGCTGATTATATAATCTTTTAATGGGAGTGCAGTAGGCAAACACTTTTCTGAAATATAATGCCAGGTCAGCATTGTGTCCTTCAGTCCCTAATCTTCCAACTGTGACATGGAAGAAAAATAAGTATTTGTTTTGTTAAGTTATGGAAATTTCAAGGATTATTTGTACTGTATCATAGGTCAGCTGAGTCTGACTTATAACACAACCAATTTTGGGATAGGAAATGCATAAACTACTTTTTAAAAATTAAATAGTATAGGATAAAGAAACTCCACACATCACATCACAATTCCTGTCCTTCTACTAGTTGAATGTCAGGGGGAAAATCTGAGAGAATCTTCTTGTGGGATAAAAAAGAAATGGACTCCCTTGAGCATCAGGTCATATTTGACCATATCTGCTACAACCTTCTCTTTCTCCACCATGACAACTACAGAATAAGCTGGTCTCTCATTACACACAATGAACATGAAAGATTAAGAGAAGTATCTGACAAAAACTGGCAATCTTTCTATCATAAAATGATAAACAGAAAATTATAGTACAATGTATTATAATTTGAATATCATTATATTTTATACCAGGGACTGATAGCTTCATAAATCTGAGGCTTCAGAATGCCATTTGGACTTTCAGAATTCTGAGACTGATGATCCAAAGAAGATTTAAAAAATAGACAAATATTCGGCTATAAACTACATAGGTATAAAATGTGTTAAAGAAGGACCCTGTCTTCCAGAAACTATAACCAGTTGAGGGAAGTAACAGAGAAAAAAAAAATAAAACCAACAAGGTAATGTGAAATTCAGTGCTAAATCACATAGAACAAGAGTAAAGGAAGATCAACGTGGGCTGTATTTCTTACAAAGGCAAAGCCTGAACTTAAATGGATCAATGGAATGATGATAGGTTGGAGATACATGAGGGAAGCCACAGGGTAGACAAAAGCCAGAAGCCAAGAGTAATCCTTCTTCATACAGAGAAAGAAAGTAATCATATGACAGAAGAGTAAGGGACTATTAGGGAGCAGAACAAGGATGGGCCAGATTATGTCCCATGTCAGGGATCTGGGAAAGCCAACATCAAATCACAGCAATCCAAGTGTCAGTCTGCTTTTAAATTCTCCAAAAAGTTATTTATTTCTCTTTCCATCCTTGGAAACCTTTAGACATCAAGACATTAGAAAAGCAAAGAACAAATCATATCAACATAAAAATTCTGTGACATGCTGAAGATGTTCTTTGGGTAAGTCTCAAACTTTCTAAGCAGAAGCCATTTTTCTCCATGCATCTCAATTTTCTTTGAACCTATGTGGGAAATGTTCACAGAACCTCTTGCAACAAGCATCGGGAATAAGCATAAGAATTCCACTAAATTCTCTATCTTCTAAATTATTCCAATATTAGAGGTGGACTGTACTTTAGCCTTTCTATTCCATCCTGACCCCCAGTCTCCAGACAAGTTTTGCAGATGAGAGAACGATAGCCCAGAAAGTAATGAACTTGGATCTTAACTCTGAGGATTTGTCAAATATATTCAAAATATTCCATTCCATTGCTAAGGCACCACAATGATTCCCATCTTGGATCTTCTAATCATGAGGTGATATCAAGCTTCTTACCCAGATAGTTAAACACAAAGCTCTCTTTTTAGATATTCTTAATGGATTTATCTTTATAATCACCTGATATTTTCCTTAGGTATTATCTAATTTCACTTCATTTTACCTGAAATATATTCAATTGTATAAAGGAGCTCTACCCCCCCCCCCCTACTATTGGAAATACTCTGATCAAAATACAAAATACACTCTTTTCTTCCCTTTGGTTTCTAAAGCAACATATCTCCTACTGGGGAAACATCCACCCTTGCAATCTCTCATGAATGACCCTGATTATTATACATAAAGGGTTTATCATTGGTGGTTAAAACTGCCTAAGGTTTTAATTTGCTTAGATAAGAGTACTGTCATGTCTCCATTTTAGAGCAGAAAATAAAACAAATCTGGGGACGGTCCATTCTGACACAAACACCAACCACAGAGATTTAATGGCATGTAAAGGAGGAAAAGCATTCTGAAGACTTAATAGCCTTATGATTGCAGAAGTTTCTGTGGCTAAGAGAGCTAAGATTTGAATGTCCCTTTCAAGACTCTTGTTAAAATTTAACTGTCATCATAATGGTAATAAGAGAAGGGAACTTAAAGAGGTAATTAGGCCATGAGGTATCACCCACTTATTAGTGGGATTGCTCTTGCCCTTCAGCCATGGGATGAAGCAGCAAGAATGCTCTTGCTAGATGCCTGCCACTCAACCCTAGCCTCTAGGACTATGAGCCAATAAATTTATTTTCACCATAAATTCCCCAGCCTTTGGTATTATGCTATAGGAGCACAAAATAGACTAAGTCTCAGCAAGGATCCAATAGCCACAGGATTTTCGATTCATAGGCAATCTTTTCAATAAACCACAAGCTCAATAGACACAGTTTGAGCTAGTTCTAGATTAATCCCGCCAGTCACAGGCTTTAACACATTCCTAAGAAAATTATTTCAGAACAGTACATTTTAAAAATTATTACTATTCTGAGAAAAGTGTTTCTCTTTCTTCCTCAGGCAAGCTAAGGTCAGCTTCCTACTTACAATTCATATTAGCTCCAAAAGTATAAGTGATTACATGTCTCACTATAATTTGATGCTTTTCTTATTTAAAAACATCTTCTTGGAATCAGCATTTTCAGATTTTTCTGGATATGTAATTCAGACCACTTTATTGGCACACTTAGAATTTTTTTAATGGGACTTTAATTACCCTACAGAATTAAAAAATGGTACCAAGCTTACCTCTACTATTATGAATTCCACTCTTCTCAGACCCTTCTCTATGCTAACCTGAAGGAAAAATGAGATAGTTATTTCCTATCTCTCTTCCCCTATATTGAAATCTGTTCCGTTTCTCACTGGCCTAGAATTCTCTTAGCTCTGTGTCTCTTCCCATAGCTTGCCCTGACCAGCTATACCATACCCTCCTCATGCCACTCTGCCTGGTCAAATGCTCCCTATTCTTTTATTCACAGAAGGAAAAAAAAAAACATCTCATAACTAGGGTTGCCGAAGATGGGAAAATACTGCTTTGTATAATGATGTGTCTCACATGGTTTAGAGGTGTTCAGAGAAAGCTTAATGAGATGTTGCAAAGATTTTTACCTGTGCACACGCTATTAGGTTGGTCCCTTTAACTCTGAATGGCAATAATTCTACAATTGTTAAATGCCTCCCACTCTAAATGTCTCTCAGTTTTCCTTCTGGTCAACTTATTGACAATAGATCATATACTGAGTGCCTTGTGATTTCCCTACTTTCTTGTAGTGTTGTTTATTTTCAGTTTTTGCCTAAGTAAGCTAAATAAAAATAATACAAACCCCACATATTGACTGGTAGTGTTTCCTTGAAGGAGTTAATGCATACTTGTTTTTCTTTAATATTAAAAGAGGTCTTCAGCCAATAGTTATTATCTGTTGTAAGCTGGACCAGTACTGGAGACACAGTAGCAAGCAAGAGTGTTAAGATCTGGGTGTTCATGGAGCTCACATTGCAGTAGGGAAGACAGACAATAAAAAGCATACAAATAAGACATCTTATGAAGGCAAAATATGCAATAAAGACAATAAAGTACTAGGATAGAGCAATTAGGGAATCACTGCAGGGAGGAAGGCCCAGGAGGAGCTCTCTGAGGACTATGACCTGCAAATAAACCCACTAAGGAAAGATCTTGGAGAAGTGAGTTATAGGCAGAAGGAATCAGTGCTAAGAGCCTGGCTGAGAAGATCCACATTCTAGAACCCAATCAGGAAGGGGGAAGTGACAGCAGCTTGAAACAGAGCTCTGTCTTGTCACCTTGTTCCACTGTTTATGGTTTTAAAACCTTGTGCTTTTCTTTGGATGTTCCTATTTAGACCTAGTTGTAGACTATTTGACTAATGAGCCTTCATTTTAACAAAAACCTTATATTTATGCATGATTCCTCTCTCATACACACAATCAATTTTCCATCCATTGGAAAATTATGTTGTCTACCTCCAAAATATTCTGAGAATCCTACCTCGCAGGAATCTAACAGGTGTCCATGCTTGCATTCTTGCCTCCTCTTCCCAAAGATTTAAATTAATTCACAATTTATTTCAAACCCAAGGTATCCAGGGTTTTTGTTCTTTTTAAGTCAGATCATTGCAAGCCTTGCAGTAGCTCTTGGCAGCAGCATCCTACATGATCTGACCACCTGAAAACCTCTCCAACTTCAGGCCATTACTTGCTCTGCTCCAGCCACAGGACTTCCTTTCTGTTCTCAGGCATGCTCCTGCCTGAGCAACACTGCTTCTTGACATGCTGTTCCCCCAGACAGTTGTTCGACTTCCTTATCTTCTGCAGATCTTCCCTGAAATCTCCACTGATCTCAGGGAGACCCAGCCAGTCCTCTGAATTTAACTATTCAAACTGCCACCACCTGTATACCACACCTGATCTCCCTGACCCTGTTATACTTCTTTATTTTTTGTCAAAATATATTATCAACTCCTATAATGTAAATTAGCTTATTCTTATTTTTTTAATTATTTTTTTATTCTAAGATGATATAAATGACAGCAGAATGCATTACATTTCATATTACACATATAGAGCACTTTTTTACAAATCTCTGGTTGTATGCAAAGTATATTCACACCATTCGTGACTTCATACATGCACTTAGGGTAATGATATCCATCTCATTCTACCATCTTTTTTTTCTTCACCCTTTTTCCCCCTCCCTTTCCCTCCCTCCCCATTGGCCATTCTAGTATTCCTCTAATCCTCCTATGCTCCCCATCCCAACCCGACTGTGAATTGGCCTCCTTATATCAGAGAAAACATTTGGCATTTGGCTTTTTGGGATTGGCTAACTTCACTTAGCATTATATTCTCTAACTCCATCCATTTTCCTGCAAATGCCATGATTTTATTCTGTCTTATTGCTGAGTAATATTCCATTGTGTGTATATACCACATTTTCTTTACCCATTCATCTACTGAAGGGCATCTAGGTTGGTTCCACAGTTTAGCTATTGTGAATTGTGCTGCTATAAACATTGATGTGACTGTGTCCCTGTAGTATGCTGTTTTTATGTCTTTTGGGTAAAGACCAAGGAGTGGGATAGCTGGGTCATAAGGTGGTTCCATTCCAAGTTTTCCAAGGAATCTCCATACTGCTTTCCATATTGGCTGCACCATTTTTCAGTCCCACCAACAATGTATGAGTGTGCCTTTTTCTCCACATCCTCTCCAAAATTTATTGTTGTTTGTGTTCTTAATAGCTGCCATTCTGACTGGTGTGAGATGAAGTCTTAGTGGGTTTGATTTGCATTTCTCTAATTGCCAGAGAGGTTGAGCATTTTTTCATGTATTTATTGATTGATTGTATATCTTCTTCTGAGAAGTGTCTGTTCAGTTCCTTGGCCCATTTATTGATTGGGTTATTTGGGTTTTTTGGTGTTATGATTTTTGAGTTCTTTATATATTTTAGAGATTAGTGCTCTATCTGACATTCCTCATAGAAATAGAAAAAGCAGTCATGAAATTCATCTGGAAAAATAAGAGACCCAGAATAGCTAAAGCAATCCTTCGTAAGAGGAGTGAAGCAGGTGGCATCACTATACCAGACCTTAAATTATACTACAGAGCATATTAACAAAAACAGCATGGTATTGGCACCAAAATAGGCCAGTAGACCAATGGTACAGAATAAAGGACACAGAGACTAACACATATAATTTCAGTTATCTTATATTAGACAAAGGCACCAAAAATGTACATTGGAGAAAAGATAGCCTCTTCAACAAATGGTGCTGGGAAAACTGGAAATTCATATGCAATAAAATGAAATTAAACCTATATCTCTCACCATGCACAAAATTCAACTCAAAGTGGATCAAGGATCTAGGAATTAGACTAGAGATACTACACCTAATAGAAGAAAAAGTAAGCTCTAATCTCCAACATGTTGGATTAGGGCCCAAGTTCCTTAATAAGAATCCTGTAGCACAAGAATTAATACCAAGAATCAATAAATGGGATAGACTCAAATTACAAAGCTTCTTCTCAGCAAAAGAAACAATCAGTGAGGTGAACAGAGAGCCTACTAATTGGGAACAAATTTTTATTCTTATTTTTATTGTACAAGGTCTGTCTCTACAAAGAATATAAACTCTGCAACAAAAGGACCTTTCACTACTGTGTTGAGTGACATAGTCTGAGTGCCCGGAATAGTTTCTGGCCCAATAAAATGTTACAGAATGAACAAACAAGCAGTCACAGTGCCC
Source organism: Tamias sibiricus (assembly GCA_025594165.1). Lineage (NCBI taxonomy): Eukaryota > Metazoa > Chordata > Mammalia > Rodentia > Sciuridae > Tamias > Tamias sibiricus. Next base: position 49,584,223 of record CM046670.1, read on the forward strand.
AAAAAGCAAATGATTTCTTAGTACAAGTCTATACCTTTTGATCATTTCAGGAAAAGAATCTGTACTAACATGAAGCCTAACACCAATTTTGTTGTATTATTTGAAAATCATTCTGTGGCACATTAAAGGTTGAATGGAAACTTTGGGAAGATTCTCAACTAAGGTCAGATTCAACCCTTTGTGACTAATCTGTGTTCTCATCAGCCCTCAGGGTTAAAATGTAAATATCTGTGTCCCTACCAAAATTCATATATTAAAACCTCACACACACACCCCCAGTGATGATATTAAGAGATGGGGCTGTGGGAGGTGATCAGGTCATGGGGAAATCAGATTAGGTCCCTTACAAAAGAGGCTTGAGGGAGACCTTTTGCTGTTCCCCCAGTGAGGACACATACCAGGTGCCATCCATATGGAATGAGACCTTAGTCTCCAAGTCTGCTGGTGCCTTGATCTTAGTCTTCCCAGCCTGCAGAACTATATGCAATAAATTTCCGTTATATTAATTATCCAGTCTGTTATTTTTTATAGCATCCTAAAAGAACTAAGAGAAGGGTAAGTGGGGAGACATGGACAGAGAAACAGTTGTAGAGGGAATGCAAAATGTAGACTATGTCTACCAATAAAGTCTTAGAATTCAATGTAAGTGCCCTAATCTGCTTCAGGCAAATGAGGTTCCTTTTAGTTATAAACAGCCACTGGAAGAAATTTAAACTTTACCTGGACATTTTCTCCCTAATCTCTTCCTGGGAGAGATCTGAGGGAGCAGGAGTAAGCACAGCTGTGGGACACTGTCCCAGGCAGGTGTCAATTGAGCACTAAGTGAGGGAATCTGAGCTGTCAGAGAACAGCCTGAGGATGGCTGTGGGCAGTGGTCCATATCAAAAGAGGGTACATTTCATCATGAAGAGAAAAATCTGTCACTCCAAGGCAAGGAAAAACAATTGCCGTCTTGCTTATTTTAATTAGAATGAAGTCTGAAAAGACTGAGCCATTTCCCAAGAATAGTTTGACAGAAAAATCATGTGTGCTCTTTGCTCTTCTTCAATTTCATGCAAGTATTATATTTTCTGAAATAGTATTGATTTTTCTCCATTTATTATTTCCTTTGAAAGAGTAAATAGACATTTAAAACAGAAAATTTACATAGAAATCAATTTAAAAATCAAGAAAAAATGTCAAAGTCTATGCCCCAACTTTTATAAACAAACACTGTAAATTTGTTCAAGATTCTCTTGTCCCAGATGAGTTTTTTAAATGGTGTTTTGTTGGATATTTGCTACCATCCACCTGTTGACCTGATCCTTAGTGCTATGGATTCAGCACATCCCCCAAAATTTTATGTGCTGGAAACTTAATCCCAAAAGTCACATATTAGTGGAGTTTGAGAGGTGATTGGGCAGAACACTAATAAATGGATTATTCATTTACTAATGGGTTGTCAAGGGAGTGGCTTTATTGTAAAAGAGCTCTCTCTGACATGATTGCACTATCTCACTATGTGATCTACCAGGTTATAATGCAGCAAGAAGGCCCTCATCAGAAGCCAAGCAAATGCCAGGGCCATGTTCTTTGACTATCCAATCTCCAGAACTGTAAGAAATACATGGGCTGTATTTATAAGTTACCCATTCTCAGGTATTCTGTTATAGCAACAGAAAATGGTCTGGGACACTTAGAATTGGCGCCTGTTACAGCTTTGATTTCTCTCTATGTATAAGCTAGAGACCCCATCTGACAAGGCCTTGCCTTATAATTCTTTTCCAAGTTTCCCCTATGACCACCACAGTGCTATGTACTAGATGATATTCCATAACATTGTTGAATGAATGAATGCTCTCCTTATTCTGTTCCTAAGTACCCTGGGAGTTACTGCAAGTTTTGTGTTCCCAGAACAGTTTGAAGCAGTAAACTCAAAATGCAGTCCGAGTTCCACCTATAAAACACACAATAGCAAGCAATCTAACTGAAGGGTGTTGTACAGGAATTGCTTATGCTCTAAAATTGTGTTCACTTTTACTCTTTTACTCAGAAAGTGTCAATCCAAAAAAGGTGGTAACAGGTAAGTAGCAATAAATTGGGCTAAAGAACTAGGAACTATGTAGAAAATATTTCAAACTCTAAAGAGCTGTTTAGTTTGAGTACCATTTTAACAGCTTTTCAGGGTTAAAATCTATCTTACTTTCCACTGTTTCATTGCTTGTGTTATTGTTGTCATTTTCCAGAGAAAATAACTGCCTTTTCCTAATGCCAGAGGATAAAAATGGATGTAATTTTAACAAATGTGACAATTTTCTTTAATGTACCTAGCCCCCTTGGTAAGTGCATCTTGCTTGGTATTGTCAATGAATGCATAAGGAAGGAAATATGCAAAAAACAAAAATTTGAAAGACAGTAAACCTATAAAAATGTTATTTTCTTTTAGCATAATTAGTAATACCTTTTATGTACATTTAGATGTTTTAAAAGCCTATATCTAGCAGCTTCTATTGCCATTATACTTTTCAGAAAAATAAAAATAAATTTTATCAAATGGCACAACAAAGCATCAATAATTTGAACTCCATCAGTTGGAAATTCCTAAAAGTTTGTTGAATTTAGCCTATATATACACTCTGCACTGGCTAGGAAATAATAGTTGGCAAAACAAACTCAGTGCAATAATGTAGCAATAGTTATATTTGAAGAGAAAATTTTTGCAAAATTTTAGCATTATCTGTACATCGAGTGATTATTTAAAATGAATGTTAGTTTAGATAAACAAAATAGGAAATATCACATATTTTGGCATATTTTTGTAAGTTAGCTGTTTTGGTGTGTCTATAATTGCTGTACTTTGTAATCATTGAGCTAACACACTGAGCACTTACTATGATCTAGGCACTCTTTCACATGCTAGATACAATTCATTGAAAACAAATAGGGTTCCTCCTCCTCGCGTACTTGCACATGTGCATGCGCACATGTGCACACACACACACACACACACACACACACACACACACACACACACACACAGAGCTGTCCTGAACATGCCACTCTACTTCAGCTTACACCTAAATCATCAGAGAAGACCTGAGCATCAAAGTCCAAATGTGAAGATAAATATCTGGTAATGAACTTTCTAAGCAGCAAGATCATAATTTGTAGTGACTCCAAAATGGGAATGAACCAGGGGCAAAGAATAGAAAGAAGGTTGGAGGGTTTGAAGTTAATTTCAGCAAGTGAGGGAAGAGGAAAAAAAAAAAAAAAAAAAAACAGGAAAGATAGACTTGTCTCCTGGGTAGGCAGGAGACAATTTAAATAACTTGGGTTTTGCACTGCTTGCAGTAGGGAGCCCTTGGGGAAGGGAAGATGTGATACAAGTAGCAACATCTCACCTTACTTACACTTTTAAAATAGGCATCCTGTTTTCTCTGTAGAAGACAGAAGAACAAGAATGGAGGTACTTTACCACTGAGGGAGCCTCTACAGGAGATGGGCTGAGAGAGGACTGTGGGTTGTATGTGAACCACAGCAGAGGTACAAAAGTAGTAGCCAGATTTAGCAAGTCTCCAGCAGGTAGGGCCAACTAAGCATATGAATAGAACAGATGTGAGGTGTTAGGGAAAAAGTAAAAAATCAGTGATAACTACAACACTTAGGGATAGTTGCAATCACATGATGGTTTAGAGAAGGAGCACGATTGGGGTTTGAAATTGAGAGTTCTAGTTTGTTCATACTAGGTTTAGTCTTCCTACCAAACATCTAAGGCAACAGAGAGTAAGCAGTTGAATAGACAAATCTGGAGCTCAGAAAAGTAATCTACAGTTTTGGTTTAATGTGGAAGTCCACAGCAAAGAGCAGTTGTTGAAAAGAAGGATGAGGATGGAGAAGGGTATGGAAGGGTCAGAGCCACATGGTAACATTCTTCAATCCCCTTCTTCCAGACCTGAGACAGTATTCAGTCTTCTTTGTAGACACAAGCACAATTACCATGTATCTTTTCCTTGGATACTGTTAATAGTCAGCTTTCCACCACTATAATGAAATAGTTAGAGCAATTAATTATTGTATTTGATGACTGAAAAGGTTTACTTTGGCTCATAGGTTCCTATCCAAGATCAGGTGACCTAATTGCATTGGTTTTTTAATTGGCAAGTGGGAACACTGAAGCCAATGACCTTTCAGACCTTTCACCCATAATTTCTAGTTTACAATTGTTCATTTTTTATTATCCTTAGTAATATCATAACTGCAAAGGGGGGGTAGAATAGTATTTCTAAAGGTATAAGCATATTATTTGGCTACTCTTTTATTTATTCACTAAGCATTTATGGAATATCTGCCAATATAGAAGCAGAAAATATGTAAGACTACATTGCAGTGTTCTGAGAAAGGGAATAAGGCACAGCCATATAGCAGATGCACACCTGTTCTGTTTGTGGCTATTAAACATACTCATCTGAAGCTTGTTTATATTTAAAAGTTCTATTTTTTAAGAATATCTTCTTACCTCCTTAGAGTCTTTCCCAAACATTATATCCTTAAAAGACTTCCTACACTGAAGAAAATGACCAGATTAAGGGAGAACAATCCTCCAATTTCACTCTTATATAATGAAAAATTATTTGATGCCATTCTTATGAACAAATTACTGAACACTGGCAAAAAAAAAAGAATAAAAAATTATTGAAGAACTACCTTGTCTAAGCATCTCTTTGACCATGTTATGCTAACTGAACTTGAGATATCAGGGTATTTTTTTTTTCTATAGGCATTAATAAAATTGAAATAGGACATAAATCTTAAAAGTCTGGTTCAATTCAGACCACACAAGTTATCCTGAATGTGTCACTGTGTTCTTCCTGTTCTTTGATTTGAGAGTCTCTTTAAAATAGTGTGGTTGAGAGAGAAAGTTCTAGCCAGAAAAATTTCAGCTGACCTTGAAGTTCATTTGGGCTTTGCTAGCCTCACAAGGATTCCATCATTTCATCTTCACTAAACAGTTACTAAGCAACAGCAGAGTAGTCAATTTTGTCAAGCAAGCAAATCAGACGACACAAATAATGGCTAATAACTTTATCGTTTATCAAGCATTCTGCTAAAAAGACACTTGCATTTTTCACATGCATTAATGTATTTGATCTTACTGTAAAACTAAGTGGTAGACATTATTATCCCCATCTTATAGATGAAAGATTGAAGGTTTATAGATATAGCGTAACTTCTCAACACCACAAAGTTAGTAGATTGCAATTCTGGAACTTGACCTGAGATCTGCCCCAGCAAAGACCACCACTGCCACATTATAAATATTCCTTATTGCATAGGCAAAAATGAAGACCAGATTAAGGCACTGTCAGAGAATTTGATCAACATCCATAATCTACTTGATTTATTTTTTTAAATACATTTATTTATTTATGTGGTGCTGAGGATTGAACCCAGTACTTCACACATGCTAGGTAAGCACTCTACCACTGAGCTACAACCCCAGCCCAAATCTACTTGATTTAAACCTTCTTTCTTATCATTATACCTGAATAGTACCCCATCACTCAGCTGATAACATTTCTTGAAGGAACAAAATTCTCAAAGTGCACTTGATGGTACCCTCAAGTGAACAAGTCAGCCAAAGTGAGAAAGGAAAGTTTCACAGTCAACAACAACCAAGCCACCCCAAGCCAAGTGCCTGGATCTGTAAGTCATTGTGGGCTTAATAAGTACAATGCAACCTGTGGAAACTTTCACAAACATTGTACAACCTAGTCTCAGAAGTCCATAGGCTTTGAAGAAAATCATGGACATGGGCAAGTGATAATTTCTTCTGGATTTTTAATGTCTAATTTTAGTTTGTCAAAGGAGCTGTTTTCTTGAATCTCTCCTGGATTCCCTTCTGGATAATTGGGAAACCCAATGAAATATTCATGGCACTTAAAGTTATAGCTATTTATGGAGTTGATATTATTCTTGGGTTGTAACAGAGAATTTGATGTATATTATTTAACAGAAGTAATTACAGGCATTTGGACAAAAGTTGGTCCCCTTACCTAAATCAAATGTCCAATGCACTATTTCTAAAGCGTTCATCCTTGCGTACAAAATCCCATGAATTCTAAAAGTATATATCAGTGTTCATGATACCTCAGAAACTGAAGTAAACATAATAAATTTCTGTAACTAAAATAACTATAATCTTTATGATGGTTTCTTCAGCTAAATACAATTTTGTATAGCCTATAATTACAAATTCAAAAACAAAAGCATACTTTAAATTCATTTTGGCCAAACAATAAAATCTGTTAAATGTTGTTCTGCTTTTGCTAACTTTCAGATTGATTTTACATTACTGTAGAAGTGCTGCAGTCTGTGTATAAAATGGAATTCTAAATCAATTGTTTTTATTTGCCCTTACAAAATAAAAGAATGCTTCTTTCACTTTCAAAGCAAATGGAATTGAAAATCTAAGTTTTCACTTGAGTTACCTCTCTTCACTGTGTAGTCATTCTGTTTAGTAAAACCTCATGCCACAAATAAAAATCTACACATCAAAAGGTGAAAAACAATAAGAGTAGACTATGAAATTGTAAAGTAGAATCTGAATTCCATGTCACTTGGGGAAGGAACTTTGTTTTATTCATCTTTGTAAGCCCAAGTCTGACTTCCTTATTAAACCCCAAATACTCATTAAACTAAGGTGCTTGCCTCTTCAACATGAAAACACCACAAGTGTTTTAACAGTTTAAAATGTCTCTGGAACAAATCCACATACTTACAGACACCTGATACTTGACAAAGATGCCAAAAATTTATATTGGAGAAAAGAACCTTTTTAACAAATGGTGCTGGGAAAGCTGGATCTCCATATGTAGAAGAATGATAGTAGATCCCTACTGCTCACCGTGCATGAAAGTCAAATTAAAATGGATCAAAATAGATCAAAGACTTAGGAATTTGACTAGAAACTTTGCTACTGCTAGAGGAAAACCCAGGGTCAACACTCCATCATATTGGTGCAAACACCATCTTCCTTCACAAGACCCCTAAAGCTCAAGATAAAACCAAGAATCAACAAATGGAATGGCATCAAATTAAAAAGCTTCTGCAAAACAAAGAAAACAAGAGCTTGAAGAGATAGCCTACAGAATTGGAAAAAAATCTTTCCCAGCTGCTCCTTTGACAAGAGTTTAGTATCCAGAATATAATAAGAACTCAAAAATATACCAAAACAAACAACCCCTCCCCAAATAAACTAATCAATAAATGGGCAAAAGAACTAAGCAGACATTTTTCAAAAGAAGAAATGCAAATAGTCAACAAATATATAAAAAAAGTCCAAGATCTCTAGAAATGATGAAAATGCAAATTAAAACTACACCGATTTCCTCACTCCAGTCAGAATGACAATTATCAAGTCTGCAAATAATAATAAATGCCGGTGAAGATGCAGGGGTAAACATGCACTCATACATTGTTGCTGGGACTGCAAATTAGTACAACTCTGGAAAGCAGTATGAAGAGTCCTCAAAAAACTAGGAATGGAACCACCATATGAGCCAGCTATCCCACTTCTTGGTATTTATCCCAAAGAACTAAAATCAGCATACAATAGCAATACATCCATTTCAATGTTTATAGCAGCACAATTCCCAACAACCAAATTATGGAATCAGCCCAGGTACCCATCAATAGAAGAATGGATTCAGAAATTGTGGTATAAATACACAGTGGAGTTTTACTCATTCATAAAGAAGAATGAAATTATGGCATTTGCAAGTAAATGATTGGAACTGGAGAACATGGTGGTAAGTGAAATAAGCCAGACTCAGAAAATCAAGGGTTGGTTGAATGTTTCTCTCATGAGTGGAAGCTAGAGCACAATAAGGGAAAGAAGGTGGGTGTGTGGTCAGAAGTCATAAAGATATAGGGAAGATCAATGGAGTTAGAGCAGGGGATGGATACAGGGGATGGGAAAGGGGAGGAAATACAGAATGAATCTGACAAAGTCACATTATGTGCATATATAAGTATACCACAGGGATTGTCACCTTTGTTTGTAGATATAAAGCACCAATGAAAAATAAACAAATGAGAGAAAAAAAGATCTGTAAAGGAAGGAGAATAGGGGGAGAGGCAGGAAAGGAAAGGGGAGGATGAGGACTGCAATGGAGTAAATTAAATTCCAGGCATGTACGATTTTGTCAAAATGAACTTAATTGTTATGTATAACTATAATACTCTAATAAAAATATAAACAATTAAAATAACATGTCCTTGGAAAGTTAAAGAGTACAGAGTTAAAAAATATTAGCAATTCATTTTTCAGATTAAATAATATTGTGAATAAACTAAGTATAAGTACAAAGAAGGTCACAATAAAAGCACTACTCCTTAGGACATATTAAATTAAAAAAAAAAAAAAAAAAGAAAATAAAAAATAAAGAGTCCACCTGGTCCCAAATGGTTTGTGTGACACATTCTAATTAAAAATAATTAAATAATTCGTATTCACTAGGGAAAATTTCATTCTGATAAGATATCTCAGGGCACGCTGGGTGAAGGGAGGATGGTGAGAGGGATGTCTCTTGCCTTAATTCTTTAATAAATTATTAACATTATTCTCTCCTGGCCCCACGGGGAGTACATGGCTATCTATTGGGAGCACCACCATTGCATAAAGGGAATTACAGTTCTGCACCCTGCCCCCAGAATAAACAGGATTATGCAAGATTTTAAGACAACAGAAGAAAGGGGAGGGTCCACTAACAGGATTACCTATATATACACTTCCTCTACCCCCTCCATTGGAAACTCAGTTTTGTGTTAACACCAACAGCCCAATTGGCACTTCAGTTTCAAGGTAGTGGCTTATCAGATTTACTAAGAAAGCCCTCTTAAATCATCATGTTAGACCCAGACATGGAACAAGATGAATTGTTTTTAATTTGCAGTCTGTCCTTAGGAAGTACACAGGAACATTTAGAATAAAACAATAGACCCATGGCCTGTATAAATTCAAATCCATGGAAAATGATTAATATCTCTTGCATTTACAAATATATATATATGTATCTTTCCACAAATGGACTGGCCTAGAGATGAATTAATCTTTTTAGTCTAAATAACAATGCACTTGAAATTTTATTCTCGTAGCTTCTGTCTTATGCTGGGGTGCCAGAGAAGTCAATCATCATGAAACACCACCTTCTCACATCCTAGCACAGCCATGGAGCTAGGAATGTAGTTCCAAATACACATGGAGAAAAATGAATTACTTGGAAAAGGTACACATTAATAATTCTGAAGCAAGAGCTGTTCGATTCTGTGCTAATAAGATCCAACCAGCTTTTGTATAGAGGTTTAGAAAAATACTTGCTTTGAGATTGACACCATGATTGCCTATTTGATAAATTTGTAGGGAGGAAAAATAATTTTAGGTTCTCAGCCAGGTTTCATATAAGCTTAGAGAAGATACTGCTTCAGAAAAGAATATCAAAAGGGGGGATGGAGGATATTCTCTTCTTATTTTTTACTCAGTTGGACCTAAGCACGCCAATGCAGTGGTCATACCAAAGTTAAACACAATCTCCCCAGAGCTCCAGCACAGTCTTGCTCACTCTCGTTGTATTTGGCTCTCGGTCTCTACATTTTCAGAAGCTAGTGCTCTTGTACTTCTGTTGAATCTCAGCACCTGAAGCCTCAGCTCACTGCCCATCAATTTGTGTGGCAAGCAATTAATTCCCTAGTCAACTTCAGGACATCACACAGAGACCTTCACAGAACAGCTTGCATCTTCTACCTGACCTGAGCTTCCCACGTGAACTTTTCTGAAGCAAATCTGAACATGCCACAGACCAGATGACCAGTATGTGCATAAAACACAATTTATCTCCTTTCCTCATACATTCAGCATCATCACCACCTCAGCTATACCCATTACTTTTTTCATATATATTTTTCTACTTTTAATAGTATGAAAAGAGCATGAAATATTTATTTATTGCAAAACAATATCTAACAAGAATTAATGTACTCCTTTAAAATTTTGTTCAGGTATTAAAAAGTTATGATGTCTTTTCCAACATTCCTTTTACTTTAAGAACCAACTCTCTACAGACAGTCATCCGGGATTTTGTGTAGACTGGTAGTAGTAAAGTGCAAGAACTAGGCTTCCTGGGTTTGAATACTTCCTCTACCACCTACACTGTGACCTTGAATGAGTTATTCAAAACTCCTGGCTGGGCACAATGATGCACACCTATACTCCCAAGGGCTCAGGAGGCTGTGGCAGGAAGACAGTGAGTTCAAAGTCAGCCTCAACAACTTAGCAAGGCCCTAAGCAACTTAGCAAGACCCTGTCTCAAAATTAAAAATGGGCTGGGGATGTGGCTCAGTGGTCAAGCACTCCTGGGTTTTAATCCCTGGTACCAAAAACCAAAATGAAACAAACAAACAAAAAATACCTCCTGTACCTCAGTTTCCCCATTTGCAAAAGGGATTAATAACAGTACTTACCTATGTGGTTGCTGTGAGGATTAAGTTACTGTATATAAAGCACCTAAGACAGTGCCTGGCATATCATAAGCTCTAGCTATTTATTGTTAACTGCATCCATGTGGTTTTGATATTGTGACCATCACTACCATGTCCCTGGCCCTCTCCAGTAGGGTAGATTGCTTGTCCCACTCTACCCTCTTGATCCAGTGATATGAGGGCTGATAGGAGTGTGCTCAACACTTGTATACAATCTTCCATCCACGGAAGCCCATATGGTCTGCAGCCTACCCTCCTATTCTAGACCTTCATGGGTTGTTCTGTCACTCAGCCATCCATGCTAAACACCATCAAGAACTAGAAACTTTTCCCGAATGCACCCTGACTGCTGTACTGGGTATTGAACACAGCAATGACAATCTGACAAACAGATGTGAGAACCAAATCACAACAAATGGATAAGAAGATTCAAGGGAAAATTCATGTTTTAATTTTTGGAGGCACACTGACTAAATGACTGTGCACATAACATTTGTTCAACTAGTGTTACTAAACTGACTAGCTATACTCTGGCTGTTAATAAACATTATACTTAGGCTATCTATCTATAAACAGTTGTTTATTAAACAAATAATTGAATGTTCCAGACACTAGATTAGAGTGGAGAGCAAAGAAATAGATAATACTAGATAATAAGAAAAATAAGTGCATGAAATTATTTTAAATATGTTGAGTGTTATAAAAATGATTTATGGTCAGGGAAGGCCACTCTGAGGAATGGGAATTTAATTGATAATGAATGAATGAAAGCTAGCCATGGTTAGATCATGAACATTCTAGACTGAAGGGACAGTCTGTGCAAAGGGCCTGTGGTGGGGATGAGCTTAGCATTATAAAGACAATTAGAGTCAGGATCCTAATAAGCAAGGATATGAAATAAGAAGGGACAAGGTGACACAAGGTCTTGTAAGTTATGTATTGGGAGAACAGCAAAATACTTTTAAAATAGCACAATTAGGAAGGAGAGTGTTCACTAAGCATTAAGACCTGTATCCATCTCAAACCAGTTGGGTTATTAGGATATTATTCCTTCCTTCTCATAAGTTCTATAAATATCTATAGAAAGTGATACATTGATAGGCAGATTAAAGAGATTATATTGTCTCTAGCACCTTGAACTGACTATACAAAAATGCCAGAGCAAGGTGTTTCAGAAGATGAAGGGCACAGCAGGCACCAGTCTTAATTACAGGAATAAAAAAGATGGATTGAATTTAAGACCCTTTGTGGTAAACTGGTGAGTCAAAGAGGGTAAAGCAGGTGAAGCAATCACTGATCATCCCCCAACTTCATACCTATAAGACCTACCTGAGGATATAGATGGGGTGCACAGAGAAAACAAGAAGTGGAGATTACGTAGCATCAGGCAAATGGGTTCAGGAATGAATTAGAATCTAAAAAATAATTTTAATTCCTATTTCTAAATTGAAATGGAGTTGTTTTCTCTTTTTCTTTTTTCTTCCTTTCTTTTTTTTCTTAAGAGTTTCTGTCCCAATTATTCAAGAACATCAGTCAAAATACTATGCATACTCTGCATGGGGACTTTAAACATTTTTTTAAAGTCCCTTCTGAAAAATGCACTTCCAATTAGGAACACAGCTCAATATTTCAGGTAAAATTTCCTCTTAATGAGGAAAGAAAAGAGTCTGGGGACAGATGGACTGGGTTGCCTGGCTAAGTACTTAATTTTCCACTTAGCTCTCTGCAAGATGAGGCAGACAACCTTAGTTCATACATTAATATTTATTTTTAAAAAGGCATAATGTTCCATTTGGGAAGAAGATTTGGGGGAAATGAGGCACTAGCAATGCTAGCTTAGGCTTCTAGATTGCTCCATATTAGTGTAGGTGTGCTCCTTAATACAGAAAGTAAACCTCCAATTAACATGGAATTTATTTTATGAAAATATCTTTACAGATAAATTGCTTAAATGGATGGCTAGGAAACCATAGCAACTATATATTTTAATTAAAGTTTGCTGCTTGAAAGAAATCTTAAATAATTGGTGCCTACAAGGCCTTGCTGAATTGGCTTAGCTATGAAAAATCCATGCTTTTAATAACAGGAAAGGAAAATTCTACCATCTTCCCTTTATGTATGCATCTTATAAAAAGAGATAACCTGAGTTAATTTTCCAATATCTGAAGCTAAAATTTGTCCTATTAATAGGAAGTCCACTTGAACACAATAGAAAAAAATTATAACTCTGGCTTAGGAACATTTTCCCAGCCCCATATGATAAGACATGCAAAAAAGGAAAAGAACGTTTTGAAAACCCTTTGTGACAACTATTATTAATACTTTCAGTTTAATGAATGCCAATGATGTCTGTTTACCCTAGAAAAGTGACATTTTGACATTTTGTGAATAATTGCCTGAAACAGAAGTGGGCATCTTCAACCACACATTTATTTAAACATTTATGGGCAGCCAACTAGTTGTCTGTATTGAAATACAAATCCTCAGTATATTTAATAGAATATCTCCTATGATAATAATTTCTGGACACTTTTTTTAGCCTCCAAATACTATTGTCTATTCAACAGCTAGGGAAGATGGGGTCCAGCAGAATGACATTTCCAAATCAAGTATTAAGATTTTATCTACACCAGTAAACCAGTTCAATGGCTTCAACAGAACTGATCACTGAGCCCAACAACACCATATCCATTTTCCTAAACAACACCAAAGCTAAAAATAAAACTAAGGTGGGTTGCTGTACTGATTTTTTATTGTTGTTGTTGTTGTTGTTGGCCAGGGGTAAGTGGGGGGAATGGTAGTACTGGGGATTGATCCACATCCCCAGCCCCATTTTGTATTTTATTTACAGACAGGGTTTCATTGAGTTGCTTAGCACCTCACTTTTGCTGAGGCTAGCTTTTAACTTGGGATCGTCCTGCCTCAGCCTCCCAAGCCCCTGGGATTACAGGTATATGCCACAATGCCTGGTGTACTGATCTTCCTATATACTCAACGGGACCAGTGGTCCATTGGGTGGGTTCTCAACCCCAGGCTAAAACAGAACTAAAATGCTGGGGCTTTGTCTGGATGAGGACAAAAAGAGGGAAATTTAAAAAATTTTAAAAAAAGAAAAAACTTATGATAGTAAAAAATTGGTTTTCTCCCCACTATCCAAGAATAGGATACAGGAGGACAGCACAAGCCAACAGTGTCCTGTCAGAAATTAATGATTACAAGCTATCCAAACCAAATTAATCACTAGGGCAATTCAAATGAAAACTGCCAACATTTCATGTGAAGTTTATAATCTCATTAGCTGTTAACCAATCCAAACATCTAAATTCTTTTAACACATCTGTCTCAGAGACAAAACCTTGACCTTACATTTCCCTGCCACCTCTATCCTCTGGACCCAGGTCTTCCAATAAGTGCACCAGTGAGATGGCCCCTCTAGCTGGTCTGCACAGTTCCACCATGCTGGGAAAACCTAGACTCAACACTATGCAGGGCCATTGGCATTGGCTGTTCCTCACAGTCTACAGTCACAAAATTTACACACACTCATCCTCACAGATCCTCAGGCCCACATGCCACATCAGTGAGGGGACTACTATTGCCCACTGACAGGCACAAAACACACTGCTTGGCCAGCAGGATTTCGAACATTTTATATGAGAAGGTTTGATTTTCTCATGCTTTTTCCCATCTAAACATTACCCTTTTATCACTTTCCTCTATGAAATTTATGAACTCCACCTATCTTTCAAGAACTGGTCCTTATATTCTTCTATCTTACAGTTTCCCTGGACTAAGTTTGCCTATTGACTCAATTGGAGTCAACCCATCTCTGAATTCACACTATGCTTCCTTTAACTCAATGAAATACCATATACATGCACCCTTAATTTCATTCTAATTTATTCTGTTGGGGGCCTCCTCAGTTTTATACATTCCTCAAGGGCAAGAGTTTGGTAGATAGGCATTATCAACTTTATAAGTACTTGCTATTTGAGTAAATACTTTCAGTCTTAAAAATCAGTACCATAACTCGATTCAGCCACTAAGAAACAATCACTTTCATTTCCACCACATTTATTTCATGAAATTTCCCCATTCCCAAAAGGCTGCTGTGGGAGGCGGGAGAGGGAAGCAAGCTCTTTTTATTTATGCAAAATGCAGTCCGATAAAACAATTAGTATTTTTCCTACTCTTGATTACAAAATGTTTAAACAGATTGTATTGAGATTTACCTCAGTCAACCCCAAGGGAGGTGGAATGGGTGGGCAGAATTCCAAAAAGTTCATTTGCAAATCAGTTGTTTGGAAAGAGGAAAACACAATCCCTGTGGCAGATATGATGCTCCACGCAGGTTGAGTTTTCCAGAAGCCTGGATAGATGAAGTAAAGGTGGGGAGTAGGAGGAAGAGATGCTCCAGTAAGGATACAAAAGTAGATTCGGGAAGGCTGATGTGAAGCCCAGCACCAAAGCTCTGAAAAGGGAAGGTGGAACAATTACAGGCGCTATCCACACCCCTTCCTGCAAGTGGTGCTCTCAGGATCTGGGAGCAGATCTCCAGTGCTGGGAGACAGGAAACTGCAAACAGAAGTGCAGTCTCCACTGCAGCTTTCAAAAGGAAAAGGACAAGGAAATGTCCAGTTAAAGTTGTGGGAAGGGACCACATGTGGCTGCTCAACTGACCAGACCACTTGTGTATTAGGGAAGGGCAGATGTACTTGCAGGATGCTCAAATGGCAGACATCCGGAAATCACTGGATCCTGTCTTTCTCAAGCTATGTTCCTTCCAGTTCTAGATTCTCTCATCAAATCAACAGCTGGACAACAGAAACATTCAACGGTCAATCCGTTTGAGAACTACTAGGCTAAATAAAATCAATCATAGATCACTAATGGGTACTCAGTTAAGAACAAGCATTGTAAATCTTGGGAAGATTGGGGGAAATACAGTATGTAACATTTCCCAACTGTTCAACACAGAATTTTTGTTGCAAAGGACAACTCGGAGTGGCCACAGGATAGAAAGTACACATCAACTCCTCCTTTTCTTTCTACAGATGAGAAAAAAACTAAGACCTGGGGAAGCAATATCATTCTTTGAAAATTTGGGGTATAAGTAGAGACGTAGAACTCACATTTCTTATGCCAGGTCAGCTCTCTGTTCTCCACTATCACACATATTGTGATCACAGCTCTGGTCACAGGTCAAATTCCACAGTGCCTTAGCCCCATCTTCTTTCCTGAGCACTCTAAGGTTCTGGTTTCTTCTCTGCCCCCACCCATGTCTTCATGCCAAAGGTCACTCAAGATTGACCTTGACTTTTGTCCCTGATCTATTCTACATAATAGACATAATCTTGCCTGCCAGCTCACTTTGATGTCTTCATATTACCTGTCACTAGAATCCATATCAAAACATGACTGATCCCCAATGAAAACATCACCTGCTACCCTCAATGGACCTCCTCAATACTAATGACCTACTTGTAGCAATGCCATCTCCTGATAGCATATATTCTCTCCACCGGCTGAGCCCCAACTAGAATACCTCCCATAGCCTCTGCTAAGTCCATCCAAAGTCCCTGCCCTCCCCAAGTTCTCCTGTTCCAGCCTAGTTCCTTCTGCTACCCTCTGAGCTCTTCATTGGCCCAGGCAACATCTCATCCTATACCAGTGCCCATAGGACAACCTTATGCCACAGCAAGTATCCATGGCAACCAGATGGGGCTGGAAAATAGAATTAAAATCCATAGATAATTCCCTAAAGTTAGATTAGCCAATAGATGATTTATCAGAGAAGTGAATGTTTGGCAAAACCAAGTACATTGTATTCCAAATCCTCTTTGTTGCACTGTGGTCTGCTAGGCAATGACATGGCTTATAGTCACAGGGCCTGGAAAACATGGAGAGCAGCCCAGGTTTGCCTGGCCTGAAGGAAGAACACTGCCTAGGGAATGAGACAAAGGAGAGGAGGATACAGTCAGGATATCAGTTCTCCTTATACCTCGATGCTTCTAAGTTTACTGAGGGCCTTTGATATGCCAGCCACTGTAAGGAATATAAAGAAATAACACATGTGATATTTAAAGGCTAGTCAGGAAAATAAAACTAAAGTGTATAAAAAAGATAAAAGTGATATAAGGACTATCAAGATAAAAATAGAAAAGAGAATTATTGCAAAGAGGAACATGATTAGTTACCAACTGGATTGTACAAACAATAACAGGAATGTTCAGAACAGTGAATACAATGTGAACATAATAAAAGCCTTTCAGGATGCATAGGGAAATACTGTTATCTGGTTCATCCATCTTTCCATAAAATGGGCATGTTCAGACTTAACTGATGTGAGAATTAACATAGTATATATAGAAGAATTTTGGAAGCATAAGAGTTCTACAAACTGACTTGTCATTTTAATATTTCAGGTTCAAATCCTAGGTCAACAAGTCAATCTTTAATATATAAGACTCTAGAAATATTACATAAAAATTGAGTTTCAGAACTTACCTGATATTCAGTTTATATTGTCATATTTTTTAATATCAGAAGTGAATTTACTTAGCACATACAGTAAACACTTAATAAATATCAAATGAATTCATGTTAAAATGAAAGTGCTGTACAGTGTTTTCTTTTTACCAAATTAAAATCCTTAAAATCACAGTACATAGTGGACATTCATAAAGCAAATCATGTTTTCCTACTGGTACTATACTGTAATTGAGTGTTTGTTTCTGACCAGGCATTCAGTATTCCAGTAGTCACATATATGACCTATAATGTCATAAAAGTAAAGATAAAAAAATCATAAATCTTTATAATCATGTAAAGTAGTAAAGTTAGTCTTCAAACCCTACAATATGGACATCATGCAGTAGGTACACATTGATTATACAAAGGGCCCTAATGCATCATAAATTGTACCTACATCACACAATACAATGCTATTACATTCTACATTCAAACCTAAATTGCTTTAGCAGCTAGAATAAACATTAAACATTTAATTAGCAACATTTTCTTGCCCTTTTTAGCACCATCTCCAGGTATTCAACCATAATCCAAGAAATTCTGATTTAGGCTCCCATTTTATCCTGAAAAAGTGTCCCTTATAATAAGCAGAGGCTTCCCTTAAATCATTTCATTAACTGACCATACCCTCAGAGAAAGAGGTACTGGGTGGATATTTGCTATTGTTAGTGATGGTGATAGCCATGTTCATACATGCAAAAAAAAAAAATCAATCTGTAGGACACCATTAACTCAATGATTCTCTTTGTCATTTTTCTCCTATTCCCTACTTCATTTAAAGTTTGAAAAGCAGACGTTTAACATCAACCCCACCAGTGCCACTAAGAAACAAGTGTCATTGCTCCTCTTTATCAGCTGCTGTCTCTTGTGGATCTGAACTTCTAAGTAAAACAGTACTTCTTAAACTTGAAATGTGTATCCAAATCACATTTTGTTTAACTATAGATGTTGTTTCAGTGGTCTGTTGTGAGAATACACTCTTGGAGCTAGTGTAGGAACAATCCTTCAAGAGACAAGGTATCAGAGCATCATGGATGCCTGATCCCTGCTCTACCCTGCCTAGGCATGAGACAACAAGTCACACAGTTTTCAGAGATTTTTGTATCTAAAAAAGGTAAATTATATTACTACATTTTGTGTAGTAGTATATTCTTCTTCATCTTCATCATCATCATCATCATCATCAATCATTTTGGTGGCTGGGATTGAACCCATGGCCCTGAACATGCTAAGTGTGCTCTATTATGGAGCTACAATACCAGCTCTTTGGTATGAAGATGAACTGAACTCATGTAAAAGCTCTTAGCACTGTGCTAACACATGGCTAGATTCTCACTAACTGTTAGTTACTTTCTCTTCATTGCAAAGCCATTAAAAACAACAACAACGATTAACAGATCATTAGCTTGAGCTTTTAGAAGCAGTTTCAAAACAGCTCTCATCAGAATTGTGAAAAGCCAGTAAAAGCCCAAATCTTGTGCTTGAGCATTGATGAAAACTGTCGAGTAAATGGGGGTGAAATGGGGTAAGATCCTGAGACCTCAAGAGTGGTGTAAATCATGAAGTGTGGACAGGGTGAGGGTGGTAGAAACAAAGAGGAAGGCTGTCCCAAATGGTTCACCATAGAATTTGAGACATTAATATGTGTCTTTCTTTCTCTATGCTTTATCACCAGAGACCAAGAATTCTGAAGAATGTTCAAAGGAAGAAAACATGAATCAAAACCATTCTTTCCCTTTTATGTTATAAGTCAAAACACTAGCATCTAAGAATAACATATCTCTGGAAAAGTCCAAATGCACTGTCATTAAACTTTAGTGAAATGTAGGTGGAAAAAGTCATTTTCCATTTCTCCCTAAATTAAAAGTCATTAGCATCGCAATGAGCGATCATTCCTTGATAGTCTGCAAAGACAAGAGAAATGGATCAAGCAGTGGAGGCAATAGGGCTTATCAGTCTTTGTTTTCTGCCTGTTCAGGTCTATGAAACTGCATTGGAAAGTCAGATGCAATGACTTCTCTTTCTGAAAAGAGGTGCAGTTGTCCATAGAACCTCGTTTCTACTTTACAGCATGGAGGGATTCTGGATGCTGCTTTTACTTAATGGTATAGACTGCTGTAGACCTTGCAGTTATATGTGAAGGGAAGAGCACTATAAGAGAAATCTCACTTTTCCTTGGTCCCTGCTGTGGTTCCTTAAGAGGACATTCTCAAATGCTGAAATAGATCAATTCTTCTATTGTTATTTTCTTGATAGGTCTGGATTATCTGGATTGACTTGGTTCTTAACATATCATCATTATTGTGACCCAATTTTGCAAGGGCCTTACTATAAGTTACAACAGAGGAAAGCCATTTTGTCTCAAAGGAATTCTTCTGAAACTTCTGTTAGATTCCAGGTAAACACCAAGGTTTCTTGTCACTTCCAATGAGTGCAATATATAGAACTAAGTGGCAGAATACTGAATTCCAGCAAGAATATGTACTATTCTTCTTGGTATCCTAAGCTCATCCTTAGTGAAACTGCTTCTTATACTTGCCCCCTGCCCCACTACCACACACACACATGGCCTTTTCCTCCCTGCCAGAAGGAGTGAGCATCCCCTCAGCAATCAGCTGCATCAGTGAACATGGTCATGACATTTCACCCAAGGCATGTCCCTGTCTCACTGGAGAGTACATGTGCAGGTTAAAGTGGCTGGAAACAGACAGAAAATGACTCTAACCCTGTCACAAGTTGGATGGAGCCTGGAGCAAGTCATATCTTTAGCTCTCTAGGTCAGATGGAACAAAAAGGCAAAAGTTGATGGTGTGAACAATGTGACTCTGCAGGCTCTTGTACAAATACATAAAGCTCCAGGAATGGAAGGAGAAAGAACCACAATCTTCTCTCTGGGGAAAGTGCACATTGTGTTATAAACGCTTAAGCACTTAAGAAGCAACCATAAGTCTAGGCACTGACCTTTAGCCAGATATGCTGTGATGGCACCAATCTCAAACACCACTACCAAAACCCCAGAACATTCTTGAAAGCTTCGAGCATTTTTAGCAAACATCATTTACAGCCCTCTGCTGTACAATGGTCAAAGTCAATGATGGTCTTTCATATTGGGATACATGCAAGATTCTTTATTTGTTCCAACTCTTCTGAGAGCTGATTTCTAAATGTGACAGTCAAAAGATAAATCATTACCAAGTATATTCATCTCCAAATTCCACTAATATTCCCCAGTTCACCCATCTACCCAATTTTTATCTTGAGAATCACTTTTATTGTTGACCAAATGCCACATGCAATCTTGACACACCTCATGTCAAGATCACCATCACTTTCTGAGAAATACATTGTGGCATTAAAGAAGCTATCACTATAAAATAAAACATTTTAGAACCCAGCCTATGATGCCAAGCAGGGTTACTAAAGCTTTTATAACCATTAATCTGGCAGTGTCACTTAGCATGTTGCAAGCCGAAGTTCATAAAACACATTTACAAAACCACTATGATCTGCGTAGCTGCCTATCAGATTTAAGAGCTGGGTTTGCTGTCAAGAAATTTAATTTTAACCATCTCATGAAGGTTCATAAAACACATTTACAAAACCACTATGATCTGCGTAGCTGCCTATCAGATTTAAGAGCTGGGTTTGCTGTCAAGAAATTTAATTTTAACCATCTCATGAAGGCCTCATATCAAAATGTTTTCTAATTTTCTTCCTTCTGAACAGTCCTTGAACAAGAAATAAAACTGAAGTTTTACTCTACAGTTATCTTCTTATGAAAAAGTTGTCACAAAAGTTCATTTGTTTCTTTTTCCTTTTTTTTACCCATAATGCATAAATTTCCCACATGACCAAATAAATTATATTTAACTCTCAGTACAGAACTGTCATGTCAAGAATACTATTTTTCATCATGTCTATAGGCAGCACCATCTAGAATCCCAATGGGGGAACATTGGAGGCTGCTGGGGGAGTCACATCTCTCCCTACCTTCCAAAGAGTTCTGGTTTCTAAGAGAAGCAAGCCCCTTGCTTTTCCCAGCCCACTCTCTGCAAAAGGTTCAACCTACTCCTTTATTCCTTCCCATTCAACAACCTGGAAAATACAAGTTCAGGATTCAATCCTAAATCTAGGTGACTCTAAAGCCAAATCATGTTCTTTGTCCTATAGTGTAGAGATCGAATGAGACAGCACACACCCTAGACCTGCCAAAGGTTCAATGGATATCCAACAAACACAAATTCTCTTTCCTTTTTCACATATACAAATGCAATCTGAGATGGGACATTCTCTTTGCTCTCAGAAAAAGACAATATCAAGCAGAAATGGCACCTGACAACAAATATCCAAGATAGGTATTATTAGGACTCATTTTTCAGTTAAGGGAAACTGAAACCCAGAGAAATTTTTATTCTTGTTGTGTGTGTTTTTCTAGTTCTGCCCTGCTAGAAGGCAGCAGAGCCAGGTTTTGAATCCTAGACTTTCTGGGTCTAAAACCAAGTTCATCTTGTTTCAATCTTAAGTAGATCTTCACAGTTAAACAGTTTCCTATATAAAAATTGCTTGTTCACACGAACCCCTAGGTGAATCCAGAATCCCTGGAAAAATATACCGATAAGAGTCCACCAACATGGTCTTCCATTTTAGTCCAAGTTTGGGTTTGGGTAGAAGGAGGGAGGAACTCTTCCTATAGTAGTACTGACAGCTGAGAGTGGGATTCAAAACAAGAACATTTTGATGAATAGCAACAAAATATCTTGCTTAACAAAATGTCTGAAAATAATGAACTCTAGAGGCATCTCATGACTAGTTTGAGGAAATGTCAAGACTCACTCTAAATGTCAACCTATAGGTCACCAAAGACCCTCCAATAGGTCTAATCATGCTACAGAATAAAAATAGAACATTATTAGAATGAACCAACTTTGAAATTGGAGTGACTCATGTAAGACATAGCTCCTAAAGGCACATAAGTGTTTGCTGTTGATGATGATGTCATCATGGCTATGTTCAGAAAGGACTTCCTGTGTTCTTACGCACAGCCAAGCTTCCTTTAACTGAAAATAGCCCCTGTTCAAAGCACTCAAGAAGTCAGTCCTAGGTAAGAGTCATATCTACTTATCCATACAAAACAGTTGTATCTAGAAAAGGTTTTATATATATATATATATATATATAATTCACCATTTCTATATGTCAAATTATCCCATAACTGTTTACTTTAATCAAAGATCCTACATCTTCTGCAGCAAGGCTGAAAGCAAGTGGGAACACTAAGCACTGGAAAGAGACCTAAATAACCATTATAGGATATTCTATCAGCTTTAATTTACTTTAGATCAATGTTGGAAGGGACTTTGGCTATGTGTGCATGCTGCTCTGAAAAAGCCATCACTGAATCTACCATCTCCATAGCATGTGCAAAAGATACTTGGTTTTGAAGTCACAGAGATGTGCATTCTAATCCTGGTACCACCAATTGCTAGGATCATTATTTTTGTGATTTTTAATCTCCTTGAGCCTTGGTTGTCCTACCATAAAATGAAAATCACAATAATTTGTAGAACTACTGAAAAGGTAAGAAAATTAAACAGTATAAACATTCAGTGATATAATCATTGTTTTGTTTTGTTTTTTAACATGGTTACATTAAGAAGAACCAGCCCAAAGCCTTTATGGCTGAGGGTCACTCTGTATAAGAAAAGGTATGTTTATTCAACAAATGTTTATTACTTCATCAAATTTCTCTGCTACCTACTCCAAGTTAGAGAATAGGGTTACTTCTGTAAATGAGGGGAGTCTGAATAAAGCTTGGCTCCAGTGAAAAGTGGATTTGATAGCACAGGGACCCAGATTGGGTTTTTTAAGTAGGTATAATGATTTCTGCATTATGGAATATATTTTATCATGATAAACTCTGTTACCCATCATTTTTCTTGCTTTGCATACTTAAGAGTAGGCAACCCCCCTTTAACTGGTAAGACTGTATCATGCAAGAAAATAAAAAATGAGATCAAAAGCATAAAATTTGTAATAAACTATTTCTTTACAAAGGCTTTAATTGCATCTATTCAGACACAGAAGTTAAATATAAAGATAACTCTCTAGATTGCTCTGGATTTAGCTATAGTTTTTGAATTTTTTTAAAATGCTTTACTTTCATCTTAAAAGTATAAATTGTTAAAAAAAATATTAGACATATAAATTGTTAGAAAGTCACAAATTTTGGATCAACAAAACCACTAACTATGAATTTTCATTCAATCCATCTGAAATAGGCTAAAATTTCCTCAACAGGACAAAATGTTTTCCTAACAGCACATCTAAGGGGGAAAAAGATGTAACCCATTTCTGAGGATAGTCTCCTCAAATCTGGCAGTGTCCTACTAGATCTGCTTGTCCCAGAGGGTAGGTTCTGGCTTACTTCCTGCTGTAGTTCAATATCCAGCTCGGACTTGGCAGAGTATGTGCTCAATAAACAGCTATTGCCCAAACAAGTGATGAACACACTTACTTGAAATTTTAGTATGCCTGGAAGAACTCCACTTAGAAACATTATGGGCCATTACAAGGGATTATGATATGCAATAAACATACAGTAATAAAACACTTGTAATTCATAGTTCTTGTTATCTGAAACTTAGAACCCAAAATTTTTTTTCTGAACTAATGCCATCAGGATGTATAGTTGTATAAGTAGTTATTTAACAGGAGCAAAAATGTAAATATTCTGCATACCATTTTCAATCCCACTCAGAAACACTTGTTGTTTAAGATTTGATACATGAGAATTCTCAAAGACAATGGTATAATAAAGGAGGAGAAGCCACAACCTTCCTACTATAGTCATCAATGTAGCCATTGCACTTGGCAGAATTCTGGCACCTGGCCAGACATAATGCAATGTTTGTGAAGGCACTGAAACAATAGAGGCAGAGGAAGAGAGGGGTGGGGAGGGGAAGATAGAGAGAAGAGAGACCAGAGAGACAGAGACGGACAGACACAGAGACACAGAGGAAATTGCTTTGTGGAACCAGTCTATAGTTCTCTTAAAAAGAAATGTGTCAATCTCCAAATAGTCATTTTTGGTACCTAATGTCATTATCTAGGACATAGGAGGACTTGATTATTAAATCAGCAATGCTGATTACAGAATGAGAAGTACTCTATGCTGAATTAAATTCAGTAATTAATCAAAGCCAATGTGCCCACTTGTAAATATCAATATTGAATTTTAAGCATATAAACCAGCCAATCAATTAAAACTGAGACCATGACTTTAATCACTGAAAGTGGAGATACAATTTGCCGAATTCTGCAAGTAATAGAATTTAAGTCATTGTTGAAACCTAATCTTGCTGCCTGTGAGGCAGATATACAAATTACAGGATCTCTTGGCAATGTTAGGACCATGAGCTATGCCTTATCTTTTGAATAAAGCTGACAGTAGAGGTTGTATATTTAGAGTTCTCTCCCAATTTCAAACTCAGAGGGAGCGTATCAGCATTGAAGAGCACAGGAATTAGCAATGCCCAAGTTTAAATTTCAGCTTCCCACTAACCATCTGAGTGATCTAACCCTTCTCTGATTCAGTTTCATGGGAATAATAGTACCTACCTCATATGCTTGTTGGAAGATCAAACGATTCATACCCTGGAAACACTGAGAACAGTATGTGCTAAACTGTAACTATTCAGTAAGCATTTAAAATTACTAATACACAAATGTATTCACCTCCATTCATTAAAGTGATTATGTACCAACAGCATTATTTCCTAAATATATTCATGACCACCATTATACTTGGTGAATCTGAAGGATAATACTGTATATATTTTTATTATAAACATCTTGAGAAAACAATACTGAAATCAGACATTTTCTTTAAAGGATTTAGGAAATATTTTTATCTCCCAGATTTCCCCCTGGATAAAATTTTAGAGCAAGCATCAGCAAATCCTATTGCTTGTGCATTTGCCTTTCTCAGTTTCACTTTCATCGTATTATTGTGGTTGGTCCAACAGCTCTTCCCATAATTTGAATTTCCTATCCCACCACCAGCATGATGCAAATAAAATCAGCATTCTTTCACTTCCTGATTAAGTCTACTTGGCATGAACTCTCACATAAATGCACAAGTCTTAGAGGAAATTATTGATGCCATTGCACAAGAATCAAATTTTTATGCATATCATATTCCTCAGATTTAGAATTCTATTCGGAGTGTGTCTCCAAGTGCCATTGTTGAGCATGAGTGCATTTCAAAAACATTTTTTGTTTGAAATGTCAGTTCTGTGAATTCTCCATAAGTCCAGAAAGCCCAAATTATAGGTTCTGCATTCAATTAAAACTAAGGAATCAAAGGTGAACTTTATTGTCAGTGGCACTGATCCTGAAATGGGATGGGATTTCAGATAACATGTCATATTTCCTAATGAGGAGGCACTTACAACAGCCATGCAAAGAACAATTACAATTGCCACCTAATTGAAATAACTTATGTAACTGCGGTCGTTTGATGAAAATCACAAGGACACAGATCCAATAACCACTCTTTCCTCTTTTTGTTCCAGTTCTTATCTCTTTCACAGCTCCTTCTGGCTTTACTTGATATGATGGGCTTCCTCAGCTCTTAGTGTCACAGTTCCCCAAAACGCCCTTGCAGACTGCTAGCTCCTAAAAAGCCTCCATTAAGAGACACTCACGTCAAACAACATATTGCTTGTCCATTAATAATGCCAGAATGTAACAGTCTAAACCATGCTTTGAACTTATCAAGTAATTGATCCTTGAATTCAGCAAAGACAGTTCAAAACCTTTATAGATATAGTAATTTTCTCCTCTCAACCAAAAATATAAGTGCCTGGTAATTTCTCATCTCTACTACATCAGCAACCTTTCAGAGAGAGAAAAAAAATAATGATATAACTCTCATAAAAACAAACTTCTTATTCTTCCAAGTCTTTTTCCCACAGCAAATACCATCCATGGCATGTCTTTCCCACCTTATCAAAGTCTAAGACTAACCTGGTATTCAACCAGGTTCAGGGTTCAAATGGAGTTTTTCTCTACTGGTAACAGTCTTGCTGATTTGCCTCTATTTCTGCATGCAATAAATACTAATTAAGCACGTACTCCGTGCCAGGTATTGTGCCAGAAATTGAAGGTAGAAGAAAGAGGAAAATAATAGTTGATGTTCCTGGATTACTGCAGTCCAGTATTATGTCTTTTGAACTATTTTTAGTTTAACCACAAAATTATGCACATTCTTTTGTTTAATCTTACATAATGATTGTTTACTACCTGTCAGGACTGGAGATATAGTCTACTGAAGAGAAAACCATAACCCCAGACCTCATAAAGTTCACTCCAAATCTAGTATAGAAGATATAGTCAAGTAAACAAAGAATTCCACTGCAATGAGACAGATTTGTGTTAAGATTCTCTCTAGGTTGAGGAGGAGTTTGGAGACATGAGGCAGGTCCATCAAGAGTCATGGCATATAAGAGAAAAAGCACCCCTCAAGGGATCCCAAAACTTGGCTGACTCCTCCCTCAGGTAGTGTGGTATGACACTGAGCCCCCACTTAACTTAGCCTCTCCTCTATTTGGTTTTCAAAACTAAAATGCCCTAACCAAAGCCTGTCTATTTCATCTGTCTTACAGGGTCAGGATAAGCACAGAATCAGAAGAGAGAAAATAGGATTTACTAAGACCCTGTCTCAATTTTTACACTAGGCTGGCCAAGAAGGAAGAAATAAAAGGAAGGCTACAAAGAGCTTCCTCGACAAGCAAAAATAAACAATGCATGGGCACACACACACACACACACACACACACACACACACAGCGTATCTGATTTAGATATTTGTGAAAATGAGCTTTATGTTGAAGTTACAATAAGAGTCTAAGAAGAAGTCATTTTTGTATTGTGTTTTAGTATTGGAAAGATGGTTTCTGGGCAAATTAATTTCTGCCTAGAGCTCTTGGTATTAAGCAACTAGTACAAAATCAAATGTATTTTTCAAAAAGAATTTTCCTCCAGCAATCATGCGGGTTCCTTTTTCTGTTCTAAAATTCTAGAGTCTATGCCCATTTCACTCTCTCATGGGTGAGAGAACCAAGTATGCTAAAGTTTTACATGTTGCTTTCAGTGGCTTTACCAACCTTATTCCTGCCCCCCAAGCTCAACTCCAGTCAGTTTATCTCTAAGAAGCCCCTCATTATTTCTTGCTTCCTCTTATCTATCCAAACAGGTCATTCTATTTTCCCATGTGAAACAAATCCTTCATTGTGATGGGGCAGATTAATTTCTTTTAAACTCCATGAAATATCCACATTGGTGCCTAGAAAAATTCAGATTTTAAATGACCTATTCGGATTTTAAACCAAAACTTTTTCTCTAAAATCCTGATATCTACTGTTACAGTTTGGATATATGTTGTCCCTACAAAATCCCCTGTGTCGATAAAGGAATGCTCCAAGGTAAAGTGATTGGGTTGTGAGAGCTATAACCTAATAAGTTCATCCTCGTTTGAATGGACTGAATGGGTGCTAACTGTAGGCAGGTGAGGTGTGGCTAGAGGAGGTGGTCACTGGGGGTATGACCTGGAAAGCTGCATGGTCTCTGTGACCCTTTCCCCACTTCTCCCTTGGCTTCCTTGCTGTCATGAGGGCAGCAGCTCCCCCCTGCCACACTCTCCCCCATGATGAGCTTTCTCACCTTGGGCCCAGAGCAATAGACTGGCTGTCTATGAACAGAAACCTCTAAAACCATAAGCCCCAAATAACTTTTCCCTCCTCTAAATTGTTCTTGTTGGGTATTTTGGTCACAGAGAAAAAGAAGCTGACTAAAACATCATCTTCAATGACTTTCCCTTTTATTTCTTATCTAGTTGGTGTTAATCACACCTTGTCTAAAAAAGCTATAATCCATCCCCAAGCATCAGAATCATTGGGAGAATGTTTAAGATATACATTCCTACATTCCAGCCTCAAAAAATTCTACTTGAGAACTGCATCCAAAAAAACATTTTAACCAGCACCCAGGTGATTACACCATAGGTGATAGAAAGGCCATACTCTGAGAAACTGCACCCCACTACAAGTCCATTCTGTGACAACAGGACTTTGGACATACATGTGCTTTGGGCATACAAGGACATACCATATACACACACTAAAACATACAGGTACATCTAACACTTTTGGTGACCATCAAGTGACTTGATTTGATTCATAAATATTTCATGTAACCCTCCAAAATACTATTTTGAGGGAGAAAAAGCTCTTAGGGTGAAGTCTTTTATTATTTCAGTAAAAGCATCCAAAATCTAAAAGTTGACTTCTTTCATAAAATTCAGGTTGCAAACTTATTTGCAGATTGGGCAGATTACAGAAACACAAAAAGTATTTAATGTTGTTCTTTCTACTATGGCTGCTTATGAAATAAATCCAGGGTTTCAAAATCCAGATTACATAGATGATAACTTGAGTTTAAACATTGCAGTCTGTTTGTAAGAAAAACTTTAAATGCAACTCAAAACAGAACTTGTAAAGCAAGATTTACCAACTTTGCAGGGGAAACATCCCAACTGCAGTTATACTTAGAAAAAGCATCATCCCCAAGCAGGATATTATAAGAGGTAGACCAGCCCATCCACCCTGACTGAAGTACCTAACACTGTGGCCTGTTTTTATCACATCTGGTTGTATTGCATGTACTATGGGTGGGTGGGTTCCTTAAATTCTCTGGGGGAAAACGAATACATTCACAGATTTCACAATCAAAGGTATTCCATCCTTGGAAGCCAGGTGGCAGTGTGCTTGAGCATAGAACAGCATACCTATGTTTTCTGCTCCTGTATTTCTCATCCAACTCATACCATTTGATCAGGCTCTGATGAGCTCCCTCTCCACAAACTAGGCTCAGCCTTGCCCCAAGTGACCAAAGCTGTCCTTATGGTGGGAGGAAGGGAGAGAGGATTATTGAGAACATTAAAGTCAATTCACCAACAATTCAATATTAAATCACTCTTACTGATAAGATTGCTGCTACATCTGGTTTATTCTCAACACCAACAAACAAATTTTTCCAAATACTGACTTAGAACCTATTTGGAATGATGCATGGCATTTACCTTCAAGGGACTTATAATCTAGACACCAAAGTCAAACTTTGCCAATCCCTTCTCCATAGAAAGACTGTGTCCCTGTCTCACTCCCCTAATGTCTGGAGCTGTATCCTAATATCCTGTCAATATGCCAGTTCTTCTGGATCTGAGAGCCCCAGTCACCTTGGAGGGGCCTGGCCTACCTCTACATGTACTGTTTTTGAATGCTGGCTACCCTGAAAGCCAGCCCTAGGGTATACCTTCAGTGTCAGCTGAATGCCTCTCTCACCTTCCACCATTCTCCCTCTTGTCCTAGTGAACATGCCAAAGATCAAGCATCATTCTCAGATGCTCACTCTTCTCATTCTCCCCAGCTTGGTGGAGTTAACTCTCCCAATCCCCCATTAGGCCCTTTGATCTTCACATGTAGGAACTCTAAGAAATGTATCTTCATTGTACTTACACTGAATCACTGCAGTCCTTTAGTTAGTAAAAGAAATCACTCTCCATACCCATGTCAGACTTAAGAATACAGTTTATGAAAAGAAATGGGGGAGGAGAAGTCAAGTATAAGCTATTTCCATGAGGGCAGTTTCAGGCAAAACACAGATAATATTACTTGGGGGATTTTATCTAGTCTGTTTTTGTTTACAATGCCTTTTCCTTACCTTACCCAGTTTTTTGATTCTGGACAAATCCACTGACTATGGCTGCTTCTAATCTATATAGCAGGTGTAATCTCTTCTTTTGAGTCAGACAGATTAAGGTAACTGACCATCCTCTGTTCTTAGCACTTTGTGACATTCAGTGCTGCTCATCCAAAAACCGGTCAGGTAATCTGTTTCCAGTGATAAAGCAAGGAAACAAAAGACATCTGGGCTCCAGGACAGGGTACAGCCTCAGGATTCCAAGCAGAGATTATGAATTTTAATTCTCTATTAGAGTACAGACACATCCAGGCAAGAACATTAGGAAAGACTAATCAAGGAAGAAATCGGCAGGGGGCATCCATGCAGAGGATCACTGATAGCACTTGAAACTTAGCACAGCCAAGGCTAATAGGCTCCTTACATCCTCTTCTCCCATTAAAGATGCCCTGGAAACAAGCTACCCAGGAATATTGCTGCAGTTATCACAGTTACCAAATTGGCAAGCAATATTCTCTAAGTGCACTGGGCCAGGAGCTAAGGATTTCCTGTGCACCCTCTACTCTTCCAGACCGAGTACAGTTTTAAGAGGAGCAAGAGCGGAGGTACGGGGATAAATAATGCATGAGAAATTCAGGTGCAGAAAGCTTTATTCAGGCCTGCCACGCTAATGCATGACTAAGCCTGGTATTTGCTACAATATGTCTGGATTTGCTATCTTGTGTGTCTGAAATGGTGATGAGAATAGAGAAGGAAGCTGTACCTGTGATCTGGTCCTTAGTCTCTCTCAAACTTTTCTGCCCACTCTGTATTGCTATCCCATCCCCAATCAGACCTCTCCTCTCCAGACTCTTGAAATTTGGTAAGCTAATAAAATCATTGCATTTCAAAACCCACAATGGAAAACAGAAGTCATGTGCATGGTTAAATAGTCCCTCTATTAGGAGGACCCCAAATTTCAAATTTTGAGACTCCAAATTTCCTATTGATTCCCAGCTGTCCTCTGATCTTTCATAAAGTCACCACAAACCACTTAAATCAATTCCTGGACTCTAGTTATCCTAGAAGAAATTTTAAAACTGGAAGAGGGTTGGTAGATTTTACAGATTCCCTAAACTCAGTAAGTTTTCAGAGAATACATAATATCATAGATATCAGACATGTTTATCTTAAGGATTTCTGAATTAAAATTCAGCTAAGCTCTGAAATAGAATTCAGGTTCTGAATACTTACCGAAACTGTCAATATGTTCCTTTATTGTGGAACAAGATCACTTTTTATCCATAATGCAGCCTCTAATGTAGTTGAAATGAGGGCTTTCCTTCAGGTTTCTTTCTGATCTGAAATTCCACTGTGCCTCCAAGGCAATGCAGTCTATCTAGAATCTGTTCATATACCAGAAGCTTCACCTCTACAATTACCCCTGTACCAAATTCAGAGCATTGGGTATCACTTTATTCTTGCATATTCTCTCTGCTGCTGCCATTTTGCAATCAGTACAATTCAGTCAGCCTCCAATTATCTGAAAGTACCACACAAGTTGCCATTCAGCCAGTATGTCTGCTAACAGAATCATTGTTATGGTTTGGATATGAGGTGTCCCCCCAAAGGCTCATGTGTTAGGCAATGCAAGAATGTTCTGAGTGTGATAATTAGATTATGAGCATTGCAACTTCATGAGTGGATTAATCTATTTGATGGATTAACAATCTGAATGAACTACAGGGTGATAACTATGGGCAGGTGGGTATGGCTTGAGGAAGTAGTCACTAGGGGCATGGCCTTGGAAATTATAGCTTGTCCCTGGATCCTGGCCATTCCCCAGCTGCCATAAACTGAGCAGGTTTCATCCACCATGTCCTTGCTCCATGATGTTCTGCTTCACTGCAGGTCCAGAGCAATGGTGTTGACTGACCATGGAATGAACCTCTGAAACAGAGCTCAAAATACGTACTTCCTCCATTAAGTTTTTTCATGTCAGGTGTTTTGGTCACAGTCATGGAAAAATGACTTTGCAATCATCCTTCCTCAACCCATGGCTATTCAAGATGGCTCTGATGCCTGGGGCATAAACCTGTAAATCTCCCCTGCAAATCTGTATAGGATGGTAGAGTAAGGAACAACAACTGAAGTCCTTCCAAGAGATGAATATGTTGTTGATAGCAGAGCATTGTGTTCCAAACATGGAATAGGTTGGTAGGTACTATCATTTCATAGCCTTTTTTATATCCCTAAATCCTGCCAGTGGTTAATGCCAACCTCCAGCCATCTATCAAATGCCATGCAGTTTGGCCAAGTGGGCCTGAAGGAAAATGAAACTCTGGACACGGTTCCACATACCAATATCAAAAGCACCCACATCATCTCAAGAAGCAAGCTCTAACACTCACCTGGACTTACTGAGCAAGTACTGTGCCTGCTGTCCCATGCTAAACTTTACTCAGAGAGCAGACCTGCCCTTTAGAACCTCACAATTTAACACAAAAACCTACCAATGAGGAACCAGCTCCCTTGTTCTGGTACTGTGATTCCTCTTGAAATATATTATTAATCAATTGACTCTTGTTGAATAGCTACATCACAAATTCCCCAATTCTTGGCCCTAATTACTGGTCATATGTACATGCTTTGGGAAGAGAATAGACATCTCATTTCACACAAGAATCACACAATAGGGAACACAGGATAGTACAAAGACTAGTGTCAAAAAAAAAAAAAAAAAAAAAAAAAAAAAAAGATACCAAGAGGAGGACATGGTTTTCTAAACACAGAGCTAGAAAAGGGGACTGCTTCCCCATGATTCTGAGTAAGTTTCTCTAATTCATCCACAGTCCACTTTGCATACCAACAAGAATCCATGTCAGTGAAACACACTTTCCCAGCTTGCCTCTCATTTCCTCTGATCATTTTAGTGCCACTATGGGAAGCATTTGTAATGTGCTTACAGACACATGCCCCCGCCCCAACAAATAAGTATTACCTCAGTAAATCCCACTGAGAGCATACTCCAGAAAAAGCAGGGCTTGCAAAACAGCTCATGCTCATTTTTCAGAATTCAGAATGAAGTGACTAACCCCCGATATACAATAAAAATGATTAAATGCAAACACTACTGAGCCTGTATAATAAATATTTTATATATTAATGTTTTCAGAAGTCTTATTTCACTTTTACTGCTTTTCTATATGGCATTATTCTATTTTAATACATGCAATGAAATAATCCTCCATGAAAAAAGCAGGCATTTCTGGCCCATTTTAAATAATCCAATGGATAATTATTGTGCTATTAATTTGCTATGTAAATTGTTTAAATTGCTAACTTTCTTCTCTTTCCATTATTAGAGACAATTCACTCCTTCCCAAGGAAAATGGAAACTTTCCTTCCAACGTTAATTGCTTTCTTCCCTTCATGTCCAAAATACACAATCCAATGGTCTGAGGATTCTTTTTTTTTTTTTTTCCTTTGATTTCTCCTTTTTTTAAAATTTAATTATTTATTTACTTATTCATAATGCACAAGTATAGAATCTTTTTACATACAACTGCGAGAGGATTCTTTTACAAAAACAGATCATAATCCCAACGAAAACCTTTCAGTATGATGCCTGCCTGCTTAATGTTTATTCAATTTAAAAGCCATGAAAATTCCCTTCCCTACTCTAGAAACTACCACTTTGCTTCAGGAAAAAAAAAAAAAAAAAAAAAAAAACTCTGGTTGGGGATGACCTAGAGGCCTCCATATGAGTCAGAGCAGGGTGTCCTAGACACAGGTCAGATGCCTCTTCCTGCAGGCTTGAGGGGTGCATCACATGCCTCTCATTTTCATTTGCAATTTTTGGAAAAGGAAAAGAAGAAAGTACCATATTCCAGGGATTTCTCAGTCATTATGTTATAATCATTTTTTTTTAAGTTAATTCATAACATCCTGGCACAGTTAGTCAAAAAGAAACCCCTCTGAACTATTAATGACTCTGGGATAAACTTTTAACAGAGGTGCTCCTATGACAGCAAAATAGGGCACACACACCATTAGACCCATATTTAGAAGTGTCTATAAATGGGGAGTACTGAGGAAGAGAACAAAAAGAGGCAATGAAAGCTATACCCAGGAGATCCTGCCAGCATGCTAAAGTTCCTGATGTCACTTTCACATTGAGAAAATGAAAATTGCTACCTGTAAATTTCACATTTTTAAAACTAACTTCTCTTTCATTTTCAGAGCTTCCCGCCTCCCCCTCCTTTTTGTATGTGTAAGAAAGATGTCAACACTTACAGGCTTAATTGGAAAGTAGTAGGAAAACCTGTCAGCTAGATTTGCAGAATCCTGACAGAAAACCTCAGGCACAAACACCTGGGCAGTGAAACTGGTGGCCTTGCACCCCACCTTCTCCTAGCATCTCACCTTCTGTTTCTCAGAGGCCTTTTCCTGAAGCCACAAGCTAGTATGGCGTGAGGGGGAAGGTGAATTCCTCCAGGCATGGCCGTTTATTTCCCATACTCCATAGAATTTCCTGACACTAGATAATGATGCCAAACCTCATGGGAAGAGATCACTACACAGATATAACCTTTTTAATTTGGACAGAAATCATCTGGAATAATAGTGAGTGGCCGAATCCCATAATCCCAGAGAGACAAACCATTTCTTTTCATCAGAGCTAGGAACTGGCCATGCACACCTATTGCCAGTCCTCTGGGTGGACTCCAGAGGCATTCTTTCAGAAAGAGGTGTGGTGTTCCCCAAAAGTTCACATGTGAGACAATTCAAGGTTTGGAGGAGAAATTATTGGGTTATTGAATTATTGGGTTATAGCTTTAACCTAACCAGTGAATTAATTCCTGGTGGAATTAACTGAGTGGTAATAGATGGAGTGTGGCTAGAGGAAGTGGTTCATTGGGAATGTGGCTATGGGGTATATATTTTGTATCTGGAGAGTAGACTCTCTGCATTCTGATCACCATATGAGCTGTTTCCCTCTGCCACACTCATCTGCTATGATGTTCAATCTCACCTCGAGCCCCCAGGAATGGAGGCTATTGTCTATGAATTGAGACCTCTGAAACTGTAGCCTCCAAATAAACTTTTCCTCCTCTACAATTGTTTTGGTCAGGTCATTTAGTCATAGCAGAGAAGAAAGCTGAATAAAACAGAAGTCAACCTCCTTTCCATTAACCGCCTGTAAGCTGAGCTTTAGCATCAGAAAAGTGAAAGGCTATCAGCACATTGCTCATCAGTTGTATTCACACCTCATGCAAAAAAAGCACTGTTGAAGAAACCAATATTGTGAAAGAAATGATTTAGTAAACAGCAGAAACCTTGTTAGGCTCACTGCACAAAAGAAAAAAAAATTAAAGTTCAGGAACAACAATCTTAAAAACAACTACAGTAAAAACTAAATTAAAAATACAATAAATGTACTGGTTAAATGGACTTCTTTCTTTGAAGTTTTGAGACAATTTTTTTTTTTTTTTTTTTTTTTTTTTTGGACAGGGGAGTATTTAGGAAGGCATCTGACTCAGTCTGGGGAAAAAAAAATACAGAAAGAACAAGTGGCCAATTCAATGAAAACAATCTGAGTAATCACAGCTACTAAGATCTGGATATTGTAAATAATATTTTAAATTTTATATTCATATTGGGTAATATAAACAATTTAGTCACAAATTTATGCTGTCATGTGTTCAGTCCTCTGCAATGTCAAAATCACTGTCATAATAATTATTAGTAACACCACCAACTTTCCCTGGGTATTTTGAAGAGCTAGCAAGTGGAGGTACTGGCTTTAGGATCCACCATGTGCTCCCTGACAGCTACTCTCTTCAAAGCACCAAGACTTGGATGGACTTAGTTTTAAACATGAAATTTTTCAGAAATTCACCCCTCCAGCCCCACTACTCCAGAACATTACCATCTCCTCATGCATACATTCCCAAGTTTTGATGTTATTTGGGTAAGTGTTTTATCCATCATGGTCAGTTGATTCCTCTATGATCATAGAGCAAGTTACTAAACAAAGATGTGAATCAAGCTATCAACTCTGTATGGAGTTATATGACTTACATGGACAAGAAAATAAACTAGGTCTAAGAGGGCACTCCCACACCAAGAATGTCAGTGAGTAAATAACATTCCTACAGAATGAAAACAAACACCATGACTTAGAAAACTGATTTTAAAGGCTTATCTGGCATATCTTTGGCTTTTCTCTGCATGGAGTCCTCCAGCCTAGAAGAGTCCACCCAGTAAATCTGGTGAGTAGCAAATGGGTCAATAATGTGTCGTAGATATCTACTCTTCCTCCATCAAGGCTCCCATCCAGTACCCAAGGGGTCTGAGCCCTGACTCTGATCTTCTCCAGCTGGGAGCAGCCTAGTCCTCTGTACCTTCTATTATTTGTATGTGTGCCATGACATGTAAAATCTGGAGTGCTATTCTAATACCTCTGTCTCCCAACTTGACTATCAATTGGATTTACAGGATTATTCACTCTTAACAAACTGAGAAAGCTGTCACCTATTAGGTATGCATACTACCTCATTCTCAGTTTCTTTTTATAGATGGTATGATCAACATTAGCCCTAATGGGATGGGACAATGCTCAGACAGGAACCAAAACCTATGTGCAGAAATCCTGCCACAGTGCTTTTGAGGCTCCTGAGAAAATACATATCCAATGGATACATCCAAGGGACTCATGCCTCAATGTGGATCCTTGGTAACCAAAAAGGATCACATGGAGTATTTTGGTTTTACCTTGGTAAGAGGCCGGTAGAACTGAACTACAACACTGAAAGCAAACAGATTAATTTCTCAACCCTCATCCTATCCTAAATCCAGCTGAACATTCATATCACTTTCCTCTTCTCAAGATAGAGAGAAAGAGTTTTGAAACTCTCTGTAAAGGTCACAATGACTGTTTTGGACCAGAGGGAAATAAATGAAAATATATATCCTCTGTAGAGCTGAAAATTATACTGCAGCTCAAAATGTCTTTGCTTCAATAATAAATGTTGTAATTGAGGCATCCGTTTTACTGAGACATGTCTCAAATTTGCCTAATTCCCTGTCTACATCCATAAATATCACCCTGTACAGGCCAGCCTTTCATTCACATGGGCCTGCACCAAGCATCGCAGTGGCCTCTCTGCTTCCCCATTTCACTCAACAATTCCTTCTATTCGGGAGTCAACATGAACATTCTAACATGTAAATAAGGATATGTCATCTTTCTCCATAAAACCCATGATTTCATTATGATCTACAGTATTTCCTTCCGCTCATGTTCTGAATGGCTGGATGATCACCATCAGTGATGTAATCATGAGTTCAACCTAAAGCTGAGCAAGTCTGAAACAAACAGCAAAACTTCACCACAGATACAAACATCATAACATGATTCATCTGACTTCATCATAGCAAAGAGGCAAAGAGTCAGGCATATTTAATCGTGTTGTACACAGGAAATGGCAAAAAAAGCTGTTCTCTTTCCCATTTCTACCCCACAAAATAACAGATCTTCATAGCATCCCTCTGACCAAAACTGGAGGGGAGCACACTGGAAAAAAAAAAAAAAAAAGTCATGTTATTATTGGCAAAAACTTGCACCTCTAGCATTTACATGGTATAGTTAATACAGAACCAAACTAGCTGGAAAGACAGGAAGATAATAACACAAATTCAGGACTAATCTCTGATTGATTATAGACAGAGAGGTTGAAAACTTAACTGTAATTGAAATGTCAGCACTGATGCAAGAATAAAAGCAGGAAATTATAGAAGGATGTGGCCAGAGTAGCGAAGAGCAAAGCAGCAGAGTGGACAATAACTCAGAACCAGATAATAGCAGGAAAAGAGGGTCTGGCTCAGAACGGGGACTATCAACCCCCCAAGCCCCTTGGGATAAATTTTGACCAATAGCCTAGTACCAGAAAAGGCTCTTCAACTTCATCTGTAGATAAAATACAAAATATAAAATATTTAAATAGAAATCATCTTACTAAGAGATTATATTTCATTATCAGCATGCTTTTATATGACTAGAAAGTCCTGGTGGGCTTTAACTGTACCCCTTTAAAAATAATAAAACCATTAAATTAAGCTTTACTAACTGAAAATTCTTAACAATTCAGACAACAGAGC
Organism: Tamias sibiricus; assembly: GCA_025594165.1. Taxonomy (NCBI): domain Eukaryota; kingdom Metazoa; phylum Chordata; class Mammalia; order Rodentia; family Sciuridae; genus Tamias; species Tamias sibiricus. Next base: position 49,622,170 of record CM046670.1, read on the forward strand.
TGGAGTTTACATAGTATGTATAAAGTACACAATAAAGAGGTGGACAGTGGAAACACGACAGAAAGGACAATGACAAAGAAGAGGACTTTTCAGGAACTAATCCATGCATACTTCTCTCTGGTGCCATCCCTCACCCTCTGTTGCCACCTATAACATAACCACTCCTGACTCCACATTCCAAGCATACCAGAGCATGTGTCTTCCTAAGCATGTGTTGTGTTTCCTTCTCTGCTTAGCATGTCCTTCCACCACTCACATTACCCCTGCTTTGCCCTGCTAAATCCTACTCATTGCTCAAGACTTGGCTCAGATGGCTTCCTTGAGCTCCCCTCCCTCCCAGCCTGCATTAACTGCATCACTCAGCACCCACGAAATTCTATCCGAACCCTTATACCATTCTAAATGATCCATCCACCTGACAATTTATTTGTCATATTGATATCCCCAGTTTCTGCCATAGTAAAGAGTAAGTAATGATTGATAAATATAGGCAGCACCAATAGTACATGGAAGAAAATCCACCCTTAAAAAAAGAGGGAGAGATGAAATAGTGGTGATCTGACACTGAAGTCAGCAGATAATCAGAAATCCTATATTGTGTTGCCTACTGGCTTGTGAATCTATACACTTTCATTTGACATGTTAATTGCAGCTTAGGACAACTCTGCCAGTCACCTGCAACCATAGCTGTGCCCCAGGCCCTAACTCCCTCCCAGGACCATTCGGATGCCACCTTTGTGTACACTGAGATGCTTATTTCCATTTTAGTGAAACTCTCAACACTTAAAGGGTCAGTACACAAAGAAAGCTCTCCATTCCCAGACCTTTAGACTTAATTAGCTTCCTTTCACTGCAGAGAGTGGGTATGGTAGTCCTCCACAAGTCATCTGAACCATTAATGTAAACACTGAACTACAAAATTTCAAGATTCTTTGACTAGGAAATGGTGTTAATCATGGTACTTTGGTCTTAAGATATACACTCTGGGTACAAACAGATTTGCTTTTTTAAAAAGTTATTGATTTGACTTTAAACTGGTGGAGAGAAGCAGAAACAGGACCCCAGGGATATGAAATGAAATTCTCTATTTGTGGATTAGAAAATATACCACAGAACTCAATTCTGAAAATGTCATTTTCATGCCAAATTAAAGGTAAACATAATTATGTCTAATACATCAAAAGTACCTAATTAAACATACTCTTCAAGGCTAAAATATGCAGGCAGACATAACTAATTTTAACTTATTTCATAATAACTTCATTATTTATTTATTGAAAAATGTCAATCAAACTTAAACTAGTTTTTATTTATTTGAGAGATCTTAAAAACTGGCAGTGATTTTCATTGTAATTCATCCCTGGTTTTCTGCTTTGGGGAATACATAAGCATCTGATTATTTTTATGCTAAAAGGGAAAAATAAAAGGAACAAAAAGAAATTTTAAGTAAGGAGCAGTGGTGAGTGAAGATAAAGCCTAGTGAGTGATTATGAGCTTGGAACAAATAAAAATGCTGGGATTGTGACCAGGTATAAAAAAACTACTCATCATGCTACTGTAAAGACCTTTGTCTCCCTCAGTCCATCCAGCCATCCCTCTGTGATGAATAATTTCCATGGCATTTGTGCTCCACTCAGCAGTGGGGAATGAACTGCCAATCATCCCAAGAAGCATGGGGTTCAGATGTGAGGAGGACACCAGGTTCTGCAATGGAGCCTCCAAGAAGGGCTGAAAGAAGATAGACTCCAACGTGTTCCCAGAGGGTCTCTGCCACGATTCAAAATGCCCCATGGCAGCTCTCTAGGGCAGAAGGAAACCCAAAGACAACAGGAAAGGAACTTAAGAGGCCTAAAGTCAGGCTTCAAATTGGGAAGAAAATTTCACACTCCCAAAAGTAGTTTGCATTTATATGCACAGAACGTTGTGTGCTGGATGCTAGAATGTCCCATTTCTTGAAATCAGGCAAACTGTGAAAAGAATTCAAAAAGGGTAAAGATTAGAAAATAAAAGAGAAAGAACAGGCTTGGAGCCAAGAAAGAAGAGCCATAAAAATACTGGGTCTGAAAGGCTGAGCTTGGTATAGATCTGGCAAAGAAAGAATGTAGGATGTTAGGAGACCAGTCATTCAACTCTAACATGGATCCCATAGAGCATGTGACTTCTACTTCAAGGATAAGAGAATAAGTAGAGCTAGTCTCACCCTCCTGCTCTAAAAAACTAAAATTTGGGGTGTAATTCTGGTCCCTGTTCTCTGACATTAGCCAACAAGCAATGCAAAAGAGTAACCCTTGAAAGAAGGGAAGCCCTCCAAAGGAGCCCATGTGTGACTGGGTTTCTCTCTGAGGACATTTTCCAGACAGTGGCACAGGGAAGGAGAGCCCAAGCAGAGCACTGTGTCCCTAATCTGAGGAGTTGGAGAATGAAGCTCACAACCACTAAAGTGACTGGAGTTTGAGGGGCTGATATTAGAAATAAGACAGTGCCCTGGAGGGAGCAGCACACCCAGAAATGCACTTAAAGGTCTCCCACAGATCCTTTACTAAGGGCTGGATTGCACAGGTGCAGAGCGAGACTTCAGGCTTGGCATAAAGTTGCTTCTGTGAGGTTGAGAGATGAACAAAGCTAATAGATGTCGCAACTGTGCTGGAAGACACTGGGACTGTGGTGCTGCCAGAGCAGAATCATCGTTGCATGCCTTAGCACTTAGTGAAGGCCACAGAAAGGCACACCTTTAGAAAAAACACCACTCCCTAAAGTAAAGGCCATAATCCAGATCTAAAGGCAAAACCTAAAATAGAGTCATCCTAACAGACAATAAAACCAAGTCTGACAGGATCAAGAAGATCCACTAGCAATTTAACTGAATGCCGGAAGCAAATTCAATTTCCTTTCAAGGAAGATAACATACTCCAGATTCCCTACAAAGAATTGTCTTTGATGTCCAATTTACAATAAAAAAAATTATAAGGCATACAGAAGAAAATGTGATTCATAATAAAGAAAAATAAGCAGCCAATATAAAGAGACCAAGAGATGACACAGATGTAGAAATGAGTAGAAAACAGTTTTAAATAGTTATTATAAATATGTTCAAGGGCTTAGAGGAAAATATGGACATATGAGTGAACAGATGGAGAAATCTCAGTAGAGACTGGAAAAATAGAAAAGAACCAATTCTAGACTGAAAGATAGTATATTTAAAATGAAAATTTCACCAACTGGGTTTAATAGCAAATTGGAGACTATACCATAGAGGATCAGTGAACTTGAAAACAGCCCCCCCAAAATTGTGTACACACACACACACACACACACACACACACATACATATGAGAGATATCTATCCATCTAATTTAAAGAATATAGATAAAATATTTTAAAAAACAAAAAGGCCTCAATGAAGACCTTCTCAATAATATCAAGTGGTCTAACATGTGCAATTGTTAGAAGAGAATGGAACATAAAACATTTAAAGAAATAGTTGAAATTTTTTCAATTTAATGAAAAACATCTACTTACAGATCCAAAAAGCTCTGTGAACCACAAATAAACAAATACAAAGAAACTCATAATTAACCACATAACATCAAAGTGCTCAAAACCAAAGATAAATACAAAATCCTAAAGTCAGCCAGAGAAAAACCTATTAAACACAGAGGGATAATTATTTAAAGTTTAGTTGACTCATCAGAAACAATTCCCAACTAAAATAAAATAGCATCTATATTTATACTGCTGGGAAGAGGAGGTGGGATTGTCAACCTAAAATTCTATACCCAGTGACTGTATCCTCCAAAACTGAGGTAAATTAAAAAAAAAAAAAAAAAAAAGACATTTGTGAAGGTACAAAATATAAAAAAAAAAAATCTCTAATAGACCTGTACTACAATTTTTTTTTCTTCAAGCTGTAAGAAAATCATACCAACCTAACACAAGAAGGGAAGAAGAGCATTGGTCAGTATGTAGACAAAATTAAAAGAAGTTTGCTTTTATATTTATCAAAAGCAGAGTACTTAAAGCAAAGTAATATTACATTGTAGGATATATATAGCATATAGGAATAAAATATATAGCACACCATACAAAAGACAAAGGGAATAAAATGTAATTCTATAATAAAAGTTGCTTAAAATATACATGAAATGTACAATAATTTCTGAGAAAAGTGACAAATTCAATTTGCATACTGTATTTATCAAAGCAATAATTTAACTAATATAGTGTTATAACTAAAATACTTGATTAACCTAACAGGAGATTAATCTAAATGTTGGATTAAACTAAAATGAAGCAAAGGCAACAAAGAGAAGGGAAATGAGACAAATAAAAAACAAGCTATAAAAAGTTAGACATCAAGTCAACCATATCAATGAGTACATCAAATGAAAAGGTACTAAATAAACAAAAAAGCAGATACTGCCAGACTGGATGAAAAAGCAAAAATACAACATTATGCCATTTTTAAAAAAATATATTTTTTTAGTTGTAGGTGGACACAATACCTTTTTTTATTTTATTTATGTGTTGCTCAGGATCGAACTCAGGGCCTCACACATGCCTCACACATTCGAGACAAGCACTCTACTGCTGAGCCATAGCCCCAGCCCCACATTATACCATTAAAAAAGAAATAATAAGAAGATACATTTAAAGCCATATATGAGGTCAAAGGAAAAAGATGGAAAATTATATGCTACACAGATAATGTGCACAAGAAAGCTGGCGTGACTATTAATAACAAAAAAGAAATTGGAGGGGCTGGGGTTGTGGCTCAGCGGTAGAGTGCTTGCCTAGCATGTGTGCAACCCAGGTTCGATCCTCAGCACCACGTAAAAATAAACGTGTTGTGTACAACTAAAGCAAATAAATAAATATTTTAAAAAAAGAAATTGGAAAATATAGTTACTGTAAATAAAGAACAATTTATAATGATAAAAAATCAATTTTCAGAAATATATGCTATAATATGCATAACAATGAAGCTTCAAAATAAGAAAAGCTGATAGGACTAAAGAAAAAGGCAACAGAACATTCTAATATAGCCTTATCAATAATAGAAATAGAGCAAACTGAAAATTGGTGAGGATGAAGAATATTTGAAGGTCATCAGTCAACTTCAACTAAAGCACATTTAGAAATCACTATATTCAGAAGCAGAATTCACATTCTTTAAGTAAAAATAGAATACTAATCAAGAAAGTAGTAAGTCACAATAAATTACAAGGTGTTGAAATATTAGAGATTACAATAAATAAAGACAATAGAAATCAATTGGAAAGCAGTAAAAATATTTAGAAATACTCAAGTATTTAAAAAATAAACTTTCAAATAGCCTATTTATCAAAGAAAGAAATCACATGGGAAATTTAAACTAATAAATGATATAAATATATCAAAACCTTTGGGATGCAGGTGAAGTAGTGCTCAGAGGAAAATGTAGAGCTTTAAATACTTAAAAGGCTCAAAAATCAAAGCCCTATCTTTTCTAAGTTTCCTTTTCAAGAAGTTATAGAAAATTAGACCCAGAGTACATAGAAGAAAATTACAAAGATAACACAAATTAATGAAATAGAAAAAATACAAACAACAGAAATACAAAAAGCTAAAGCTTGTACATTTGAAAGATAAGTAAAACTTAATAAACCCATAGAGATGGTAAGAAGAGGAAGGTGGAGAAAAAAGTACAAAACTGGAAATAGCAGAAAGGAAAGATGTTCTATTGTTACAGATCCTACAGGCACTGATTCCATAGCAGTAATTTTAACTTAAATGAAATAGCTCCTTTGAAAAATAGTTTACTAATAATGACTTAAGAACCAGTACAACTCTGACACCAAAATCAACCAAAGAACAATTTTAACAATAGGAAATCCAAACACAACAAAAAATGAAAAAGAAAATTTCATGACCAAATAGAATATATTCCAAATTCAATGTTGGTTAAATAGTCAAAACTAATGGAATTAATGTCAATGGAATAAAAAAAAAAAAAAAAAAAAAAAAAAAAAAAAACTTCTATCACACCAGATAGAAAAATATTTGACAAAAAAAAAAAAACAACCTTCCATGATATAATATATATATATATATATATATATATATATATACCATTTGTGTACAAGGAATAGAAATGCATTTTGCTGTCATATATACCTAATCAGAACAAATAAATAAGTCTAATTAGGTATATATGACAGTAGAATGCATTTTAATTCATGTACAAACATATATTTTAAATATATAATATGTATATATTCCAGACACTGGAGAAGGGAACAGCATCATAAAGGATATCTACACAACAATGACAGGTAACATTGTGAAATCTACTCTAATATCAGAAAGGACTCCCATAACTGCCATTCAGCATAGTACTTGAACTCCTAGCGTGCACCCAATAAAAATAAATAACATGTATTAGAAAGCAAGAGGTGAAACTGTCATTTGCAGGTGACATGGTTATTTATAGAGAAAATCCTAAACATTTTACTAAGCAACTACTAGAACACAATAATTTAATATTATCAAAGTATACAAGGTCAATATACAAAAAAAAAAAAAAAAAACTATATTTATTGATAGATAGGCTTGGCCGATGGGCCACCTCCCCCATGGAAATTTCCATGAGAAGCAACCTGGCTTCATTTTCCCTGGGCAGGAACCAATCGGCTTAAAGGTCACTCTGTTCCCCAGGCAGAAGCCAATAGGCTTAAAAGTCACCCTGTTCCCTGGGCAAAGAGCCAATAGCATGAAAGGATGCTCTGGTACACCCCCCCCACCAGAAATCCCTACTTAAAGCTCCTGCCTGCCCAGAGCTCAGGCACAACAGCTCGTCCCTGCTGAGAGGAAGCAGCCACTGAGACAGCTCCAGACCCACTGTCTCCAGCCCAACAGCAGCTGCCTTAGCCGACAGCTCCAGAGACCACAGCCAGCGTGACCAGGCACCCACCTTCCATTCAGAGCTTCCATACTCCCCTCTCCCTGACTCCTCTCTCCCTGTACTTCTTCTACCTCCTACCAGCCATAAAGGCTGGTGAATCTCTTGGCTGCATGGTTGTCTCCGGTGTGATTTTTGCCCTTCATTTATATGTACTAGAAGAAAACTAGAAAATATTTTAGGACCACACTATAAAGTACCATCAAGAGTAAATCTTTTAGGAATAAATATAATGAAAGACATATAAGACTACCATTCTACAAAATACAAAATATTAAGAGAAACTTAAAAAGTATAAACAAATGATGCATAAATTAGAAGATTCCATATTATTGAAATATGTAGATAAAACACAATCCAAATCAAAATCCCATCAGGCTTTCTTTGCAGAAATTAATATGATTATTTTTAAATATATTTGACCTTAAACTATGTGTGTACATGTATACACATGTGTGTGTATGCACATAATTTAAGGTCAAATATATTTGAAAATAATTTTATCAATTTATACACACACACACACACACACACACACACACACACACACATTTGTGTGTGAATATATCTTAACCAAATTTGAAGAATTCATGCCATCTGATTTCAGGACTTACTATAAAGCTATAGTTATCAAGACAGTATTATATTAATATAAGGATAGAAAAATATAAACTATCCTGAAAAGATCCACATATATATGTTCGAATGATCTTTGACAAAAATGTCAAGGTTAATCATTGAGTAAATAGGTCTTTTTGACAAATTGTACCAGAACATAGATATATATGCCCCCATCAAAAAAAAGAATGCCATACGTTTCTTCATATGATAAATAAAGTTAACTCAAAATAGATCATAGATCTAAATGTAAAATCAAATGTAAAAATCTCTAATTCAAAATATATGGGATAACATTTGCAATCATAAATTAGACAAAGATTTCTTAGAAAGGATACACTGAGAACAAGACAAAAAAATTTAAATTATTATATTAAATTTTATCAAAACTAAGGACTCTTGTTGACACAGACACCCTTAAGAAAATGGCCAAACTGCAGATTATGAGAAAATATTCATTATTATTCATTGTTATCCCCAAAAGAGTGGATTCCAGAATATATAAAGAACTCCAGCAACTCAATAAAAAAGAAACAATCCAATCAACAAAAGGCAAAAATGCACAAACAGACACTTCACTAAAAATATGTACAAATGGTGAATATGTACATGGCACATTCAATATCATTATTTATCAGAGAAATGTAAACAAACGCCATAGTGAAATACTCTTCCATACCCAGAAGAACGGCTGAAATTAAAAATCCTGACAATACCAAATGTGTCTAAGGATGTGGAACATCTGGAACTTTGATACCCTGATGATAGAAGTATAAGGCATTATAATCACCTTCAGAAATTATCTGGCAGTTTTTTCTGAAGTTCAACCACACACTTAACCTATGGCCTGCAATATCATTCCTAGGTATCTTCTTGGGAAAAATGAAAACACACTTCCACAAGAAGACTTGAACATTTACAACAGCCCCAGAGCAAAAAGTCAAGTGCCCATGAATAATGTTATGGGTGTGTGTGTGTGTGTGTGTGTGTGTGTGTGTGTGTGTGTACTGGGAATTGAACCCAGGGATACTTTACACTGAGCTACATCCCCAGCCCATCTATCTATCTATCTATCTATCTGTCTGTCTATCTATATTTGGTCTAAGATACCCAGGGTTGGCCTTGAAACCTCAAACTTGGCAATCCTCCTGCCTCAGCCTCCTAAGTCACTGGGATGATAGGCACGAACCACTGTGCCCAGCTGGTTTGGATCTGCAAACCAAAATCAGGCTCATGTGTTACGAGAGCTATAAACTCATCAATAGATTAATCCATATGATGGGTTAATAATATGAATGGGTGATATCTGTATGCAGGTAGGGCATGGCTGGAAAAAGTAGGTCATTGGGGGATTGCATATGGAAATTATATTTTGTCTCTGGCATCCCTTTCCCTGCTTCCTTGCTGCCACTAAGGGAGCAGCTTCCCTTTGCCACACTCTTCCCCATGGTGTTCCTGCCTCACCTCAGACCCACAGCAATAGAGTCAGCTGACCATGAACTAAACCTCTAAAATCATGAGCCAAAATAAACTTTTTCTCCTCTAAGTTGTACAGGTCAGATATTTTGATAAGTGACAAAAGCTAACAAATATATAAACAAATTGTTTTTACACTTAGACAATTGTATAGAAAGTATATTTTAAAAAAACAAAGACTGAAGTGAGGATACATGTAGCAACATGGCTTAATCTCAAAAACATTATGTTTAATAAAAGAATCCAGGCAGAAAAGTAAATACTGCATGGTCCTACTGACTTGAAGCTCAAGATCAGGCAAACCCATATATGGTAATATAAATAAGAACAGGAGTGGCCTAAGTAGTATAGACACTGACTATAAAGGGGCACAAGGTTGCCTTCTTAGGATAACAGAAATGTTCTAAGTCTTCACTGAACAAACAGTTACATCCAGACATCATCTGTCAAAACTTAACAGATTTTACGCTCGCAACACATGCATTTCACTATTTAAAATTTGACAACAACAACAACAACAAAAAAAAGACTAAGATTTATGGTGGCTCCAATATCCTGTGAATATTAATTTCTAACACCAAAAGATAATCTAAAGTTTAATTACTTTATCAGTGTAACTAGATAATATCATTTCATTAGCATACAGCACTATGTCCTCACCAAAAATTTGTGGTGTTGGTGGGGAGGGGACAGGACAGAAATAACTTTTCAGTGAAACTGTATGTGCTAACATCATTGCTTTCCACCCTTTCTTTGTTTGTCTCTGATAATCTCTCTCTAAAGCTAAACAGCGAAACAAGGGATTCTCTTAGTGGCTGAAGCCTAATTCCCATCACCGTTGGCAAACTGCTTTGATCTTAAGTATCTCACTTCCTTTGACTTAACAAGTGGCTCCCCCAAAGCTATTAAGCATTTTCAAAACATCAAATTAACTGAACTTGAGACATCTTTAAATAAGCTTGACACTGCTCTTATAATGCACAAGAAAACTGAGCTCCAGAAAGGGTGATGATCCTACCTGAGCTGCATAACCTCAGGTTAAAAAGGCAGGGCTCCTGCCCACCTGGCCCAGGGCTGAGCCAACTCCAGACGCCAGGCCAGCACAACTGCATGAACCAGCAAATTCCACAGAACTTGAAAGTCCTACACAGAGTAAAAAGAGTCTAAGACAGATGGACAGATACCCTATGCTAGAGAATGTGTACCTTGTGTTTAGGTGGGGTTGAGCATAGTTTGCAAGGTAAGGTACAAGAGATTTTAAGAACATTTCTTTTGATTTCAGGTTTTAGACAGATAGATTAGGGAACTCCACTGCATGGTGAAAAAACCTGTGGCTACAGCACCATTTTTCTTCTCTAAAAGCCTGCCCTGGCTTTGGAGATGCAGTGTAAACTCCTGAAGACCTCAAGGAGTCAACAAAGGTCACAAATCTAAACCAAGTCTGCTAGAAAGTCAACTTGTTGCTAATCTACAACTTCATGCTAACAGTGATACAGATATATCCTAGAAAGAAAGGACATGGACTACACAGCCTCCGCAGCCCTGGGAGGAGCCACACCTGTGTCCAGGCCACCCCAAGCATAACAACTCTCACCAGCCATGTCAACAGTTCTACCATCTATGAAAGAGATGGCTAGCCCCTTTTCCCCATGCCTCCTGCTGGCCCTCACACACAGAGGAGAAAGGAACCTGGAAGAGACAAGAATAAGAAAGCAGATCATGCCACTCCTGTGTCAAGCCCCTCAGCTTGAGCATCCGGCACCCCAAGAAGAACAGAGGACAAGATGAACCCCAAGCCAGATATCAGTTTGGAGTGTTCAGCTGGACCAGACCTGAATTTGACTTTGTTATATAATTAAAAGTCACCAGAAAGCTCTGGGATATGTCCATGATACCATTAAAAGGCAATGAAGAACAATTCAACATAGCATAATTAAAGGATGCGATTTAAGTTAAACCATGTCAATTATGTACCCAGTCCTCTTCAGACTCCAAAAAAAGAAAAAAGAAAAAAAAAAAAAAAAAAAGGAGGAGGAGGACAACGAGGAGGAGGTAGGGGCTGGTAGCGAAAACACTCAAAACACAGAAACTCTAGGAACTCCAGCATGGTGGAAAGACACAAGTCCCCATGACAGTTCTACACTGACAGTCACCTGCCTGTCTCTCTAGCCAGCACTGAGGTCCTGAGTTCTAGACCAACATGCTCAACTTCCCACTGGCTATCTCACTCATATTTTAAAACCTCCCTACACTCATCAAGCTCAGGATTGAAATTGCCATCACCTGCCCTCACCTTCACATTCCCAAGCCTTCTCTTCCCCAGGGTTGCCTTTATCAGCTCTCAAGTGGACTGCTGCTTTCCCCATACCTCTCGCCCCAGTTGCTCCCGAGAGTCATTCTTTATGCCACTAACACTTCCAAAAAGCAAATACGATTTCATGGCAGTCTCCATCCTCCAAAAATTTCCTGGTTCCTTCTTTAAGATCCAAAGTCTTTTCAGGTACTGGCCCTGCCTGCCACCCCAGCTCTATCCACCCCATATGTTCTCACATGCTTGCCTAATCCCATTCATGTCAAGCTGTTTGGAGCTCCATGGCCTCTCCTCTCACTTTCCATGCATGTTGTCTGTCCACCCATATCCTTTCCTATGCTTCTGAGTTTCTCATCATCCTAAACAAAGTACAGAAGTCACCAACTCTTGGAAATCTAGGTGATGTGAGTGGTACTCACTACATTATGAAGAAAATACCAAGAGGCCGCTGCTAAGGAGACTGAGTCTAAGGGCTGGAGTTTCATCTTACTCATGTTAGCACTCCCAACACTGAGCAGAGTGCCTAGTACACAGAGGCTGCTTAATAGATGCCAGCTGAAATAAATGAATGCACCAACAAAGATATGAAGTCTGCCAAAGATCTCTTCCAGAAAATTCTGAAATATAACATGAAGTAATCATCATGCAGCATGTCAAACTTTGGGCACTGCCCTTATGACTTGAAACAAATCATGCAAAACTGTTCTTATGCTCCTCATCTCAACCATCAAATGGAAAAGTCAGTTAGCAATCAAGGGGTTATCGGGCTTTTGTTTTGTTTTTGGCTTTAGACTTCTATGGCACTCTGATTCTTTGTGTATGCAGAACCAATAAGGAGAGGGGGCAGGAAAGATTTGAGTTGGTCATAAGAGAATCTCTTAAAGAAGTAATATTTGAAGGATTTTGTTTTCCAAGTTTTTTCAGAAAACCCGTCTGTTCTAAATGGCTCAATCATGCCTATAAAATGAGGAGTCACGAAAGATGATGACTTCCTAACTACTAGAATACAGACTTTGAAGGTGTAGGTAGAAGCCTCCCATCAAAGAAGACCAAGGCAAAGTTTCCAAAGAACTAACAACTTGGCATCTAGGACCCATTTAAGCTGTTGAGTTATTCTAAAAGAAACAAATATTCACTGAAGGAAAAAAGAAGTGTCAAAAGGAGAGGATTCAGTGGCCTCAGAGAATCCCAGCTACTCAGATCAGCTTAGAACTTGTCTGCTCTCAGAGGACCTGGAAACTGTCCTGTGCTCCTTAGCTATGCAATCATTCTAAGACCCCAATGTCCTCCATCACTGACTGAAAGCCGAAAACAAAGTTACCTGCTGATGTAGATGATGCTTGGCAAAGTGATCCCGGGTTTGCATTTGCCTTCCAGATGCACATCGCCCTTCAAGCTAAAATACACTCACCAAGACTTCAAAACTGCCCTGGGTCACTAATCAGGCATCCTCAGGAAATAGCATGCCAGCAGCCAGTAAGCAAAACCAGAAGCACTCAAAAAAAAAAAAAAATGTTTCTACATCCATAACCTTATAACCAATCCTGGCATGTTCCTGGAAATAATTTTACACTTAGATCCAAAAGTTCCAGTAAAAATAACAAGAGATTAATGAGTTTCTAAATTTACCTAATAGAAATATAAGGAGGGGATGTGCCCTATATCTGTTTCACATGGTGTGAAATTCTCTCAAAGCCATCAATCTGACTAAACTGATTAAGTGTGAAATCTTTCTTTCCTGAACCAAATTTAAACAGGACATAGAGAGCATGAGAGAAAGTCATGAGGTTAGCCACAAGATCTTAATGTTCTGACTCTACTTCAGTCTTTTCTCCTAATTGGTACAACTAAACCTACAAAAGATACAAGACAAAAAACCCACTCAGGTTCACAATGGACTTCCACCTCCTGTTTCTGGCTTACATTTTGCTTGTGGATAAACACAACAGAACAAACTCTAACTCATCACAGATGAATCTGGGTATAAAGGTCATGATGAAGATAAACAATGCCAAAAGATTGCAGGTATGCATACATAACTGTGTCAACAAAATATTACATCAAACAGCACCTAAAAGCCAGTCCAAAACTAGAATATTGCAGACCTTTACTCGGTGTTGGTCAATAGTGTAAATTCTGTCCTAATTTCCAATCTTCACACTTTGCCATAAGATATAAATATAGGATGCTGAACAACAGCTCAAAAGTGGAAGTTCACATAATAAATTGGGTATTTGAACTATAAGATGCTCAATAGTTAGTGTTAACTGATTCACTTTAAAAATGGCAATGGTAGCAGTGATTATCTGTTCCACAGTGAAATGCTTCTAGCTATAACTCAAACAATATTGAGCTGCTGCACTCCATTTACCAAGAGAGGCATTCCACAAAGGCCTACAGATAAGAGATGCTTCATTCATGCCCCTGCATAGCTGGGGATGGATGCATTCATGGTCAGCAAGACTGATACAATGACAATACCATAACAGATCAATGACAAGTTACTGTGGATTGAACTGTGTCTTCTCCAAATTCATATATTGAAGTCCTATCTCCCAAGGTTATGGTTTCTGAAGATAAGTCCTTTGAGCCACAACTAGGTTTAGAAGGGTGGTGCCCTTGGGATGGGATTAGTACCCTATAAGAGACAATAGAGAGCTTGCTTTCTCTTTCCACCAACACACAAAAGAGGAATGGTCATGTGACGACACAACCAAAAAGAGGCCATCTATAGCCCAAGAAAGAATCCTCACCAGATGCCAACCCTGTGGGCAAGTTGATCTTTAACTTCCAGTCTCCTACCCTGTGGGAAGTGAGTTCTTGTTGTTTAAGACACCCAATTATGATATTTTGTTATGATAGCCTAAACAGACATGTTATGTTTGACAGGTCACAATGGTTAAATTCATGTGTCAACTTGGTTAGGTTATGATGCCCATATATAAAGTCAAACAGTAGTATAGATGTTGCTGTGAAGATATCTGCAAATATTATAATTACAATTATAGTCAGTATAATCAAGTACAGCAGATTACCCTCCATAATGTGGGTGGGCTTCTTTCAATCAGTTGAAGGCCCTAAAAACAAAGACTGAGATTTCCTGAAAATGAAGCAATTCTGACTTCATACTGCAATACAGAAACTCTACCTAAGTCTCCAGCCCATTGTCTTTCCCTGTGGATTTAGGACTTAAAACTACAACAGCAACTCTTATTTTCCAGCCTACCAGCCAGCCCTATAAATTTCATATTTTCCAGCTCCCAAAATATTCCAATCATGACTTAATCTTAATGTCTCTACCCATGTATGTACACACACACACACACACACACACACACACACACACACACATGCTACTGTTACTATTTGAAGAACCTATACACAGATTAAACAAAACAGTATACGACAAACATGAGATGAACAGTGACAGGGTAAGGGAGACAAACAAGGAAAAAGGAAACAACACATGGATTTTTCACAAATTTAGAAGGATGGGTAATTTCACAGAGCTCACTGAAGTCCAGGATAGCTATTCTAGACTTATCAACTGATTTGGCACCTCTCTCATCTTCCAGATATGGTTAATAAAGTTTTAGTATTGTGAACAATAATGATGTTTACTTTCTTAATACACTTTGTACTTCCCTTCAAGATAACAAAGGCCCAGTTTTCTCAGTAGCTTAGTTTTCAAATCCATTTTCTTTAATATTTACTATCAGATATGTCTTTCCCCACAAGGAACTAATATCTAGGATGGTTATCTTCCAATGTTCTTTGAATTTTGGGGCTATGTATGGTTTTATTTATTAGATCACTTATCCTTTCCTTAACTGTCCCTTTATCATGACATCCTGTTCTTACTCTATAAATAGAACACTATCTCAAACCTAAGAAATTAAATATGGTTGGCATTTTCTTGTCTTCAATTCTCTCTTTCTCTCTGTTCATGTTAGCCTGTCTTCTATGTTGAAAGCTTTCTTCATATGCCTTGCAATTTTTGCATATATATTCTTACTTAGAATTTGAGGCACTATAAACCTTATTGGAAGGTGGGAATATATGGGTTGAGCATGATGCCATGGACCACACTGAAGAGCATTCAGCCAAAGAGAATTCTTTGTTTTTATTTGTTCATTTATTGGTGAGACTCTCAATGTAAGGATGAAACTTTTTTATCCAGAGTTATTCTGTTTCCCAATAAACTAATATTCTGCTCCCCTGCCTCAGGAACACCTACTGAATCTCCTGGTTTTCAGCCCTGTGGTTCTCTGTACCCCCTGCTATACCCCTGACTATGAAGCCTCTCAGTTACTCTCTCCAAATAAAAAACCTTAGTTCCTCTATATGAAGGGGATGGGAAGTGGTGGGAAGAACATTACATGACCACGTTAGGTGAAGAGGTGACCTAGGATCACTAAACTCCCTGTTTGTAATGACCCTTCTGAATCCATGTATTGGGAGGGTTTTCAGACCTTTCTCACTACCATCTTCTATAGGATCCACTACTGAATTAGAGTTCTGAAAGGCTTACCTTCTTGCTTCTAGGCTATATGTACCTCCCTCTGCAGGATGGTAGGTTATGTGAAAGTTTTCTCTCCTTTGCTAAGTTGGCTATCATTTCTCTTTAAGTATTTTATCTTGATAAATTTAATAAAACCTATTACCAATGCTATCTTTTTTAATTGTGATTTTCATACTTATAAATCAGTGCTCAATAACTTTACTATTTTGTAAAAATTTGGATGAAGAGAGAAAGAGATTAAATAAAAGCAATTTGTCATATTAAAATATGTCCTTTTAAGCAAAGGGAGGAAGACATACACCTCTAAGCAAACATATTTAGAAATGAACATGACCCAGCCTTATCTATCCTACTTAGCTCCTGACCAGGATTCCAGCACTAGGAAGAAATTAGAGGAAAGTTCATACATCCACCTGGTACAGGTATCTCATCAATGCTATCATTTGCCAAAGACAGGGGACCTAGGCAGGGGTGATCTGCCACTGACAGAATGGCCAAATTCTGATGTACTGGTGCCCCTGAGCTTACTGACTTTATGTCTGAAGTTTCCCAGCACTTGACTTGGCTGTACTGCCTGGTGCTTCTCTACTGCTCAGACACAGAGGAAATCACTGCCTTGCCTACATTTCACCTACAGTCAGGCATAGCCATTCAGCAATGGAGGTCTCCCTGCTAATTGGTCTAAACCTTTGAGATCTAATGATGCATCAGAAGGAGGTTTACAAGAAGATGGGGATAAAAGCTAAAATTACCTATTATCATTAGTCTGTCTCTTTATAAGGCAACCTCTGGCAGCCCTGCCCTACAATTTACCTGCATACCTGATACCTGCTACATAGCTCAGCCAAAGCAAGTAGCCTATAGGATACAGGGCAAGGAGTAGCCCTGGGTCACACATAATGTCCCTGGCTCCAGTTAGTGCTCTATCCTTTCCAGGAATTTTCAAGGACAGCCAACCTAACAATGGATACCTGCCTTTTCTTTCCCATTATAGCTTAGCTGTCTGAATCCAATCCTTTGTTTTTCTGAACACATAGGATCTACCAACCTGGCCACTGCATAGTTCAATTATAATTCATTACTCAAATTATTATCCCTCCTGAAGATCAGCTCCTGACCAAAATCTATAGCATTTCATAAATGACCCACATCTGACCCAAATCTGACTCTTCCCTCATAATCACTGTTCAGTAAATCCAACAGGTGAGGTGACAGAGTATACTGGTAATGAATCACATGATGGAGCTAGATCGAATGGGATTCAATTCCAGCTAGGGATCTTAGACAAACCATTGCATCTCCTTGAACCTACTTCCTTTTCTAGAAAATGGAGATAATAATAAATATTAATTCAAAGAGTCATGAAGATTTGACAAAACAATATAATGATTAACACCATGCATAAAACAGAACAAGCACTTGGTAAGTATCAGCCTCTCCCATCAGAGCTGACTGAGACCTATAATGAATTTAATGTTTTTCCCATGGTGATCTGCAGAGAGTATCTTGCAAATATCACTTGGACTCTGCCTTGACAAGAGTCTTGAATTCTCAAATTAAAACTTTATCCTTATTGCCAATTTCTACATGCTTCTAAATCCCAACCTTCAATTATATATGTAAAACTAATCTTTTGATCCATGACAACATTCAATGTACATTAAAGTCACAAAAATAAAAAATGAGGTCATGAAAATTAATTTGAACCCATAAAATAGCTACCAAAATAATTCCTCTAGTTTTAACAGCTCTTGACTTAGATGGAAAAGCAACTATGCTCAGGGGTACACAGTAATTGACACAAGATTGTAGATATCCACTTTTCATCCTAGGTGTTTAAATGGAAATGCTAGGATGCTATTCTATTCAAAGCTTTTCTTTGGTATCTTACAGCCATGTTCTCTTTTAAATTCATATTAATAGTAGCAATAGTCTGACTATCTAGCTTAAACATTCAGCTTTTAAATGTATTTAACAAATTAACATGAGAGTAAACTAATTTATTTTCAGGATTTTTTTGCTATCAAAGTAAAAAAAATTATATGAAAAACACTAATTCTCCCATAATTCCTGAAATTTTATGAATGTCCATTGAGTAACATCAATCATCACACCTTTCTTATCCTACCACTAACTAAAGGAAGTGCAAATCAGTCAGTCCAGATTGACATAAGCACATGTATACATTTCCCCACCAAGATGTTAGGAATTCCTTCAGTGTAATAAGAACACGTGGAGCAAACTTGACAGGCTATTTCTGCACAAAATGAATCTGACACTCACTTAGCCCTACAATACCACTACTGTGAGAAAACATTTAGCAGACAGACTTCCTAACAGCAATCCAACTGACAGATATGCATACTCCATGTTGAGTATAAAATAGAATTTGCCAGCAAAGCTAATGTGGATGGAAAACATAATAGTGTTGTTTATGGGAATGGATTATCCGGGGTAACCCAAAAGAATAAATGGGTATTAACTCCACCTTGTGCCCAAAGCCAAACTAATATTTGCATACTCTCACTTTTTAAAACAGAGAAGGAGGCCTTTTTAGTGAGGGGGAGGTGGAACTAATGAGGGGAATGAAACAGCATCAATGAAATATAGGGATTTTTAAGCACAAGCTTAAATTGTGAGACCTGAATAGGATCCCAAGAGTTGTAGTCACTGGTGAAAGAAAGCGCCACCCTCTGACAAGCATACGTGGTGATGGATTTGATGAATCATCAATTCATATCAGCAAAGGCAAATTTACTATGAAGATAATGAAGCATAAGCTTCTGGGCCCACATTTATGTGGGCCTCTTTCAAGAACCTGGGAGTGGCCCTTTAGGAATGTGTTCACATAGAATATGTTTTTACAGACTGAAAAAGTGAGGTCCATTACCACTACCATTAAGATTTCTTCCTTCCATTCTGTTTTCCTCCTTCATATACACACATATCCTTGCTGAAGGGCAACATAGGTTCATGGGAGTTTAGGGAACCAGTTATAAAGAAGTTATGTTGGGAGTATGTTTAATTAGGATTTAGTGGGATGTTTATGTGCTTGCATATAAGAAAAGCAATTGCTATGGGTCCTGGTAGATAATTAGCTTCCAGGAATGCTCATAGCATCACTGTCACAATTCCCCACTGCATTGTGACCCAAAGGTGCAGGGCCAGAGATTATGAAGTAAATATGGTCTTCACTGTCCCACAGCAAGAAGGAATGTGGTGTGGAAAGAGAAAATCAGGCTTGAAATAAAAAGTTCAAAGCCAGAAACCAGTCTATGCAAGTCTTCCAAATCTTACAGAAAGATATTTACAATGAAAGAAACTTAATGGAGTTTTTCAAATTTGATGGCAATCCTAAATATATATATATGTGTGTGTTTGTGTGTGTGTGTGTATACATGTGTGTGTATGTGTGTGTGTATATATACATGTATATGTATATATATATATGTATAAATATATATGTATATATATGTGTGTGTGTGTGTGTGTATATAAATATATATATATAATATATATGTGTATGTGTGTATATATATATATGTCTTTACTAGGGAAAGCTAAATTTTTTCCAAAGTAGCAATAAAAATTTTTCCAGTCAATCTTGCTGAAGGACAAACTAAGTTATCTTTCTCCTCTCTAAGAAAACACTAGAAAAAAAATCATGAGTTAATAGAAAAGTATCTAGCCAAAAATATTTACATTTTTAATGTCTTTTTTAAAAATGAACAATTGAGGCAATTAATAAGATGTTAATATCCCAGTGACTTGGGAGGCTGAAGCAGGAGGATCATGGATTCAAAGCCAGCCTCAGCAACAGCAAGGCATGAAGTAACTCAGTGAGACCCTGTCTGTAAATAAAATTCAAAATATGGCTGGGGATGTGGCTCAGTGGTTGAGTGCCCCTGAGTTCAATCTGTGATACCACCCCTCAAAAATATGTAATTTTCCTGGATATTTTATGATAATGGTGGTATCAGTCATTTTTGTTTTGATTTATTTTCTCATTCTAAATATTCTATTTATGCCTAATCTTTTATTTGTAATCTTGTGATTTTCCTTAAAGATAGTGCTCCAGAATTTTATGCTCAAAGCCCCATAAACCCTGAACCTGGCTTTGCATATTAGATCTGTCTTCAATGTCCCATAGGATTTCATCACTCCTGACACAAATATGAAAATTCCAGAGACTTAGAATCTTGACTTTACACAGTGTTAACCTGAGAAGCTTATTTAAATCTTCCAAAAATATAGAATACACTAACTTAAAAAGTAGTAAAATCATAATTTAACTAAGATTTTCTTTCATTTGTATATGAAGCTTCAGGGGGCATCTTTAAACTATTGAAGAGAGGAAGACAGAAGAAAGTCTGAGATTATTTAAATTATCTGCCTCCCCACCACCATGGGGCTGGGAATTGAACCCAGGGCCTTAAACATGCTCGGCAAGCACTCTACCAAGGAGCTACATCCTCGGACCTCCTTGATTTACTTTTAAGGAGAAACTGTGGATAGAGGCTTTGGGAGCCTACTGAACATCACACCAAACATGGTTAGCTCTACAGTCACAACTCCTTTAGCCTTTCTCTCTAAATTAAGTTCAAGGAGAAATCCTAGATGTTTCAAAATCCTACCAGTTAGATTTTGGCTAATTATTATTTTTTTATCATAAGCATAATTTTAGAGAGAAGTTCAAAACAGTATGAAGTGACACTAAATTCCATGCTCCAGTGTTCTTGGTGACATGCAGGTCTATTTGGTTCTCCTCTGTGGTTCACTGTGCCAAACAGTTAGTTTCATGCTGAAAGCACTCAGTAAACCCTCTCAAAGGCCAGTGCTGGATGCCAGCCTGCTGGAGCCATGTAGGCATTCTATGTCAGTCCCATCTGGTCACAGTTATAATGAACTCAAGGCTCTATGCACTGTGTTGAATGTACCAATCACCTATTTGAAGAAGAATCAAAAAACTCTGCATGAATAAAACTACAGTTAAAGTGATTTCAGTGTGCATCACGTGTAAAAAAGCAAGGAGCATTTCAAACACTCATTCCCAATAGATTTAATCAATCTTTGCACATATCTTGAGTTTTTGTTTAAAAAAAAAATCAGAAATAACAGTATTGGCTGTTCAAGAGATCTGCCCAGGGAGCTGGCTTGAAACCTATTCTGCAGCCTTGGCTAGGGGTGGTGAGAACTGGCAAGAGAGTGGGGTCTGGAGGGTGTAGGAGGAATTAATCACTATTTTTAGGGTCTATGAAAATGGTTCCATTTTAGAACAAAGTCTTCTTCTCAGTTGGAAATATCACAGACCAAGTGCATGAATACATTTCATTGTCTGTAATTACATACTACATCGTCCCTACATTGCATTTAAAAATATATAAAAGATAAGGCTGCTGTCGTGCATGCAAACACATGGAGATTCACAAATAGAAAAACCTCAAAGGTCTTGTTCAGACAGCCACTCACTTTTTCTTCAAAGCAAACTGTACCAGCCCCTTTAATGCTAATGGTTTTTCAGCTATTCTTCTTGTAACGTTACAACAGTGGAGAAGCCTGGATTCCCTGCTAGTGAAGCTTAAGCATCATCATTTGAACAATTTGCTAATACTCCTTTCTGAATTAAAAGGACACAACAAAGGGTCAGGGTTGCAAGTAGGTGACAGCAGCAGCCACAGAGGTAAATGGACAGAGAAGCTCAAATACAAATAGGAATCAGGAAGCTGCAAAACCCAGGTAAGAGTCTCAGAGAAACTTCAAAGCCAGGAGCCCTTAATCTTACAAAGCTCAAGGCTTTCCTCGGGTCATTTCTTATTAATCACTGTTAATCTTAATGAGTAGCCGTGTTAATAGAACTGTTCTCTAAAGAAGAGATCATTCAAGTCAGTTGGTTCATTTAGGCAACCTGGACGCATCTGGCAAATGACATCTGAAGGACAGCTTTCCTTTTTCCCAGTTCAACGCCTCTTCTTTTCTCCTTTTCCCTTCCTCCTACCTCTTCTCTAAGACAAAGTGTGAGGAGCATCC
Organism: Tamias sibiricus; assembly: GCA_025594165.1. Taxonomy (NCBI): domain Eukaryota; kingdom Metazoa; phylum Chordata; class Mammalia; order Rodentia; family Sciuridae; genus Tamias; species Tamias sibiricus. The sequence continues at coordinate 49,644,061 of CM046670.1, forward strand.
ATGAGCAATGCCTAGCATACTGCGCCATTAAGTCAGAGTGGGAAGTGCTATGAAGAGAAAGACAGGAAGGTAGGGTCAGAGGTGAAACTATGCCTGAGGAGACTGTTATTAGATTATCTTGTAGAGACAAGTCCTGGAATTTCCCTTAAAAAAAAATGTGACATTTTGACAGACATCTGAATGACATAAGGTTCTGAATCAAGCAAGTACCTGAAGGTGAGACACAGAGGGAACAGCACATGTTAGGGTCCTGAGGTAGAAAAGTACTTGGTATAACTGAAAAGTAAGAACACAAGGATGGCCAGAGAGGAATAAGTGAGGTAGAGAGGGCCATGAGGTGTGGTCAGAGAGAAAAGAAAGGTCAGATCCACAGAGTGCTGCCTTTTAAAGTCCTAGGAGGACTTCTGCTTTCACACTATTAGAAGGGAAGCCAAATGGGAGGGTTGTGAACACAGAGGGAGTTGTGTAGAGGACAGTCAGTAGAGAGTGAGGGTGTAAGCAGGAAGACCAATTGGAGGCAATTACAGGAGTCCAGAAGAGGACAATGGAGGCTTAGAGCACTTAGTAACATGGGTAGGGAAAGGGGACAAACTCCGGATACATTCTGTAAAGGACAGCTGGCAGGATTTGCTGGGGGTTTGATATGCAATTTAAGATATGTATAAGATGTGAGAGTCAAGGGTAACTCCTACAATCCCAGTCTTAGAAAGGATGTTGTTGATTTATACTGCCAAGACTGGGCAGGCTGGCAGAGGAACAGGTTTGGGGCATAGGGACATTTAAGTTTGGTTCAGGCCATGTTAAGTTTGAAACCCTGTTGGACATTTGAGAAGAAATATCAAATAGGTATGTAGTGGCACCCCCTTTCTTTACAGAAACTTTTAACTGGGCTTATCCAGAAATCTTCACCAAGGCTGATTTTAGGACTGTCAGCAAAAGAGTTTCTACAGAAGAGTTTAATGTAGATAAACTTCCTATTTTCCTGTTGCTCTATTACTTGGCCACTGGCCTGGAAGAAATCAGCACTCCAGGTGCTAGATACCCCTTTACTTGTTTTTCTCAAACATGTATCCAGTATAGTAGTTTGTAGAAGTGAGTTTGCAAATGCAAAATGTGATAATAAAAGGACAAATTCTGTAAACAAGGCCTCTGGCCTTGAGCTGGAGCTTCACTGAGATGTCTACACTTCTAAGATAAGAGAAGTTACCAATTGGGCTCCGTGGTAAGAGCTGGCAGGGGGAGAAAAAAGGGTAGATGAAGCTCTCCCCTTCTCAAGTGATGTCCTTGAAGGGTTAACTTGCCCAGAACAATGAAAGAAAAACTGCTTTTATGTGAACTTCTATAAACTGTGAACTTCTGAGCCCCACCCCTTACATGCTGGGTATAAAGTTCTGAAACTACCTGAACTTGGGGTTCAGGGGATTAATTGATTACAGCGAGAGCTGTACCCTCTGAATTTGGCTGCAGCCAAATAAAACTGTTTCCTGCTATCTTCAGTGCCTTGCCTCGTTTCTCCCTACAACAGGTAGTCTGAGGTAATATTCCACAGAAAAGTTTGGGTTGGAGGTAAAATTTGAGAGTTGAGAGCATGGAAAGATGATATAAAGTTTGGATAAAGCTGGGCGTGGTGGCACACACCTGTAATCGCAGCAGCTCAGGAGGCTGAGGCAAAAGGATCATGAGTTCAAAGCCAGCCTCAGAAACAGAGAGGCACCAAGCAAGTCAGTGAGACCCTGTCTCTAAATAAAATACAAAATAGAGCTGGGGATGTGGCTCAGTGGTCAAGTGCCCCCAATGAGTTCAATCCCTAGTGCCTCCCCCACCCCCATTAAAAAAAAAAGATTGGATGAAAATGCAAATATACTGGATTAAAATCTTCATAGCACGAGGCTGGATGAACTCACCTACAGAATGAGACAGAAAAAGGAAAGGACCAGGACCTGAAACTCACAGCAGTCCAGAGTGGTAGTTTATAAGTTAGAGGAGATGAAAAGAAATCAGTAAAGGAGGCTGGAAAGAAGTCCTATACAAACTTGGCTATTTGTCCCATTGTAAAAGGAGAATGAATTGACTCACAGTTCCCAAGAGCCATTTCTCTACAGGAGAAAGAAGGCGGCTCAAATGTCCACACCATCCCACTCATCTTGTAACAAGCATCTTGCTGAAAGCACCAACTCTTCACTTGGGCCTGCAAGTAGTCAATGGGTAACTAAAAGCAGGATACAAATGTGGCATCTCCGCGTCCCATTTTTGCATTTGTCTCCTTTGCTCTGAGTCATCCTCTTCTGTATTCATCCTGGATTCCAGGAACAACAGGTCTGTTCAATAAACATCTTTTGATGAGTAGAAACTACCCACATGCAACAGCAGCTTTCTTATCACTGCTGCCAAGAGGGCCCCTCCTATCCAATCCTGAGATAATGACCAACCAGGACACAGTTTGACCACTACTGCTTACTACACAGACTTCTGGTCCTGCTTCTCTATGTAATCCGGGAGCTCATATCAGGGCTGAGAGCTCTGGTCCCCCCTGTCTTCCTAGTATAGCTGTACTGATTCAAGTTCTTTTCTTGATTTCACACCTGCTCATCTCTTCCAATAACATCTTGGGACAGTGGCAGAATCTAGTCAACTATAACCCTGGAGCCTTTGCCTTAAAACGTTGGTAACAATTTCTTACTCCAGCACACACTCCTCCTCCTCCTACACACACACACACACACACACACACACACACACACACCTTGTACATGCACCAGACCAGTTCAATATATAGTGATCATATAAATTTAGGAGAATATCTTGGAAATATCCCAGCCTGAGTTCCACTAGGACTACCAGCAGAGCCACTGCCTCCACTCACCCAAGCAGGCAGACAGAGATGGCCAGTGGAATAAAGGACTCACTCTGGAACTTTGTGGTCTTGTCCAAATTCAGTTACATAGGGTATTATCCCAAAGGGAATAAAATCAAAAATTAAAGTTCCAGTTGTATCTACACAGCCATTTAAACTTTAAAGAATGGATTTTTTAATCAAGTTTCAGTACTTAAAGAGACAATCTAACTGCACCAACACTTCAAGACCAGGAACACCATAACATCTTCTCTTTGTACTAGGACTACAGAGATTCTATGTGTGCTGGGCTCTATAGGCATTCCATGCCTCTAGTTTATATTCCATTTCTACAGCATGTCACAGTGTTCAAGAAAGGTCAATTTTACACATTCTAATCAAGTAGTTTCACTTGCTGCGTGCCAGCCACTTGCAGTTTCTTGTGCTATTGGGAACTAAGCATTCATTTGGTCTCCTCTGTTCTCTTTATCAATGCGTTAAGGGTCTTGGGGAAAAAATGTTCCCTGAGGCACCTCTTACTTATAGTATTGAGGTTATACCTATACTTTGCCCAAGTGATAGATCCAGTGAGGGAAGAAGTGGACAAACTATGTCCTGGAAGAGACAAGTGGATGAGTACTTACATTTTCTATTTGTGAGCTATTGTGCTAGCCTTAGATGGATATTCTCTGCACCAAGGAGCTTGTCTGGGATGGCTTAACCCAAAAACAGAATTCTGATAAGAGACAGCAATGCTGTCTTAACCTTATTTTAAACATCAAGTCTGACCCTGCTGTGGTCTCTCACAAACACGATTGCCACTTGCTACCAGATACCACAGAGAATTTAATGAAACCTTAGCAATATGTGGATGGTTTATTGATGGCCACCACTGGGGAGGAGCATCTCCCAGCGAGGTGAGGACATCTCTTGATTACCTACAGACACTTGATTCACACCGTTTATCTAGCAGTACCCTAATCTCCCCATCCAGGCCTTCTCATGCAGAAAAACCCTTTGGAGCCAAAGAAATCTGGGCAGAAGCCAATCAGTATAACACGGAGAAAAAGAAACGTACATTTCTAGCAATTACTTACAGAAAGGAGTGAAATAAGTCAAACCCAATCATTTTGTTTGCAGTCAATTCCCAGAACATCTTATGTAATCCTGTTCATACTAAAATAACAGGAAAATTCAAAACCAATAACAAATGCTAAATGGTCTACCCTTCAATTATCTATACCTCAATCAAAGTTGAAACTGAAGAATCAATTTAACATATGAGGAGCAAGTGCATAGCTACAGGAGACTCACCCTCTCCACTGACCTCCCAAATTCCCTTCAGTCCTATTCCTGGCAAGGGAAATCTAACCACCAGAGTGAAACTGGGCTTAGGCAAGTTGTCCCTTCTTAATTTGAAAACACTCCAAAATCCTATAACATATCATATGGCAGATGTTCACTAAATACTTATTGGATGGATCCAGGGATGAACGAATGGTGGATTTCATTAGCTCTTTCACAGTCACCCATCTGTACATTTCAACACTAAAAAGGTGCTGAGGAGGATGGGCCAGAACATGCCATGTGCTAAGCCTTTGGGCAGTTGAGAGCTACAGTACTCCAGTAGAGGCCAGCAGAAGAAGGCATATGAAGAGCACTTCAAAAACTTGCTTCCCCTTTAACACAATTAATCTTGAGTCATTAGCATTGTTTCTATTTTCTAAGCTAGCTGTAAATTTGCTGCTGCTTCTCATTTCATGAGAGAGTTAAGTCTTTGAGGACAGGGCCCATGCCAAATCTTTGTATCTCCCACAAGCATCCAAAGCAATACCTTGCACATAGTAAATGTTCCCTCAGTCAATGTTTAGGCAAGCTGTAACTAAGATGAAGCACAGATTGTGGGAATACAACCAAAGTGATCCTACTGGGCTCCAATGCATTTTGCATTTCAGATAGGCTTAAAGGAGATAGATCTTGGCATATAAATTTGGTTAACTGATTAGTGAATCCTCAAAATAGCACCAAAGTTGTGCCAGAGTCACTTTTGATGCAGCGATTCAGATGCACTGGTGATATGCATATAACACCAACAGAGGGAAATAAAAGAGGATGAAAACATCAGGGCTTATAAACATGTTTTTCAGCTTCTTTCCCTCTGCAAGTTTTAGTCTTGGTTCTAACTCAAGAATAGTATTTTGTATAGCACTGTGGTTTTAAAAGTGCTGTCACAGTTTCTTTCACATTCTGCCTGATGAAGGAAGCTTCATTATCCCCATTTAAGAGATGCGGAGGCTGCCTTCCCAAGAGACTTGGTGAATTTCCCAAGATCATCCAAAGCAAAACTGATCCTGGATGAAAACCCAGGGCCCTGATACCTGTTTAGGGCTATGTCAACTTCATCACTAAATCAGACTGTTTTTGCTTCTTTAAAACACACACAACTTGTACAAGCTGGTTTTGTAACATACATAGATAGTCACTTTTTTTTTTTTTAATTATGGCAGTTTTGTGAAGGCAAGATCCATGAGAAATAGCAGACCTTGTAATCAAAGGGTAAATGCCCTGGACCAACAGAGACAATCCCAGCTAAGACATTCAGCCAACAAATAGAATCATTATAAATGTTTAAAAGATGACACTTTTATACATCCATATGACCTTTTATTTATACTGAAGAAATAACCTACACAAGGTTAAAACTTGCCCAAACATGTATGTACCATATGCATATGGATTCCACAGCCAATGAAGTTTATGCCAACTCCAGATCATGCACCTTAGCAGCAGCATCTAATGAAGACTATGAATGCAACGTGATTACTAACATGGCCCTGCCCTGCTCATTAGGTTGAACTATGGAGCCACATCATATTGCTGCTCCTGCCTGCTGAGAAGCTACCATGACATTTAGAGCAGTTTTAAGGGGGGAAAAAAAACCTCTCCCACTGGACAAATGTATCATATTCACGTAAGCCCAGGTTTGAATAAATTAGTTCCACTACAACTTTACTTCAAGCATGACTTCTGACATTATGGGAAGTGGCAAACATTTCTTGGAAAACAACACTAATCAAAAGAAAGATTCTTGTGATTCTTCCAATTCTAGCTGAAATCCCCAGGAAAACCAAGTTTGAAAATTTCTACTCCAGTGGGAGGCCAGTGTTTCAAGGATAGTGTGAGTTATTGATCATCGTTTGCCTATTGCTTGTCTATTTTCTTTTTGGTATCACACTATACTGACCAAAAAATGATATGTGCTGATTTTTACACTGGAATTGCTCTGATTATCAGTCTTCCTGCTCTTTGACCTTGTTGTGATTCCCATCACATCCTACTTTTCATCTTAAACGTTTTCTGGTTGTTAAATCATCTTAAATATTGTCTCATATGAATTGAAGGATTTAGTTAAGTAGACTTCGCCAAGAAAGTATTGGGGTCTCAGCAACATAATTTCATAAGAAAACTGGCTCTTCTGGGTTTGGTGGTGATGATCTGACTATCAGACCTGATCCCCAAGATTGACTAATACAAAGTTCAGCATTCCGTGTCCAAGAAAACTGAGGTGAAATCAAATGTGACCTATGCCATCATCAGTGTCTGAAGAGGTCCACTTTGCAGGAAGGGCAAAGCAGCTTCATGGTTTTTAGTCCATATAAGAGCAGGACTTCAGTCAATGGCTATGTTTCTAGTCCTTGGAAAATAGGTTCTAAAAAGATCTAGAAAAGTAACAGCTCCCAGCCAAACAAAATCTTGAGCGATCCCAGATTTAAGAAGGTACATTAAGCAGAAACTGAAGCAGATGCTCAGTCTGCAAATGCCAAGAGGATAAGGCAAAGGTTATAATTCTGTAGATACCCAAAAACTAGAGATGGAGCTCAGCAGCAAAACTAATTCCCCCACTACCCACCAGTGGACCAGAAGTTCCCAATATGCATGTTCTTGTTCCACTCAGCATTGCTGGAGACTTAACAGGCCTAAGACCAGAGAGGCAGAGGGAGGCCTGGGAAAGGAAAGGACTGAGGAAACAAATCTGGGTATGTCAAGATCATGTCTGATGGTGAAATCTGATGGCAGGTGTAAGTGGGGGACCAGGAAGAGCATGGTGTATCTACCCACATGAATAAAAACACTGCCTTCATTTTTGCACCACCCCCATTCCCCTTGACTTCTTGCACCCCAACTTTTAATGATATCATAATGGATAAATCCATAGACATTTTCTTATTCTTTGATTTTTCCTCAGTGCCCTACTTCTGCAAAGTATTTCTTCTGCCAGCTTCTAGATCACTGCATTTCTTCCTCCCTTGCTGTTTCTTCTCCATTTCCTACCACAGCCACATTTCTGCACTCTTCCCTCCACCTGCTGAGCTCAGGAGCTGCCACCTTCTACATCCTCACACCTCTTCCTCAGAGACTGCCTCACTCCTTCAATGCCATTTCCATGACCCAAGGTGACATCTGAAGGACATCTCTCATAAATCTTAGTTTGGCTATGATGGAAGGAGTACAAATCCTAACCTGTTACCGAAATTGATCAAACAGCCCTTCCTCCTGATTTCCCTATTTCTTTTTTTTTTTTTTTTTTAACTTTTTTTATTTTTATTTTTTTGGTACAGGGGATTGAACTCAGGGGCACTCGACCACTGGGCCACATCTCCAGGCTTTTTGTATTTTATTAGAGACAGGTTCTCACTGAGTTGCTAAGTGCCTCACCATTGCTGAGGATGGCTTTGAACTCACGATCCTCCTGCCTCAGCCTCCCAAGCACTGGGATTACAGGCATGTGTCACTGTGCCTGGCTCCCTATTTCTATTGATACTAACATCTGATCACCATCTTCAATCAATTTTTTATATAGAGGTGTGACATCTACAGCATCTTTTACACCTTCTCCTTCACATCAAGTCAGAGAGCAACTCTCCTGTTTGGATCTTCATGATTTCTCATTTACATCATCACCCCAGCTTCCTAACTCATCTCCCTGCCTCCAGTTTCTCTTCTGCCTTACCTATAAATGAATGCACACCTAATTAAGTTTCATATACATATTATATCATTCCTCTATTTAAAAAAGTACCACTCCTCACCCACACATCTAAGGGCCTCCACAATATGCCCAAAGCTACCTTCTTTCCATATGTCTTCCTTGTGACTTCCTTCCCCACCCCCATTTCTTCAGACTACATGACTGCATTCACTTTTTCCTGTCTAACTTTTCCTCCTATTGTTTTCTGCCCCTCACTGAACCCTCACCCCTACATGTCCATCTTTTCCTTTCACTATCCCACCATAATTTGGGTTCACGTCATAATTTAAGGTTCTCTTCAAGTACTACCTTCCTCATGAAAGCTGTCCTGGTCCCCTAATTAGAAATGATTTCTTTTTTTTTTTTTTTTTTGGACTCCTATAGTTGGTTGGGCTCTGCTTATGGTATCCATCACATTCCAAGTTGCACTGTGATTATTCATTCCTTGCCACCATTTCCCCACTACGTACATGTATGAAACTGTACAATTCCTTAAGTCAAGGACAGAGCCTCAAATCTGTGCTTTCAAAATATCCATACATTTTGAAACAGCACCTTGAACATAGAAGGTAGTCATTAAATGTGTATTAAAGGTGACCTGAGGTCTAATCACACCATAGGGTATGGGTAGCTTGTTATTCTACATTCATGGATTGGAAGAGTTGTACTATATGGACTTCAGTTGAGTACACTCCCTATAAGAAAGCTCACTCTTTCTTGTCAAAATAACATTTTTGACAAGTTGAATCTTTTTGGGATTACTACCAGTTATTTTTAAAACCTTCAAGCACAAAATGAAAAGTAAATGGCACTCATCCAGCAGCACTTTACAACTGGTGCCTGATTTTGTTTTCTATCTTTTCAGATTGGTCTGCCTGACAGTTCACTTTTTTCACAACTTCTGAAGTTACCCATATTTACCAAATGTAAATGGCAGTCATTCACACAGCTCAGGCATTGGGCCAGGAAGGTTCTATTTATGTAGCTGGGAAAAGGGAATCAAATCCAGGCAAATAATACCTAAGTCAACTGTGTGGCTCCTAAATTAGGATAAAAAGGCCCTTCCTTCCTGGAATTTTTTTTTAAGTAAATGCTGAAGACCTAATCCCTTCAAAAAGTATCTGGCTTAATACCACGAATGAATTCTGATGGATACAATTCACTCCCTCCTTATGCATGAGCTATTTTAGTCAACCACTGTATAATTGAATTTTCTTTAGGCAATTCGCAGCTAGGCTGACTGACAGGTTTTTAAACTGATAACACTGATCAATAGGCCAACAAGGACACATTGTGCTCACTTAATAAGTAGTAATAATAAGCAGGTTCCTGACATCTGAAAGATATTCTTATTAATTCTCATACACAGTCATACCAAGGTGCCCTGACTCTGCTTAAAATGATGTGTAGTCAACTCTACCTAGCAGGTTGGTGCTATTTCCCTAAAAATAGCACAACAATAAATGCATAGTTACTCAAAATGCAACATTTACTATTTTTAATTTCCCAACACTAGCCCTTCATAGGATCCTCTGTATTTTGGCCTGTAATCAAGATATATTTCAATTCTGACCTTTTTGAACTAACTTGAATATGTAGTTCTGCCATACAACTTACATTTCAGGATTATGAGCAGTAACCTCTAAGGATCTTGAATTCAATCTAGGATTTGTACGTCTTTCCATCTCTCCTATCAATCCATCAAACATTTCTCTGTATTTTCAAACACTCCTCTTATCTATTCTTCCTGTCTCTAAGAAAGAAATGCCCTTCCTGGTTACTAAGGCTAACCATATATTCTACCCACTCTTGGCTCCTATATATCATTTTTCTTGTGTTTTCATTTTGCCTTTCTCTCAATATTCTATGCCTATCATCATGCTAAGAATTTAGCCCCCCCACCAAAAAAGACCCGACTTTAAAAATTTCATGATTTTGTCATATGAAAATGGTACACATCATTAATTATAAACTTTTTAATTCCTAGATTTAACGACTACCTCCTTTACTGTCTATGAACACCATGAGATCAGAGACACCATGCTTGTTCATTCTCAAAATGTAATGCCCAGCACACAGCAAAGAAAGAAATTAATAAAAACTTATCAATTGAACCAATGTCACTCATCTTTGTATCTTCAATGTTTAACACAGTACTTGGTGCAATGCTTGGTTCCTAGTATAAATTAATATTCATATGGCACTATATCCACAATAAACATTCTTATAAACATTTCACCATTTCCATTCATTTGTTTCAGGGCATAGTTTGCCTTTTTATCCTTGATACTACTGCTACCATCACCTTCTCAAGCATAGACACACAGCATCAATAAAATCTGTACAGCAGCATCTCCAAAGGAATGGCTGAGGACCCTCTGAAAACTTGTTAGGAGGACTTTATGAGCTGTGAACAGCAGCTAGGTATTAGTCCTTTCATATTCATCAAATCCGATAGCCCTCATCATTCTTTCAAATACCAGAACAACTACTTCAACAACGCCTGCCTGTTGAAAGGGCAAGCACAGATAAACTACACTATATGTAGACATGTGTATGTCTATATGCTTGTGTCTGTATGTATGCACACGTCTGCTCTCCAGAGTAAAGGGAATAATGAATACATGAGTAAACATGGTACATTTATTTAATACTCAGATGTTCCAACCTGTAACTCAGAGCCATCACAGCCAACATTTGCTTAGATGGACACAAAACCAATCACATCTGTCCTTTGTTTTGCCAGCATGATTTTGTCCCAAATCTGTATTCTGCAAACCCATTTATGTTGAGTTGGTTAATGATCTAAACAACTGGCTTGGTTATTCTTCCATGCTTTTAAGCCAGAAACCCAGAAGTCATCTTTAGTATCTTCCTTTTCTAGTATCCATGGCTGATCCATCAATAAATCCTGTCAATCTTTGCTCTGAAACAACTCTCAAATCCACCCCTTTTCTGCATTGCTACCACCACCTTGAGCAAGGCACCTCCTCTCCAGCATAGAATATTGCAATGATTCCTGTCTGGCCTGCCCCTATTCACTCTGCCTCCTCCTTAATCCATTTTCTACCTTCCAGCAAGAGTAACTCTTCTCTCTACCTTTGCCTTAACATCCTTGAGCTATGAGCTCAGACAAGACTTCTTTAAGAAGGCTTTTTTGGCCACTATATAAATAAGAATCTCTAAACCTACCTGAAGTGTTAGAAATCACAATCACAGTTTACCCTTTGATAGGGTGTAGGAACTGGAAGTGGACACAGTGGAGCTCTGGGTACTGGTAAAGTTCTGTTGCTTGATCTGGTGCTAACTACACAGGAGTGCTGTATGCAAACTCATTGAGCTACTCGTCTGCAACGTGTACACTCATCTTCTATGTGTACATTTTACTTTAATAAAAAACTTTTTAAATTCTCAGTGCATGACAATCATAGTGTATTTCTCCTTTTATATATAACACATTTTCAGAGCTACAGGTTTTTTTTTTATGTTATTTGATTAATGCTTAACAGTCCCTCCATTCAACAGTAAGCTCCGTGGACACAGGCAGAGTTTGCTCACCATTGACCCTACAATGCCTAGCACACGTAAGTACTTAAAGAATATTTGATGACTGAGCAGAGAATCTATGATGGGATGCACCCCACAAAGAAATAGAATACTAGGTCAAATTGAATGGCATAGACTATCTGACAGAAGAAACAAGGGCTGCTTACTGCCTGCTGTGGGCATTCCACTTGTTCAGGGTCCCCTCTGCTTTCCAGTGCTTTTCCTGGTGCAGAAGGTCCTCATGATAGAAATAGCAAACCAGTGTTGCTCAGAAAGGCAGAGGAAAGTATTAAAGGACCAGGGAAGGGAAGCGAAGCAATGAGTCACAACAACAAGAGCAGGGACAGCAAAAGGGACCGAGGGCATAAGAAGAGGAAAGGAGCTGGCACTACAACAGCAATGAAGGAAAGAGGAAAAGGGACCTGGGCCTTTAGCAACACAGACCAAGGGAGGTTAAGACAAAGAGAAAGGTACACCATGATTAAATGGCATTAGTAGAGAAGGAAAAAGAAACAACAGGACACATAGACATATAAGCAATTGTGAAAGAACCAGTGTCAAAACTAAACAGCAATGAAAATGACAAATCCACCACACCCAAGGGCAAACCCAAGGGAAACCCACAAACATGTTCCCAAAAGTAACCCTTATTTTTCTATTCCTATGGGCCTAACTTTTTCAGAGAATAACACCATTTATTCAACAAATATTCACTCATCACCTAATATATTCCAGACTCTGGGCAGATATAAGCTCTCAAAGCATTTGCTACCCCTCAGGAGGAAGCAGAGCCCTCTCCAGATAGGCCTTAGGGAAGGTCTTTTGCTACCCAGGCCCTTTGAGTCCCCAAAGTTTACCAACATATTGTAGCCTTCCCCACAGGTTCCACAGGATCCTTGCAGGCAGAGAAGGCAAGGAGACAGACAACACAGATGTCATCAGATGAAAAGTGTCAGACCAGAATCATCCAGAAGAAAACACATAAAAGGGAGAGAGGTAAACTAAAATGGGAGGAGACAGTGCAAATAAGGTATTAGGGTAAATCAAATAAATAGAGCAAATAAAAACAGCAGAGAAGAGAGATCAGAAAGGAATACTGAGACTCTGACAAAGAAAATAACTATTTCAGCAAGAAACCACAACCTCTAAAATCTTTTGAATACACTTCTAATATGCCTTTCTGCTCTGTTTTAACAGATCATCTCTGGCAATGACAAATGGTAGAGATGGAGTATCTTAACCAAATGCCTCAATTTGCAGGGAAGGAATTGGTTTTCTTTTCAAGAAGCATACATTAGCAGCTCAAATAAATGCATTATAACCTTTCCTTTAAAACATCCACTTCTTGAAACCCAGAAAAGAAATTGCTACCTGCTGCTTCTCAGGAGGTTGGAATCCTGTCCTCAGCCTGCATGTCCTGGCCCTCCTACTTTCCCATCATTCTCCCTCCCACTGGTTTCTTCCCTGGGCGCAGGCTGCCATGTTAAAGTCTCCAAGGAGGGCTTTTCCCTACATCTCTTTCCTGGCCAGGCCTCTATCATCATGTTCTTCATATGACAGTGAAATATACTTCTTAACAATGTTCAAACAGAAAGTTCACTTTGTTTTCTAACATCAAACAAAGAATATTTCCCAATGGTTGTACACACTCAGGCTTATGTGCATGGAAATAATTATGAAACATTACTAAATGGGGTTCAGAGATATTTCTCATACTCGTACTTAAAACATAGTGAGAATTTAAGCTAAAATGTTCTAAGTGGACTTTACGAAAACCAAAGAAGCATCAAGCTCTTACATGAATTCACATGTGTTGTCAGATGCTTCCTCAGTTCCACTAGGCCCTTCCCTTCCCCTTCATTCTTACAACAACCCCTCAGTCTTCTCCTATACTTTTTTAGAGATGTAAAACCTATAAATACACAGATGCCACCTGCAAAGCCCCACCTGCCCTTCATGGCTGCTGGCACAACTGAAGGCATTTACTGCTTCAAGATACTCAAAAGCAGAAGCAATGCAAAAAATGAGGCAATGAAGTCATTTAAATATAGCTATAGCAGGGCCTGGCAATGTTACAGCAAATTAAATTTTAATGAGACACAGAAAATGCTGAACCTTCACAAAGTTTATCAGAGGAAGGAGCATCCAAAGGGCACAAATGCCCCAGAGACCAGGTATAGACACAAAGGAATAAGAATATGCCAGGACCACTCAAGGTCAAGAGTTTGCCAAGGACAAAGGTATCCAGATGTGGGGAGACCAATCCTCTGAAAATATGCTAGCTTTTATTTAGAAGGAAAAGACAATTGATGCAAGCTTCTTTTTGAAGGCTCAGAGAAAACTGGTATGTAACAAGGTCATATTTCTGTATCAAAGAAATATGTATGCACTAAAGCAACTAACCTAAAAGTAGCTGATGGCCAAAGACCTCAGAGATGCCACCATGCATCTTTTGAGGTTGTCCTTCAGGGACGGATTTGCACACAGCCTCTGTATGAGATTTTCCTATGTCTCTCCAGAGTCACTCTAGTTTCCTGCTCTGTGCCCCACAAGGCTACATTAGTCTGGCTCCCCTGTCTTCCAGCTTCTCATTAGGCACAGCCAATAAGAGTCCCTGTCAAGAGAAAGGAAGAAAGAGAAACACAGGTTCACTAGCCAACAAGCTGTGGTCTATCAGTGGGTGTATCCTTCTGCTTAAGGAAAAGCCATATCTGGTGACCCTGTGGGAGAGCCACTGCCTTCCCTTGTCCTGGTAGCTCTGATCTATATGGATTGCAGTTGTGGGCTATCCCCACCTCTGACCTCCCACTGGGAAGCAACTGCAGGATACTGGACAAAACGAAGAGAGCAAGGTCCCTGGAATTTATTCCCACCCAACCCCTAGCTGGAAATCACAGACCTTGTCCTTACCTTTGACAAGAGTCCCATCTGTTCTTGACAGAGTCCTGATCCACATAGGCACACCTCCATATGACATTCACAACAACTACAATAGTTAAAATGATGGGTTATGGCAGCAAACTAACTCTGACTCTGGCAGTCAATATCCATTTGAACTTGGGCCAGTGACCTATCGTCTTCCAGCTGTCTCAACCTGAGGATCCTAAGGGAACCCCATTGAGAGTATTTTCTTGACAATTAAATCATGTGTGTGGAACTTGGCTCAGCTCCTGCCACATAAAAGTGGTTGATGAAAGCTACCTAACACTATCATTGTAATTTACAATTATCACTCCCTGGTTTTTTATTCATGGACTTCCACTATTGTCTGAAATTTCCATATCTGTGTTGAGCTTCTGCATTTCCAGAAGACACTTATGAAAATAGAACACTTAAGATATCACTGAGTTGTTTGCCACAGTGGGAGAACTGGGACACCAAGTACTCTGAATGGAAAACAAGACCTCAGGAGACACACTGGCCTCAAGGCAGAGGCCAGCACAGGAGGAGAGATGGTCAGACACTAAAAACTTGCTTCTCCATTTCCCTGAGGGCAAGCATACTGGTCCAATGAACATGAGTCTTCTGAGTTCACTGCTCCACCCTAGCACCTAAACAGGATGTCAGGATTGTCCCCCAACAAGAAAGAAAGAAAGGAGGAAGGGAAGGGAAGGGGAGGGAAGGGAAGGGAAGGGAAGGAGAGGGAGGAAGGAAGGAAGAAAGGAAATCATCAAGGCTGCACACTCAGGCAAGGGAGCCCCTTTCAGAGTCAGCCAAGTCCAGAATGCCTCTTTCACCCTAAATCCATAATCCTTCTTGCCGCAAGCAGGACATCTTCCCTCCAGAGCCAATATTGCTGTGGAATATTCAGAAACAGGAACATTTATTACAATGACATATCCTGACTTCCAGAAATTGAGACATCTAGAAACAGCCATCTGAGTAATATCACTTATATTATATCCCCTGTCACTTTCTGAAATGATCCAGCATGAGAGAAAGATAAAGTTTCTGTGACTTTCTGTACAGCAGGTAAAGCACGAGTCTCCCTGCAGCTCCAGAGAGGCCAGGACTATTTCTGCAGCTATCTTTCCTCTCTGAATGGCGTGGCTCTCTCTAAATAGGTTCTAGTGTCAGAAAAAGATGGGTCCCACCTCAAATATTCCCAGATTTTCTATTTATTTGAATCAATGCATCCTTTTTATTCTCCTGTGATATAGAATTAAGCAGTCATATTTTATAAGTATACATTAGAAGGACAAATACATCTTCTATGTCCCTCACATCCTCTATGATGTCTTTTTATGTTTATGTTTTTTAATTGCTTAAACTTTTCCATTTCACACTTTTATCAAAGAACAGAAGAGACACTTTCATCAGTTGCCATCAAAACAAGAAGCAATTTGAAAATATTCCAACACTTCAACTTTAACGAGGTGACTTCAAGGACCCATTTCTCTCTGTGGCCTACTATTGTATTAAAGGCCTAATCAGTCTCAATGACCAAAAGCAAGCAAAAGCAGGACAACACTCTTACTACTTCAAGATTTCAGAGAATCCCCTCTTAATAGTTCAAGTTGTGTGATCTGCACAGGAAAAATATATCTTCCAAGTTTCTCTTACCTCAGGAACAGAATAATGATCTGGTCCTATTCCATGTATTGTATCCCCAGATGAGTACTACAATGAATTCTAAATTTCTAATTACTCACTGCTATGGTTTGGATAAGGGGCCTTCAAAGGTTCATGTGTTAAAGGTGGGTCTCAGGCCATGGTGGAAGCTTTAAGAGGAAGAGCCTAATGAGAGGTCTTTAGGTCACTGAGTATATGCTGAATGGGATTATGGGACCCAAGCCTCTCTCCTTACTCCCTGTATCGCCATAAGGCAAGGGCTTTGCTCCACCCCACACTGTTGCAGTGATCACATGGTCACTGCCTGACCACAAGGCCCTAAGCACTGGGGCCAACTGATCATGGACTAAAACCTCCAAAACTGTGATCAAAAATAAACCTTTTCTCATTACAAGTTGCTCATCTCAGGTGATAGAAAGCTGACTAACACACTACCACTGGCCATGAGAAGGTTATTATTATTCTTCCAAGTAACATATTTTCACTACAACCCAATATCAAAGATAATAGGCTTGGGCCGATGGGCCAACTCCCCCATGGGAATTTCCATGAGGAGCAACCTGGTTTCATTTTCCCCAGGCAGGAGCCAGTCAGCTTAAAGGTCACCCTATTCCCTGGGAAAAGAGCTAATAGCGTTAAAGGTCGCTCTGGTACACCCCCCACCAGAAATCCCTATTTAAAGCTCCTACCTGCCTGGAGCTCAGACACAATAGCTCATTCCTGCTGAGAGGAGGCATCTACTGCAACAGCTCCAGACTCACCGTCTCCAGCCCAATGGCAGCTGCCCCAGCCAACAGCTCCAGAGACCACAGCCAGTGCAACCAGGCACCCACCTTCCATCCAGAGCTTACACACTCCCCTCTCCCCGACTCCTCTCTCCCAGTACTTCTTCTACCTCCGACCAGCCATAAAGGTTTGTGAATAAATCCCTTAGCTGCACGGTTATCTCCGGTGTGATTTTTGCCCTTCAAAAGAGCCCCACTGCAAATCCAAGTAAGCTACCATGACACTGGGAAAGGTACTGCAAAATCCCTTTAAATTACCCTGTTAACATGGGACAACTACCCTCTTCACACATGCCCAGGCCAATCTTGGTTCCTTAGAATGGACCATGTTCTCAGAGGATATGATTTAGAGTACAATATAGCTGAATCCTCATACTAAACCTATCATAATAGTCAAAAAATGACATCAACTGGCGAATAAATTGATATTATCAATTGATAAATGGATGTGAGATTAGATATATATGTATCTCCAAATAATGGATTATTATTCAGCCTTAAAAAGGAAGAAATTACTTATATGTGATATAACATGAATGAACCTTAAAAACATTATGCTAGGCTGGGGTTATGGCTCAGTGTTGGAGTGCTTGCCTAGCATGTGTGAGGCACTGGATTTCATCCTCAGCACCACATAAAAGATAGATAAAAATAAAGTTAGTTTTTATCCCGGTTTACGGTACCAGGCAGCTTACATCTACAACTAAAACATTTTTAAAACATTATGCTAAATTAAATGCAGATACAAAAGCCATAATATTGCATGAATCCATTTATTTGTATGAAATGTCCAGAATAGGCAAATTCATAGATAGAAAGTAGATTATCCCCTTGTCCCCTCCCCTCCCTCCCTCCCCTTTGTTCCTTCATTCCTCTCATCCCCCCTCCCTTGCCATTATAAGTCAGTATCATCATAGCAAAGGAATCATTCAACCTTTGGTTTTTTGGGATTGGCTGACTTCACTTAGCATTATTTCCTCCAACTCCATCCATATACCTGCGAATGCCATGATTTAATTTTCTTTAATGGAAGAATGAGTTACACATCAATACCCTAAGTACATGTATGAAAACACAAATGGTATGAAAATACTTTATGTAAAACCAGTGACTTGAAAAATTGTGCTCTTTATATGTAATATGAAATGAATTGCACTCTGCAAACCTGTATAACAAATTAGAATAAATAAATAAATTATATATATATATATATATATTTAGTATGTGTATATATATATACACATACTAAAAAAAAGAAAGTAGATTAGTGGTTGTGGGGACTAAAAGGGGAAAATATGGAGCAACTGTTAGTGGGTATATTATTTCTTTCTAAAGTGATAAATACATACTAAAATTAGGTAATATTGATTGTTGCAGTATACTTAATTCTGAAATACATAAACGGGAATTTAAGATATGTGAATTACATCCCAATATTTTAGGAAGATTTTCAAACTTGAGTCATGGAGATTTTAAAGTATGCAAATTTTGGTAAAAATTAAGCATTTCCATGAAAAGATTACAACAAATATATGTGTAAAATATACAAGTTTAAAATAAAGATTATAAGTTCTGAAATTCCTTAAAAGTGTGATTCTAGAAGCTGCCCAAGAGAATCCCCTAACAAATAATCACATCATATTTCCAGTAACTGCCACTTTGAAGGATCAGGACATGTGCCCATAAAATGAGGCCAGACCATGTGCTTTCCAAATCCAAACCCAGGAATAAGCTTTAGCTGGGTCTGAAGAATCAAGCTCAGTGACTTCTGATGAATGCCCTTAGCAAACCAAAACTCACTCCGGAAATGTTGGTTAATAAAATCTTTACCCTGAAAACAAATAGTGCTAATTTATTTCCCAAGTAATTTGTACTGTGCCTCAGTGTATGTGTATTAGAGCTGTTTTACAAGGCTCCAGACCCTAACCTAAGTGATTCAAACTGAAATGCACTTGGCTATCTCCCAGCAATGTGTAGTTTCCTACGACGTTATTTTGAAGAGGAAATAAGAACTTGCCAGATAAAACCTACAGAGAGTAATTTGTCAGCAAATACAAGGCATTAGTCAGGCTGGCTTCATAAGCGTATCATTTGATGCCATTTCTCTGTGGGGCTTCGTCATCCAGGGGTTTCTCTTTCCTGCCCTCCACTTTTAAACAAACGGAATAGTATGGCATTCACATCAAGTATGAGGGCATTTAATTACCTACTTCTCACTGGAACAGGCTGATTCGGCAGACTCTATAGTCATAAAGTGACCTTGACATCTGGCTGAATAAAATGACAGTGAAATGTCTACTTGGGGAACACAAAAAGCAAACTCCTCTCTTTAATGTTTTAAATTTCAGTGCACTTTGCAGAGGAAACCTGTCTTCTCTTTTCAGGCTTCTTTGCATTTATTTTCAGCTACCAAGGAAATTCTTAATTATAAGGATCTATTACACTCTGGGGTAAGCAGCAAGCATATCAGCATAATGCTCTATTTCACAGAGAAAACAAATTTTTTTAAAAAGATATAAAGTGGGGCTGGAGTTGTGGCTCAGAGGTATAAGAACACTCACCTAGCATGCATGAGGCACTGGGTTCGATCCTCAGCACCACATTAAAATAAAATAAAGTTATTGTGTTCACCTATAATTAGAAAATAAATAATTTTTTAAAAAAAGATACAAAGTAGTTAATCTTTAGCAAACCCATTGCAGAGTTAAAGAACTAAGATTTTACACAACACTTAGAAAATAGGCCAATCCTTTGTAAAAAGCAATGATTTTATATAGACTGAGCCCATGTTTCAAAAATATTGAAACTCTTATATATTATTCCTATATTAAGAAAGTTGTCAATTCTTGGATGAGGAAAAAATTTCAGTGATTATGTGAACAAATTACACAATTGAGTTGCTTCAATTAACTGAGCATCCCTATGTAAAGACAAAGCTTCCAAATAATTTTCAATTTTTTTCATAGTCTAAATATTTTATTTGTACAATATTCAACAAATAAAAACATAGGCTATACAGACTGTCAGGAATGAGTCATAGATAATGATCTTTATTTTTAACACAGGTTATCCTATACATTATGTGAAAACAAGTGAAGGCCCAGTGCCTCTTTTACACAAACCTGCACAGGCAGCATGGCACTGTGGGCAGAGCCAAGCTGGACAGTGCACTGCTGCAGACCTGGATTCAAAGCCCAGCACTGCCCCAAACTGGTGCTGTGTGTACCTGGGAAAGAGTTACCCCTTTAAACCTCATTTTTCACTTCTGTAATATAGAGATAATATCTACCTTTCAAAGATGCCAAGACAATACAACAGGAAAATAAATATTTCATGCATATCATAGCATGTGACACTAGAGCAAGCCAGCAATTCCTACCAGGCCACCCATAAGAGACACAAAACCAATATTCTTCTCTCCATTGACAAAAGAAATTACACTTTACTCAGGATTCTATTACAGCAAGCTTCGTGGTTTTTATTTTGTTTTGTTTTGTTTTTAATGGTTGGACATAGTATAGCATCACAGTTAAAAACTCTAGCAAAAAGATGATGAAACTTGAGTTCGAATCCTAGCTTCCTTGAGTACTAGTTAGTGGATCTGGACCAAATTTTGTAATCTTCCAAACTTAGTTCTCTCTTTAAAGTAGGTAATGAGGAGGTAACTCCTTCAATAGGTTATTGTGGGGTTTAAAAGGACATTCATGTAAATTGCTTAACAAAATGCTACACGGATTAGGAAATATTGTTATTACCTAATAAGAACCTCATGAATTTTTCTACTGAATTTCCCTATGTATAAATCTGCTGAATCTCCATGATGTTAAATGAAAACAACATCAAGAGGGAAACATGCGCAAAACACCTGCTTTCTGGCTCCTGCACCCAACCCTCCCAGGCAAACAAGCTGGGCCTTCCTGTTATTTCAGTTATAACAGCAACAAAATAAACTAATTGTAGATTACCTTTGCTCTCTAAAGAGGATGTCTGGCTTTGGAGGAGGTACACAAGCCACACCTGAGCAAATGATGCTCCACACTGGGCAAGCTCTACAGCTAGACATCTCAGCGAAGCCATCAGATTCCAAGGTCCTTCCCCAGTGACAATCCAAATACAACAGAAATGCTGCAATAAGCACCATTAAGAAATGCCCCTTTGCATCAAATCAGCATTTTGCACACAACCAACTGAAATACATTTTGATGAGCCATGTAAATAAAGAGTTCATATGAAAGCTGGAAAAGACAGAAAACAGACAGACTCATCATTATTACAGAGATGGACCCTACCTGTTACTTCCCTGAAGGACAGTGAGTATGTTTTGGTGGCTCAGCATCATTCAGGCTTTCCAAGATTGAGAACAAAAAAGAGAATGATGGAGACAGAAGAGACCTGGTACGTTTGTATAAATGTGAGGCCAAGATGCTGAAGCCACAATTTTTTTTATGAGCACTCATTTTTTATTTATCAATCTTTATATTACATTTATGACACATGGACATAGACATACAACACATAACACAAGTGTGCACACATAACACAATAGCAAAAGCCTCATAGCTTTTTGTAGATGAATATCCATTGCAATGGTACAGATGTTTAAAAACTTTATAATTGAATAAAAAATAAAACTGATCTAAACAATATTAACTTAGGTGTATGTATAAGATTAAAATTATGAGCTCAAATATATATATGTGTGTGTGTGTGTGTTGAATTTAAGAAAAAAGTAAGAGTCTTTAGAAAAATGATTGGCTGGTAATAAAAGCTCAGGTAAAAAGACACTTTTACCTTATTTCTTCTTTTACTTTATTTCTTCTCAGCAAAACAAATAATCAGTGAGGTGAATAGAGAGCCAACTAACTGGGAACAAATATTTAATACATGCACATCGGATAGAGCACTAATTTCTAGAATATATAAAGAACTCAAAAAACTTGACACCAAAAAAACAAATAATCCAATCGATAAATGGGCTAAGGAATTGAAAAGACACTTCTCAGAAGAAGATACACGATTAATCAACAAATACATGAAAAAATGCTCAACATTGCTGGCAATTAGAGAAATGCAAATCAAAACTATTCTAAGATTTCATTTCACTCCAGTCAGAATGGCAGCTATCAAGAACACAAACAACAATAAATGTTGGAGAGGGTGTGGGGAAAAAGGCACACTCATACATTGCTGGTGGGACTGCAAAATGGTGCAACCGTTATGGAAAGCAGTATGGAGATTTCTTGGGAAAATGGGAATGGAACCACCCTATGACCCAGCCACAATTTATAGAGAGAAAAGGACCCATTTAAGAGATTTGGGTTCTCCTCATTCCTCTACTAAGGTAAGTCTGACACTTACTTTATCCCATCTGCCCAAGTTATCACTCCTTGTCCTGACACTTTATGGGACATTTTTAGATTCTAAAATGGAATGTGTAAAATGTGGGTGGAGAATTAACAGAAAATAAAAATGGATGCTGATACTTCATTAGTTGCTCTTCTCTGTCTTCTGCAGTGGATCTTCCTCTCTGAAGCACAGACTGTCCCATGTCATCTTTCCTGGTCTCCCAGCTGCCCCACTCCAATTTGTTATGCACATGTCCTAGCTTTCTGATAGCCATGCTTGTGTTGTTTCTCTGCTCAAATGGGGAACAGCTCCCCAATGATAGATAGGCTTGGGCTGACAGGCCACCTCCCCCATGGAAATTTCCATTAGGAGCAACCTGGTTTCATTTTCCCCAGGCAGGAGCCAATCAGCTTAAAGGTCGCTATGTTCCCCAGGCAGAAGCCAATCAGCTTAAAGGTTGCCCTGTTTACTGGGAAAAGAGCAAATAGTGTTAAAGGTCGCTCAGGCACACCCCCCACCAGAAATCCTACTTAAGTCCCTGCCTGTCCGGAGCTCACACACAACAGCTCGTCCCTGCAGAGAGGAAGCAGCCACTGCAACAGCTCCAGACTCACCATCTCCAGCCTGACGGCAGCTGCCCCAGCCAACAGCTCCAACCTCCAGCCCAATGGCAGCTGCCCCAGCCGACAGCTCCAGAGACCACAACCGGCACGACCAGGCACCGACCCTCCATCCAGAGCTTGCACACTTCCCTCTCCCTGACTCCTCTCTCCCCACACTTCTACTTCCAACCAGCCATAAAGGCTGGTAAATAAATCTCTTGGCTGCAGGGTTGTCTCCAGTATGATTTTTGCCCTTCACCCACTGCCCTCCAATACCAGTCAGAACAGCTAAAATAGGGTGCATACTAAGACCAGATGCTACACAAGCACTATCCTATCATGATTCTCAATGCTTACAATGACCCCGGAAAGCAGTTGTTAGGATTCTATTATTGTTACTATCCCCAATATTAAACCCTACTTTTGGTCACATCTGTATTTTCAGCCTTTCCCCAACATCTTTCTGGAACCCCAACCCAAATGAACTTAACTGTTTTCTATTCAAGTAGTTCCATTCTTGACCTTCGGTTTTTGGCTGGTTGGCAACTTTCCCTCCAGCAGATATGCTCTCTTATTTACATTGTATCTCCTTTAAAAACTCATCTCAAACACTCCTCCTCTAGGAAGAATTCTTGAACTTAGCTAAAAGCAAATCTTATTTTGCATCTTTTTCATACCACCATTATGAGACATTTAATTTTGTGTATCTCTCTCCTCTGCTAGACCACCCATTGTGCAAGAGATTGAGTATTATGACATCCGTGCCTGTACTTAAAACTAGGTGCACAATACACAGTTGTTCCAGGAACATCTTATACATGAACATTGACCTTGAAAATAGAACCTAATCTCTATTTTCGGTGTCTTATACATTCTGCTTCTCTTGCTGATTCATTATTTTTAGTCCTTTTCCCTAATTTACCTTTTGTATGCACATGTAAAAATCAATATCAAAGTAAGTCTTCTATAGTATATTAGTTTTCAAACCATATGTAATGATGGCTATCTAATGAAGACTCTGGTTGGTTCTACAGTAAGTGGACCTTAACAAGAAATTAGGGGAAGAATCTGTACAGAAAATTTCCTATGCTATTCTATTAACTATTCCAAAGAATGATATTAATCCACATTTTCATTTAGGCAAGTTTGCAGATTAGGAATAAGTTAGTATTTAGCTTTGTATTCTTCCCCTATCACATTGCACACAATTAAAGAAGCCATTTCATACAATTTGCTGAAGGTATTTTTAGCTTGTTCATAGTCTCCACGGAATTTAATGGAAATTAATGACCCCCAAACCTTACATCTGTTTTGATTTGTTTCTGATTTTAGTAAATTCTATTTCACAACCTGAGATGAACTCATTTATGCTCAGGCTGATGGGTATATGTGAACATCTACTAAGCTGTTTCTATCAGCAGAGATGATAAAAGCAGTTCAACCTTTCATAATGTGATAATTATTATTCAACGAATAATTAAAACATAGTGTCTTCCCTAAAGTCAGCAAACAGGCAGGACAAGCAAAGAATGTGTAAACACTCAGGTGAAGGAGGATGAATGCATAATCAAGGGGTTAGAAAGATTAGATCAGGTCTCAGCATCTTTAAGGAAAGTCTAAGCAGGCTCTGGAGAACACTCATATCTGCAAGGGAAATGAAACCCAAAGAGGAAAGAAGGTAAGTGATCAATAATGAGCAACTCAAATAGCAGCAAGTCTGAGAAAAAGACTGACAAGATGAGCCTAGA
This sequence comes from Tamias sibiricus, assembly GCA_025594165.1. Classification (NCBI taxonomy): domain Eukaryota; kingdom Metazoa; phylum Chordata; class Mammalia; order Rodentia; family Sciuridae; genus Tamias; species Tamias sibiricus. The sequence goes on from CM046670.1 coordinate 49,668,522, forward strand.
TGGAAATGAGCATTAAATAGGAGACAATGAAATCCAGGCTGATGTATGTTTTGATCATAAAAATAATTGTAGGCAAGACACTATAAATTGATCAGAGCAGTTGCTAGGAATGAAGAGCTGAACAAGCTCAGAGGGGAGCCAGGCAATGTGACAGCCATTTACTGAGGTCCTACTAGGTACATGACACCATGCTAAGAACTACTGAGCTGACCTGGCCCTCCAGGAATGTAGGGCTCTTAGAGTCCAGTGAAATGGCAAAAAACAAAGTTAATACTGCACCCCCAAAAATGTGAGAGAAAGGCAGACTGAGATCACTGTGCCATGGGAAGCACCCAGAGATTATGAGGAGAACTGTCTAGGGGAAGAAGTGACTGGCTTATGGAGGGCATGCTTTAATAAACATGCTATTCTCAATCACAGAGAAGAAAGAGTTAAACATACAAACAAAGCCTTGTCTACTTTGTCTTGTCTACAAACAGACATGCTCATTTTCGTGGACTTAGGCTGGCAAAAAAAAAAAAAAAAAAAAAAAAAAAAAACTTCTTAAAAGACCAGAACATCACCATATTACAGATTGATTCTTTGAAAAGAAAAAAAAAAATGTCATATGAATGCAAGCTAACAGTAATGAAATGCACAAACGCAAAAAAAAAAAAAAAAAAAAAAAAAAAAAAGAACAAGCTTTAGTAGCATCCTGTGTTAACTACATAGACAAATATCCTATTTCAAATACTGACGACTAGCTTCTTAGGACAGAGGGTTTTTTTGATTTGTTTTGTTTTGTTTCTTCAAATGTCCACATCACTAAACTTTTAGAGTAAATTTTATCCCTCAAGAAGTTTGAAAATAATGATTGGAAAATAATTCAGCCCTTGGTACATTTCTAATTTGATTATGTATTGGTCAACTTTCTCTTTTTTTTTTTTTTTTTGACCATAAGTGTAAAGTGCACCTTTTACCCACACAGATGGCAAAATAGGGCTGAACAAAATGGGGTCATCTCAAGTAAGCAACAGGAAAAGAACGTGGTGAGAAATGTATCACAAGGTCCTTCCCTCAAGGGATTTACAGGAGCTGCAATTAGGGATTAGTTATGAAGGTCATTCTCAAAGTTGCTATAATAGTAGATGAGTACTACTACAACATCTCAGAGCAGGGGTCAGTAAATGACAGTCTACTGCCTGTTTTTTTACTGCCCATAGCAATAAGAATGATTTTTATATTCTTCCATGGTTGAAAACTACTTTAAATACCATTTTGTGATATGATATTTAGTGACCATAAATGAATGACTAGAACATGGCCATACCCATTCATTTATATATCATCTATGGTTTCTTGGACACTGCAATAACAGAATGTAGTAGATATAACAGACCTTGGCCCACAAAAACCAGCCTAAATATTTACTATCCAACCTGAGCAAAACATGATTCCACAATATAAATGCTTATGATGAATACCCTCTGCTATTTTTCAAAAGATGAACCAAGGAAGGTAAATAGTCTCATTATGGAAGAGGCTCTAGAATCAGAAAAATGGGGTTCCAGTCCTGGCACCTCAGCCACCAGCTCTGTCATCTGCCAAGTGACTTAGATCAGCCTCTATTTCCTCATCCACCCAGGAGAGGACCACCAATCCACCTAGGTCTCTTTCTCCAGGGCTGGATAGGCTGACATGTACTTGGCATTATGTTCTTAGCTCACATACAAGTCTTCCTTTCACATGCATGCTTCTGAGATGTTTATATTTGCCCAAAAGACAGTGGTCACACAAAGTCACATAAGACAACTAAATCCTGAAGCACAAACCAAACATTTTGCCAATGTTGGTCCTTCTTAATGCCTTTTAAAATCACAAATCCTTTTGAGTATAATCATTCATCTATTTATTCATTCAACAAATATTAGTAGAGCTCTCACAATGTGCCAGGCAAATCTCAGAAAATGGGAATAGAGTATGGAACCTTTGACATTCTGCAGAAGAGACAACTCACACATTGTGCACTATCCCTATGTGCACTCATAAATGCAGTAGAAATTGCTGATAAACATGAAAAATGGCATTAATAAGTATTCACTGAAGATGTGAGGTTAAATTGAGATCTGAATGATGAGATGGCCATGAAAAGGAAAAGAGCACCCCAGGCTAAGCAGCACATTACACACAGGTCCTATGGGGAGAAGGCTCAGGGAATTTAGGAGGAAGACATAAGGACCATGTGGGCTGGAGAACTGCAGGCAGGGAAGAACTCTCTAGGGAAAATGAGGAAAGTCTGATACTGCTCTAAGTCACCACTAAGATTTAATCAACAGAATAAGCCAATGTAATTTACAATACAGAGGGGCGGGGGAGAGGCAGTTGGGATACTAGGAAAAAAATTAAATTGTTCAGGCAAGAACCATGATGATACCTTGGACTAGGGTAGTGAACCATCCAAAAATATGGAAATATTTGGAGATGGAGTTATGAAAATGAGATCACCAACGGGCTGGATGTTGACGGTGAGGGCATGCAAAGATTCAAATGCAACTGCTCAGTTTTTGGCCTGGGCTAGTGGGTGGTACCATTTTCTTAGATCAGCAATTCCAGGGGAAAAGGAGTTATGAGGAAGAAATCCAAAGTCTGATTTGGGGCATGTTAAGTTCCAGATGCTAATTGTATATGTTACTGGTAATGCTAAATAGATATTGAGATATGAGCACCTGAGGTCTTTGGAGAAGTCATGGCTATAGGTAGAGATTTGCAGATCATTTACCTAAATATGCAGTAAGAAAAGAGACATACCAAGGGGAGTCCTGGGGCCTTCCAATGAGAGGTCAAGCAGAAAAATCAAACCAGGCCCAAAAGATAAAATAGCCACAGAAGGAGGCGAAGAATGTGACATTATGAACGCCAAGAGATAAAGTATTATAAGAAAAGAATGGCTGTACCTGTCTAATGCTATGAGTGGTCAAGTAGCAGAATAGTGACCTGTCACCATAGAATTGTCTCAGTGAATTGTGGGAACTGAAGAACTGAAGGAATGAAACAAGAAAAGAATGTGAAGTATGTAACTATCAGCATCTCTGGTAAAGCTAAGGACCTTTTTCCTGAGTTGGGGGGGAGGAGCATGCATAGGCATGTAGCATCAAATATGGGGTGAGGGGGTTACATAACAAATCCTCGGAAACTATAAACTGCCTTTAGGCACCCCATTATAAAACCTTGGTTCACAATGAAAACAGACTGCTGAGGTTAACTTTTTTCACTGAATCAACTGATTCTTAGTCTGAATCCAAGAATCATGAGTCCACAGGCCATTCTAGTTTTTTATAGTCTCTTGTCTTGCCCATGAAGATTTTTTTTTTCCCATTAGAATGTGTCTTTTTGCCATGAAGTAAAATCACTTAGATTCAGAACCCTGGGGCTTCATTATGATCAGTGGAGTTAAATGACTCCAGCTATTTCAGTGATTTCAAAGGATACTTTTAGGCAAGAGGAGGCTGTGCAAGGGCCAAGGCTCCCGAGACTGTGCACATTCAGAGACTCGAATAAATACCTTATCTTGTTACCTAACTTGCTTTTCTTTCCATCCCAGGCTGGGGAGAATATAATTAGCATAAGGAGTTTTATCAAGAAGGCAGTTAAGATAATTTCATTCTTCCAAATTCTTCCAGGAGACACTCTGGTGTTGTGCTAATTGAATGAGCAGCCTGGATATCAAACCATCAGACCCTATCAGAGTCAGAATTTCATAGATAGTATTGAAGGGAATTTTTTTTAACATCTCTGGTTTGCTCCTATATCTCAACTTTAGTCAGCATGTTGCCCTTTAGTAAGAGAAAGGAACCAGACTGTGTAGAGTGAGTTTACCATTTTTTTTTTAAAGTAATGGTAAAATATAAAAAAACAGATAAGCAAACTTCATTTGGATCATGTTTCATAGCTCACTTAAGCACCTAAGCAGATCCTTTGTAGGAAAAGAATAAGGCAAAAGCAGAGTTTGAAACTGCAACAGTCCATTCTTGTTATTTCCTCCAGTGTTCATCTATAAACTCCTTTCAGTGGTTCAATACCAGTGTCGGAGCCAAGGGCTTAATGACAGACAAGGTCACTACATTCATATTTTAAGTAGATAGGAGAAAACAGTGAGTAAGTAAAAACAAAGAAATAAGCAAAATTTCCAATGAGGATTGTTGCTTTAAAATTGGTTAAATTCAAATTAAAAAAGGATCATGAGCAGACAGCTCTTTTTTTTTTTTTTTTTTTTTTTTTTTTTTTTTTTTTTTTAATTGAGGAGTTGGGGGGAAACTCTCTCAGAAAACAGAAGATATAAGTTGAAAATGACAAGGAGGATCAGCCATGAAAAGAGCCAAGAAAGGGTGTTCAATTTCCATTTTTTAAAATCACATTTCTAATACTGAGCTTAAAACTACTGGCAAATAACCTAGGCTCTGCAGTTTAGCAGCAGTATTTCTAATAGCAAAAAAATAAATATGAACTCCAAGGATTGCCTATAAAAAAAGAAATGAGTCATTACTTCTTTTATTATGTTTTCAATGACTAATATGAGAGTAGAGAACAAAGAAAACTAACAACTACTTGTACATTTACTGCCGTGTCCAGGAATTGCATCATCTGCCCAAGGTATCTGTCCCTAGAGTAAGTCTATGTTCCTAAATTATCACTCATAAGTTACTAATATCATAAGCAGATGAGGGTTTAGTTCAATTAGTCTAAGTAATTGTGCAAATTTCATGCAGGCCCAACAAAATTTTCAAAAAACTGCAATGAAACTAAACATGAAGTACAAAAGGTAGAATGTTGTACATGCTGGGCCTGGTGTGGCCAAATACCTGGCTATTTCACTGGCTGATTCTGACAATAAGCATGTCTAGAATCTTCTTAAACAATTGACCCTTCAATACTCACTCAAGCAAAATTTCACTGACCTCATTAAGATTGGTAAAGTTGATACAGATGTTATCTAACAACTATATAAAGAAGTGGATTTTCACAGTGAAATATCAGAGGCAAAATTCAGATACATCTTGCTTATGTTAACATAAAGTTAGCTCAAGGTGAAAGTTGTATCGATTCCCTAGTGAAAACCCATTTGTTGAGACTGATTCATCTTTGCCTCAGATAAAACACACAGACAATGTAGGCTTTTAAATCCTAATTTGCACCATATATTCTTTGGAAAAACTCATCACATTTCATTTTTTAAAATCTAGACTTAAAAGACTTAGCTATCTGTGACCATGTTTCAACACGGTTCTTCTGTCTTTAAAGACAGACCAAACAACAACAAAAATACATGGTCACCTATAGCAGAAGTCAGAGGTACACTGTAGCTTTTTTTGTCCTTTACCTTCTTTCTCTTTTCAGCTCTTTCTCTTCTATTTCCTAAAGCCCAGGCTTGCAACCAACACCCAACACACAAAATCTTGCAGAACTAATATTTGCAATCTCTGGTCCACTCTAAGGATGGCATTCACTGACCCATACCTTTTGCCAAAATTACTAGTGATGATATTAATAACATCAACATTGTTAAAACATTATGCAAGTCTGTGTCTTGATCATGTGTGATTAGTCTCATTACAACCTAATACTATAAGAATAAAATGCTGGATATGATATTACAAATGAAGATTAGCATTAATGTATCCAAGAAAGCCAAAATTTCTCAACATTAAAGATAAGCCCTAAGTTCTCTGGAAAAAGTAATCAGGACAAAGCAATCATAGACCATGGGGAAAATTCTGCTATTGATTTGGTGTCTCATAAAAAAGAGACACCTATGCAGGAAGACGTTTATAGGATCTTTAAAAGCTTCACAATCATCATAGATATCCAGTTCTCTTTATTTCTGTTGTATAATGGGAAGGATTTAATGAAAAGGTTCATCATTCAAACACATCGTTTTCCAACAAATACAAAGTTTATATCATAGGTAAAAATGCATCTTAACTTGTTTTTGAAGTTTAATATCTTCAAATATACAGTAGAATTGAATAAATAAGACAAGAAATAACAGAAGGAAAAGGAGGAGGGGAAAAGACCACACGTAAATTTAAGTTATTGCGTAAATGCTAATATCATATCAGCTACAGTTAAATATTTACTATACACTATGTGCCAAGTCATGCATTATTTCATTTAATTCAGAGGAAAATATTTTCAGTACTATTATTATCCTCAGTTTACAGATAAGGAAATTGAGGCACAGAGAATTAAAGAGCCTTGACCATATCACAGAGCTTGTAAACAGTAGAGCTAGGAAATATGGGACTAGCTGTCTTCACAGAGGAAGTCCTTAATTATCTAGATATTCTTTGATGCATCATGGGGAAACTTGAGCCCTCAGCTTTCCTCTGTACCATGTCCTTAAGACAAGCATCCCTTGATTTCTCAACAATTCAATCATTTCTGTGATTCCAAAATCAGACTGACCTACCCTAGAAGTCACAGTAAAGGCTCATGATTGTAGTAAGTACTTTGCAAGGAGCACCGGTGTCCAAATAAAAAACTGATAATATTTCTTGAAATGTAGGTGAGCATACTTCAAAAAAGGCAATCAGACCATCAATAACCCTCATGATAAGCCAAAAATATGATCCAAACTATAGCATTGAGCCTAAGTGTCCCCCGGAGGCCCAGGTGTCTCAGCCCACAACACTATTGGAAAGTGGTAGAACCTTTAAGAGAAAGGGGCCTGGTGGGACAAAGCCAAGTCATTGAAGGAATAGCCTTGGAGAGGATATTTGGATGCCAGTCCCTTCCTCTTCTTCTGTTTGCACCCAGGCATGAAGTGAATGGGCCACTTCAGCCATGTATTCCTGCTCTTTTTCTGTGTTATGCCCTCTGCCTTGTGTGGTACAGCATGAAAGCCCCTGCCAGATGCCACCACTATGCTCTGGACTTCCCAGCCTCCAGAACTATCACCCCAGTTAGCCGCTTCACATGGAGAGGTGACTAACATACCTTCAGAGACCTGAAACTCTAACAAGGAAGGGAGGTTGGACCAATATATAATAGCCACTAAAATAAAAAGAATATGGTAGAGATTTTGGTGTGTCCAACAATGAATATGGTTATAAATCCAAGATGGCCCTAGAGAAAGACAGCCTGTGGGTTGTAATTTTTTGGAAAGGAGCAATGGGGAAAAGATTTCTTTATACATAATGAGTCAATTGAGAAAATCTCCAGAGTGTGAATCTGAGAGCCAGTCAGAATATCCACATAGTCCAAGTGCACAAAAACCAACTCCTGCTTAGAAGATTTCCTATAAGACAAATACAAGAAAGATACTGCTGCAATGGTCCACTTTTTACTCCCTCCAGGCTATTTTCTCACAAATAATGAAATCATTTTAATAAAAAAGGAATAATAAAACCTTGAATTATTTTTAAAATCTGAAACATTTTCTCTTTCCTTCTGTTGCCAAGCAACACACTTTTGCTATGATACGATCTGAGACCTTGATTAACATTCTCAGTTGTATAGAAGGGATCTAGAAACAGGATATCTTGATTATAGAATGCAGTTTTAAAAATAAATACACAAATGAAAGAAAAGAATAGAGAGATGTAGGACTCATCAAAGCACTGGATTTCTACAGTAGAAACAGCAAGCAACAAGTTATTCAATTTCAGAAGCCTCATTTATGTAGGTAACTACACAGGAGTATTCTACGCAGCAACTCAAACTGCTGCAGACAGAACAACAGAGCAACATCACTCTTACCACATTAGCTATAATTATGCATTTTCAGCTACTGAATGGTTTTCATTAGCTTTTGTCCCCTTCTGGAGTAAAAGGTGCTAAAATTTGCCTGTTGAAATGGGGCTGGGGTTGTGGCTCAGCGGTAGAGCACTTGCCTAGCATGTGCGCGACCCAGGTTCGATCCTCAGCACCACATAAAAATAAAGGCATTGTATACAACTAAAGCAAATAAATAAATATTTTTAAAAAATAAGAAATTACTCAGGATGTACCCCCCAAGTTGAGTTCAGTTAGCCCTAGATATCCACTTGTTCATATCCAAATTCCACCAACCATTGATTGAAAATGTTCAGGGGGCAAAAAATGGCACCTGTACCGAACATGTATAGACATTTCTGGTCATTACTCACTAAATAATACAATTATTTATACAGCATTTACATTGTGCATTAAGTCATTAGCAGATTACTTAAAATACTGAAAGTCCATGGAAAGATATACATATGTCATATGCAATTTCTGCACTATTTTACACAGGAAACTTGAGCATTCATGTATTTTGGTAGGAGACTGGGGGTCCTGGAACCAATCTTTAGTGGATATTGAGGGATTCTGTAATCAAAACAACAACAAAAAAAAAAAAAAAAAAAAAAAAACTCACCCAAAATTTGGGGATATATAAGATAAAGATGCAAGAGTTCAACAAAAGATAAAGAAGAGATGAAATTCATTATATCAAAGTTAGCAACAACAAATGTAATGACATATATTTAATTCATGAATTGGGAAAACACAATTTGAGTTTATTTGTGATAGATCATGAGTTTTAATTGACTGAAGGTTTATTATGAGACAAGGTAGGACAGAGTTGCTTCAAAACATTTTTAAAAAATGACTGTTACTAAGTGCTGGACATTGTACTGGGTGCTTTCACTCCTAGTAACAGTTCTACAGGACTGGTATCCATCCACTCATCCATTAGTCAGATATTTAATGAGAACATATTATGATCCTGGCACTGTACTAAGACCTGAGTATTTGGATAATCAAAGCAAAACACATACATCTCTGACCCTCATGACATTTATAAACTAGAGAAGCTCTAAAGTTTATGATTCTTCTTTTGTAGATGAAGAAATTAAGGCACATTCAAGTAACTTTTCCACAAAGTGAGTGAGTTGCAGGCCTGGAATTTTAACTTAGATCTATTCTATTCCAAAGCCTAGAATCTTAACCACAGTTCATCAAGTGTACCCTGAACAGGGATGATAATGATTGTATTGTATAGTGCAACACAGTCATACCTGGAAAAACATTCAGTCTGGGGTACATTTTTTAAGAGGGGTACTGACTTTTTCTATATACATTTCAATGTGTGAAACAGGAAAATGGAATATCTGAGAAATATATCAGAATGTTCTCTAGATTATTTTTAATCAGGAGACAAGATTTAGTTGGAGCTATCATAAGCATCTTTACATAACAAAGATTCTAGGTGTGTGTGGGCAAAGGGACAATAACGGTAATGGCTAGAATAATATCAAGGCATTTTTACTATTTGAATCAGAGGCAAATTCTTCTATAGGTTTATGCATTAGGTACTAAGAATATCACACTGTAATTATACATTTGGCCCCCAAAATAGTTGTGATACAAGTAGCTATCCTGCTATATCGCAATTACTATATCAAACATGGGAGCAATGGTTCCAATATATATTTTCAGTGGATGGGACTGACACAGAACTTTTAAGGGTATTTGTTTTTCAGGACTCCATAATTCAACATGGATATACTATGGTCCATGGGCCAAATTCATTCTGCTGTCTATGCTTGTAAATAAAACCAGGTGCATTCATTTCTGTTTTGTTTATGTCTGCTTTTGTGTGGAGTGGAATCATTGTGACAGAGACCTACAAAACACAAAGAAAGAAATTGCCGATACTTCTCTACAAAAATACTACTGATTCAACTTTTTAAAAACAATTTATACATACAAGTGAATTCTCTTGCCTTCAAACATTCATTTCATTAGGTGGTTTATATTCATTTCAGCGATATCACCATTGCTCAAGACTTTCCTGAAATTTGCCTTACAGCTGTCTTTAGGCCTGAAATGCATGCTTTTTAATATCCTATCACTGGAAAACCTTGGCATTTAATGGTAAGTAGATAGCTATTTAGAAACAAAATGGCAAATCAAGATAGGTAAAACTATCATTGATTGATATCAGGTATATCTCTGGAGCAATTCAGCCTGCATTCCCATGAAGCATATAAATTGTCTTTGAAAGCAATTTCAAATGAGTTCCAAAAATGATTTTGAGTAAAGACAGCATCTTGGAAATAACTGTCGAACCTCCTACTGTCATTATTTTGCAAAAGAAAGCTCATTAGGATGTCTAAATTCTGGTATATTGGTTAAATCGGTCTCTTTACTTCCCAGTCACATCTCATATTGGAGACTTAGGATACATTTGTTATCAACGGGTGGGAAAATGTGGCTGATATGACCCTGAATATTATGTGCCAAGAAAACAAATTCACAAAGACATTAACTCTCCCTGGTTCAATTAGCCATGATGGGTTCCCTAATAGCTAGAGGGCCTATATAGCTCCATCCCTGGCTAGGTCCAGAAATTCACTCTTCTATAAAAGTGAAGTGTTCCAGCCCAGTGCTTCTCACAAGGAATACTTCTCTCTGCATGAGTGGACATAAAAACAAGGAGACCTTGTATTTCTGAGTGTTTCCAAGTCTTTTGCCTTAGATATCACATATGGGTTATTCTGTTAATTTTTAAAGTTAGGGATACTTCTTATAAAGAACATCATGATGTATGCTTTAAATACATACAAACTCAACAAAATTTAAGTTGATAATTACTGTTAAAGTGATGAATAAAAGCAAAAACCTTCCCTCGGAGTCTACACAGTAAAACAAATATGAATACAAAATATAATCTCAATTTTCTAGTTTTAATATCTCACTATTCTTTAAACAAGAAAGCAAGAGCATTAAAGAATTTAAAAGTGGAGTGAGAAATCTATAACTTAAATTCATTCTAGATTTTTATAATTGTGCTTCTAAATATTTGATATTTTCTTGCCCATCTCCAATTTGACAATTTTCATTAAGCAACTGATCTTTACTGAAAGTTGCAATACCATTTGATTTACTTTTCACAGAAAAATAGCTCCCATTTACAATCATAACTCATAAATGTTGTGGTGTTTGACTAGATGAACAAGTAAAAGCAACATAAACAGGTTTGGGAATTCACAAAGCTCACCTCTGGCAAGCAAACCACTCAACTAGTGGGACAAGTAACAAGCAGACTAGAAAACACACTTCTAGCCACAAGTTTACCAAGTGTGGTGAACATCAGACAGCACATTTCACAGAGAAAATGGAGAGCATGGGTTCATCTGTTAAGCATGGAAGCTGGCTAAATGCATATCCACCACAGTGTACACACATGTACACAGATACATGATGTGACCAAAATGCCTTGTCAGTGCATCATTTAAAATGCCAAGAAAAGCTTTGCACACAAGCCGATTCAATTCTCAAGCAGCCAAATCTAAACCCATCTCAGACATCTCTGTGTAGCTCATCTCATCTCTTATTCATAAACTAGTGCTTGTTACTGGTATACCAGGAAATGAAGTCAGAAAAGCAAAGAACCACAGAAATCATCAAGAGGATTACAACCTTAAATGCGGACATTTTCACAAAATGGGGATTCATTTTGGAAAGAGGAAGGATGTAGTCCAACCTAGTGGACCAAATGTGGTATCACTGGGGCTGGGGGTAGAGGCAAAGTTGCAGGCTTTTGGTGGCTTTTAATGGCTTCTCTATTGCCAATCAAGAGACCCTGAATCCCTGACCACCTGCATATCTCTTCCCCTCCAGATATATGGAAATTTTTCATTATGTGTGATTTTTTATAATAAGGAGATAGATGAAGATATCAATGAAGATCCACTTTCAATTGCTATTTTGTTGTTAGGTAAAGCCAGACTTACTTAGCTTTTAGGCAATCCATTTGTGGCTTGTCCTATCATTAAGCACACTGACATTTCTGATGTGTGATCTTCCGGAATGCCATTTAGCTACTGAGAAGAAATAATGAAGTACAAGCTGCCTTCTCAGAAATGTCTGACCTGCTAAACTGCCTGCAATGAAAGGAATATTAAGTGATAAAGTTTCTGGAAAACAAACAACTACTCCTTCCATGTGGTTTGGGTTTCTGTCCTAGTTATTCTTAAAAGTACATTTGTCTTCCTGCAGAATCATTATGCATTTAAAAACAGCTTACCTTTATCATAATGACAGCTTACTGAATCACTATAAATAATTACATTTTATTCTCTGATGTTATTAGTTTAGAATTTTGTCCCTATTTTATACAAGTTTGACTTGATTTTTTTAAAAAAAACTCCTATTTTCAGTACATGGAGAATATCTGAATATAATGTAGGGTGAAGGAGTTTAAGTAGAAACAGAATCAAAAGGGACTTTAAAAGAGAATATTTGTGCCTATATTGACAAATATGCTGACATGTGAGAAAGGATCTTCCAAAAGCAGTAACTTGTCACAATTCCTTGAATAGGTCTTAACCTCTGACCACCACGCTGTCCCATACATACTGCTCCCTCTGCCCCAGTGGCCTTCCCCTTCTTCTCACACATCTTTAGAACTGATCTTGGATGCAATCTTAGTGAGGCTTTCCCGCTTCCCCATATGGACATCATTCCCTCCTCCTTGCTCCCAGATACCACTGCACTGAACTCTTACATCTATTACACTGTCTTGGGACAGTTTCTATTCTGTCCCCTCTGATATACTTCAATTCCATAAAGGCAAGAACAACATCTAAATTTTGTCTACTCTTATCTAGCCTGATATACAATGACCACTGGACATTTACAAAATGGATGAAATACAAAAACGAAAATGTTTGCAAATGGTGGAGGGGTGGGTAAAAGTTTAGATATTGTTTGAGGCAAATGAATATTATGCAGTTTCTCTCTTTGGTTAACAGTGTCAGAAACAACAGCACAGAGGGTGAACAGTCAGGTGAGAGCTAAAGATTTAACCTTGCAATGTAAGTGGGATAAGAGGGTTCCAAACAGAGAAAATAAAAGCATAAAACATATTGAATCATTGGAAGGGCAGGGAACAGTGGACTTGTGTAAGACACTAGCAGCAATTTGTTACCACAGCAGGATGAAGCAGAAAGTAGTTCAAAAATGACAAGAGACTTACTATGGGTATATTTTGTTATATATAAATAACTCAAGACAGCCAATTTTACAATATAAGATCAAGGGATATGTTTAATGTCAGCTTCTTTATTGTTACAATGGCATCCTCTAGGTTAGCATTTATCACTTCATATTTCTGATTGATCACACGTCCATATTTACATTTCAGGGATTCCTAAGGAAAGATACTGCATTATTATCTTTGCATCTCCCATAACATCTGACTCAAGGCTGAGCACACTGCAGGCACTCTGTACTCTTGCTTTTCAGAGTGGGACCAAATAATGTAACATGAAAGAGTGTGTGTGTGTGTGTGTGGTGTATGTGCATTTATGCATATATGCACAAAAAGTCACTGTGAAGACAAAAATGTAAATGAAGTTCAACAAAGGTACTCCCACGTTAACCAACCTCTTTAGTATGCCCATGCTCATGGTCATCCTAATGACTATAGTCAAAAACGAAGTCTACCTTGGAGAACCCAGAGATTCACAGTTTGGGAAACGCCTCAGACTGAACCTGTAAGTGATGATCAGCATACTCTGGCAGATGAATAAAAGGATTTTCTCATTTCAGTAATGTATTTATGTCTACCTTCCCTCTGCTGTTGCCTCTGGCACCCTTCAAACCTCATAAGAAGTGAATTTTTAGTTTTAAGAAGTTTTACCTCCAAAAAATTTAGTATTAAAAATCTGAGACCAGGGCAACTTGCTCAGCCTCTTTAGCAAGTCAGTGTCATAGGACAAAAAGTGGGGACTGATGTAGATGAAAAAAATTCAAGAGACATCATAACTGGCCACAAAAAGTGACCTAGGGCAGAATCCCAACAGGACAGACAAGTGCTAAAGGATATTTTGGAGACAACTTAAATTTTCAATATGGACCAGGTAACAGGTAAAATGTAAATTTATTGACAGAGATGAAATAATAAAGCAAGTGACTGTTGGCTGAAAATAGACTACAAAGAACATGTAGAATATCATCTTAATATGGTTTAAGAAAAATATGTACTTAGAAATAGATATGAAAAATGTTTTAGACACTGTTAATGATGGTTATCTGTATGGCAGTAAGATGGTATTTTCATCTGCTTATTACATATTTTCTAATTTTCTACAATGGTTGTACCTTTTGCTACTATAATAACTAAAAGCTTACTTTTAATTTAAAAATATAGGGAACTATTTATTCACACTTTAATACATGTGGGTTTACTCCAAATTGTTACAGATTACAGTTTCCAATTTGTTTTAAACTCTCTCACAAATAAAGAAAGGATATTTAGCACTATATCTGCAGTCACAATGTAGAGTAGCTTAAAATAAGGGCATTGAGACAAAGGAAATTTTCATGTTGTTAAAAGTTTATCCTTATTTTTCTTTTGCTGTTTTTGTTTTGGTGTCTCAGCAAGATTTTTCATACAAGATGTTATATCAGACAAGATACCATATGTCCACAAGCCTCAGCAGGAACAACTCAGAGTCTGTAAAACAAATTTAATGATGCTTTTCCATAAACTGACTTCCTATGATCCTTAAAATATGCACATATTTTAAGAAACCAATAATCAGACAAACCTAATTAAGAAAGACATAATTATGGATAACAGAAAAAGTTCATCATATACAGAGATATACATTCAGATATTTGCCATGATTTTCATGTACAATGAATATAATAACTGTTCAATACATGTGCTAATCCTTGTATAATTAAGATATACTACATTAGGCTTTTAGAGCAAACATAATTATTTTGAGCTTTTTGTTTTAACTCTATATAGAAAAAGAATTTTCCCCTTCCATTCCAGGACTTCATGCTTTTGGAAAGAAAGTACCTTATCAATATTGGCTCTCTTTACAAAATGTTAACACATGTGGATAAAATTTGGAAATAAATCAATTATCTCCTTATTGTGACTTTCTAACACAAAATTCATTTATTTTTAAAGCACCAAGAGTGTATGTTAGGCATTCCAGTTAAAAATGGCTAAGCAAGCCAGGCACAGTGGGGCACGCCTGTGATCCCAGCAGCTCAGAAGGCTGAGGCAGGGGATCGCTAGTTCAAAGCCAGTCTCAGCAAAAGTGAGGCTATAAGCAACTCAGTAAGACCCTATCTCTAAATAAAATACAAAATAGGGCTGGGGATGTGGCTCATTGGTTGAGTGCCTCTGAGTTCAATCCCCAGAATGCAATAAATAAATAAATAAATAAATAAATACAGGCTAAACAGATTATCCTTCCAAACCAATAAAAATGAACCAAAATATTAAAGATGGAGGAGACTTACACAGGGACAACTACTGTGAAGCACACCTCAAGGACAGAAGCTGATATTACTCCTTATATCCTTATATCTCCTCATAATCAGGGAAACAGCTTTACCTAAAAACTTAAGCCAGACTAGGTCTCTAGGGGAAGGATATGACTGCAGTGATCAAATGGAGGAATATATGTCTGTGGCAAGGGCTGGAGGAGAAGGAATGGGTGGTGGTGGCCACAGAGGCACAGAACAAGTCTGACTGTCATGGAAGACACAGCTAAAAGAGAAACCCTTTCCTACCTCCTCACTTGAATCACCTCTGCAGGAGGGAGACTTCCAGAAAGAAGAAAAGCAGCAAGGCCAGTGCTTACACAGTCAGCCTCTGAAAACTGGCAGCTTTGCAGTGCATCCCATCACCTCTTAAAGGTTAAAAACTAGGGAAAGACAAATCATAAAGCAAAGAAAATAACCTATTTGGTTAGAGGTCTTTTGAAGTAAAAGCCAAAATTGACATTTTTATTGTCCCAGTTCACATTCTCCTTTCTCCATGAGCAAAAGATAAACATAACAAAAAGAAAAACACAATGAAATGGGAAATTTCAGGCCAATAGGTTTTCATAGTTGCGAGAAATTTTGGATAAGAGAGTTCATAAAAGAAGAAAAACAAAACAAAAATAAAAATAGTCTGGCAGAGTTAAGATAACATATTGCTGAAAGGAAAAAGAGGAGAAGGAGAAATAGGTGGAATGAATACAAGTAAACACACAATTAAAAAAAAAAAATGGTGGACAAGATTAAGACACCGAAAAGAGGTTGGGTGAGAAAAGAAAATAGACATGGATCTGTATTTCAGAAGAAAAAAATAAAAAATACAGGAAAATTATGAAAAAAATAATAGGCCTCATTGTCCAGGAAGGAATAAATCAAAACCTAAATGAAATATTAGATTACACCTACCATAATGGCAACAAATTCTTAAGTTGTACAATAGCAGTTGTTAGCACATGGAGCAATCAGCAGTTTTATCTACTGCTGGTAGAAATGTAATAAGAGTCCACTCTGGAACCTATGACCTTATCTATGAAGGATGAAGACACATTGTTATGGCTCAGTGTGTACACTTACACGCAGAGGTGTATATAAAAAGTTTATGACAGCTTTCCTCACAACTGCCAGAAACCAGCAAAATGTGTCCATCAGTAATTGAACAAATACATATTTTTGTGGCATACTCATGCAGTAGAATATTATACAGCAGGGGTCAGCAAACCTCTCCAGTAAAGTGCCAGATGGTAAATACTTTAGGCTTTGAGACCATGGCATCTCCATTACAATGACTCAACTCTGCCATTGAGCACATTTGACTACATAAATGAATTAGCATGGCTATGTTCCAATTGGACTTTGTTTATGGATGATGAAATTTGAATGTCAATTTTCACATCAAATTTTTAGATCTTTTTCAAATATTTTAAAATGTAAAAACTAGTCTCAACTTGCAAGTCACCTAAAAACAAAAAAAAAAAACAAAACTCAAGCAACAGACTAGAGGTGGCCTAAAGACACAACTCCCTGAACAAGGCTGAAGAACCTTCAAACACAAGATTATATATTTTTTTAAAATGTGAACAAGTTCAAAGAGAATACATTCTTAAAAATCAAAATTGTATGCTATCAATTGATAGAGAAAAAATTTTGACAAAATCCGACACCCAATCTTCATTTAAAAAAGAAATTCAACAAGGAATAGAAGGAGACTTCTTCAAATTGATAAAGAATACCTAAGAAACAAAACCCACTGTTAGCATTATACTTAATAGTGAGAAACTGGACCTTTGCCACCAAGATCCAGAACAAGGCAAGAGCATCCTCTCTCCATTCCTGTTCAGCATTGCAATGGAAATTCTAGTTAGCACAATAAGACAAGAAAAGGAAGTGAAGAGCATACAAATAGGAAAAGACAACACAGCCTCTACAGGCAGATGTCATATGTTTATGTAGAAAATTCCAAAGAGTTAACAAGCAACCGACCAAAAAGCCTTGAGTCATCTGGATTTTCCATCACAAAAATTCATTCAAATGAGTCTTGTATACCTAAATATAAATCACAAAATTCACCCACTATATAATTTGTATCCTGGTCAAATATTTCATATATTTACCATCAATCCTCACCTGGACTTTGCAAGCAACATGGCAATCAATGGAAAATCCAGATGATTCAATGCAGCACTTATTCTGCACGGGTATCAATCTAAATGATTTACCCATACTGACTCTCAAAACTACATCCCCATAAGGTGGGAAATATTACCATCCTCTTCTAACAAATGCAGAAAGTGAAGCCAAAAGAGTCTAAATAACTTGTTTAAAGGTCATACAAGTAATAAGAAGAGATGCCAAGATTCAAACTGTGCAGCCCCACTCACAGATTACATACACTGATGACAATATTTCCCCTAGAAGGCTATACTTATCCACTTAGCCTTGTCTCAGCAGAGCATTGGAGATCACCACCACCTATCAATCAAACCTGGTCCCCAGTGCCTGTCCAGCCTTATTGGAGATACATCTGGTGCCATATTATGGCACCCTACTTCTCCCACTACCTGCTCTATCCTACTGCTGACTGCGGACCTTCTCTCTCCTCCCAACCCCCACACTGCAATTCACTACCAAAGGTTCCCCTACTAAATCTGAGCCATCTGTGATCAGGTCACATTTATAAGAAGAGACTATTTTTGATTGCTCTATTTTCAGCTACGAGGCTTTGCTCCTTCTTTGCCTGAATTGAGGCAAAGGAGAAAGGAAAGGAAAAAAAAAAAAATCACTTCAACAGCAACTTTTTATACCTGAAATAAATACTCTTTAATATCCAGTCATTAAAAAGTACATTAGTCTCTTTTCAAGAGGTTCCTAGAGTGCAGAATAATAAAAATTTTAAGAGGCAGTTCAATCCCTATTTGGCCTAGATCCTAGAGTCTAGGGATTCAAGCAAAAGTCATCCATCGCCCCTCTTCCTCGAAAAAAGGCAGTTCCTAGAAGAACTCTTTGTTTGAAACACAGGTAATTTTAGCTTTGACTCTTGGCAACACAAAGAGCCTGCTCTCAAATTACAGACAAATTTAAACTTCATAACACAAGAATGTGGATCCCAATTGCTACAATACCACCTTGTCACCCAACCTATTCTGAGCCTGTTTCTACAAGGTGTAAAATAACATAGATAAATACAAGATGTTGGCCTAATGCCCTAAGAGCAGGCAACAGGGTTCCAGGACTAAGTGAGCTTGAAATTGTGAAATTCTGGACGCACTCAAAGCACATGTAAGTGCTTATTTCTTCATTTAGAAATAATAATGGCCAAGGTGATCCATCTGAAAGCTGTCAGAGTAGACATGGAATCCTAAGCAAGACTGTAGTCAGTTGAAAGCTCTCCACCTCTCATTTCCTTGAGTCATCTTACATCCTCTTTGTCCATAATTAATGGCAATTAGCTTATCTGTGTGGCTTATTAGCTTCTTAGTTGCTGAGCTTAAAGTGACAAAATAAGCAGCTCACAGGTGAAGAGGGCTATCCAATTGTCAAACAAATATGAAATTTCATGCACTATTATTTTCTCTCTGGAGCAAGAAAGAAGTCTAACATTTATCAACTTTCACCTTGAACTTCTGACTCCATTTCAAAACAAGATGAGGCTTTGAGAAATGAAGTGAGTTGTCCCCAATATCAAGAAGCTTAGGAGGAAACTAAAACCAGGAATATATAGTGTGCCTGGCTCCAAAGCTCAGTCCTCCCCACTCTACCAGGCTGTTTCTGACAGAATTCCTGTAACACCGGCTGCTCACTGAGGCAACTAAGGAACATGTCCTAAGTGTAGGTGCACAAAGAAAGGACTGTCTTGACATTTACCAGGGAGGAGTATGTTGAAGACTTTTCACTTTTCTGATACACACAAATATATAACCCAGATGCCAGGATTTTTAGATAAGTA